>JAUDYJ010000002.1:183789992-184989992 GCA_030761175.1 Masticophis lateralis | reverse complement strand
AAAAAGCACTGATTCAACTCAAGGCAAGAAGGTAGAGGCTGCCAGACCATTACCTGACCTGGGGGAAAACACCTATTTTATCCCTCCAATCCCATCCTATCACTTATTCTCACAAATTGCAGCTAACCAATTCCCATGTTGATCCACACTGCAGGTAAAAGTGGGGCCTGAATCATTACTAGAATGCATAGATATTATCTTTTGTATCTATGCAACCATTGAAAACACAGAAAGTGTCACTGTTGCAGAAGAATCAAGACAAACTAAAGCCTGGGAGTTTAAATATCTGCTAAGTAGCTAAAATAGCCAAATTGTGATTGGAACCAAAGATGGACCTGGGGCGCAAGCACAGCCCTCCCTCTACACACCGTTTTGCCATTATTTCTTATCTTCATAGCAAAGACGGTTGGGAATCTCACTTGGAAGAGAAGAAGAATGGAGAAGGGGATAAGAAGCAGTGGTGGGTTGCTACCGGTTTGTCCCGGATCGGGAGAACTGGTAGTGGTGGCGGTGGGAAGCTCCACCCACCCGGTGAACATCTCTGTGCATGAGCAGAAGCTTCTGTGCATGCACAGAAGCATCACATGCGCAAGCGCGCTCACAAGCAAACTGGTAACGGCCGAAATTGAAACCCGCTACTGGTAAGAAGTGGTAAATAGAGGGGAAAGTTTCTATCTCTTTACGCTGCCTACTCTGTCTTCCTTCCAAATTGCATCCCCTCTTCTAATTTAGCAGTCTGGCAGACTCCCACATCCTGGTCTACTACTTCATGTCTCATTTGGCTATCAGTCAAGGAAGGTAGAGAAATTTGGAACCCAGGAAGAAAACTATCTAGTTGGAAGCAACGTGCAGAAGGGGCCCCAGCATAGCAGGAACTGAAAGGCTAAAATCAGAATGTAACAGGGGTGACAGGAAAATAGCAGCTCTGGAGCATGTAGTTTCAAAAAGGAAGGACTTCCTGTTGCATTTTGGACAACTGATGTCCAGCAATATCCATTACACAATCCATTTGCAATATAGTCCATTAACCATGTAGTAAAAGCCATCTGTTTACAGATTTCAAAGACGCAGGAAGGGGGATGGGGAGACAGAAAAAAATTAGTTTGCAATTCTGTATACTGAGGGGAGGGCCCCAGGGCACACTGGGAGGTGAATTTTTTTTTCCAGAATGTTCTGTTCAATAATTATGCCAATTCTTCCAAAATCCATTGTATTTTCCACTTTGCCTTATAAAACTGTGATCTAAGCATCGTTTTTTATCCCACATGAGTTTGGGACATTAAGAAAAGAATGCTTTTCTCTCCTCACCCCCCAGCTTTCTCTCTTTGCCATTTGTACCCAAAAATAGAATACATAGCAGTCACTCTATAAAACCCTTAAAATAACAGAGTGGCAAGATATAAACATAGCAGCAAGTTATTTGGAATTTGGCCTCAAGGGACAAATATATGTGTAAGTTTGCTTGAATAAAGGATGTACTTCATATAAGGTAAGTTATCTAAGTAAATGATCCATAATAAAATAAATTCAATGCTTCTTTCTCTCAGAGAATGGGGATCTTTCATGTTTTTTTCAAATTCTTAGGCTGCAATAACATTGCCATAGATGAAACTCCACTGAACTATGAGGCTTGCATATGAATATATATTTAAAGGTTCATACGGTATTGTCCTTTTCCTTCCTTTCGCATTATAACTGACTTCAGGAATCTCAGATTATTCTCAATCTGCACCAGTTCTGAAGAAAAGCTGTTCCAATAGTCCACCCCTCTTGATTTTTTCAGATCTATAATTCAAGCTCTTGTCAGACAGAAAGCACAAGATTGACAAGAACTATTGTCCTGACACAACTTGAGGACACCCTTTGCTCCTTCCCCATGGTGTTTGTCAAAGAAGAGGCTGCAAACTAATTACCGGCCAGTTTGACAAGCCAGCTGGATTTCTGCCTGAAGCAGCAGCTGTAGGTTTCTGTCAGGTCTGCAGAAACAAGCGCTGCTGCCTCCATGAAGTGAGCCAATCCCACACAAAGCTCTCCTAAGTTGCAACAAGTCAAACAGCTGGCATCCATTAACAATCTGGCACAAATCTTACCTCCAAGTAACAAACAGCCCAAATTGGCGCTATGAGCTTAGAGACTCAGATCAGGCTTTGGATTGAGACTGTTCTCTTGCTCAAACTCTTAAGTTGGAAGCTTCCCACCCTGCTTGGTCTTGCAGTGGTCTTTCAAGTGTTATTGGATTAGGAAGTAGTAACAGACGCAGATTTCCTAGACTAGTGAGACCAAGGAGAGTAGTTGCTCTGTTTCCATAATGGTAACTCAGGCAACTTCTCTGGGCTCTAAGAAACTCAACAACTTGCAGCATTGTATCCAAGACTATCTAATGCAAGGGTGTCCAACCTTGGCAACTTTAAAACTTGGGAATTTCAACTCCTAGAATTCCCCAGCCAACAGTCTTAAAGGTTACCAAAGTTCGATGTTCCAGTTTCAATGAATAGACCAACAGGAAGGGAGCAACCATTCCATAAGGTAACCTGTGATTTACTAATGATTTCTCTGTGCAGCACAGAGATGTGTTACATGACATAAAGAGCTTGCCCTACCTCTCCATTTGTGATGACGTTCAACCTGTGCTCTGCCCAGATAAAAACCTTGCAAAAGAAATGCAAAACGATTCTAGGCAAACATGCCAGAGGTAGGGTTTTTTTGGGAATCTTGAGAAAGAGCCCCCTTGAAAAAAGCTGAAGCATTTTATGATGCATTTACTGTTCACAAAGCAAAAATCAGGTCCGAAGTACAGATTCCTCAAGTAGGATGCAAAGGAACTATAGAGAAATAATATACCTAGCAAAGATTGCTGAAAATACATTCCAGTTCCAAGAAAACGGGGATTGACATGCTTCTCTCCACCTTGCTCAAAGAGCCTTCTTACAAATTCTTACTTTTCTCTACCCTCATTTCAGGCTGGGTTTCCACGTAACACATTTCAAATGTTTCCAAGTCAGTGCAAGGGATTTGTGGGCAGTTTGCTTTGTACTGAAAGGTAAGAGGTGGGACGTTACCATGGAAGCAGGAGGAGGAGCAGCATTTCTTCCCTCTTATTTTTTCCTATGAGATGCAGAACACAGAAGGACGCAGATGTAGTAAGAATCATTCACACAGAAATTCTTGGTGCTTCAGTGATTGCTTTGCTATAGGACAGGTTTAATAAGAAAAAGGGAAGATTTCCCCCTTAGAAAGGAAGAGGGGAAAAGAGAAGAAAGAATAGATGCAAAGGAAGGACAGACAAGGAGGAGAAAAAAAGAGAAAAGCAATTGTCAAGAAAGTAAAGGAAGACTTTTTTCAAAAAAAACAAAACAAAAACCCTGCAGATACACAATTCTTGCAAACCCCCACCACCATCAGGATAATTTAAGGATCATGGCCAACAGTGTTTGTTGCATATTTAACAGGTTGGATATGTAAAAAAAAAAAACAACTCTCAAAACATCCTGCCATAATAAATTTAATCAAGCTGAATACTTCCATTGACAAAATTAGTTCATGGCACTCAATCATTTTTATGTGGCCTTTGAGTAGCAATGAAGGAAGCACTAGCACACCTGAGACCCATGTCTACTCAGCCCAGTTTCTCCTATCTGGGCCTTCCAGATGTGATAAACTCCAACACACAAATGTTTTAATTAAGCAATTAATGTAGGCCTTTGTTGTCAAAAACATCTGAAAAGGATCAGATTGAGGATGGCTGGGCTACTTCCAGCCATTAAAATATTGCAATTAAATGACCATATCCCATCCTAGGCTGCAAAAGAAAACATGAAGGTTTAAAAAGATAGTTTAAGTAGTCAACTCCAACTAAGTACAATGGTTGCCTTCTGGTTAAGCGATTAATAGAAACTATTAGCAAAGTTTGCTCAGATATAAAATTGGAGCCATAGCATATATAGGAAAAAGATTATAACTCAATGATTCCCAAACTTTATGGAGTGTTATCTGCCTTTTAAAAGTCCTCATATTAGGTGATTCAAGCAGAGAGTCCCAGGGCAGCATTTTACAAGTTTGTACAAGTTTGTATGTGAGACATATTATTCCTAGGCAAAGAGAGGGACAATTCATGCGTTTTTTCTGACCTGTCAGGTACCAAAACCAACCCCATCACTATGAAGGCTCAAGACATAGATATTAGGATGCCAGCAAGCAATGTTAAATAGGCTAGTCTAGGCCTGAAAGAAAACAGATTATTCCCATCAATTGTTTCATAAGCCAATTTACAAAATACGCTCAACCTTTTTGCATATAACAGTGGAGTGGCAAAAAGAAATTTAACCTGGTCTCTAGACTGATCATACAAATTCAAAACATCTTGACTGAAATCACATCTAAACTAGAGTGTTTAACTGATGCAGTCTCTACCCACACAGAGAATGTAGAACTACTAGTTCCTCCTTGAGAATCAGGTATTACTAAGCACATCATGCAGCTGTGCACAATCTATGAAACTGGCAAACTTCACAGCCTATGAAACTGGCACATGAGAATCACATCCTGAAGGCTCACAAAACAAGAAAACCCCTAGAACGGACACCTTTATGCAAACAGATTAAACTTTGCAAGTTCCCCATGACTTGTGGTTCACATTACGGAAGGATACGCCACTTGTGGATTGTTTTAGTGGTGTAAATGCATTCATTATTTATCAGAAGAATTGGCCATGACTCTCTTAATGCATTTCTTACTGTTTGTAGCCATGTGCTCTGATACAGATATTGTGTTAATACAAGAAAAGTGATTATAATACAAGCCATATGGATGCCATAACACTGGTGGGTTTCAAAAATTTTTACTACTGGTTCTGTGGGTGTGGCTTGGTGGACATGGCATGGCTTGGGCATGGCAAGGGAAGGATACTGTAAAATCTCCATTCCCACCCCACTCCAGGGGAAAATCTTTACTGTAAAATCTCCATTCCCACCCCACTCCAGGGGAAGGTAACTGCAAAATCCCTATTTCCTCCTGATCAGCTGGGACTTGGGAGGCAGAGAATAGATGGGTGCGGGGCCAGTGGTGGGATTCAGCCAGTTCGCACCAGTTTGGGAGAACCGGTTGTTAAATTCCTGAGCAGTTTGGTGAACTGGTCGTTGGAAGAAATCATTAGGGCAGAGAACCGGTTGTTAAATTAGTTGAATCCCACCACTGTGAGGGACCAATCAGAATTTTTACTACCGGTTCTCTGAACTACTCAAAATTTCCACTACTGGTTCTCCAGAACTGGTCAGAACCTGCTGAAACCCACCACTGTGCCATAAGACATAAACTAAAAATAATGTGATGAGGTCTGGCATCAGCTTCTTTGGTGCCCAGGGCTAACAGTAAGAGTAGAAAAGTATGAAACCTACACTCTGTAAGTCACTAATCTAAAACTCCTAGACCCACCAGGTATTCAGTCTGGGTAACTTTTCTAAAAAAAATTCAACTTTCTTTGTCTATATCAGAGTATATGATATATACTCCAAATTTCCTACATGCCTTTTACCCTCATAACCTGACAATAACATATTTTCCTATGCAATATGCCCTAAAAGAAAGAAGTCAAAAGTGTGGTGGGGGGATTAATTGTCCTTTAATTGTATTCTCTCTGGCAGGTGAACCTAGGCATCTCAATAGGACTAATAATACAGAAAGAAGGAAATTCACCCAAAGAAAGATATTCTAAGAACTGATGTCTGAGAATAAAGATATGATATGAAAAAAAATCTTCATTAATCAAAAACATCTTGAGGTATCACAGGCCACAACTTAGTACTACTGCATGAATCTCTGGATTTTTATAGAATTCTGTAACTTTACTATTTCTACTCAGCCAAAATATGACAGGCCCCCATGATTATTTTAATTGTATAAGAATAAATTAACTCACTATGGGAGAGTTATTCATTATAGTTCTTTATAGGTTAACAAGCTAACAGATCCATTTACTGTATTAAATATTCAACAACAAAAATAACTGTAACACCGTCTCTTTATGGCTTTATTATTGGAGGCTCAGATGTAGTTTGAGGACTTTGCTTTCGATGCTTTGGCCTGATTTGTAGACCATTGGCAGCAATTCTGGAATTGGGCAGACGTAAAAGATTGGGGGGGGGGTTTGGTTTTTTTGTAATCTCCTTTGAAGTTCTTATAAAAGCCATAGCTTATAGTGTTGTAATGTTTTTCTATTGTACTTGGTTCATTTTTAAAGAGTTAGCTACTTTCGTAAGCCAGGAATGCAGGGCATACAGTTTAGAAATTTTAAAAAATTAAAGCAACTGTTACTGATTTTGTTACAGCATGCAAAGCACGGATCTTTCCAAAGATTAAGCTTCCTATTTCATCACTATGCAGTACAAAAACATACCCAAAGGAAACCAACAGCACACACATACCTCTTTCATATGTGCACCAATCTCTTCAGTATTGCAACTCTTACCTGATTAATCACATAGATACCATAATCGAGCTGCTGCCTTTGCAGGATTGGATGGAGGTAAAACAACCAGTATTTCAAGTGTTCATCTCGATTTCTGAAAGGGATAATAATTGCCACTTTCTGAAGTGCTTTGCAGTCCTTTGGTGTATAGCGGCCTCCTTCCCTGAGTTCTGGATTTTCCTTCTCCACATTCTCCAGATTCACAACTTGTGAAAACTCCACATGCAATGGACCTACTGGGAGGAGAAAAAAAAAACAGGATCAAATCAAATAAGGTTATGGGTGGCAGGTGACTCTGGAAGACTTTTAAAAGAATCTAAAAACTACAGTAGGCACCAAGGTTCATTCTAGCTATGTTTATGAAGGTGTTATGTGCAAAACTCAAAACATATTTCAGAAATCTCATTTTGGGTTCCTAAGTGTTACATCTCTGGAATTTTTACTATAGAAGGGTAGTATCTAAGCAAAAGAGTTAACATAATTCACATAGGTATTCCACCTGTCAAAAGTCAAGATACAATCTTTCTTATTTCTTACATCATTTTAGTTTAAAATTCTATTTCGTTGGCACCCACCTTCTGTTGCACTTGGTCTGGGTGCTTGTTTCCTACACTTTGGACACATCACCTTCCCTCAGCCATTGCTAATTCTGGACTTCCCTCATCATCCACTTTATTGAGCAGGATGGGGAATTGGATCTAGACCAGTAACTAAAGCATATTCCCTATACTGCTGGTTAGAAGGATGACAGGGAGGTGGATTTGACATCCTAGATTAGGGGTGTCAAATTGGCAGTCCACAGGCCGGATGCATCATGTGCAGGACACGCCCACCCTAGCTCCACAAATGGGAAAAATGTCACAAAAGTCACATGTCAACAAATGACGCCGCGAGTTTGACACCCATGTCCTAGATTAAAGAAATTGTCTCAAGGTTCCATGTGCTCACTTTTTTCCATTGCTCTCCTGAATACTGTAGTGAAACTGAATGTAGCATCAGCAATACATAAAAGACCCATTTTGCAGATTGGCCCTACCCCCAAGATATTTATCACAGTTTTGTTTTAAAACTTACTTCACTTATACATTTGTGTGCCACCTACTCCAAAGATTCTTTGTTCCCAGATCTTTCAGAGGTCTTGCTATATTTCTAAGCTTGGTGAGAGCATCTTGGCACACCATGGAAACTATATAAAGCTTTTTATTATTTCTTTCAATGAATGAAACTTGGCCATGTCTGTAGAGTGGTCAACATATTACAAGGAAGATTTGGTTATGAGGCACTGATGATTATGATTTTCATAGTCAGGTTGGTACTCAAGACAAACTAATAGATGTATCTAACAAAGGTTTATTTTTCAAAGGTAACATTTGTGCCTTAAAAGATATTTGCATGTTACAATCTCATACTTCAAAAAGTGTTTCTGGTAAGAGATCTGTAACATAATGTATTATGATACATTACAGATGGAGTCCTTACTCATAGTTAAGATAGCAATAGCACTTAGACTGATATACCGCTTTACAGTGCTTTACAGTCCTCTCTAAGCCGTTTACGGAGTCAGCATGTTGCCTCCAGCAATCTGGGTACTCATTTTACTCACCTCGGAAGGATGGAAGGCTGAGTCAATATCATATCTATACCAGCCCTTAGGTACTATAAGCATAAATCAGACTTGTTAAAAGCAACGTACAGAAATTGCATCTTCAGTCGATCTACTATCAAATTTTTCTAAACTAAACTGGATTATTTTTTTTACCCCTTTAGGGATTCTTTTTTATTATATAGCCACAATGACTATTTAGGAAAGCTTGTATTTATAATCATATCTGTAGTAGTGTAACAGGGAATCTATATGGAAAGTTCCTGGATGAGATATGTCTAGGAACTCCACACTGCCTTTATTCTTTTATCATGGAATCAAAATCAAAGCTGTGACATAAATAACATAAATAAAATTCAACTCGGCAGATGGTAATGAATTTGCCTAATTGAAATCCACAAACCTCAACCCAGCAATAAATACATTGCCATTTAGAAGTGGAAATTTATTACACTCATTCTTAAATCACTTTGTTAACTGCCATGGGAGGTCCCAAACACTTCTTTTAAAGAAAAACTTTCAGCACTAACCACATGCAAAACAAAACCTCTTTTGGGTTTGGTTCACCCACTGAAACTATTCCCCTGCAAATGCTTCCACATCAAAACTACAAAGCAAATGGGATCACTAACACAAGCCATTTGCCTGGTTTTAGCACACTCTCTAACACAAATACACATGCACAGTCCCATCCTCTTTCCACATTAGATTAGCAGCTCAGAATAGCTGGAACAAGATCATGTAGCAAAAGGCTCCAGGAAGTCTGAGAAAGGGCAACATTTATTCTTCTTAAGAAAAATGAGACCTGGCGGTGGAAGACTGGAGATTTTAAACATGGACCTGCCCCGATCTTATTAAAATAAAGGATAGGAGAGACACGGCCACAGTTAATTCTAGCTTTGGCAACATTATGATTGGATTACTGCATTCTGTACTGGTCAAAACTGCATTCAGATATATTATAGTCATTTGGATTTTCAGATATGTCACATGAAACCAGCAAAATTAAATAGCTTCCCACAAACTCAAAGCGAGGTTACAGGGAGATTCCCATGTGCACACCCACACTTCTGCATCGTTCTTTGTTTTGGTCTTGCCTCCTTCTAATCAGCTTCAGATTGTGCCACATTCTCGTGTGGGATATGAGCTGCTCATTCAAGCAGATACTAACAAGCAGATACTTAGTAGGGCTGCCCAATCAGAGAAGGCCATGCCTACTGTCTTAGTCACTGCCATGTCATCAAGAACCACACCCAGTATAGAGATTGTGGTTCATACAGAGACTGCTTCAAACTCTAGCAATATCCTTATGTCTTCTATTATTCTCCAAATGGTTGGGACTACATACAATTCCTATAATCTCCAGATTAGCCTCCATCCAACTTTTCTCAAGTTTGGGAATAACTGAGCTAAAGTCAAAGATTCTAGCCAATTTCAACAGCCTTATCAACAAAGGGCTGTGTAAAATTAGCTATGGTGATCAAACTAAGTATTGTATCTTGCTATTGGCTTTTTCCTAATATAATAGGGGATTTATTTATTTTTTTCCATTCAACTGTGTCAATTCTCAGAGACTACCTGGACAAGTCCCTCCAGTTTTCTTAGCAAGGTTTTTCAGAAGTGACTTACCATTGACTCTTTCTTAGGAATGAGAAAAAGCAAGGAAGAACTAGAACTCATGGTCTCCTGCATTGTAGTCTGATGCCTTAACTACTACACCAAACTGACTCTCAATAGGGAATTGCAAATCACACTCACATATTTGCAAGACACTGTAGCCATCATAAATACAAATTAAAATAACATGACTGTAAAGTCATAACTTCAATGATGGGTCATGTCAATTTTTCTCAGGCTGTCAGAACTTTGACGAATGATCGTAAGTCAAGGACTACCAGTATATTACATTATGTCATGCTCCTATACACAAGGTTTTATATATTCTACCCGGTGGTGGTTTCCTCCCAGGTCGGCCGAGCCAGTAGCGGTGACAATATGACGTCACTGAACCAGAACCCTGCCCCCCCTGAGTTATTCATTCCTTTTATTTGGCCCCACCCCCAATCTATTGCTGCCTCCTGAGTCCTAGCTGATGGGCTATAAGGAAAAAAACTGTTTAAACTCTTGCTGAGGGGCTTCAAAGAGCCGCCCTACAGCTGATCTGTGGTAAAAGGCAGTTTGGTGGTAGACCGGTGCCTCCAAAAACAAATGAGTAGACCAGTGCCTCCAAAAATAAATAGGTAGACCAGTGCCTGCAAAAATAAATGGTATAGCTCTGCAAGCAGTTAAAAGCCTGGTAGACCAGTACCTCTCCTAAATAATTGTCACATGACCATCAAGCCATGCCCACAAAATAAGCCACACCCACAGAACCAGTAGTAAAAAAATTTAGAACCCACCCCTGATTCCACCCCATTCTTGGAAGTCAGATAAAGATCATACAAGGCAAATGGAGTGTATACTATTCTGATAGGTTTTATATACTTCTTCCTGATATACTGGATAGCTTCTAAGTTTAATGTATTGTATGCAGTCATCTAAAATGCAATGGCCCATGAATTCGTGTAGATCTATATATTGGGGAAACAAAAGAACCACTTCATAAACGCATGGCTCAGCATTGGAGAGCAAATCCATCAGGACAAGATTCAGCAGTCCATCTGCATTTAAAAGGCAAAGGCCACTCTTTTGAAGACAGCAAAGTCCACATTTTGGACAGAGAGGATTGCTGGTTTGAAAGAGGTTCAAAGACACCATCTATGTCAAAACTGAACAGCCCTCTCTCAACAGAGGGGGAGGGATAAGACATCATCTATCTCCAGTCTACAACACAATCCTTTCAGCAGTTCCAAGAAGGCTCCACACCCATTTGCATTACTCATGTGATCCTGAAGATACAAATAAACCTCCAATGCAAATGACCAGCTGTCTGCAAGAAATATAAATCTTTCCATTCCCACCATCCAGTCAGAGTTGAAGAAGCTTCTTGGATAAGAAGCAAAACGTCTTAAAAGAAAAACAAGGAAGACTGGTTGCCTCTTGAAAAAGCACCTTTAGGGCAGCCCATGAATTCCCAGTAAATTTGAACATCACAGAGTAATAATTGATTTTATATGTCTAACGATTCCCAAAAAGAGTGAAACTGGTCATGTACTGCTTCCTGGTCACCAATTATGTGGTCAATGCTTTTTTAAAAAATTAAAAATGACTTTGAGCCAAGAACAAAATTTACTTTAATCAAATCGACTTTAATATACTTGCTGCTTTATTAGTCACTCTAATCAAGGAACTGAGGAATTAAAATGTGCACTACAAGATTTATATCATGGAGCTCTAGCAATCAACATGGAACAAAATAACTAGGAAGGAATTTCCACATGTGATTATTCTTCCCTTATTCATACAATTACTACCCCAATTTTCTGCAGGAAATGAATAACTGTTAGTTTTTTCATTAAATTTGCTAGTCTAACATATCCAAACAGCTCAGGGCAAAGGTATAAGAATTTTTAAATGTGAAAAGAATAGATGCAAAACTGAAGACTCCAACAACTTTCAAATCTGAAATAAAAATGTCTGAATCA
Source organism: Masticophis lateralis (assembly GCA_030761175.1). NCBI lineage: Eukaryota > Metazoa > Chordata > Lepidosauria > Squamata > Colubridae > Masticophis > Masticophis lateralis. The sequence continues at coordinate 184,978,342 of JAUDYJ010000002.1, read as the reverse complement.
CTTTTATATACCTCTTACTCTTAGCCAAGTAAAATATTATCTGAGGTTGATCTAACAAAAGTGTGCTCCAAGTTCTCACAAGTACTCTTGTACTTGGCTAGAAAACAACTAAGTTTTTTCCCCCTGAAGTTCACCCTACTGGCTTCACTTCTGCTGTAAAATGATCACATCAGTGTCATGGCTTAATGTGAATCATTTTCCAGAACAGAGACTACTAATTCCCCATTAAAAGGTTATGTTACTCAAATGTGTTTATTCCAAAGAACTTACCAAAAAAAAACCCCCAAAAAATCCTGGAATAATTCTAAAGAGTGATCTTTTGCCAAGTAGTGCACACCTGTTCTCTTCAGAGAAAACAGGAAATGAAAAATTGCTTTGAATAATTCAAAATAGTTGCTTAATATTTCTGGTAGTGTAAGTCACTCTTTTAATTTTGATCACTGCTTCTGTTCAATTTATCATAAAACAGTCTGTTACTCAGCCTGCTTGATTAAGGGTAATAAGTATAGGGGTTAACCCTAACCCAACCTTATTTTCTTCATAAAGAAAAGACTGTAGGAAAAATTTTCTCCTACAGTCCACTTCTCTCTTCCCTCCAACAAATAATCTCTTTTCCTGTTTTGCATTTCCAAATGAAAAAACGTAAATGTTACCCAAGCAATATCTAGTCAGATAAATGCTGACATCCATGCAAAGCTTTTTTGTGCTTTTTTATCTTGTGACACATGCAGTTCCTCCAGAAAATCAAGTGAATAAACACCCAATATAGTTCTGTCTAGATGAGTAGGGCTACAGTTCCCATTAGACACAAACAATGAGGCTAATGGACAGGATGTAGGTGGACTGCAATTCAAAAAAACAACAACAACAAAAGAATGAAAGGCATGAGAAACATTTTTATCTAAAACAGCTAAAAAATTTAAATAATTTTTATTATTTTTTCCAAACATGCTTTGTTTTATTTCTTACCACATTTTTATTGTTATGGTATAAATCACTGAATGTCATCTGAGTCCAATGAAATATAAACATGATAGATAGGCAGACAGACAATTTACCTCAGCAAATTCAGAAGTCATGATCCACATTTTCCAAGAAAGTCATATTTTGATGGGAAAATTCCTGGTGTGCTTACAAAATAGGAATGAAGATGGCACGTAATGTAATCCAAAGGCTCACTCACCATCATGGTTCATTAAGTGAAGATATGATTGTCTGAATTCTTCCACAAAAATTGCTAGTTATAGTGCTAGTAGACAAGCAGGTTTAAGTCCCAGGACCTCAATTTTTGAAATTATTATCACATCTAAGAATTCAAAGACCTGAAGTCTGTTGAAATCTGATGGAATGCAAAGACCTGAAGTTTTTGAATTCTATCAGATATTTTTTCAAGTATAAATGTTCTAGAGAACTTGAATTACAAACTGTTATTATACAGTATCCAGCATAACAAGAGAAAGGTTTACATAGCACTGCCTTCCACAACCTGGCTTCTTATGGATATGTTTGGGAAAGGCTGAGATAAGAAGTCTATTTCATATTCCATTTAGGGAACAGCCAACCTCTATTTCTAGTATTTTGGGAAGGAGAACATAGTGTTTCCTTACCTATTTTATCCACAGTGTGTGAGTTTTGTACAACTTAATCATATCTCCTATCATTCACCTTCTTTCATGCTGAAGAGCCCAAATATCACAAATTTTTCTTATAGGGAAGCTGATCCACAGCCCCCTGTTCATATCTGAATTGCCCTCGGCTAAGACTTCTCTAGCTTTATGTCATGGGACTAGGATCCATTTTTCTACTTGTTTCTTTTTTATACCATTTGCCCAAGAAGAGTCTTAACTTGACAGTATACCATAATTTATGAAATGTATATGTTGCCCCTCTTACCGATAAGGCAATTTAATATAAACAACAGATATCACCTTATGAATAGCTGCTGGAGCAGTGTTTTTCAAACTTAGCAACATTAAGCTGCATGGATTTCAACTCCCAGAATTGCCCAAGCATCAGGTTGAAATCCACATTTCTTAAAGTTACCAAGTTGGAAAAAACATTCTGTTCAAGCAAACTATCACTTTCTTCAACTATTCTGTCAGTACGCCACTTTTGTGATTTATTTGTTCCCATTTCTTCAAATAGCAGAAACAGAAGAATATGTGTGTATATAGCACAGATGTGATTTTTTTTAAAAAAAAAATTCCTTTAAGCTACAGAGAATCATAAATAAAAGGCAAACATGGCAAGGGAAGTAATGATAAATAAAATAAATAAAAAAGGCAAGCATTGAGGGTTTATTTAACTAGTCCAACCCTCCTGCCTGTTGCAGGAATCTGCAATTGCAGCAGCCATCCCAGCAGATAACCACGGAGCTTCTATAGAAATATCTCCAGCAAAGAGTACACAATCTCCTGAGGAAGTCTCCTATTCCTTTATAGAGCAGTTCTCATCATTAGAACATTTTCCTGATACTCAACTGAAAAATGCATCCATACCCTAGTTGTGGAACAATTTGGAACAAGTCTGCCTTGTCTTCTACTTGAAAATAGCTATAATCTCCTTGCAGTCTTCTTCTGTCCAAGTTAAATAGAACAAGCCCCTCTAACCACTTCTCAGTTTTCTTTTTCCTTCCAGATTCTTTATCATCTTGACTGCTCTCCTCTGGTCAGATTCCAGCTTGCAAAGTGTTCCCTAAAACTGAATGTAATACTATAGACATGATCTGTTGAACATAAAATTGTTCCCTTTCTAAATCTTTGTGCTGCCTGCAAATTTAGTAATATTTTCCAAGCCCTTTTCCAAGTCACTGATAAATATTTTGGACAGTCCACAGCCTAGGACAGAGCCTGTAGTATGTCACCTCTCACTTCCTTCCAGCTTGATTTGGAGGCACTGATAAGCACTCTTTGAGTATGACAGTATAACCAGTTCCGTATCCAACTAATGATAGCACAATCCAGGCGATATTTTGCCCTCTTCTTTATTAGGATTTCATAGGAGACTTCATTAAATGTTTTATTCAGGGATATCATGGTGAAATAGTGGCCTTTGTCAAAAATGGAGACTGAGTTAATTCAGCATGACTTGACATGTTACTCCCTCTTTTTGTCAGCTGTTCTGCTTTGGCCCATTGGAACAAAATTCCCTTTTGGAGTGGGGAGACCAAAGCAGAACAGGAACTGATGAGCTCTGCTATCTCCCCATCACTTGTAACCATTCTGCCATCTTCTCTAAGCAGTGACACCTTTCTTTGCCTTACTTATAACATTACCAAACCAGCCCTTCTTTTTTCGGTGATGTTAGGACTACGCAGGAAGACTAGTTAAGTTGATGCTTCTGAAGAAAAAGCATACCATGTATGCCTATGCTCCTATTTCCCTTTCTTTAAAACCTTGAAACACAAATTAGTTGGGCCCAAGGCACCCACTGCTTTAGTTCTTCAATCAGCTTATTCCTATTGATTAGGATCAGATCTAGGAGAACTGATCCCAGTCTCTATTTTAACCTTCTTGAAAGAGAAGCAGTCAGTACAAATTTTAGGGATCTTGAAGTCTTGGTTAAGTTGGCCATCCAACACATGCCTGAGAAGTTGAAATCTTACATTATTTCTAGGTCGTCTCTCTAGGTTTCTCCGATATCATATTTCCCTGAAAATAAGCCCTAATGCTTATTTTGGAACCTCTCCCAAAATGTAAGACCAGGTCTTATTTTCAGGGAAACACAGTATCTTTAATTCATATTAACCTTCCTGCATTAAAATTGCTAGTTCTTGCAATATTACATACATAGTGGCAATGTATAAAACACTGTTTCTGAACATCGGCAATTTTGAGATGTGTGGACTTCAACTCCAAGAACTTTAAAGTCACTTACAATGGTGCCGAAAGAATGGTCATTAAACAAGGATCACCATATTTGCTACATAGAGTTATGCCATGCAGATACTCTATCATAGTTCTCTTTTTGCAATATTATTATAATCATCAAAAGGTCAACTTTGGATGTGCTAAAATATAATTAGCTGGGAGGCATAAAGACAGGAAAAAGCAGGCATGTTAATTTATTTAGGGGCCATTCTGATGTCCTCAAAAGATACATATTCAGCAGCTTTTATAGTTTCTTCTTAAAAATATGCTGCCATTTGGAATCAAATGCTCATGGCTTCATTACGAACCAGCATTCTCTGTTTTTTTCCAAGATCTGAAGCCAAGAGTTTTAAAAAAATATATAGTGGAAACTTGAAAAACATACTGTAGTGTGATAGAGTGTTGCCAAATGTCGCCAACATTTGAGGGACTTATTCCTGCAGGCATCTGACTTGATGGACTACAACATTCTATGTTTGCAAGGATATCTGGTTGAACAAAAGAGGCTGAGCTCTTTGCATACTACATATTTGTCCCAAATTATCTGTCTTCCAAAACCCACTAATAGCATAATTTTGTGCAACACACAAAATAATAATTGTTGCCATCTGAATAAACATTCGCTGCTAAAAACATCACAAGTCCAAATCAAGAACAGAGACATATCAATGAATACATTTTTTGCAAGGAAAGGCAAAAATATTTACAAACTACTTTTGAAAAATTTAAAATAAAAGTGAGAATGACAAAGAGATTTCCAGGTGAAATTTTCAAGATGCTGGCTATCATCCTAAAGCCTTTCATGGCATAGGAATGGCTATATGAAGGACTGCCAATTTCCAACTGCTTGAGCATACCTGGTATGATCAGGCAGGGTGGGTACCCTCTGGATCCCATCAATTAAACAGTGTCATCTCACAGGACCTAGGAAGTGCTCCTACCTGCTCCAGCATTGACCCTCGGTAACAACCTTCCTGCATAGATTCATCATGGTGTTTAGGAAATTGTTAAAAACATGGTTATCCCCCCAGGCGTGGGATTCAGGAGAGGCTTTTGTTACATTTGTACTATTTGTTGTATTTGCCAAATTGTTTAGTATATTGTTTTTCTAGTTAACTAAATATCTCTTTATTTCTACCTCCATATCTAGTTTTTCTTATCTATTTGTAAGACACCCCGAATCTTTAAGGAGTTGAGAGACCTCTAAATATGGGTATGAATAAATTTGTGGAGGTTTCTATAGTATTTATTTAGAAAAACAGCACAGATAACGGCATGCACAATAAATAGACCAGGAAGCATCAGGAAAGATGCCACACACAAGTTAAAGTATGTTAATCTGTTATTCTATTCAATCTAGATCTTTGTATTATTCAATGAGTCTAAATAGCAAGACTAAAATTTCATTTTCATCATCAGACACTTGCATTAAAGGCTATGCATATAAACATCTTTCTTTAATTTCATTTATTAAAAGTATAGTTTTCTTATGTTTCTTGGCCATCTGACACATGCATGAAAATTATTGTCACAACCTCTGTGAACTGTGCTTATGTCAGCAGTCTTAAATAAGATTCCATAAATGCATGGAAAACAAGGTATTTTAATGGTCATTAAACATGCTAGCAACATGCAGCCTCTATATTAGCAATAGTATTAGCAGCTGCTGATTGAAACAAGCTCTCCAGAGGGGGAACACAAGATTAATTAGTGTTAAACTTGTTTGATCAGGCTTGAGTAGTTTCTGGTCTAATTTTCATACTATATGTGTGTGTCACAGGGTATGTTTAGTCTTCCTAACAATTCTAGATCAAAACAGATATGTTTTAAATACAGTGATAGGAGGATGTGCCAACAACAGCAAGCTGTACATAGTTCACAGCTTAGTAACCCAGAAATGTTCACTGCATTAAAAAAAAGGATAATCTCAGTGACAGTGTTTTAGTGCTTTGAAAAATCAGACATGATGAAGTATGGTGGGTCTCCATCTTGAAGGCTGAGTTATGTAGCTTCACTGTTCAGCATTTCCACAGGTCACTCAGCTAACCAATGAAGTCTGTCAGAAAGGCAGGTGGATCAAGGTATGGAGACAACAAGCTGATTGTCTCCTTGGTCTCTAGGCACTTAAACTGGCCACAGTTTGCTTTATTTGTGTTCTAATTTCTTTTGATAACAGCAAAACCATATGTAGATCTTAGACAAAAGCAAAAGAAGAAAAACATTTAAGAAATAACTAATCACATTTGCAGAAGACTTAACTAACACTGCTAAATCTTTTCAAAGAATTATTTTTTTAAAAAATGGTTATTCAATTGCTTCTCAAATATGGTTTTAAACTACAAAAACAAGTTTGCTAACCATTAATCCTGCTAATAAGTAACAACACAATTCTATCTGTGTCTATTCAGAAGTAAGCCTCTGAAGGATTAATGCAATTCTGTACCCTCAATTTCAGAATAAAGCTTTGCTAGACTCAATGAGATTTACTTTTAGTAAACAGCTATGTGGTTGTGCTGTAGGACTCCAATGTTTGTGCTGTTTCCTGAGAACTGAGATTAATTTCTGAGTGGATATCAAGACAATATGCAAAATGAAGTTTCTTGTTCTAAATAATTATTACTTGACTAATCTATTTATCAATTTTTGACCCATCATATGCTCAAACTTACCAAAATAATATTGTTATACAATCTGAATAACAGATTCAGACTGTGACTCTAAATGCTATCATTTGACCATGTTATATTTGCCTGTGGTTGTTTAAGCAAACACAGTACTGAAACTTTGGACATATATAATCTTTAAAATAAGAGCTTCCAATTAGGGCAAATCCTATTTGGCTTTAAAAATGGCTTATAGCAGCCTTTCCAATCCCACTGGTAAATTTAAATTCTGACATCCAAAATTCCCAAAGCAGCATATTTTGAACTATAATCCAACATCATTAAGTAACATACATGCTTGCTCCCTCTTTCTGACAGAGAGGGAGGGAGAGAGAGGAGGAGGGAGGGAGGGAAAGGGAGAGAGAGAGAGAAAGGAGGGAGGGAGGGAGGGAGAAGGATAAAAGAGAAACATGGCTGTAACAAAATAATAGTTAAAGGATTTATTTATTTTTTACAAAATAACTAATTTCCTATAATTCTATTCCTATTTTGGGAAGAAAGATTTCAGCATTCATTGTAATATTTGTTCTATATGGGCAGTAAAGGAGGTGCTAATTATCTTGGTTATTAGAGTAAATGGATTACAGATGGATGAGTGGGGAAGAAGCAGGATTTTTTTTTTTAAAAAAGAACAAGATCAAACTCAAAGACTGGACTATTAAGAGAGAGCTATCATCAAGCTCAACAGAATCCCAATATTTGGGTAGCTTTGGTGGCCTCAGATAGCTGGGCTTCAACACTAAAAATCTTCAAACTCACATTTGCTTTGCTGAGAATGATGAAACTTGAAATTCACATATCAAGAGGGTGCATGGTGAGGTAAGACTGTACTTGTACAGAGACAGAAAATGGAAAGGATGGAATAGAGCAGGGTCAGGCAACCTTCATATACTTTTAATTACATTAGCTACAATGCCTTCCCATTACCACTAATGAGAATCCAAAACATCAGAAGAACAGCAAAAAGATAACATTCTAGAAAAGAGATTAATAGAATGTCAAGATGTAGTCTAAGTTTCCTTTTTCTGTTCTGAGAAATAGCGATAGAATAACAGAATAACAGTTGGAAGGAACCTTGGAGGTCTTCTAGTCCAACTCCCTGCTTAAGCAGGAGCCTCTACCATGTCAGACCAATAGCTGCCCAATCTTTTTGTTAAAACCTCCAGTGGTGGAATACCCACAAGTTCTGAAAGCAAGCCATTCCACTGATTAATTGTTCTCACTGTCAGAAAATTTCTCCTTAGTTCTAGGTGGGATCTCTCTTTGACAAGTTTTCATTCATTGCTTCTTGTCCTGCCTTCAGGTTCTTTGAAGAATAAGTTGACTCTGTCTTCTTTTTGGCAGCCTCTTAGATAGTGGAAGACTATCACGCCACCCCTAATTGTTCTCTTCAATAGACTAGACATGCCCAGCTCATGCAACAATTCTTCATAAATCGACATTCTAAATGCAACATTCTGTTAAGATGCAGGTTGAACTGTAATATTGTAATACTGTATATTAATATTGTTCATTTTTAGTTATTTACCAAAAACACCAGAATGAAAAACTAGGGCATTGCTTTGTAAATAAAGCAATGCAGCGTAAGCCCTGCTTTTCCACTGCTCTGGGTATTTAATACTGTATGACATTCAATTCAGAGCGCCTCACAGTTGTGAAATAAGCTATCAATATTTCAAAGAAATCAAATGAGCAAGTCAGGGCAGTTTAGTATGAGACACAGAAGTTCTCTTTCTAAAAGGTTTCTTTTTTTTCTCCAATGAGAGAAAAAAGATTGAAAACTAAGCATATAGAAATGGAAGCGTGTTATCTCATTTAAACAAAAAGAAAAGGGAAATATACTATACTTGGATATACTTGAAATATACTTGGCATACACTTGGAACACTGCATTGGCTTTTGATCACCACAATATAAAAAAGATGTTAAGACTGGAAAAAGTGCAGAGAAGAGCAACAAAGATGGTTAGGAAGTTGGAGGCTAAAATATATAAAGAGCGGTTGCAGGAATTAGATATGTCTTGTCTAGTGAAAAGAAGGACTAGGGGTGACATGATAGCAGTGTTCCAATATTTGAGGGGCTGCCACAGAGAAGAGGCGGTCAACCTATTGCACGTAAAGCACTAGAAGCAATGGTTGGAAACTAATGAAGGAGAAATTGAACTAGAACTAAGGAGAAATTTCCTGACAGTGAGAACAATAAACCAATGGAACTTGCCTTCAGAAGTTGTGAGTGCTTCATCACTGGAGGCTTTTAAAAAGAAATTGGATAGCTGTTTGTCTGAAGTGGTACAGGGTCTCCTGCTTCAGCAGGAGGTTGGATTAAAAGACCTCCAAGGCCCCTTCCAACTCTGTTGTTCTGTTATTTAGTAAAATGATTTACCGGAAGTGGCTTTTATCATCTTAAACATACAAAACTGATTTCTACTTCAAAGCTATCCTAGGTTTCAAACTTTTCCTAATCTGGTGCCCTCCAGATGTATCCTCCAAGAATTTCTCATTTCTCATTGCAGAGATGTTCTTTTCCCTCTCCGATTATTGATTATGAAAAGATGCACAAAACTGCCAAACATAACCCAGATATCTGCCGTAAGAAAAAATTAAAACCCATTATTTTCCTTACAAAAAAAAAAAGAAAGAAAGAAATTAAGCTTTTCTTCCCCTCCCTCAGCATGGCAGCTTATTTCTCAAAGGGAAGTCACTAACACTGAGTTAAGAGAGAGACAGTTCTGACCTGACATAATCTTCAACGCAGTTTGCAATATGCTTTACAGTCTCTGTTGTTTAACACCATATTTCCCAAACTATGTTTTAACTGGACCTCTTACCTTCACGGACACTACCATACAAAAATGTTAAGAACATAATGGGATAAAATATCTTTTAACAAAAAGAAACAGCTAAATGCTTTCATGATGTGGAACAAATCTAGGTTTTAAAGGAATTTCAGAAAGCATGGTTTAATGGGGATTGTATAGAAATGGTTTTATTAATAGAAAATGAGGACAGAATTGTAGCTCATACAAATGTTGTGGCATTTGTTAGACCTCTACAAAACTACAAACTTACTTTTAAAAGTTGAAAGTTAGTGATTCCCCCCCCCCCCACAAATTCCCATTTATAAACACCAACTTTTCTTTGAAACTGGGTTCTTTAAAAAAAAAGACCATTGTAAAATCAAACAGAAGGAAATGAACCTTTAACTAAAGGGAGTGAGAATCCCCTAAGATAATGGTGCCAATTCATTTCTAAGCAATTTTTGATTTACAATTGAATAAAATGGAAATAAAAAATAAAGCTATCAAGAACAAAACGGAGCCAATCCATTGTCACAGACAGCAGGGATCTGCATTGTATCCACAAAGTTGGTGTGGCGCGGCCTACAAATTCACCAGTCCAGAGGCAAAATCACTCCAAAGAACAGGGGCAGGGCCCTCATCTGACAGAACCTGTTATTTTAGACCACTCTGGACACACTTGCCAAAGAAAGCTGCCCTCAGGTCAAAGGGTCCAGTCGCAACTCATTTCCAGCAATCCATCAGAACAAATCCACCTTATCTAGAGGGTGGAGGTAGTTCCTCCACCTTCAGCAACGTGGCACACATGATTCGTCATCTGACGTCCCCTTTGCAGAAAGTTCAGGGCAGCATTTTGGAACTTTTCCACCGGATCAATCTACTAATAAACGAAGTTAACTCTGGAAGGTAGATAGGCGAAATTAACTGAGAGGGAAGAGGATGATTGCAACAGAAAAAACAGGTTCTATCCAAACCATTTATACATGCACTGTTGGCTCAGAATTCATGCCCTCATCCCATTATCCTCTCTTTATCTGTGTACTCAGACAGATTTCCTCCTGAACAATTGGGCATAATAAGAGTTTAACAACTACTCAGAAATAAGCCCCGTCCCGACTTTAGGGAGAGACGCTCTATGTAAAATAGACATCGGAGCAAAGAGGAATGGACCAAGTCGAGTCGGGCAGCTCTCCTTCTCCTTATCACGAAGTCTGCTCATCTGCAAAGCGAAGTTTTAGCTGAACGCGGGAAGGCGACGCTCTCCGGGCCGTGCGAGAAACTTCTCCGCTCCCGCGCTCGGCCGCGGCGCTTCCCAGCGGCATGGGGCGAGCGGCAAAGGAAGATCCCGAAGGACAGACAGACAGACAGAGCGAGCGGCTTTTTGAGAGGAGGGAGGCAGGCAGGGCCCGAAAGAGACAGGAACAGGAAAGGGTGGAGGAAGAAAAGTGGGGACTGAAGCAACGAGGCACGATGGGGCAACGGGTTAAAGGAAGCTCCAAGAAGTGAAAGGCAAAGGCGGCCTGGCGAAACTGCGGGGAAACCGCGGGACGAAGCGAAAGCCGTGGGGGGGGGGAAGCGGGGCGCGCCCACGATCGGCCGAGACGAGCGAGGAAGAGCCCACGGAGCTCCGCACTTACACAGCAAAGGGGAAGGGTCGGGGCAATCCGCGGCGGGCTTGGAGACATTGGTCGGGAGGTGCGGCTCCGACTCCCGACGGCCGAAGGTTTGGCTGCGAGGAGGCGGCTCCGGACTCCGCTGCTGAACGAGCGCGTTGCCCCTCAGGTAGTAGAAGAGCACAGCCGAGAGGTGGAGGGCACAGAAGACCACAAGCAAGCGGCAAGCCTTCTGCAACGAAGCGCCGGGCAGCTCCATCCTGAGCGAACTTTACTGAGCCGAGTCGGGCACGCGGGGACGCCTCATGGCTGCGTCCTGGAGCAGCAGGCCGGAGCGGCAGCGAAACCGCTAACAGCGCTTGGGCGCTCGCCTGCCAGCTGCTGCAGCCTACTCGCCGGGGAAAGGAGGAAAGTCGTAATGTCAGGCTGAGGCTCCACCCTCCCCCTCCCCCTCTCCAGCTGCTTCTGTTGGGGCCCCTCCTCCCGGGGCGAAGGTTGCGCCAAGTCGAGTCCCGCTCAACGCCGCCGAGCTTGAGACGAGGTGCCGCGTCGTCGACGTTCGTGGCTGTGAGCGGAAGAGGCTTAACAGGGCTCCGCTTGGAGCCTTGGCTATCACGAGTTTGGGCTCGCGCGTTAATTTGGCGCCGGCACTCACACATCCTTGGCGTCCGCCAGTTTTGTTGGCTGCCTGTAGCATCAACTGGTGGTTCGCCGGAGCGAGAGAGAGTTTTGTCTACAGCCGGATGGACTAAAGTTTGGTGTTTAATCAAAACGAGCCAAAATGTGCTTCATTTGGGGTTTACCCCAATAAATTATGTTAGCTAGGTGTAGATATGCCTGCTTTACGACCACGTGGGCTGGCTTAATACAACACACTCCACTACTAGCCCAACAAACCACATTCCGGCTTTGTGGATAGTGTGAGCTATTGCAGAAGCCATCAGGAACTCGGTGGGATTTACTTCTGAGTAGTAAAGGCAGAAGCTCACTGAGAGAGGGTGTTAAGACAGTTTAGTTTTGCAACTGCCCGCTGTGTTGAGAATGTCCTATTAAGTCTTATCCCTGGTGGAAAAAAAATCTCTTCGTGTAATAAACTCACTCTTTACAGCATGGAACTTTTCAAATTCAGAAGTGGCACTTCTCATATTTTTACAAATTTTTTATCCCGTGTTTATTTTTTTTATATATAAAAAACATAATTTTATGTATGTTTCTGTGCCACTCACTAAATGCAATCTGCCACACCTGTGAAACAGGCTTGTAGAAGATGACTGATGTTATTTCCTGTTCATCTTCTTCCCATGGTGAATGTAGCTTGTTCTCTTCCTTAGGAGGAAGTGATGTGGATTGTTTGGTTCTGTTGCACAAGCCTTGGTATTTCATCCACCTGCAAGGCTTCATTCAATGTAAGGTACACGCCTTGGCTCTTACTAATTGCTCTTTCGCTATTGGTAAATAGCGAATGAGAAAGCTTATTCAAACAAAATTGTGGTATTCTACAATCCCATGTTGGAAACTGCATTAAGACAACGATGCCATTTGATGAGAGAACTATCTATACTTGTGCAAAAGTTCTACCTTAAGACTTTCCAGATTCTACATATTTAAATACCATTATGAATTTTGAATACATGAGTACAGATTTCTCAATTTCAGGTGCTGTGGGATAACCACAAATCATCTCATAAGATATATTCTATAGCAAAGTATCAATTGTTTGGATGTTATCCATTTATATTTAGCCCACATTTGGCACCCCTTCTTTCTTGACCCTATCTCTTCTTGGAGCACAATATTTCAGAAGAAACTCATTTCCACTGTATTCAGTGTTTATATTTTTCCTAAGTTATGCCACTCTTACTTCCAGGTAACAAAGTCGATAAAAGTATGCTATTCTGTTCATCCCGTTTCCTTTATCTTGACAAACATTCGTTCTTGGAACAGACCACTATCTTCCCACCAGTATTTATACATTTTAAAATACCTTTCTGTTTTTCCTTCTTTGGTAAATATTTTACCAAATTCAATTATAGGTACTCCTTGACTTATGACCAAAATATCTGTTGCTAAGTGAAAAAGTTGTTAAATAAATTTTGCCCCATTTTACAACTTTTCTTACCATAGTTGCTGAGTGAATCACTGCAGTTGTTAAGTTAGCAGCGCGGTTGTTAAGTGAATCTGGCTACCCCATTGACTTTGCTTGTAAAAAGGTTGCAAAAGGTGATCACATAACCCCAAGACACTGCAACTGTCATAAATATTAATCTGTTGCCAAGCATTCAAATTTTGATCACGACTAAGGGGATGCTACAATGGTTGTAAGAGTGAAAAATGATCACATGAGTTGCTTTTTTCAGTGCCGTTGTAACTTTGAACAGTCACTAAGTGACCATCAAGAACTACTTGTACTTGCTTTAGGATTTTTTCATTTATATATGCATACCTTTCATCCATTTGTTCCCCTTTCCATGACAAATGGAGCCAAGGTCTTTCCTAATTCACTTTCAGTATTATCCTGCCTGTTGCATCATAAAATAATTTGCTGAAAATCATTTGCTCTCCCAGTTAACAACAGTCTCCTTTCGTTTACAATTTATATACATTCACTTCAGGGGTGGGTTCTAAAATCTTTTGCTACCAGTTCTGTGGGTGTGGCTTATTTTGTGGGCGTGGCTTGATGGTCATGTGACAATTCTTTAGGATTTAGCAGAGGTACTTCTCTACCAGGCTTTTAACTGCTTGCAGAGCTGAAACGGTCTACCCATTTATTTTTGCAGGCACTGGTCTACTCATGTATTTTTGCAGGCATCAGTCTACTCATTTGTTTTTGGAGGCACCGGTCTACAACCAAACTGCCTTTTACCACTGTTCAGCTGTAGGGCGGCCCTTTGAAGCCCCTCAGCAAGAGTTTAAACAGTTTTTCCTTATAGCTCATCAGCTGGGACTCAGGAGGCAGCAATAGATTGGGGGGGGGGAAATAAAAGGTAAGAATAACAGGGCACGGGGGGGCAGAACCGGTTTGGTGACGTCGTATCGTCACCGCTACCGGCTCGGCAGAACTGGCCCAAACCGAGAGGAACCCACCACTGGTTCACTTCCTCACCCAGCTAAGCTCTACCTTCACCAGAAACCTTCTGGGGATATCATAATCTCCTTGTCCTATTTCCTGTTTAGCTTTGAATTGTTCATATTAAGTCTTGCATCTGCTTAATTCCATCATATATTGCTGTTACCGTATTCAGCCACCAAATATCAAATCCCTATTTGCATAAGACATTCCGTCATCCAAGCCAATTAATTTAGCAGTTGCTCACACTTCACCAAGCAAAGGGCAATAGCCTTTCTCACATATATGTTCCTTGCAAGTGATTTGCTGCAGAATAAAAATCTGGCCTACATTCCCTGTTCCTGTCTAAGCATAAAATCTGCCTTTCCAAAAATTCATTCATTGTTACCTTTCATATCTTGTCAGTCAGAATTCTGCTGAAGACCTGAGGCAGTAAACAATTTCTCCTATAGTTCAGCAGCCCCCAAGCTTTTGGGGACCAGGGACCAGTTCCATGGAGAGAGGTTTTTCCATGGACCAGAGGGAGTGTAGCTTTGCCTGCTGACTGTATACTGTGGTTGGGGCTTCGCTTGTTTACATAGATTGCTGGCATGCTGCAGACTAGTGCTGGTCTGAGGACCAGGATCGGGGACCCCTACTACAGTTTGCTATATCTTCAGCTTTGATTTGGGGATCAGTGACTGCTTCTTTTCTAATTGTCAGGCATCAGTGCAGTCTTCGCATTATACAAATCCCACAGCCACTATAGGTAAACTGTATCAACAATTTAACTTTTAATATCATCTCTATTTCCAGCTGCCCTTTGTTCAGCATTCTCATATAATTTATTACTTTCATTTTGGTTTTGGTGTTTTGGAGACTAACACCTTGTGTGCTTGTTTCAGTATTACTCCTTAAGGTATCACAATGATTTCTATGCAAATCTCTAAACTGCTTTTTCCATCACTCTCTCGCTTCAATTTCATTCCATTTTTTATTATTTTTTTATTCCAGTCATGCTCCTGGATGCTTCTTCTTTAGTCTTGACATACTTCCAGACTTTTTTTTTATTTCCATCAAAATCACTCTGTCTCTTCCCTGCCTGCTTAAGGTTAAACATTGTTTGATTCCTCTGCATATGTTGTTTGTGAATATATTCTGATCTTTCTCTGAAGCTCATTTTTCACAGCATACTTTCCTTTAGATATATTTTTGTACTTTAGATATATTTTTGTTCTATATTTTGGCACATTGTATTAAGCCAAATTATCAAAACATTAATATGGTATGAGTAGACTTGATTTTTCCTCCCCAAAACTTACAGCAACAATAAAGACTCTTATGGAAGAGAGCTCAGAGTTGAACTATGGGGTCTTTGGTGCTGTCTGAGCTTGGTGGTTTTCTTGCAGATGTGTCATTACCAAACTAGATAACATCAAATATTGGGCACTGATGATGTTACCTAGTTTGGTAATGAAATGTCTACAAGAAAACTACCAAGCTCAGACAGCACCAATGACCCCATAGTTCAACTCTGAGCTCTCTTCCATAAGAGTCTTTATTGTTGCTGTAAGTTTTGGGGAGGAAAAATCAGGTCTACAGTCAGCTTGGAATTCTGGGAACTGAGGCCCGATACTTTTGGAATGCCCAGGTGGAAAAGATAGAGCTTTCATGGCAACTCCTTCTAGGGGCATCTGTACCTGCACAATGGGTGATTATATAAAGAGCCTTTATTTGGAAGCAAGAATTCTTACTTCATCTTTTGGGAACCTGTTTTAAATCCTAAGGTTTAAAGGTTGGGGAAACCTTTTGGGGAAAAGCACAAGGTGGAAATTGGTGCCTTAAGTTACTATACCCATTTGCCCACTTACTCTCATCAAAATCTGAGCCCAAAATATTGTTCTTTCCTACTTGTAGTTATATCATTATGCCATTGGCCCTTAAAGGCTAAACTCATGTTTTAGATGTAGCCACATGATAATTGCATACAGTACTTTGCTTAAAGATGATCAGATAATTGTTTGCAAATGGGGGGGGGGGGGAGAGAAAACCCTTGCTTAATCATGAAATGGATCTCCTTTGACTTGCAGCTTGTAAATAAGCATAGACCAGCAAAACACGCTGTCCAAAAATAAATGTAGGGTACATTGTTTCATGAGTGATTTGCAAACTTTCAATACAGTATTTCCAGAAGCAACTGTAAAAATAGTTGAATTCAAGCAATTTTAATATGTGTCACTAAAATACAATTGAACTCTTTTGTAAGTAGTTTAGTAAACGGATTTCAGTATATCTGTACTTAGAAGCTGCCCTTATTAAGTTAAATGCAATATATTCCCATATGTGTATAGAGCTGCCATTTAAATCCTTAATGTTAGTTTGAAATGTCTACAAGTTCCAGTGTAGTTCCAGTGTTGACTCTGCCACTACAAGTTAACATGTGCTCTTTTCTTATTGTGCTGTTCATATTTTAAAAAGTATTTCCTGTGCAAATAGACTAGAGTTCTCCAGGCTTTTTTACTTCTTTTTTGGGCTTCTCAAATGCGAGTTGGGAAGATAAATCTAGATACAGTAATTGGAGCATACACTGAAGGAATCTGTATCAGAAATCAGTATACAGACAAGCTATTTCAGAATAAATTAATGCAAAGGACAGTCAGCAGCAGAGTAGTTAGCAGCAAGATATAAGCTAAGTGCATCTAACCACAGCACAATCAAGTCCAAGCAACCCTTATTTTTCCCCTTGCCTCCATGACTTCACCCTCATCTTGTCCCCATCACATTAAGGAAACAGCCTTAAATCACTGTTAGCTCTATTGGGATTATGGTAGTGTTTCCCCCTCTTATTCCAAGGGATCAAAGAACAGCCCGAAGATACAGAAAATTGGTTATGCTTTGTCATCTATGATCTTGGAGAAAAGTCGGGGAACTGGAAGCAACTGAAGTAATAGAGGGATTGGCAGTGGGGGCAGCAAAGATAAACGATGCATGGTTGCAAAGTCAAGAATGGGTGGGTAACTCAAATTTGAATTTATTCCTTCTATATCCACACTGCATCCTCAAGCTTCTCCTATTCTGTACTCATGCCAGCTGGACTCTAAGCCAGATGCAGATAGGATTCTAATAAATTTAAGCTTTATAACCAATAACAAGGTGTGGGTGCTTCATCACTGGAGGTTTTTAAGACAAGCCTGAACAGCCATTTGTCTGAAATAGTGTATTGTTTCCTGCCTAAGCAGGGGGTTGGACTAGAAGAACTCCAAGATCCCTTCCAACTCTATTATTTTGTTATTTCCCTACCTTTCACAAGCATTCTACAAATGGAAAATCCTCCCCCTATCAGCTGAATGCCTTCCTACATTTAGGAATGACCACACTGTCTTCTTAAAATCCAAAAATGTCCATCCACTTAAGGTGAAAGATCTGAGACTTAATATTTGGACAGCATATCAAGTAGACAATGATCATCAAAATGAGTTATGTTGCATTTTTGTATCAAGTATATTTTCATCTACAACCCATTTTTCTTCTAAAAATATATTCTTTTACTTTCTTTTAAACTTCTTTTATTCATTTTTTGGGCAATACCTGCGTGCCCATGCTGAATTAAAAAAAAAAAATCAGGTCCAGCTTCTCCCACATTATTTCAGAATTAAGATGGGAAATGGAATAGCTGAAGAGTTTAATCACCCTTAACAGCTGCCCTCTTTTCCTGGCAACTTTGCTTTCCAGAACAGAATCAGTTATAAATGCCACATGCAAGTCTCAATTTATATAAATATCACTAATTCAGGAATCAGAAAATATAACTTTTTTTCCTGACAAGGTCTGATTTATTTCATTTACGAAGACAAGGACCTTGCCAGGTTCTGTTCCCTAAGTAAGATATAGCAGCTGCCATAGAAAAATACATCCAAAGTAAGGCTCTTTCTAGAGTTTAGTAGACTTAAATAATCTGTAGGTTTAAATTAGACCTTTGTTAATAAACTTTAATTGGTTAAAAGAGCAATTAGGTTCACCTGCTCCTCACAATCAAGCTTTCTCACTATTCCTAACAACAATGAGTTTGCCACCTTGTTTCTTTTGGTATGCTACTTACGCAGAGAAAAGTTGCATCAGTTGAATGTCTTCCTACTCTTAGCAGTAACAAGCAGAAGTTGCCTATTAGAAATACAGGTAGTCCTCAATTTATGACCATAATTGAGCCCAAAATTTATGTTGTTAACTGAGAAATGTGTTAATGTGTTTGCTCCATTTTACGACTTTTCTCCCCACATTTATTAAGTGAATCAATGCGGTTCTTAAATTAATAACATGGTTATTAAGTGAATCTAGCTTCCCCATTTGACTTGTCTTTTCAGAAGGTCTCAAAAAGAGATCACATGACTCCGGGACACGAGAACCGTCATAAATGTGAGTCAGTTGTCAAGCATCCAAATGTAAATCACATGATCATGGGGATCAGCTCATGCAGGAGAGGTGCGCTTCCGGGTGCGCTTCAAGGTGTTGGTTATCACATTTAAAGCGCTCCATGGCATAGGACCTAGTTATCTTCCAGACCGCCTGCTGCTACCGACGGCCTCCCATCGACCTGTGCACTCTCACAGAGAGGGCCACCTCGGGGTGCCATCAGCCAAACAATGCAGGCTGGTGACCCCCAGGGGGAGGGCCTTCTCTGTGGGGGCACCTACCCTCTGGAATCAGCTGCCCCCAAAATTAAGGAGAATCCAAGACCTCAGTGCCTTCTGTTGTGCCCTTAAAACCTTCTTTTTCCAGCAAGCCGGGCTGGCCTAACACTTTTTAAAATGTTTTTAATTGTTTGTTATTATTTTTTAATCAGGGGCCAAATTTATATATATCTTTTTAATTGTATTTTAATGTTTGTAGTTTATGTTTTTACTTGGCTGTTCACCGCCCTGAGTCCTCAGGGAGAAGGGCGGTATACAAATTTAAAAATAAACAAATAAATAAATAAATTTAGCTGCGATTCAAACCTGTGGCTCTGCAAAGATGATTTAGCAAGTGACATGGTGTGGTGTATGAATTACCAAGACTATCGTTCAGAAAAGGGTGCTTGGGGATGTTCTTGTCATACCTGTCAGCCCTTTTGCAGGCATCAACTTGCAGCCACAAAGGAACAGGAAGAGTTGCTTTAAGAAGATTGCTGAGAAAGGCTACATATAATAAGAGCTGTGGTGGCCCAGTGGTTAGAATGCAGTATTGCAGACTAACTCTGCTCACATTGCCCAGAGTTCGATTCCCTCACTCCCGACCAGTTGACAAGGTTGACTCAGCCTTCCATCCTTCGAAAGTTCGTAAAATGAGGATCCAGATTGTTGGGGGCGATAGGCTGACTGTGTAAACTATTTAGAAAGGGCTGTAAAGCACTGTGAAGTGGTATATAAGTCTAAGTTCTATTGCTATTGCTACATCAATGCCCTCCCATACTTCAAAGTACCTTTTCCCCTTTGAATCCCAAGCATTGCCCAGCCCTGTACTTACTTAAACCAGCATTCCAAAGAGCCACAAGGATGGCAAAATGTGAACTTATGTGATATATGAAACCATTCCTAAGAGGTCTGTATGGGGTTGTGCATAAGTGCACCAGCGTGCCTACAGTCCCTGTTCTAATATTCCTTTTTACTTACTCTATTCATGGATTCAAATTATGTTTATACCTTTACCTGTTATATATGCTTGACAAAATGAATGAATGAATGAATGAATGAATGAATGAATGAATGAATGAATGAATATTTTAAAAAATTGTGGTGGCGTATTGGTTAGAATGCAGTACTGCAGGCTACTTCTGCTCACTGCCGGCTGCAAGCAGTTTGTCAATTCAAGTCTCACCAGCTCAAAGTTGATTCAGCCTTCCATCCTTCCGAGGTGGGTAAAATGAGGACCCAGATTATTGTTGGGGGCAATATACTGCCTCTGTAAACCCCTTAGAGAGGGCTGTAAAGCGGTATATAAATCTAAGTGCTATTGCTATTGATGTGCTTCAGGAAGGATGCAAGCATGCTCTGCAACCAACTGTTTGGACAGGACAATACTGCCCTCTGTTGGATTATGCTTATCTGTATTGCTTTTATGGATTTTGAAATGACCATTGAAACTAGAATATTCAGCTTATTCTTTTACAGTGAAGTGTTATTAGTTGGAAATAGATTATAATTGGGGGTGAAAGGAATTTTCACCAGGAAAAATTGGGAAGAAAAGGGTAACACCTTGCACTGTTTCATTGTGTATTAGAACCTGTCAGAGTTGACAGCTGTAAACAACATTTCCATAATGGATATTTTGATACAGTAATACAGGTAGTCCTTGATTTATAACCACCACTAAGCCCAAAATTTCTGCTGCTAAGCAAGTTAAGTGAATTCTGTTCCTTTTTATGACCTTTCTTGTCACAGTTGATAAGTGAATCACTGCAGTTTGTTAAGTTAGTAATATGGTTGATTAAGTGAATCTGGCTTTTCCATTGACTTTGCTTGTCGGAAGGTTTCAAAAGACCTCAGGACACGGCAACCATCATAAATATATGCCTGTAACCAAGCGTCCAAATTTTGATCATGTGATTGTGGGGATGCTGCAACAGTAGTGAAAAATGGTGGTAAATCACTTTTTTCAATACTGCTGTAACTTCATTAGGTCTGGAGCTGCTGGTAGAACGGAACAAGCTGTTGAAGACTTAGGACAGTTGAAGAGCATCCAATTTGAATCAAAGACGGACAATATGGGCATGGAGTGTGTTTGCAAGGAGCTGGGAATGGGAGGAAAACAACATCGTCTATGCCTGTACTAGGAAAGTGGTGAATGGCCATTACTGGCAACAGGCCAAGCTGGAAGTATGAATTTGTCCTCTTTTCCTCCTTTCAGAGAATAAAGTAAGCCATTAAAAATAAAATCATGAGCCTTTTCTCACTCAGACCTAACTGTAGCACAAACATACCCTGGCAACAGGGATGGTATTCACTTACTTTCCCTACCAGTTTGCAAATTTGAGCGTGTATGCTCTCTCTCACACATTTTGCTCTCACGCGCCCCATCCATGCATGTGCCTGGCCATCTGCACATTCACCCTGCCTCAAAAACGTGTCTAAATAGGATGACATGGAGCCAGGTGGGTGAGCAGGCCCATCCGCAATTTCTGCTACAGATTTGGGTGAACCAGTCTAAACCGACTGAATACCACCTCTGCCTGGCAATCTCTTTCTTCCAGCAAGTGTTCAGAATGCTGCCTTCTTCTGATTCCCAGTTCATTCCTGAGGCAGCCATGAATTATCCTTACTTGTTCCTATGTTAGTGATTTCCCTCTTACCCTGACACATTTTTGCTGTAATGACAGTACATTATACAATTCATCAACATTTCTCTCAGTGGCAGAATCAGGTGGCACATAGGGAGAGTTTAATTGGCTCAACGCCTATTGACCACATAAGGTAGGTTCAGCCCACTATCTCCTCTGGGCTCTGGTCCCTGCCATTCTAGTCTCAATGATCTTTCAAACTGGGCTTCCCTATCCCACTAATTCTCTGAACCGATCTCCAGCTCAGTGAGATGGCTTTGGAAGAACGGTCAGCAACCTAAGAACTGAGAGGTCCTGGGGATACAACAAGAGGGAGATACTGTTCCACAAGGTGTCCCATACATTTATCAACTGTTAGGCTATTTTTAAAATTGGGTTCAATGCACTTTCAAATGGCAGCTTATAGGTGCCATCTCATGCTAAGGTGATAGGGGAATGTTTTCCTATTGGTTGGTAAAGCTGTATTTGATGAAAGTGGGAGGGGACACAAAGCTGGAATGTCCTCCAATCCTTTTCTTCATTATGTGCTGTATGAGGAACCCCTGTTGATGGCCTCTTGCCTGTAGCAAGATAGGGATTACTAGTGCAGAGTTCTGGTGGCTCAGAGCTGTGAATGCCTCATCCTAATTTTCTTTCAACCTCTCATTTGGGAATTTATCCTTCTTGGAAATTTTATTTTTCTTCTCCTTTAAAAAATGCTACCCATGACCTCTCATTTTCCAATGAATGGAAAATGCAAGCTTTGGATGCTTGCAAGCTTGGAAAAAATAGTCATCTTTACTGGAAACTAAGTTTTCTATGAGCATAATTAAATAATACTTTGCAGACTAACCCTAGGCTTTGGAGGAAGATGTTTACTGTGTTTTTAATTGGATACCATGTCCACATTTATTTTCCATGCTAAAATCTTATTTTTCCATTCCGTGTAGATTTGATTAAAAAACAACTGAGGTGTTTCCAATTATTTTTATTCATATTCCACTTCAACATGTTGTCCTTATGCAAGAATAATAATTGACTACAATAACATCTTTCTGTTTGTGTAGGATTTCAATATGGGTTTGTGTGAGATCCTGTAGTCTACTAAACCTGATTTTTGGCACTAATCATTTGAGCATTACATTGTTAAATCAAGCAGAGGAGCTCCCTTACAGTTGCCAATTTTGTCTTTAATTTCCTTATCAGAAAATCAGGAGCGGCATTCAAATATGGTTAAACATTTGAATTAAATAAAGCCTATTATTTAGTTACACCTCTGTTTAACAATGAATTCTGTGAACAAATTGAAGGTGTTACCATGGGCAGCCCGGAGTCCAATTATAGTCAATTAACCCTGACTTAGGGTTAATTGACTATAATTTAGAAGGCCAGATCTTGAAGGTGAAATTCAAATATTTTGGCCACCTAATGAGAAGGAAGGATTCACTGGAGAAAAGCCTAATGCTGGGAAAGATTGAGGGCAAAAGAAGAAAGGGACAACAGAGAATGAGGTGGCTGGATGGAGTCACTGAAGCAGTAGACGTGAGCTTAAATGGACTCAGGAGGATGGTAGAGGACAGAAAGGCCTGGAAGAACGTTGTCCATGGGGTCACAATGGGTTGGACATGACTTTGTAACTAACAACAAAACTAGCCATAGAGTCCATTTATAGCCAATTGCTATATGGAAAATTTGAAAAATGGGCACCGGACATTGCACCTTTAAAACCATCTGGTTTTGCCATGTGGACAATGAATTATGTTGAGGAAGAACTCAAGAAATGTCTAGAGCAGGGCTGACAAACTCATGGCCTGTGGGCCAGATATGTCACACGCTGGCCACACCCAGTTTAGCAAGGGGGGGAAGTCATGATATGTCACATGACGACACCATGACAACACAAGTTTGACGCCCCTGGTCTAGAGCATCTTAATCGCATCCAGCCAAATATTCCATTTACAGTGGAAGAGGATAAGGAATGCCACTTGCTTTTTTGGACATTGTAATAATTAAAAGAAAAAAATTCAACAACTGAGAAAGAGTTGTAAGGCAACACATATAGATCACTATTTAAATAAAAAGTCTTACCCTCATCCTTGCCAGAAAAGGAATATTGTTAAACTCTCGCCGATCATTTAAGAGACTAAAAGTTTATTTTAATGAGCTAAAATATGACAGGATTTTACACGATAATGGAAACTCTGAGGTAATCTAAAAAAACTAAGTTTAAAGATACTCAAATACTAGCAATCATGACAAATCATGCACAACACCATAGAGAAGCTACAGGCAGTCCTCGACTTATGACCATGACTAAGCCCAACATTTCTGTTGCTAAGTGAGACATTTGTTAAGTGAATTTTGCCCCATTTAACAAACTGAATTGCCATAGATGTTAAGTGAACCATTGCGGTTGTTAAATTAGTAACATGGTTGTTAAGTGACTCTGGCTTCCTCATTGACTTTGTCAGAAAGTCACAAAAGATGAAACTGTCATAAATATGACAGTTGACATCTGAATTCATCTGAATTTTGATCACATGACACAGGGATGCTATAATGCTCGTAAGTGTAAAAGTGGTTATAGGTCACTTTTTTCAGTTCCGTTCTAACTTTGAATAGTCACTAAGTGAACTGTTGTAAATTGAGGATTACCTGTATTGAGATTTATAAGCACCTCAATAACTTTAACATGAAGGAAAAAAGTTTGAAGATCGATAAAGTATGGTTTATATCACACCATAATAAAACAGCATTGCATTAATCAACTTCATATAGAATCTTCAATAGTAAAATAAACAGCTGCATGTTTCAAAGACCAATCAAAATTGGAACATCTTTGAATCAGACCAATTACAAATTCACCTGGATAAAGAACCAATCGACAACTGGCTGTCCATAATTCCAATGACTTACTCCAATTGGACAATAGTTCTTTATAAACATCAGAGTTCAGTCCTGTTCAGATGTCTGTGAGCTGCCAAGGGGTGCACTACAGAGGAGACCGTTTGTTCCCTCTGAAGATGTCAGCCACAGTTACTGGCAAACAATTACCAATACCAAATAATTGGACCACGGTCTACCAGCCTGGAGGTTCATCATTATTGGACTGATGGTGGTTATGAAAGCCTGCATTGATATATTATTTCTGCATTATTATTTGTATTGTAAGATGGAAAGTGATTTAATTAGATTGTGAAGGCATAAAAGAGAAATGTGTTGTTGATACAGTATGCCAGCTTGGTCAGATGTGATTTCCAGAAGAACAGTATATTACATCAGGTAGACTACGTACAGGCATAACTCTGCTGTTTTTGTAAGTCAGGGATGGGATACAATGAGATCTTGACATTTTCTGTTTCCCTTTGTCACCATGTGGTGGTAATACTAAAAGTATGGGGATATGTAGGGAGTTATTGTTCAACAACAACAACTGAAGGACTATGTCCCCACTATGGAATCATTTTACATGAGATTTATGCTACCTGATATTTGTCATTATTGATAAATTGAATATGTACAACTTTCTCAAAGTCAACTAATAATTTCAGTTCTTTTTTTTTTTTTAATTTGATTTATATGCCACCCTTCTCCGGAGACTCAGGGCGGCTTACAATGCGTTAAGCAATAATTCTTGTAATTTAGCAGAGACAATAGCGTGGTAACTTCTTAAAGTTAACAAATGTATTATGTCATATATTCCTCTTCCCCAATTTTGTTCCCTCTAGATCCTATCATCTATTCTAAACTATGCTTTCTTTACATTCTGGTAGTTGTGAGCTAAGCATTTCTGGCACCAAGTTAGGGAGGGCTGATATTAGTTTTCATGTGCTACATCAATGCATTGTGCAGTTATCTGTGCATGGTCCAAGAGGGGAGAAATAATAAATCATGAAGTCAGATGATGATGATAAATAGCAAAAGCAATAGCACTTAGACTTATACACCACTTCACAGTGCTTTATAGCCCTCTCTAAGCAGTTTACAGTATCAGCATATTGTTGCCAGCAATCTGGGTCCTCATTTGGAAGGATGGAAGGCTGAGTCAACCTTGAGCCTGATGAGATTCAAACTGCCAAATTGCAGGCAGCCGGCAGGCAGCAGAAGTAGCCTGCAGTACTGCATTATAACCACTGCATCAGCAGGGGTCATATACCAAAATACAGTTAAATTAAACTTTAAATATATGTAAAATGAATAGAAAGGCCAATTTGAAACCATAATACATTTGTTACCCTTAAGAAATTACCACACTATTGTCTCTGCTAAATTAAAAGAACTGAAATTATTAGTTGACTCTGAGAAAGTTGTACATATTCAATTTATCAATAATAACAAACATCAAGTAGCATGAATCTCATGTTGTTGAAATGAATTGTTAGTTAAATATTTATGTTATCATTTCCCCTTTGTACCCTTATAAAGTCTGCAAAATATTTAACTGCAGTATAGAAGTTTATGTCTTAATAAATTTGCTGACCATTCAAAGGTTACAGGTGGTCCTTGATTTACGACAATTGAGCCCAAACTTTCTGTTTTTAAGTGAGGCATTTGTTAAATGAGATTTGCCCCATTTTACAATCTTTCTTGGCACAGTTGTTAAGTGAATCATCACAGTTGATAAGTTAGTAACATGGTTGTTAAGTGAATCTGGCTTCCCCATTGACTTTGCTTGCCAGAAGTTTACAAAAAGGTGATCACATGACCTTGGGACACAACAATGGTCATAAATATGAGTCAGCTGCCAAGCATCTGAATTTTGATCACATGATAATGAGGATGCTAGAAAGGTCGTAAGTGTGAAAACCAGTCAAAGTCATTTTTTTCAGTGCCATTGTAACTTATTGAACAGTCACTAAATGAACTGTTGTAAGTCGAGGACTTGTATAAGGTCCTCCTCCTCCTCCTCCTTTACTTCAAGAGACCATATTGACCATTTCTTTGCTAATAAGTAGTTCCAAAACCAGCCTCAAAGTATATAAAAATCTGTTAAACTCCGTCACTTTCTTGGAAAGATGTCAGCTGACTGGCAGAAATCTGAAAACTTCAAGGCCAGCAGGATAATTTTCTACCAGTCTGAGAATAGGTGAATTCATTGTCCTTCATCTCAACTTATTTCATAAGATTGCATTTCTGGGGGGAAATGAATGTTACTTTCAGCTCCTATAGGAAAGGTAGGAGTATCATTCAAACCAACAAACCAAGTTTTGTAACCGTGTGTTACAATTGTCCACCAGTTCCTTTTCTGTTCTGAAAAAAAGTATGGATTTTGCAAAGGCAATTATGCAGAAGTTAGGAAATCACACAGAAATTGCCATTGCAGTCCTAATGACTTCCACAAAAGTTTTTTTTTTACTTCCCAAGTGGGATAGTTATCTGCCAGCTTACAATATACAGCACAAATAGAGCACCATTTCTGGAGGCAAATTATTGCACTGTGTGCATTTGTTTTACTCTTTTCTAAAACCACCCAGTAAAACTGTTAATCAGAGTTATGAAAAAAAGAGAAGCTAAAAGAAGTTATATCTTTTTTAAAAAACACAGGCTGTTCCTGACCAATGAGAATTTCTGAATAGGCAGTGAAAATCCCCATTTCCTGTTTTGGGTGAAGGTACGAAGTTGCCACTTTGCTCCAATTCTGTTTATGGTAAAGCAAGACAACAATGTTCTTTGGATGGAGGTTGATTATTCTTTGCTTTCTGCTTCTTTATGGTGTGCCCAACTCTTCAACTGGTAAGATCAGGATGTACCTTAAATATTCTGAATAGTTTGCATAACAGAGGGAATGTTGATCTTCCTAATGCTGTTTAATATTGAGTGGATTGTTAGTGTATGATAGCAAACAGTTAAATAATTCCATTTCCAAAGCCAGGGGATATTGCAAAATGTCCTTCAAACAGGTGGATTGTTTTTTCAACAAGTTTATTTTAAAAAAGTATGAATACCTTCGTGACATAAGAGACTCTAGAAGTCTCTTATGCTAGAAGGTTCTCATTGCTCATAGTGCTGTGCTGTCATTAATTTTATATTATTGTCATGATGCATAGCTCTACCACGGAAAAGCGCAGCATTTTATTTTTTATGGCTCATTTTGTACGATCGACAACAAAACCAATTAAATAAACCATCAAATGAGTGCACAGAAAAAGCAGAGGCAGGAAGCTTAAAAATGATCTGGGGCTTGATAAATTGCTAACTTGCTCCTTCCATTGTAGTGTTTATCTAAAGTACAATTAAATGAAGCTACATTAGAAATAGAGCGTAGCACTGACATTTACGTTGTTTTAGATGCTAAGAAGGAATATTTAATATATGGGCATAAGTGACATTTTCCAGGGGAAGAGAAAACACAGTACATGCTGATGCAAATTGATATTTGAATGAGCCACCCGCTAAATTCTTTTACTTAGTATTTTCAGTTGCAAATACAGTATATTTTACTGCAGTATGTTTTACTGATAACAACAAGCAAAATAGGCAGATAAGTGGCTTACTTATGGTCTAATACTAGCTGGGCTCACACAGGCAAACTGAACCACAAAGTAACCAACTACATTTTAGTTCAATGTGCTATTTTAACTTAGCGAAGGTGATTAGTTTATGGTTGAGAGTTGTTGAAAACCAGACAACGGCTTTCATTCTGTAAACCAGAGTTACTATTGCATTCTGCAAACACCACCACAAAGTATAAGACAGAGGTATAACTGAAACATTGACCCATAATTTGTTTCTAAATTTCCTCGCATTTTCTTCCCATAATCCTTCTAGGGTTGGAGGGAAGTAAACTTGGAGACATCCAGCCTAAACCCCAGTCTAATGAAGGAAATCACTATAACTCCAACAGATACCATTCAGCCTGCAGGAAAGGAAAATCGATGAGTTTTTAAGGCAATCTAGAGAAGGGAAGAATCTAGAACCTCTTCAAAGCTCAATGAGATTGGAGAAGATTTTGTTACTGGACTCCTCAAGGGCATATATCTGATATCTGCCTTTGAGATATCAAGGGCACAATATCAAATATTGTGCTTTGAAAAGTTCTAACCCTTCTCTACGCATTAAATGCAAAAATCTATTAAATAGCTTACTGTGTTTGGAGCTATCTTTTAGTTCTTGGCTTTCTATACATTACTTGGAATTTACAATGAGGATGTGCCCCTGTAATTCATTCCTAAGATTTAGGATTTCTGGAAGTGTACAGATAGTCCTCAACTTACAACAGTTTGTTTCCTGATGATTCAAGATTACAACAGCACTGAAAAAAACGACTTATGACTGTTTTTCACACAACCATTGCAACATTCCCATTGTCATGTGATCAAAATTCAGATGATTGACAGCTGGTTCGTATTTATGATGATTGCAGTGTCCTGGGGGGGTCATGTGATCACCTTTTGCGACCTTCTAACAAGCAAAGCCAGATTCACTTAACAACCATCTCGGAAACTACTACTGCAGTGATTCACTTAACAACTGTAGTTAAAAAAAGTCAAAATTCACTTAACAAATATTTCGGTTAGCAACAAAATTTTGGACTCAGCTGTGGTTGTAATTCGAGGACTATCTGTACTCTCTTTGAACTTTGAGAGGACACAATGGGCACTATAGATATTCATATGTGTGTGTATTGCATTAAGACATATATTCTATCAAAAGAAATAAATCATCTGGTAAAATATTTCTTCCCAGGCTGAGAGTTTCAAATAATTGTCCATTTGTAAATTGTTATTCTTGCACAGGTGCCCCTGGGCAATTCCCTAATTCATTGATTCAGCCTGGATCTCCTTTCCCTGCAAAGGCAAATGACCCCAAAGTTCAAAGAGCTGCTAGGCTTGGGGTTTATAAATACAACAACAGTTCAAATGATATCTTTTTTTTCAAAGAATCTCGCATAAATAAAGCCACAATACAGGTAAGTGCAGCTTGATTCTTATCTCAATAAATGCAATTCATTTCTTTGTTGATTAAAAATGCAAAACATAACCTGCTTTTTTGTTCCTGTCCTAGTGGGAGGGTTATTTTTTTCCCTTGAGAAATGGTGCAGGTCACTGATAAGGAGGCTAGTGTTGTCTTCTCTGTGTTTCCAAGGAGGGTTTTAATATGCAAAAAAGGCTTAAGGAGTTTAGAGCTTTTTCTTAACTTTGAATTTAGCCTGATTACTAAACGTATTCTATGCTGCCCATCAGTGCTATGAATCTAATGCCTAATCTAATCTAATAATAATCTAATAATCTAATAATTTAATATATACCTATTCCTAAGTATATTACGAATCTAAGTCATAAAGAGCCCTATAAGCATGTCCCAAAAATGCTTCACAAAAGATAACTGGACTTTTTTGAGTATTTTTCCCCCTTAAAAATATTTCACTTCCCATACAACAGCTTCTTTATTTCATGAACTGAAGTTCGTGGATGGGAAGTGAAATATTTTCAAGGAAAAACCCAAGAAAGTCCAGTTCCCTATTGGAAAGCACCTTTGGGACAACCATGACCTGGATGATTGAGAAGCTCCATAGACAGTCCTTTCCCCCCCACTTTCTCCAATGAAACTTTTTGATTGGCTTATCAAAATATAAGATAGAAACAACAATTTTAAAAAGTAATAGAAAACTGGGGGAGGGGGAGGGAAAAGAAAAAAGATATGGTGTAAAGAGGGAAAAGGAAAGAAAAAGGCACCAACTTCCTCTTTAGCACAGTAAAAGATGACAACATTACAATCACAACTTTTCATTTTTATACAACAGTATGTACAAGCCATTTCTATAACAATAAACCTATCTAATTAGCAAAATAATAATAGTAATAATAATCAAAGATTCATTTTTTTCCATTGCAAGCCCAAAATCTGGAAGCAATTTCAAAATAGAAACAAGGTTAGATATATTTTCTTCTTTGGATAAAAGTATCAATTTGACTATCTCTACTTCTCTTTGCTGTGGGGAATAATATATGCTTCTGTTAACTCATTAATCTTTATCATACTTCATATTAAGAGAATCCTCTACACTATTTCAATTTTTTTTAACTAATGTAGATTAACCTGGAGGAATTCCTCGTTGAATTAAGTCTCCTTCTCTATGATGGTTATCATATCTTTTTTTTCCTCGAAGAATTATTGACCCTGTTAATATCCATGAAGAAAAAGTCCCAAACTTTACCTCTTAAAAGTTGTGAATTTACATGGAACTCTTGTTTCAGTTGCACTGAGAGGGTTATATTCAAACCATATCATAATATAAGCTGGTGTCAGATTTATATTCCAAAAATACTGTTCAGGTATTTGCATTGTCCAGCATTTGTAGTTGAGTTGATATAGTTGATAATTTTCTACACCTAATTGTGTCTCTTGTTCTTTTTTAATATCCTCTGTATAATTAGTATCTTTAGTACTAAATCTATAATTTAGTATCTTTACTGATCTATGGTATAAATGATTTTCTGTATAGACCAATCAAAAATTTCCTTGATGACAGACTCCAGTTCAGAGTTAAACATCTTCATAGCTCCCTCTAGTGATCAAAAACAAATATTTATTTGTTTCTGTTTCTGTTTGTTTATTCCTTTTTCTAGCCAATCAGAACTTATGAAGATCAGAAAATTTCAACCACCACAACAAACACAGACAGTCTTATAAATATTTTTTTCTCATTTGTTGCCTGGGCTGTAACAAATTTTTTAACCACATTGAAGTCTGTTGGGTCTGTTACTACTAGCTGTTATTCGGAGTGCAGCTGAAACATTGGTTTTGCATAGTCTTACAGCTGGAGTTGGGGGGAGGGAAGGACGGTATCTTACAACAGTCTGCTTCCCCTTTCTTCCCATGTTGGTGTGCTGGAATCCATCCCAACTTCTTCTTTACCACTAACTGCCCTGCTCTTTCTCCTAACAGCTGTTGCACCCTCTCACCTCCATCTTCTTTTGCACTCCTCATCCATCCATGCTCAGCTGCCATCAGCCTATTCCTTTTGTAGTTGGAGCCCCACCCATGGTCCAGTGCAAAGAGAAGGAAGGCCTGGCATTCACTGCTGCAAAACTCTCCTTGCACACCTGGCAAGATGGAAGGATTACTTCAAACCACCCTTGCTTCAGGCATTGGTTATATTCTTGCTTCAGACTTTCTGAAAGAAATAAGCTAAGCTATTGTTTATGTCTTGGTCCAGCAGCTGTTACTGCTGTGTTGATGGCCGGATAAACCAGATGGTAGTCATACTTTTTTATTGTTGCTGTTTTGGGTTGATGTGAAACCAGAAACCTGTTCCAACATTCTACAATTCCTGGCTAGGTTATTGTTTTTGGAAACAAGGAAATAGACCTAGAGTAGACAAGAATTTGTTTTCTGATATCATAGCCTCTAGCCTTTGAAATTATTTTTAAAAATAATTACATAAAATATCTGCAGATCAACTTGTGTTCAGTAGGATGCATGTTCTCAATTGCCTCCAGTTTCCTCACCATTTTCCCCCAAATCTTTTTGACCTCTCTTTGGCCTTTGTTCTCTTTACTTTGCCTGATCTAAGTGCTCTTTAATAATATGAAAACTGATTATTATTTTTTAGATTGTGAAAGGAGTGAAATATAGTCTGAATGTCGATATCTGCCGGACTGTATGCAGGAAAAGAATACCACATCCCAACTTGGACAAATGTGATTTCCAGAAGAACAAGATGCTGCAAAAAGTATATGTTCAACTTCTTTGCACTGTTCTAAGAAATCAGGGTGGTACAAAACCAGATCTGGACTGTGAAAATCTGGACAACCATTAGATGGCAGCAATGAGCAATAATTTTCTGTGTCTCCTTATTGCCTTCTACCAATCGTCCAGAATTTTGCAGAGGACAACTAGTAGCAACAACTAAAGAGTACTTCTCCGCAATTCATTTGCATGGGATTAAACTCTATTAGTCTGAATATGCAATCCTTTTTCAGCATCAACTAATAATTTTGGGTCTTGCCATTTAGCAGAAACAAAAACGTTGCTCTATCTCCTGCTACATTCTTAACTAGAATGGTCTTGAAACCTCTTTTTTTTATTGAAAAGTTTTATAACAATACAATATATATATATATATATATATATAAAACCCTTCCCTCCTACCCATCCCCCCCTCATCATCCCTTCCCCTCCCCCCCCCCGACTTCCTAGAGTAAAATACAGGGTATAAGAAAAAAGAAAAACAATAATCTTCTACATTAATCTATCAAACTTCCAGTTTACAAACCACGTCTGTAATCATAACTCCAGTATAGTTAACAATACTTTTCTATAATCCTTCTTGAAACCTCTTTTTCATGCTGTTAGAAGAGTGTAAGCAAACATGAGAAATTCATGGGATTGGGCCAATTTATGATGACAATTGTGGTACTTCCAGTTGCAGTTGTTAAGCAAATACCGTGCAATTGTTATGCAAGGAAATCAAGTGATCATGTCTTATGACTTCCTGCCAGTTTCCCCACTGACTTTGCTTATAGGAAGCCAGCAGCGAAGGTCACAGATGACGATCACACAACCAGGGGATGCTGCAACTGTCTGGAAAGCAGACTGATTGCCAAATACCCAGATTATGATCACATGACTGTGTGGAGTAGGGGAGTCAAACTCGATTTCATTGAGGGCTGCATCAGGATTGTGTTTGACCTCCGGGGACAGGGGTTAGCGTGGCCAGGATGGGCATATCCAGCTCAATGTCACTCATGTCGGCGGTACCTGTGGTGGTGGGAGTGCTCTGCTTGGGGTTCCTGAGCTCCGTTTTCGGCTGCCACAGCCTCCTGCAACGCCGCCAGCAAAAATGGGAGCTCCGTTTTTGCTGGCAGAAGCACTGTGGGCCAGTCCTTTCCTGTTTCCAGGGCGGCCCCACAGGCCAGTTCTAAATACCCCCCAGGCTGGATCCAGCCCCTGGGGCCTTAAGTTTGAGACCCCTGGTGTGGAGGTTGCGATAGATGTAATTTCAAGGACTGGTCATAAGTATCTTAGTTCAGCACCAACGTATCTCCAAATATTGTTGAACAAGTGTCCAGTAACCAAGGACCACCTGTTTGAATAGAACAACATAGATGGCTTTTTTGCTGAGACCTCTTCAGTTCTGGAACTACTTTTGATTGCAATATCCTGTCACTGCAGTGGAAGGAATTAAATTGTGTTCATATATGCAAAAGAAAGATGGAGCAAGTTGTTTCTGCATAGGATATCCTTCTAAAATATATTAGAAGGAATGTATATTACTAATATTTATTTATTAAACAATATTTAATATTAAATGCATATGCCACCTGACTCCCTATGAGTCTTAGAATAAATTAGGTGGAAAAATTCCTTTGAAAGCTGTTGTTTCATAAGCTGACATTGCAATAAGTCACTTACTATCACACTGACTGCCAGGCTGATTGCAAAAATACAACATCTACTTGTCTAACTTTTTAAATGGCTGATTATAGAATTGCAAAGCAGTCAAGACAATTTTCTGGCTTTTTTCTTTTGTTTGATTTAATGCCTTTTTTGTTTTTGTTTTTTCCCCTTCAGAAATTCACATGCGATTTCGAAGTCTGGCTTATTCCTTGGCAGCAGAAAGTCCAGATCCTAATCATGTTCTGCCACTAACTGATATCTAATAAACTGTATAGATATTGCATGTTTACTTTTTTGTCAACTTGTACACCACAAATTGTCCGTTAAGACACTGGATTGCCAACAGCTATGGAGTCTTTTGCTTTTTTATTTTTTAATGGAAAATGACAAAATCATCCATGATCACCCTTTTTCACCTGTCTTGCTCTGAAGAAAAGATCAGTAAGTCCTTAGATGAAATGATGTCATTTGCACAATATCTCCTGGCTTTCATGCCACATAAATAGAATCTCGGTGTCTTGAAAAGGAGGTCCAAGAAAGGAAAGTGAGAAAACAGTGTCATGCCATCAGTTCATCCCCTTTTGTAGAGGCGCTGTGATTTTGCATGCAGATACTAAAGGGAAGCACAGCATATGAAATATGAAGGGATCAGACTGTTTTGGTCATTATGATGAAAGCATCAGATCCTACAGACACTTCTGAGACAACATGGAAACAGTAAATCAGTTATGGTAGAACAGTTACAGGCATTATATAGGGCAAATGACAGGGATAATAAGGATCTAAATATGAAATTGAACCACACTGTAGGATTAGTGATACACATGGTAGTATGTGGGGGAAGTGAGGGATATCAAAGAGAAACAAGAACGTATGATATTGTGGTGATAATGAACTAACAGGGATTGCTAACTATTACTGTAGCATGCCAACAGTCTCTTCCCTTTTCAAGAATCATTAGAAGATTGGATTCAAGTGATCGATCTCAAGCACAAACCATGCATGAATCTTCTCTCGAATTGTATCTTCCTGAGGTGACTACAACTCCCCATAATTCCTAGTCAGCATGGCTAAGGCTGGAGTTTCTGCAAATGGTAATGCTGTGTTTTTAAAGGGTCTAAGAATGAGGAAGACTGATGAGTCTGTTGCTAAGATTGATTATTACTGCCATTCTTCTATGCATTTAATTAACTATAACTAGCAAACAATGTAATTAGATTGTGGTGTCAAGGCTATGCCTTCTATTATTCTTTGGGGAAAAACGAGTGAATAAAATGTTATCTAATTAAATCTGACAATAAAAAACCCTTCTGCAATGCCTTGTTTTCCAACTCTGTAGTGCTCGCAATTTAATCAGTTGCAATCTACTTATCAGGTCCTGTTTTCCATAGTTACATATGGTTTTAGGTTCTTCAGTCTTTAATGTATGCAACTATTTCCACTGAATAGAAGTGTTAGTTATTTAGGCCATATCAAAAATATGAAATATACAAGAAAACAATGACATTCATATTAAATTGTCACTCCTACAGTTAACCCCAATCTGATCTAAATATTCTATCCTCTTTGAAATGATATTTCAACTGAAGACTGCAGCCTTTACTAGAGATATACTGACCAATTAAGAGGATTAAATTCTCCATTGATTAAGAAGCCAAGAAGACATTTGATCATCTAGTAATTGTTACATATATAGTTCTTGTAAAAATTTACCACTAAATGTCATTAGAGACCCTCATGTGGCTCCTACTAATACATAAATGGAGTCTGAATGAACAAGGAAGTTTGGTATTTATGACATTTATTTAAAAAATAAAGTCATCCAACAATGGCAAAGGTACAAAAAGCAGAAAATCAAAAAAGGGACAAATATTTTAATAACAAACCATAACACCTATATTTTGACTTATTTATGTTTGACAGTTGCAATAAAATGGCCACTTGGCCATTGTGTGATTATAAAAAACCCACATGTTCACTTACACAAAGGTAAATGAGCGACATTTACCATTCCATTTTTAAAATGTGTATCTTTAATGTTTCTCAACCTCAACAATTTTAAGATGGGTGGATTTCAAGTCCCAGAGTTGAATACTAGTTGGAAAATTCTGGGAGTTGAAATTAACGTTGTTAAGGTTAAGAAACACTGATCTAACTTTTTTATTTTATTTTATTTGAAATGTAGAGCACTCAGCTCAGAAGCCATTGGATTTGGAGTAACATCCACCACTGTTACAATTCTGGAGATTCCAATATTAATAGAATAACAGAGCTAGAAGGGACATTGGAGGTCTTCTAGTCCAACCCCTTGCTCAAGCAGGAATGCCTATATCATTTCAGACAAATGGGTTGTCCAATCTCTGAAATGGTGTAGGTTTTCCTGCCTGAGCAGGGGGTTGGACTAGAAGACCTCCAAAGTCCCTTCCAACTCTGTTATTCTGTTATCATTCTATTATCACATATTAAGATTTCCTGATCTTCAAAAGAGTGTCCCAACTTTGGAGGCTGACATTGAAATAGCAGTCAGTCCAAGCCCACATGAATAGATTGCCTCTTGCAAAATTATAAGCAGCAGAAGAAAAAGTGATTTTTTTCCCCTGCTACCTTTTCATAACAAAGAACTGCAAAACCTTGGCACCAAGGTAATATAGATATTCCTAGAGTCCCTGATGAAGAGCTTAAGTTGCAATCAAATTTGAAACATCGTGTGATTTCATTCTTAACTGGATATATTCAAAGGAGCCCTACTACATATGGAATGCATTTCTGCCATCAAGACTTTTGCTATCGACTTGGTGGCTCAGTATAGTTGGTGAATAATTTCTCACTGAGCACTAAGGACAAGAAAAACATGTTTTATATTGGAAACTGGAAGGAATATGGTTTCCTAAAACACATATAGAATGTGATGGTATTTTAAGAAGTATTTTTTTAAACCATCCTTACTACTAAAAATGGAAAGATTCAGTGGCTGGTTTCTAGTATTACTGGACAAACAGCATTGTGCAATTGGTTATTTCCACACAGTCTCTTTCTAATTTGCACCATGTATAATAATTTAACATGGCCTCTTCCTGCTGAGTCATTGATTAGTACTGATTCACTGAAACCTTTAACAAAAATGTACTCTATTGAATGTAGAACAAAGGGAGGTCCGGGAAACCAAACCTGGTTATGCAATTCTGTCTGTTTAGCAGGTGTAAGGGGGAAAAAACCAGAAGTGATTGCATAATATGGGTTAGGGTTATAAATGACAGATAGTGCGCTCTCTCTCTCAGCCCAACGTATCTGAGTTGTTCCAGAGAAAAACAGGAGCAAGCACAAAATAGACTCCGTTGAGATTCTGAACAAAAGGCAGAATATAACTAATGTAATCCCAATGAATAAGTAAAGGTCACTTGACATTTTCCTCTGCCATTTTGAGAATGAGGATAGGTAACCATGTGATTTAAAACAAAACAAACTTAATCCAAAAAGCTTTTAAGTAAAAGGAAATGAAGTCTATTTTTTGAATGAAGGGAAAGAACATACTTTAACCTGTGTGTTAAAACCTCTTACTAATTGTGGAAATTGGAGTATGTAATAGTCCGGAGTAAAATCAAGATCTGCAAAGACTATCCAGATGAAGCAGAAAAATAAAAAAATAAATAAGAGGGTTTAGCCTTTAGGCTAAGATCAAAGTTACTACAGTATACAAAAGAACTACTTCTGCTGCGTCTATGGAGATTCTCAGTCATCCAGGTCATGGTTGTCCCAAAGGTGCTTTTTCAAGAGGCAACTGGATTTTCTGGGGTTCTTTTCTTTGAAGTCGTTTGGCTTCTCATCCAAGAAGAGAGCTGAAAAAGCTTCTTGGATGAGAAGCGAAACGTCTTTCAAAGAAAAACCAGAAAGTCAAGTTGCCTCTTGGAAAAAGCATCTTTGGGACCACTTATGCTGTATTTTCCCGACTCAGGCTGTTACTTGACTCCACTTTCTGCATTTGCACAATACGTGCGCCGTTGCCTACGTTGTATCCCCGCTGCGCGATTCTCTGCGCTCGGCGTCTCCTTTTGATCAGCTTTTTCCCCCACCGGCAGCAGGTGACTCCGCTCCTTCTCTGCAATTCAACATCTGGCTATAGGAAGAGGAGAAGAACCCCAAGCCACCATTTCTGGTTAGAAGGTGGCTTTGCGCTTATCCTTACACCCCTCCAATCAAGCCACCGACGGGCGCAAGCCGAAACCTCGAACGCAGCAGCACGAAAACCCCGCCGAGAGCGAGGCCGTCAGCAAGAGATGATCAGGCATTTCACGCCTCCACCTCCCTCCCTCTCAGCGCGCGCCTCTTTCCGAGACGGAATTTTTTTCTCTCTTGCGCCTCCGCTGGGGATTGACGGATGTCGCAGCCAATCCGAGCGGCTGGAAGAGTTCCGCCCGTCTCGAGGTAGCGTAAGACTGGACCCGGGCCGAAGGCAGGAGAATTAACCCTTTCACCCTGGGGAGAGAAGAGGCGGGATGCGGCTGCCTCGCCCTCGCTTTGCTTTCTGCCCAGTTGCCTTCCGTCCTCCTCGTCGCGCCGCCGCCATGGCCCAACTCTGTGCCTCTTCTTCCTCGTCGGCCACCACCTTTGACTACCTGGTGCTGGGAGGCGGCTCGGGCGGGTTGGCCAGTGCCCGACGCGCCGCGCAACTGGGAGCCCGGGCTGCTGTGGTTGAAAAAGGGCGACTTGGAGGCACTTGCGTGAGTCGAAAACGGGGTTGGGGGTGGGAGGAGGAAGTGAAAGTGGAAGGAGGGTGGGGAATGCCTGCAAATATACTATACTCTGAGGAGGCTCGCCTGCATACCTGGAGGGTAGGCATACCCGACTGGACTTATGCCAAGGCAGTGAGTTCCGCAAGAGCCCGAGGGCGTGGAAGTTTTTTTTCCCCCTTCACCGTGAGCGGGCAGGGCAGAAACAGTTAAACAGTGTTTTATTGGGTTTTCCTGAAACTGTTTTTGACATTCTGGATTCGCTTAGCACGCTGGGCGGAAAGTGGAGGTGGTGACCCTTTGAGAGTTGTATGCAACCAAATTTCATTTTAATGTATGCCGATTGGCGTACTTTTCAAAGTGACAATAGTTATTCTAAGTGTAAATAGGGCTGCGATTTCAGGTGGCTGGGGGAAACCCAGCCTTCGTTTCAGCCTGTTATGTGAATACAGCAGCTGGGTTTTGGTTGTTGTCCTCCGGGTTAGGATTGTGTTGCTGCAGCTCCGTGCCTTATGACATATCAGCTCATCTTGCGTCTAATATACTTTTTAAAAATTTCTTTTTACCCTCAAGATAAGGCAAGTGAAATGTGGCTTAGTAGAACCCATCAGTTTTGTGCCAATTCAGTTTTCACCGAAATTTCAGGAAGTGCTTTTCTTTTTGCGGGTTTTTTTCCTCCTAAGTGTCTTTCCTGGCTTTACCCTTCTATATCTCAAGCAGGAAACGGGGATATTTTTAATTATACATTAATTAAATCTTATTTATCTCTTCCGTGTCTATTGGATGTCTTTAAAAGGAATTTAACATTATTATCCATGGGTCCTTTTTTTATTGTAACAAGCTGTTCTGTATCAGATTATAGAATGTTTCCAAGGGTTAAACTTTATTTTTTCCCAGTTGGAATTATAGCTTCCTCTAAGAGATAATGGTAATTGTTAGTCCCCCATCATGCTATACACAAAGCAGGAAAATAGATTGTGCCTGAAGAAATTAATTTAAAAAGCTTAACAGTCCAAACATTAAAGATGTGGTTGGTGCTTATTGGTGTCAGTTACAGTTTGTTGAAAAAAAATGTCAAATTAGTTGTGGAGAGAATGGGTTGGCAATATTAAAACTGATGATTTGGTAATGATGCAACGATGCAAAATATGAGTGAATAAAATTCCAGAGAAAGGGGCTAAATAAGGAGTAAAGTTTAGAATGTATATTCAAATAACTCTAAACTGTGTTATGTCATTAAATAGAGCAGCCTTCCCCAGTTTAATAGACTGTCTTCAAAAGTTGTGAGGCTGTAGTTTCTCAAGCTCCCATCCTTTGATTGTTTTTGCTGGGAATTCTGGAAGATGTTGAAATTACATAATGCCGCAAACCGTGGAAAGAAAGAAAAAGGATGATTAGCAACAAGGTGGATGGAGTTAGATGTGAAGGAACAAATTGGAGAGAGCTGATCATGGGGAAGATCTATGTAGCAATCAACAGCCTGTGCCAACTTGCAGGCATGTAATAAATCAAGAAGCGATTGCAACATGTGGAGGAGTCCAATGTAGAAAAGAATTTACTAGAATGAAACATCCATGAAAGACAAATTCTGAATGCCCTTATTTAGGCATTCAGTGGAATCAATAAAAATGTCAGTTGAATGTGTTGATTGGGTTATAAAATGGCTTGCTTTGAGAACTAGCAAGAATTCTCTTCAAGAAGAAACCAAGGGGCAGGCAAATTATTCAGGTTGCCTGATAAAAGGTGTTTTTTCATGCAAACTTTAATCAGATATAAACTATTCATAGATATTTAGAAAGACAGGCACTCATGCACACGCTAACCAAATACTGACCAACCCAATATCTACCTAACTAAATAATGAAATGTGCTTCAAATTTATTATAATATTATGATTAAGAGATAATGCTCAGGCTAATGAGTTGCAGGATGCAAGTAGCTTTTTAAATTATCTATATTCCCAATGGCATTCTCAGGTTCACCCAATTTATTCCTGTGGAGCTTGTTGCAGTTTAATGCAACCACCTCTTGAAAAATACCTTAATTATACTATATTATTGATCAAATGATGCACATTTTGCTGATATTAAGAAAATAAAATTAATTGTAAATTAGTAACAGTTTCATACACATTTTCTAAATACCGTTTTTCATTGTATTAAAAATACTGATTCATGATGTTTGCAGTAAATATGTTTTCTTTTCTTTTAGGTGAATGTTGGGTGTGTACCTAAAAAGGTAAAGGAATTTATGCAATGAATTTGCTAATATTTCAAAAAATACATTGAACTTCTTTGCTGACATTTTGAAAGTGCTTGAAGACCTAGCTGTTTCAGAGAACTTTTCCTGAATTGATTTGATGTTGCCATCTTTTATTTTCTCCATGGTATTCTAGGACTGTTTTAAAATTGGACAGTGAGCCTCTGAACTGTTTTGATTGTGGTGTCATAGAAGAGTGTTTACTAGAAACAAATAATAACATGAAAATGGATACTAGTTCTTAAAATCTGCTTAAATCTGCTTTTAAATTATTGGTGGGTATGTCCATTCTTTTTTTTTTTTTATTGAAAAAGTTTTACAATACAAAATTTTTTCCATTTTCTCCCCCCCCCCAATCCCCACCCCTACCCCTCCCATCATCCCTCCCCAACCCTGTCCCTCCCTATCCCCCCCCTGACTTCCGCTACAAATTTAAAAAAAACAAAATTTAGAACAAGGGAAAAAGAAAAAGATTATTAAATATTCAAATTCTAAATTAAACAAATTTCGAAAGAGGAAAAGAAAGAGAAGGAAGGAAAGAGGGCAAAAAAGTAAAAAACAAACTAGCAAGAACAAACATTAATATATTTAAACAATATTATAATAAAAAAAATAGTTATAGTTAAAAACAGCATTATAGTTCTATCCTAACTGCACCCTTAACTAAAGAGAAAAAAAAAACCCAAAAAACATAAAACACAAAAAATATATATGCATATGTAGTTATAATCATACAGTTATATCATAAAGAAGATTATCTTTTATTTAATTCATTTCTCAGTCTATATAATCCAAATTTCGATCTTCTCTTCCACTTGATTGATGTCAAATATATTTCCTCTCATAAATCCGCTTCAATAATCTTCATCTTGCCGCTGCCCCCATCAGCAAAGTAAAACATTTCTCCACACAACCCCCCGAGTGACTTTATATAAGTAAAATCCAACCACGAAGATATTCACTCCTCTAGGAAAAAATCATTCCAACTAGCTTATACTATACCTAAAAATAAGCTTTTGCAGCCTTTCAAACAAAAGCTGCATTCCCAGATGTTCCTTTGAAATTAGTTCAAATCCTGCCACCCTTTGCAGTTCAACCCTTCGGGTTATAAGATGTTTTCAAGTTCTTAGTCTTCTCCTAGACGATATGTTCCACCAAAATATATAATTGGGTAACCAATGATCGCTGCTAGTTTTGCAGCAATCTATCAAAACTCAGGATATCATGTCCAATCCAGGATAAACTTCATAGTAAAAGTTTTTATAATCCATTTTAATATGTGAGTTTAAAATTAATCCAATTTAGAATGAACTTTTAACCAGTTATTGTGCTTAATCCATTTTTTCCAAATCTTTCAATGCTTTCAGATTCAGTATCAAGCAATTCACGATGCTCTTTGAATTTATCACCTGTGGTTTCCAGTCGGATTTCTTCGTTGAATTCTAATTCCTGTCAATTAGCATCAACCCCCCTATCTTGAGGAGTATTGGACCTCTGCTGCTGGTCATCTCGATGTAAAACTTTGTTTTTTGAATCTTCCTCCAGCAGTTCAAGGTCTTGTAATCCCCCAGAAACACTGGGGTGTTTAGTTTTCTCATCCAGAAAATCCATAATAGAATCCTCTGGACAACCACCAAAATCTCCTTTTACTTTTAACACACTTTGATTTTCTTCTTTCTTTTCACATTTTGCAAACTCTGTTTTTGACTTTTTATTCTTGAGATATTTCGGTGCTCCCTTAAAAATATTTTGATAAAAATATTCTGCTTTTTCAATAGTATTCAAACAATGTCTCACACCTTGATATCTAAAAATTATACCAGTTGGAAAGTCCCATCTAAATAGGATATTACTTCTCTTCAATTCCTTGACCAAAAAATCAAAATCTTTCCTGTCTTTTAAAACCTTCGAAGGTAGCTCTTTAAAGACCCTGATTTGTGTGCCAGCTACCTGCAGTCTATCAGAATAAGACTTTTGTAGAATATCATCTCTCAGTCTTTTATCAGTGAAATAGACAACGACATCTCTAGGCAAATTCCTTTGTTTAGCCAAACGTGAGTTGACTCTGTAAACTTTCACAATAGAGCCCAGAATTAGTTCATCTTGTAACTTTAATAATTCTGCAAAGGCCTTTGCACAAGTTGTCCTTAGGTTTTCTCTGTTATCTTCTTTTATCCCTCTCAATCTAATTGCAGATTCCATAGTCTTAATTTGAAGCATAATAACATCATTCTGAATATTATGGTTATTGGCCTCTGCTTCCAGGAGTTTCATTTGTAACTCTTGTATTTGAGATTCAAATTTACTACTCATCTCGATCATTTTCTTCCCCATTGCAGCCAGCGCTGTTGAAAAATCTGAGGCTACTTGAGCAATGATTTGATTTAATTGGTCATATTTCCCAGAAACCAGTTCCTCAAGATCCTTCTGTGAACCTTTTATCTTATCTACCACACTCTCTAAGGACCTTGTAATTAACTCTTTTAACTCCTGTTCTGTAAGTCTCTGCATATGAGACATTTCAACTTTATTCATCTGATTCAAAGGGGAGCCCCCCCTTCCTTTAGGTTTAGGCATCTTTGCTTTTTTTTTCTTTTTTCTTTTAAAAAAAAACCAAGAAAAAGAATCCTCCTTACTTCAATAGAGAAAAGAAAAAAAAGGGTAGAAAAAATCTGTTTAAATCAGCCTCTATTCCTTTGAATTCTTTGTCTGTAACAGGATATTCCTTTCAAGACTAAGCTCTGCACTCCATTTCCGCTGAAACTTTCCTTTCAGACAGAGCCTGTCGCCATCTTAAAGACTTTCAATTTTCTTCCTCTCCTTCCCCCTTCCCCCCCTCCTCTTCCGAAAAAAACTCCGTTAAAGAAAAAATCCATACTTGCTTGAGATTTTCTTTTCTCTTTTCCAGCTTGCTCCAAATGTGATTTCAATCGTGGTGTTGCTCCCACGTCTGGCTCCGCTAATTAAATAATTAGCGGAGGATCCTCTCGGCGCGGAGCATACCCTGGGGGTATGGAGGGAACCATCCATCTGAGCCCTCCCCAGGACATGGAAAATTCCTGGGGGGGTCAAAGAGGTTCTACCTCACCCCCAGAAGCTCTACCTGTTCCTCCAGTCGAGGAACAGGTTTTTCGAGCCGCCTGCCAGCTGTGAGGCGGCTCTAACGCACCGG
Source organism: Masticophis lateralis (assembly GCA_030761175.1). Taxonomy (NCBI): domain Eukaryota; kingdom Metazoa; phylum Chordata; class Lepidosauria; order Squamata; family Colubridae; genus Masticophis; species Masticophis lateralis. Next base: position 184,934,563 of record JAUDYJ010000002.1, on the reverse strand, counting down.
GAGACCGGCGGGCATGGAAAGCCCGCCGCCAACGAGGAAGGCGCCACCGGAAGTCGGGTATGTCCATTCTTGATTTGGAATGCAAAACAGTACTTTAGCAGACATTAGCCATGTTTGGAGAGCAAGATAATAATCCTAGGCTGCATTAACAGATGGATAGAATCAAGATTATGTGAAGTATTAGTACTGCTTTATAAAGCCTTAGTAAGGCTACATTTTGAATCCTGCATCCAGTTTTAATCACCATATTATCAAAAAGATGTTGATAATCTGGAAAGAGTACAGAAAAGATCAACAAAGATGATTATGGGCTGGAGACTAAAACATATGAAGAACAGTTGCAGTAATTGGGTTTCTCTAGTCTAGTGAAAAGAAGGACTATGGGTGACATGATAGCAGTGTTCCAATATATGATGAGCTGCCACAAAGAAGAGGGGAGAAGACAAGACAAGAAACAATGGATGGAAACTAATCAAGGAGAGAAGCAACCTAGAATTGAGGAGAAATTGCCTAACAGTGAGCGTAAACAGTGAAAAGAGTTCAGAAGTTGTGGTTTCTCCATCACTGGAGGCTTTTACGAAAGGACTGGACAACCATTTGTCTGAAATGGTATAGGGTGTCCTGCTTGAGCAGGGGATGGAAGATCTCCAAGATCCCTTCAAACTCTGTTATTCTGTTATTTGTATTGTAAGGCATCTGAAGAACAGTGTTGCTGTTTTACTCTGCTGTAGCAAAATACCTAACAAAAATGCCAAGTCACAAAAAGTACCTCATAACTTTTTCTCTCAAGATTCAGGAAAGACATGGATGTACTTCTTGTCATGAAACATAATATCTGCTGCCTTTTTTCAATACCACAACTGTTTTCATGGCTTTTTAAATTTAGTCCTGGTTTGAGGAGCAGATGCCTGGAACATTAAAATTGAAAAGAAAATTTAATTTATTAAATCTCCATTCTCATATGGAAATCTAACATAATCCAAATTGCATGCAATATAGTAATTGTACTGAAATATGAGATTTAAAAGAACTTCAATGATTTTACCAATTTAAAATTGGTACCAGTTGAAAAAAAAACTTGACCTGATTCCCCCATCCACTATTTGACCTTCACAGTTTTGAAACAGCTGCAACAGATAAATGGGGATTATCTATTCTGCCCTTTTGGAACTCCTGTTATCCTCTGTCCGATGCTGGATGATGCCTTTCATTCTGTTGGCTGCTGAACACACCATTAAACACACCATTTTTAAATTTAAAAAAAAATGTCTCCAAACTTTTTTTGCCAATGTAAACAAGATATCAGTCCTGCAGACTAGAAGTGGGAAAGGTTAGTTGGCAAAGTTTGCCTCCCACAGTAGTGGGTGCTCCATCATTGGAGGTTTTCAAAAATAGACTGATAACCACTTGACTGGGATGATATACAATCTTCTGCCTTGAGCAACAATTGGACTAGAAAACTTCTGAGGTCCCTTCCAGCCCTATGATTTTATATTCTATAGTTAAGATTTACATTGGTCAAAATAGATAGTATTCTGATCTTGATGGTATTTCTTGAAAGAAGTTGATCACTTTCAAGTTCCTTTTATTAGGCTGAACTTAAAAGAAGGTATTGCATTCCGTCCACCTCTTCCTCCAAAATGTAGGGGAACTGATTAATTGGTTGGCCAGGCCCATATGTGTTCCATTAGGGTCAACTGAACATAGTGCATTAGTCACACATGGTATTGAAAAATACGACTGTTTTGCTATCTGCCAATGATTATGAAACGAGCTTGCTTCTTCATAAACCACAATATGTAGTGTATCTCCTGGATTAAATGTTTCATGACAATGATGAGTTATGTGTCCTGATCTTCTCCAGTCCCATGTCTTAGAGTAGGAATTTCAAGTTTTGTTCTTCTCTCTTGCTGCAGTCATTTTGATTAGATGGGCAATGTAGAAATATAAATGAATTAATGAATGAATAAATAAAATATTGATTTATGCCGTATTCAATAATTAAATGAATTTCTTCATTTTTATATTAATTATATTAAACTCTGGATGTCCTTTTTTACAACAGGTGATGTGGAATACTGCTGTCCATTCAGAATTCATCCATGATCATATGGATTATGGTTTTAAAATAACTGATGTGAAGTTTGATTGGAAGTAAGTTTAGCCAAATTCTGGAATACCTCTTAAGTAAAATAAATGGATAGAATTGTTTCTAATTTGAAATTTATCATAGTTGAAAACTATGATATCAATTAACATGACTTCCAGGAAGCTTTTCAGACACAAATATCCAGATTTTTATGAGATTCTAATGCTCTATCAGGTCTGAAAAATCTCCATTATGGACCAAAACTGGTAGTTATGTACCGCCTAACGTTCATAATTTAAGCTTTACAGTTTATATTAAACTGTAAAGTGAGATTATTTAGAATAAAAACAATATCTTTATATTAATTGTTTTTATTCTAAATAATCTCACTTTGATTTTTGAGTTATCTGTGAGCTTTATTGTTAAATTCTTATAAGAAATCATGATTGGACTGGGACTCATATGAAAAATCAAAACAGTACATGCTCAGAATTTAATTCTGAGCCTGCTATAAATAGTTCATATATTAGGGTTTGCTCTGACAGTGGTGGTCCCTGTGGTATACATTGAGATACATCATTTGTGTTGTCTAAAATGCTGTTTTAGGTACAGCAAACAAATGTTATTTTGTATGATGTATAATGTGCAATAGGATAGTATAAACATCTTTTCTGCAAGAAAAACATTTTAAATTGTGAAACAGGACTATAATTTTCTCCATAATATCTATATTTATTACTTAGGGAAAAGGTACCTATGCAGATTTGGAACAAATAGTGTTGTTTTAATCCTGTTTGTAGAGAGGTAAATATTTGAGATGTAAATCTAGAAAGCCCATGAAGGATAACAATTTGAGTTAGGCTTGGGAAATCCAACCTTATGCTTAGGTATGGAAATGCATTGGGTACTTGGGTTGGGCTGCTTTCCACCCAACCTACCCAAAAGATTTGTTTTTGTGGGGATAGGTTGGAAGAGGGGCATTATGTGCTTCTTGGGGAAAAGTAGGATATAATACTAATAAAACTCTTTTTACTATAGAATAATTAAAGAAAAACGTGATGCTTATGTGAAGAAACTGAATGAGATCTATCAAAATAATTTGAATAAGGTTTGTAAATGGCCTTATTTTTCACTTCAGCAAATTTTAAATTCCTTCTTTCTGCTATAAACCCTGTGAATTTCACAAACTGAAAACAGTTTTTTAATCCTCATCGAGGTGTATAGATTTTTTTAAAAAAAAATTTAGAGCAAATCACTTGTTTTTTTGCTTAAATGACAGATGAGCAACTCTTCCTCTGCACAAATTTTAGTTTCCTGTTGTTTAAAGATGGGAAAGACATTAAAACTGTAGTAAAACTGTATATGTAAAATAAGTATAATAGAGTTAAAGAAAGAAGACAACTCTACCCTTGAGAACCCTTGAGAAAAAGAATCCTCTCCAGGTCACTTACAGGGCATATCTTAATTCATTGCAGTTAGCCTACATTTCAAATCTATAATTTTCATGGTCTTGATAGGCCATCTTGTGAATTGTATGTTTGTTTGTTTCTGAAAGGTGTTAAGGATTACACAATAGAGGAATTAGGTCTTGTCAAGAAAATATGTGAGATTAATCTGAAGTAAAACAATGCATCTTATTCTATTATTCTACTCTTCTATTTTTGAAATTTATTTACAAATTTATTTTGAATTGTCAATTATTTAAATGCACCACATTATGCTATGTTATAAGATGCCCCTCTTCTCTAGTATATAAATTGATTTAATTTTTAAATCAAAACTGATTTTTCTAGGACCATGTGGAAACCATTCGTGGGCATGCATTATTCACAGCTGACCCTGAACCTACAATTGAAGTTGATGGCAAAAAATATACAGCACCTCACATACTGATTGCTACTGGTGGACGGCCTGTAATTCCCAGTGAAAGTGAAATACCAGGTATGGGTTCTGTGATGCTCTTTGCCCTATTTTTAAGAAAGAGCATCATCTAAGTTGACATTAAAATATTTTCCTTAGCATTGCCAAAGATTCAGTAGTACAGTACATAGTTGCCTTGTAATATTTCATTCATACTTTTTTAGTATACTCTCAAAAACAATTAAATAATCTTTCAAAAAAGTGACACTGCAAATTACATCTATTTATATATAAAGCTTAAGATGATGAATATTGAAGATAATGTCTTGTTGCTTTACAGGAGCCAGTTTGGGAATCTCTAGTGATGGCTTCTTTGAACTTGAAGAGTTGCCCAAGTAAGTTGCAATGAATTCTGAGTATTTTAAATATTCTCAATTTGTGGCACTGCAGAGAAGATTTTTTTAAAATAGGGATTATCATACTCAAGTCTGTCATTCCCCAGTAAAAGATGTAGACAGCAAACTAGCATTGCCTCAAGACTGCAGTAATTGTCCTACATTTCAGATTTGATGAAGAGGTTTTATATGACCTCTTATCAGTCCAGATATGGGACTCATCATGCATCCTTCTAGTGTTACCTTTTGCAGCAGAAACATTTTCTCTATTTCAGTTCTAGCCCACTACTGAAATAGGATGAAGGCAGGAAAGGGGAAATTAGACAAAAATGTGGGGAAATATAGAGGGAGAGAGCACTGTGCACACCAACTTGAACTCTGGAAGAAAACCCAGGATATAAAACCAACAACAAGAAAAACAAATCCTCCCATTGAAGGATTACCCCATTGCTAAGCATCTGGCTGCAGGGCTCTGGGCCCCCATGATCAGTGCAGCTAGTTCACTTCAATTGTTCACTTGTGGGAATGTCAACTTCATGGTCAATATTCCTAACAACAAACAAAATAAGCTTCTATTGAAGATATTGGCTTCCAGTAAAGAAATTGGAAGGGGATGCAGTGCTTTAAAAAAACCTTATTTTTTCTCTCTCATTTTTGCTTATTTGGTGCTCAGAAATCTGTTTAGAGTAGAAAGCAGGGAATGAAGTAAAGTACTGTGGCTTTTCTATCATTCTTATTTGGTCACAATTAACTTGCAGATAAATTCATCTGTCATTACATTCCTTTCATTTTTGTTGCTGATATTTGAGAAATTCATCCTGCATATGTCATTAGCCTAGCTGTAGAAGGCTAGTTCCTTAGGGCTTAGAAAAAGCAGGCAAGCAGGCAATGTTTGCTAAAAGCCTGGATTTGTAAGTGAGAAGTCATGGCAGTGGTGCTGGGGCTCCCCACCCATCCCTCAAAGTGGAAGAGGAGATTGAATGCCGTTTTCCCGGGCAAGATCCTTTTGTCTACCTTTAAATGTAAGATGTATATGCATAGATAGACCTTCCATACCAAGTGCTTCATGCAGTGACTTTGAAGTTAAGATGGTGCTGAAAGAAAATAATTTACAACCAAGGCATGCATTCATGACTTTCACAGCATTTCTCTCTCTCAATCATGTATTCAGTAATTGTTCTCCTGTGCCTGATCCATTCTCCCCCCCACACACAGAGTAGGTTGTCTAAATAAGCAATCTCTTTAGACAATTTCTCCTCTGCCTGACCCTTTTTCTTTCTCTCAACTCTCCTTATAAAGCACAAAGATTGGAGAAGAAGGGATTACAAGAGAATAAGTAGGCAGATAATGGGGAATACTCTGGGCTGTGTGCTGGCAGCACTGCATTGCTTTTGATGTGTATTCCTTGTTGTGTGCCTGCTTATTCTTTTAATTCCTTTCTTTCCAACAAATTTAAATACAAATCTTCCCTTCTTGCTAATTATCCCAGTGTTGCTATAAACATTACCACTTATCCTTTTTGATTTAATGAATGCAAAGTCAAGATCCCCTTATGCAAAATCTAATTGCTTAGATTATAAATTGGATAAGTACAGCAATAGCCCTTTAGGTATTCGGTAGACTTTTACACCACTGCAATCAGAAGTTTTTTTTGGAGGAACACCATTCAAAACATAAACATTCATAATTATTGAAAGCAGTAAAAGCATCAAAAGTGTTATTGAATTAACTGCTTTCATTAAGCCTATTCATCAGCATGGTAAGTAGATGATGGGATTTGAATCCAATAACATATGGAGAAGTTTGGACTTTCTGGTGTGGCCAATATATATTTCAATGAGCAAATTTGTGGAAAAGAACATGCACCTGAGTGATATGATTCAATCCATTTTCTTTCTCTTAGGCGAAGTGTTATTGTTGGTGCTGGATATATAGCTGTTGAATTAGCTGGTATTCTTTCTGCATTAGGCTCCATGACATCCTTACTGATACGTTATAATGAGGTAAGGGACACTTGCTTGTTCACCTTTCTAAGTGACAGTTGCAAGTACTACCAGTTCTTGTTGGAACTAACATCCACAAGAAGAATACAACCTTGCAAAAAGGTAGAATCAGTGTCTGTGTCTGTATTTACACTAGGGGTGGATCATTCATCTATTGCATTGCACAGTCTTTCTTTGTTTTTTACCACATGCAGACCCTTAAAATGTTTGCTCCTGTTTTTTTAAAGTATTGATAATCTGATAAAAATCTTTAAAACTACTCATTTTTTCACCTGTTGATTATAATTAGAATTAAATCTTTTAAAATCAAGGTGCACTATTTTCTCTTGGAAACTCAGAACTACTTGCTAATATTCTTGTCCAATTATGTGTATCCGTAAGTTTATTGTTTATTCCAATAGACATTTTTAATTTCTCCATCTCTCCTCCTTCACATTGTCATCCTTTTTGATTGAAGTCTAGGGCATATTTCTGATTGTAAGATCTAGTATGGTATAGTATTTAGGACAGAATATAGAGGTAAGGAGAATTTAATCTCCAACCTCAATTTAACCATGAAGGTCGCGGTGTGGTCTTAGGCTATATGGTATTATTTAGTCTTACAGTGAGATTTATGACATTTGAATGACATGTAGTACATACAGTAGATTTAATTCTTAATAACTTTGACAATAGCTCTATAGTAAATGTCAATTTCATTGTAAAGTTGGATACATTTGAGAGAAATTTGCATTTTTGAAGTCAGGCTTGTGAGGGCATGATTTAGATGTTCTGTGATATTAATTAATGACAAAGGAAGTTACCACAGTTAAATGTTAGTAAAAACCTTTACTTGCAGTCAGATAAAGTATTTTTTGTACAGGTGCTGAGAAATTTTGATTCTATGATCAGTTCAAACTGCACTCAAGAACTGGAACATAATGGAATAGAAGTCTGGAAACATTGCAGGGTAATATCTCTTTACTGCTGGATTGTAATAATTAATTTTGAATTGTCATTGTTTGCGTTACAATGGCAACTGGGACTGGAATTGCCATTGCTAAGCAATGCAGTTGTAAAGCATGTCACATGAGCACATTGGTTAGCGATAGCCATCTAGGAAATCCAAATTGCTCATTAACCGAATCCCATCAATTCTTAATCAAGAATTGATCCAAAGCCATCTTGCACTCTGTCACTTCTGCCAACCTGTGCTTGCTGGCCTCCCAGACTTGTCACGCCCAGCTGGTATTTGCTGTCCTCTTCCTGTGACCTCTGATGAGATGCACACAGCCTGGCCTTTTAGAAGACAACTGCCGGCTGCCCCAGCTTTCTTCCCAAGGCCACATCCACTTTTTACCAAATTGTGTATGGGCTTCAATGTTTTCATGCCAGCACAGCTGGGCCTTCTTTCCTGCACCTGCCTTCCAAATGTTGTGACAAGGTCTCATGATTTGAACAAGGGATGGCCCTCCACTGCTGCTCGTGGAGGGCCAAGCCAGGTGCACCTCATAAGTGGTGGCAGGGAGATGTTGAAAGTCATCAAGACTGGGCGGCAGGGCCTGCAAATGTAGGGCAACAGGAGTGGTAGGCTGGCTGGCTGATATAGCCAGTGGACTGGTATGGCCAGCAGAACATAGGGCAGCTAAAAGGGCAGAAAAGGTAATGGGGGGCAGATGGGGTCAGTTGAACTGTCCCTGCAATCATAAGTGCTGGTGAATTTCCAAGTGCCCAAATTTTGATTTCTTGACAATGGGAGCACTGCAACAGCTATAACTACAAGGATTTACGTGGAACTACCATTTTTTCAGCACCACCTTTAGTGTAATTTTGAGTGATCATTGAATGAATGGTTGTAATTTGAAGACTATATGTATAATTCTTCAGTTGCAGCTAAATCATTCCAACTGCAATTTTAAGCTCCCGTTTCATTATGTTCTGTTGCTTTAACAACTTCAAAACAATATGACTTGGGAGTCTGTGCTTAGCTTTATTCTTTTGAGCATGTGTATAAATGATTGAAATGCTGCCATTTGAGAGAAAGCAAAAACAAATCATCATTGGGCATATTCTCATGAACAACAGCTATTGTATTGATAGTTTTTGCAGCATTCCTGAACAGATTAAAAGGAGTATTGCATTATTATACTTTTAGCATTACATTTAAGGAATTTTCCTGGTAACCAGAATTACATATTAATAATCTGCATTTCTCACTCTATCAAATTGCTTTGTAAGAATTGAGGTGGTGACAAGTTACTTAGGCCCTGAGCTTTATCTGAATGTTACCAATAGGATTTTATGTCAAGAGTTTTGTTTACTTATTTTAGACTGGTTAAAAAACTATAAAAAGATTTAATTGGTTGATATATAACAATCACATTATAGTAAAATTCTACTTTGAGGCCATAAACTTGAATCAAAAACAGCCTTCCAGTTTAAAACACAAACCAATCAACATTACTTCATTTGAGAGTTAGATTTAAAAAACCCTGGACATTAGAAAAGCATAAAAAAATAATCCTGCCAAATAGATTTACTTTACGCAGATTTGAGCATACTTAAAAAAAGGAGTATATATAAAGAGAAATTAGGTAACAAAACTGCCAACTGAGCAGTTTTGCACATCACCCATTGTGATGGTTCTTCACTCTAATTATAATTTTTCATGAGACCAACGCAGGATATTTGAGACTTATCCTGTAAACATATCTATGTCTCTTCTGGCATTTGGAAACTTCAGAGCCATTGTACTTATCTTTGCTCTTTTTCTTCACATGCAAGGGGGGTCTCTCAACAAAACTGCATACATTACACGTAATCCTTGATTTAAAATCATTCATTTAGTGACTGTTTGAAGTTATAGTGACATGAAAGAAGTGACTTACAACCAGTTTTAATACTTTTACACCGTTGCAGCATCCTTAGTCACATGACCAAAATTAAGGTTCTTGGAAACGTATTTATGACAGTTGCAGCATCCCAAGATCGCCATTTGTGGTCTTCTCTGCCATTTTCCAGTAAGCAAAATTCAATGGGAAAATCTGGATTTGCTTAATGATTGTGTGTTTTACTTAACAATTGCAGTGATTTGCTTAACAATTATGGCAAAAAGGTAATAAAATTAGGTATGGGTCACTTAACACCTTGCTTAGCAACAGAAATTCTGGTCCCAATTGTGATTGTAGATCAAGAACTACCAGTACTATCTAATTCTAGCCATAAGGTATATGTAACTTCACAAGAAATAAACATTTAGTAAGGAGGGTATTTTTGAAGAAAACTAGGGTTTGAGCCTTAAAATGAACAATTTGTTGTGTGATCTTACTCTAAGCATTCTTCAATAATCTTGTTTCTCAACAGATTCAGTCAGTTACAAAATCAGCTTCAGGGCTTCTGGCAATAACGGTTACATCCTCTTTTCCTAATAAAAAACCTACTGTGAACACCATTGAGAATGTTGATTGTCTCTTGTGGGCCATTGGTAGAGAGCCCAATACTGACGAGCTAAACCTTGACCAATTGGTAAGTGGGAATTTTGTTTCTTGACACTGTATGGAATATTAAATGCATGACATACACAATCCAGATTATATTGCAATTGGCATAATGTGGTGGTTAGGGTGAACTGGAGAGTAGCCATGAGCGACAATAAAATGTTTTCTTACTTTGTTGCTACTTGCTATTCTGTATTTTTTCCTATTACAGAGAACAAATATAACAAATTAGGTAAATCTGGGTGACATACTAAAACATTGGGGGGGGGGGGGCAAAGACAGTTTAGTACATGGCTCAGCTTCCCACCCTATGCCCCCCATTTTATCTTAACCTAAATGTTTGTTCATATTGCTTAGATAAAGTTTAGTTTGCTTGAAAAATGGTTATAGAAATGTTACTTTTTTTTTCAAAGCTCTTGATATTATGGATAGGCTGATTGCTTGTTTACTTTTTGAAATAATTTCTTTTCCTTTATATGGGCACTAAAAAAGTTGATAGCATACTGTTCAATATTTGTCTTGGATAGTATTTCTTACGATGCCAGCTTTGACTTTAATTTTTCTTCCTACTATCAGAATATTAAGGTAGACAAGGCAGGCCATATTATTGTTGATGAGTTCCAAAATACCAGCAGAAAGGGAATCTATGCTGTTGGAGATGTATGTGGGAAAGCACTCCTTACACCAGGTAACAATGTTTTTAGGACTATATCAAATGAATTCATTTGGGATTCTAAAATGGAACAAAGCTAAATGAGTGAGGAAGGGCTGTGAAGACATTGGGAAGGATAGCTTGACCACCTATTAATGCTATGTAATAAAATGTATGGAATGAATTGATGACACAATGAATATTGCATTTTTCAGTTGCGATTGCGGCTGGAAGAAAACTGGCACATAGACTTTTTGAAAATAAAAAGGATTTTAAATTGGACTATACCAATATTCCGACTGTAGTTTTCAGTCATCCACCTATTGGAACAGTGGGACTAACAGAAGGTAGGTTCTTGTTTCTTATTTATTGGGAAAAAAAGAACAGAGAGAAATATGAGTTAAATAGAACTTCTACCAAAACAAGATATCCTTATTATCTGTGGATTTTGTGACTAATTGGAATTGTGTTGAATGATATATGGAGAGTAGTAGGTTTCCCAATTTCTTTTGGGACATTCTCTACAAGAGTGGCTTGGTAAAGAAATGTATGCTCTGAATTTTTATAGTAACAGGATGTTGATGGAAATTCTACTTGTGTTTGTTTATATTACTGATGCTGTAGATGCTCAGGTTGCTCCTATCTCTGATACAGTAATATAAATTATGGACTATGGATAGAGCCAGTTTGGTGCAATGGTTAAGGCATTAGGTTAAAAATTGGGAGACTGAGTTCTAATCCTGCCTTAAGCACAAAACCAGTTGGGTGACCTTGAACAAGTCACTACCTTGCAAAGAAAACTGCAGGGACTTGTACAGGTAGCTTCTGAGAATTGTGCACAACTGAATAAAAGGAAAAAAAAGCTGAATTGGGAATGATCAAACATTCCTGTTGTTTCACTTTATATTAGAATTTCTCAAGTTCAGAATACTGTTACCAATCATGTTATTTTATTGTTTAAACATTTTTAAAAATTAAATGAGAAGTACAAACAAAGCACCTCCATTCATAGGATTTCTGAAACTGAAGTTACAAACTGATATCAAGCTTGTTTTTTTTTTAAAACTGCACATCAAATTCCAAGATGTGACACATGTAATAGACCCTCAATTGATAAACTTCTAATCTTCAAGTGCTTTTGGACAAGTCTTTTCATAATTAGAACTACTGAAGTGCTTGATTGAGCCACACATGAAGGAGACCAGCTCACCTATCACCAAACATGTCAATATTTAGTCCTTTTGAGATGTACATATTATATATGATTAGGTAGTATTGTCAGAAAGCCAATTGTGCGAGATTCTTTTTTTTTCTCTGTATTCAAATATGTCTAATGTCATTTGATTTGGTTCCAGCGGAAGCCGTGAATGCATATGGAAAAGAGAATGTGAAAATTTATACAACTTCTTTTGTCCCCATGTATCATGCAATAACAGAAAGGAAAACAAGATGTGTGATGAAATTGGTTTGTGCCACTAAACAAGAAAAAGTAAGTAAAGCAGGGAAGAGTGAAGATGCTGCATGTTAAAATTGCTTTTCATGTATATTCTATTCAACGTAAGGAAATGAGACAGGACGAGAGGGTACCAATGTTACTTAACGTGTAAGCAGAGTCAAAACATCACATTAACCTTTGCTTCTCAAATAACCTATAATTAGCTATGTTCACACAACTTATTAAACCTAAGTCACATCAAACCAATATTTACTCCATGTCTGAAGCAATTATGAATTGTACCATTTAATACCCTTCTAGGCATGATGTACTGAATTTTTGAATGAAATTAGTCAATGACACAGCAACATAAAAAAAATTGTAGGTATACAAGATATTGCTCCTAATGTAGAAAGGTAGGAGCAACTGTGAAGTTTGAAAAAAAATGTCCTTTTGAAGCCATGTCCTTAACCTGTTTATGACTGTTTTGTTTTAAGGTGGTAGGACTTCATATGCAAGGTTTGGGGTGTGATGAAATGCTCCAAGGTTTCGCAGTAGCTATCAAAATGGGAGCAACAAAGGCTGACTTTGATCAAACGGTGGCTATTCATCCAACTTCTTCAGAAGAACTTGTTACGCTTCGTTAAGCTGTACATAGCTTGGCTTTTCCCATGGTGAATTAAGTTTTGTTTTGTTTTTTACAAAATTGTGCAATTCAAGAGAAGTTTTCATTCTGCTGTGACAAATTTATATACATGGATGTAATTTATATTATACTTGAAAACAATAATTTTGGATTTTAAAACGTCTCCTTTTTTAGCTTGATTTCTTGTGACCTTTTGGACATATTTATAGTGACTTTGGCATCGATACAGAAGTTATCTGCCATTGCTTTCTGGCATGTTGTTTTCAGGTTCCCAGCGTAGCCTTCTTTAGTGTTTCCTAATAGTCTCCTATCGAAATACTGATCAGATTCAACCCTACCTAGTTAGCCTCTGAGCAGAGACAAAAGTAGTAAGATGCTACCATGTGTTGAGACTGCAATAATAAAATGTGCTAAAATGACAAGGGAATTATCATATAACTTCATTCTTTAAGCCCAAAGAGGAAATAAAAGCTAAGAGTAGAGCAGAAAAAAAACCCATTTTGGGCTATGGAGGAAGTACTGCAATTATAAACTCTATAGTAATTAGTATTTTGGTTTATTGAGCCTTGGATTGTGAAAGATGCCATTTCCTGCCTATTGGGAAATGTAACCCATGTAGAACTTAGCCCACAAGAGTTTAGTAAGAGCACTACTTTACTATTTACAAATCCATATTCTGTAAAACTCTATAAACATTTTGTTTAATTTATGTTATCTCCCTATAAAATTAAAACTCAATATGTAGGCTATTCTATGTACCTTCCTACAGTTATTCTTTTGGATTTGTTTCTAACAGAAATTACCAATATACAGATATTTGTAACTAAAAATTAGGGAACAAGTTTTTCATCACAAGAAGTAAATTCTACCAAGCAATATCACATTGTATAAAGCATACCGGCAAGAGTTCCTATTCAGCCATAACCTTATTATGCAATATTAATTTCTCTGTTATGAGAATTGAAAAATGTGGATTGGGGAGATGGCTGCATCCTAAGTGATATACAGTGGGGCAAAAAAAGTTCTCCCACTTAAAAAGATGAGAGAGGCCTGTAATTGTTATCATAGGTAGACCTCAACTACGAGAGATAAAATGAGAGAACAAATCCAGACAATCACATTGTCTGATTTGGAAAGAATTTATTTGCAAATTATGGTGGAAAATAAGTATTTGGTCACCTACAAACAAGCAAGTTTTCTGGCTCTCACAGACCTGTAACAACTTGTTTAAGAGGCTCCTCTGTCCTCCACTCATTACCTATATTAATGGCACCTGTTTGAACTTGTTATCAGTATAAAAGACACCTGTCCACAACCTCAAAACAGTCACACTCCAAACTCCACTATGGTGAAGACCAAAGAGCTGTCGAAGGACACCAGAAACAAAATTGTAGATCTACACCAGGCTGGGAAGACTGAATCTGCAATAGGCAAGCAGCTTGGTGTGAAGAAATCAACTGTGGGAGCAATAATTAGAAAATGGAAGACATACAAGACCACTGATAATTGCCCTCAATCTGGAGCTCCATGCAAGATCTCACCCTGTGGGGTCAAAATGATCACAAGAATGGTGAGCAAAAATCCCAGAACCACCGGGGGGGACCTAGTGAATGACCTGTAGAGAGCTGGGACCAACGTAACAAAGGCTACCATCAGTAATACACTATGCTGCCAGGGACTCAGATCCTGCAGTGCCAGACATGTCCCCCTGCTTAAGCCAGTACAGGTCTGGGCCCTTCTGAAGTTTGCTAGAGAGCATTAGGATGATCCAGAAGAAGATTGGAAGAATGTCATATGGTCAGATGAAACCAAAGTAGAACTGTTTGGTAGAAACACAACTCGTTGTGTTTGGAGGAGAGAGAATGCTGAGTTGCATCCAAAGAACACCATACCTACAGTGAAGCACAGGGGTGGTAACATCATGCTTTGGGGCTGTTTCTCTGCAAAGGGACCAGGACAACTGATCCGTGTACAGGAAAGAATGAATGGGGCCATGTATCATGAGATTTTGAGTGCAAACCTCCTTCCATCAGCAAGGGCATTGAAGATGAAACATGGCTGGGTCTTTCAGCATGACAATGATCCCAAACACACCACCCGGGCAACGAAGGAGTGGCTTCGTAAGAAGCATTTCAAGGTCCTGGAGTGGCCTTGCCAGTCTCCAGATCTCAACCCCATAGAAAACCTTTGGAGGGAGTTGAAAGTCCATGTTGCCCAGCAACCGCCCCAAAACATCACTGCTCTAGAGGAGATCTGCATGGAGGAATGGGCCAACATACCAGCAACAGTGTGTGCCAACCTTGTGAAGACTTATAGACAATATTTGACCTCTGTCATTGCCAACAAAGGATATATAACAAAATATTGAGATGAACTTTTGATATTGACCAAATACTTATTTTCCACCATAATTTGCAAATAAATTATTTCCAGATCAGACAATGTGATTGTCTGGATTTGTTTTCTCATTTTGTCTCTTATAGTTGAGGTCTACCTATGATGACAATTACAGGCCTCTCTCATCTTTTTAAGTGGGAGAACTGGCACAATTGGTGGCTGACTAAATATTTTTTTGCCCCACTGTATACAACTATACTCTTCTGTTTGTTATTGCTGTGAGGCCCAGGAGGCAGTAGGGCTGATTACTATCACCTATTTAGCACAGCCTAGGGAACACGTATAGCTTTTATGGGATGCTATGGACATGGATGATTTTTGTTCCACTGCCACCTCCCTATAGATTTATATAATTGTATATAATTATATAACTATGTATATAATTACATAGATTGTGTGTGTATGCTTGCTTCTTTGCCATGTTCTTATCATATGCTAAATAATATGCAACTATATATTCCTAATGCATTTCTGAATCAACAACCAGTAAGATGATATTTATTCACTTTCACAAAATATTTGCAGGTCAAAATATTAATTCTAAAATATACTTGCACATAAGTTCTGTATGAGATAATGCGACTAATTAACATCATTCTAGGAATTTGTCCCATTGCATTTTCACAAGTACTAAATTAAATGGGATATAAGAAGTCTTGTAACACTTGTGTCCTATTAAGAGAATTAAGCTGTATTTTATGTTCAGTTTACTTTACTTTAGTAAATTTACAGCATCATTTTGCCCTTCGTTTAAAACAGATTTTAACTTGAGATTTCAAGTGTACTAGTTTAAATATGAAGTCCTTACCCTCTTGGATTACACTTACCAAACTTAAATATATTTTGGTTTAAAAGAACACAAGATGGTGGTCATTTTTAATTTCATCTTAATAGTAGACCTGAAAATTTAATTAAAGAATTATATATGCTAAGGTCTCCAGTGAAGCTTGTCATCCAAACATGAGAGTGGTAATATCTGGCCAAGTTCTTTCAATTTCCAGTCATAAGCTGTCACCTGATCTATTTTATACAACAAAGCAGATAATTATTTGCGTGCATGCTGAAGAGAAACACAAACAGATAAATTATTCCATTTCAGTATATCCATCTGTTTGGAATAATGATCTGCAGATTTATTTGTTCAAATACATCAATAAGATGCAAGCACTTTCATGACAAATATACAGAAAAAAGGGATCAACACAGAACAGTAACCTATTTTAAATGGAAAGAAAGCTTATGACAATATACTCCCAAGAGATTTCTTTTCTCCAGTTAAGTTACTTATGTCAATAAAATAGAGGGCAATAGGCTTAAGAGGGACATTAGTTTGTACATTTTCATTAAACTTCAAAATGTTAATACATGCCAGTTGAACACTACAACTAAAATGTACATATAAGCAAGAAAGGGAGAAATTAGTTACCTCTTCTCTCTGAACAGTCCAGTTACTACAGTTACAGCAGGCAAACTGGCTGTTGGATAGACTGATAAAAGGTTTAGTGTGTGAAGTCAGTCTTACGTTGTGCTCAAAACTGCTCATCCTCATTCTGGCACAGTTTGGTCCATAAAGAGGCTTTAGGCTGAGACAGACCTCAACTTATCAAATAAATTGTTGCTTTTAAAAAAAAGCCAAGTATACTAGTACTGCTGAAGGCCAGGCTGAGATGTTTATAGGAAGTAGTCTGGGGTACGCCGAGTAACATGAGGCTCTCCACGGCGAGGTGCTGGATCAAACTGAAGACTGTGGAAAGAAAACAAAACCTTTACCTTTAACTGATTATGAACGTATAAACTTGTTTATATAGGATTCTCAACTTGTTACTATTTATGTAATCTATATACATATAATCAAGTCAAAATACTTTTTAAGAGGTATGGGGGGGGGGGAGTTTGAGTAAAAAGATGCCATACCACAAACAAGTGATGTTTGAGAAAGAGAATTTCTCTGGAGAAATGCAGAAAGCCAACAAGTAACACTGACACCTGAAATATTTCTATCAGGTTTTGAGCAAACAGAGTGTTTAAGGGTGGGTGGGTGGGCAACAACTGGCATCTCAGACAAGCACTTCCCATTCCAAGCTTAAAGTCACCTAGATCTTTGGAAAAAACGGGCTGAAATCCAGCTATTTTACCTGAGCTTAGGATGTTGTGGGGAAGGGACACATACAGCTTGTTTTCAGGTTCTCTACTAAGTTTTGAGCTACTTATAACAGGACTAAACACTATACATTAATAGAAGCTTTGATTTGTAATACAATCAAAAGAAAATATTTTGCACTAACTGAAACAAAAGGTACAATTTTAAAAAATGAAATTATTTTTTATATTACTCTAAAATTAGATTATCAGAGATCCAACTAAAACTAAGGAGACCTTTCTTGACAGTGAGAACAATTAATCAGTGAAAGGGCTTGCCATCAGAAATTGTGGGTGCTCCATCATTGGAGGCTTTTAAGAAGAGACTGGGCAACCACTTGTCCAGAATGGTATAGGGTCTCAGGAGTTGAACTAGAAGAACTCCAAGGTCTGTTCCAATCCTATTATTTCAAGTTCTAGTGAGTCTTATTTTAGAAAGGTTGTCTTGTCTAATCAGAACTATATGAAAAAACAGCAAAGTTCAGCTCACATGTTCTCAATTCTATGTCTTTCACAAACTCTTCACATAACATGTTCAACCAGTTTAGTTAAAAACCTAATAACTATTTGTGCACATCGCATGTTAAATTTGTATTTTACTTTAGTTCATTTGGTTTGATTTTTCTGTGACAAAATTACAACCTATTGGGTTAATTTATGGCTCACGTTAGAAAAATTACAATCTTATTTTTCTGCTAAAGTGTATATTTTGTTAAAACTGAAGGTTCTTACAAGGAATATTTTAAAGTGTCATCCAGTTCCATGATAGCAGCCTGATTTCCACAACGGTAACAGTAATTAGGTGCACTGAAAATAGTGACTACATTTCGATCATGGCACCAGTTGTAGCCCTGTAATGGGAGACAAATAGTTTCAATAAAACAAGGTGCATGACTTAACTAAGAGACATCCAAAAATGCCTTGCTTTATCTTTTGCAAATGCTTTTTACTGAAATGTAATAAGACGTTAATAGTGAATTAAATGCACTCTGAGATGAAAAAATTGTTCTTGTCTTCCACAAAATTATTTAAAATATTACCCTTGGATCATTAATATCGTAAACCTTTGACTTATGTTTGTATTGTAAAGAACTTTAACCTACTGGTAAAAATCAATTATAATGAGACTATATATACTAAGCTGTGATATTCTGATCCAAAGACAGATAAATACTTCCAATGAGATTTGTATGTTCACTGTACCAGTCAGCAGAACTTTAAAGAAGTTAAATCTTTCCAAGATCTTGTACAGGCATACATGGTACCACAAAAAATACATTTCAGTTCAGAAGGCATTAAAGAGAGAGTAACACTGCAGGTATAACACTATACCTGCTATGACAACTATCTGGGAATGTAATACTATCATACAGGACTAAGAAAAGGCATGGCTGCTGAGAGGTGCAACTAGCGCAACTGTGCCAGATCTAAAACACTTTTGACATTTCAGATTTACATAACTGTACTTCCTTCATATAAACTTTTTTTGCCCAAAGATAAGGCAGTCTGAATTCTCAACTGATTGGTACAACATAATTTTACCTCCATTACAAGTTGATGAGCCCGAGACACCAATGTAAGTCCATTGGCATGGTTAAATGTTTCAGAAATATCCTGACCAAATGTGTAGCCTGCACCACGCGGAGAGATCCCCCAGCCACCACGATCATCTGGATCTGACCATAACAGATCACACATTGGACCCTGTTTAAAAATGGAAAAAATGGTTTGTACAAGTGTATATAACTCCAATATATGGGAACAGTAGCAGCTGCTTTTACGTTAATTTTCGTTTCTTCAATTCTAAAAATTTGACAATTTGCTTTAACATTCTAAAATTTAAATTCTTCAGCAAAAGGAAAAATACCATAATCTCCATAGAAGAATTTCCATTAATGTTACCTCATGTGGAACTTCCTGCAAACGATCAAGTGCTCTAATATGATCCAGTGTATCTATAGAAGGCGAAAGACCTCCATGGAGACAGAAGATCTAACAAGAGAAAAGATCCAATTACACATACGCAGCCAGAGTCTACTTTAAACCTTTATTTCTTAATTTTTTAAGGCCACTGAATTAAGACAGTGTGACTCTGAGCAGACTTCCCTCTTCCTGGCCTACCAATATAGCAATTTTTACTTTGATTTGGATTATCTGAATCTTAATGTCAAGTCATTGACACTGGATAGTTTAGCTTAGTAGACACTGACTTTGAAATTCGTAACACTGCTTTTTTATCTCTAACCCCCATTACATTTCACAGCAGTTCAGTTTAAGTAACACAGTACGGTATAGTTAAAATAAGTACAGCTTCTAATCTTCCTTGGTATTCAAAATGTTAAGCTATAATAGCACATTTTATTTAGACTAATATTAAAAGTTATGTCTACCTAGAACCATATGGTCTTCTGAATGTTAACCCTTTGTTATGTATAACTGTATTGTGCATCTGTATATGGACGTTTTCATTTAATAACATGAATTGAGGATGTGAAATCTGAGGCATCAGGCAATTATGCTGCCATTAGGCAGTTGTTATACTAACTTTCATTCCTGCATCCTCCTTGAGAAAGATTTCCAAGAGTAACAAAGAACACAATACTAGGTACTCATTTATTATTCAAAGATAATAATATAAATTACATTATTTTACAAATGATCAAACTTCATTTAATGAAACCTATTGAGATCACATAGTTGCATAACATTATTTACCTGCCCATCTACTAGAGCCGTAAGAGGAAGATAATCAAACAAATCTGTGAAATATTTCCAAACATTGGCATTTCCATATTTCCGCAGACATTCATCATAAAAGCCATATACTTGGGTAATTTGTCTGCTTTCATGGTTGCCTCTTAGAATTGTAATGCGTTCTGGGTAGCGCACCTAAGAGAATGAACAGACATTGTAATAATTCATCCATATAATTGGTTACATCATTACAGATAGGCTTCTAATAACCTCAGTTTTACAAACTCACCTTTAATGCCACAAGAAGTGTCACAGTTTCCACTGAGTAATAGCCTCTGTCAACATAATCTCCCATGAATAGATAGTTTGTATCTGGCGATTTCCCACCAATTCTAAAAAGCTCCATAAGATCGTGGAATTGCCCATGGACATCCCCACACACTGTGACAGGGCAACGAACCTCCTGAACATTTGATTCTTTTGTTAGTATCTCTTTAGCCTAATAAAGGGAGAAAAACATACAAACAGCTGATCAGATGGGAAACCTGCCTAAATTAGATTTACAATTAAATTAAACAAACTTCAAGAAAAATTCCTAACAGAAAATTTAGGATATTTCTGTGAAATCATGTTACAGACATTCAAAATCCTGTTCAGCCTCAACTATACTTTGCTCACTCAGTTGTTTCCCTCCAATCTCATTTTCTTACCTGTAACTGGCAATTAATGTAGTTTAATAAAATTAGGAGAATGAAAGTCAACATATATTTAAAAAACTCAGGGAAGGCTTTTAATTATAAATGCACAGTATATACAAACCTGAAATTCATCAGCAATAGGCTAAAAAACTGAAGGTACCAAAAAATTAAATACTAACTAGAACATTGTTGTTTTTTTCCACCTGCAATCTTTTACCAATGGTAACTTTTAAAATATATTAGTTTTTAGGAATTAGAACTTTTTTCTCCCAAGCATCATTTGCCAACAATAAAATCCAGAGTGGATTGGATTACTGGACTTGAAAACCTATGCTTTATAAATCTAACACAGGGGTGTCAAAACCAACGTCCTCATGGCGTCATCACGTGACATATCAGGACTTCCCCCCCTTTGCTAAAATGGGAGTGGCCGTGGCCAGCGTGTGATGCATCCGGCCCGTAAATTTGACAGCTCTGATCTAATAAGTCATTGATAGATCTTCACATATAGTATTACTTAAATATCTAAATAATATCTAAGTACTATCTAAAGTTAGCATTATACTGCATGTAATTTTTATTTTTCTTAGTTTAGAAAAAGGGCACATTATTACACATTTTAGAAACTATAAAATTACAGTAGTACAATATAGCTCTGTTGAATAAATCTTAAATATTACATGCATTTGTAAATCTAGTAATGTACCAATTCTTTTTGGAAAATAATTATATTGTTATATCCTTACATTTTTACTACTAGGTCTTATCTTAGATGATTTATTTTTAATTAATATTAAATGGTGAAAGCATTTTACGTCATTAGACATAAAATTGTAAAAATGGTTTCACAATTAAGGGAATTGTTTTAATTAAGTGCTTACCTAATATTTCTACAAATTTAATAGAAATATTTTTCAAAAATTAGTAATTATGTATTGTGCAAGTGGTTCTCCATTTTTCAAAGTTATGACTCGAAATCTGAAATGAATACCAGTGTGACTGGCAAAGAACTCTATGTAAACATGAAATATCTATGTCTTAATACATGTATATTTAGAATGAGAAACATGCCATGATATTAATAATTTTAAAAATAAAAGACAATTTAAAATTTAAAAAAATCAATTTAATTTAAACAGAATTTTAAATAAAAACTTTTGTTTATGTTGTTAACTCCCAGGGCTATGCTGAAACTTTTGCATGTAATAGAGTAGGGGCTTCATTCAATTCTGAATCCTTCCATAATGCAATTAGTCATTGATTTACAATCATAATTGAGCCCAACATTTCCATTGCTAAGCAAAACTGTTAAGCGAGTTTTGCCCCATTTTACGACTTTTCTTGCCATAACTGTTAAGTGAAATACTATAATACTATAATATTATAGTTATACTATAACTATAGTGTAATACTATAAGTTACAGTTAAGTTACAGTCAAGTAAATCTGGCTTCCCCATTGACTTCTTGTCAGAAGATCACAAAAGATGATCACATGACCCAAGACATGGCAACTGTCATAAATTGCCAAATATCCAAATTTTAATCCCATGACCATGGGGATGTGTGAAAAATGATAAGTTACTTTTTCAGAGCCACTGTTAACTTTGACTGGTCAATAAATGAATGTTTGTAAGTCAAGGAATTGGCGAACCTATGGCACACGTGCTCGAAGTGGCACGCAGAGCCATGTCACCCGGCACGCATGGTGTCGCCCATTCTTCTTCCAGGTTTCCAGGGCACACGTGAGCACCAGCCAGGTAGTCTGCTGCTTACTGGTGTGTATGCGCGTGCAATGATCAGCTGGCCTTAACGTCTTAGTGCGCATGCACACCGGCCATGCCGTCATTGCTCGCATACAGCCCCGGGACTCTGCCCTTTGCCAGCCAGGAGTTCTGCCGCCAGTTGCTCCTGTGCACCCAGCTACCTGCCTGTCTCGTCACCGCCACCATGAGGAAAGGCCCCAAAGTTGTGCTGCCTGGGATCCATGTGGGCTGTCGCAGGAGGCGGCCAGATATGGCTGGCTGGATGCTGCCCAGAGCTGAGCTTGAGGCTGGCAGGAGCAAGAACGTTGCCTCTTAGCTGGCTCAAACTGTCCGCTGCTGCAGCCTGCCGCCATCCCCTCTCCCCTGCCAGCTGCTCCTGCCACTGCCAGGGAAGCGGCTGTGCAAGAACCGCTGCCACCAAAGGCGAGGGGGCAGTGGTGGCAAGGATGGGCAGTCCGCGGCTTCCCTGTGTCCCCGCCCAAGCAGATTTCTGGCATAGCCACAGGCCTCCGGAGGGAGGGAGGGGAGCCCTGGCCTGCTGCTACTGCCGCTGTCACCCCCTTGCCCCCAAAAAGAGCGGTTCTCATGCTGCCGCTTCTCCGGCAACACCAAGAGCAACTGCCAGGGCCGAGGCAGCAGGCTGTAGTGGCAGGCCGTTCTCACCAGATAAAGACAGGCTGCTCCTGGAGCACGTAGAAGGAGAAGCCACCAATGGGGAGCTCCTCACTCATGGAGATCCGCCAGCGGGGAAGTGGTCGCGGAAAGCGGTAGAAAATGCGTGAGCCAGGAAGCAATCATGCTCCCTGGCAGGAGAGGGTTGCATGTTCACTCTAGCAAAGGTTTGTGCAACCCTCTCGCATTTCCCTCTCGCTTTCCGCAACCACTTCCCTGCTGGTGGATCTCCATGAGTGAGAAGTTGCGCTCCTACAGTCCTCCTGGGGCAGTTCGCCTCCCCACTGGTGGCTTCTCCTTCTCCTGCCTGCTCCAAGAGCAGCCTGTCTTGTTACCTGGTGAGAACGGCCTGCCACCACAGCCTGTCCCCACCCTCTCTGCCCTGGTAGTTGCTCCTGGTGCTGCCGGAGAAGCGGCAGCATGAGAACTGCTCTTGCTAGGGGCAACCGGGGGCGGGGGGGACGGTGGCAGGAGCAGCAGGCCAGGGCTTCCCTCCCTCCCTCTCTCTGGAGGCCTGGGGCTATGCCAGAAATCTGCTCGGGCGGGGAGACAGGGAAGCCCCATATTGCCCAGTGCTGTGGAGTCGGAGGAAATTTTGGGTACCTGGAATCGGAGTCGGAAGTACAAAAAACTGAGGAGTCGGAGTCGGAACATTTATCTCCCAACTCCACAGCCCTGATACTGCCCTCAGAATATAGACTTTCCAGGCCCAAAACAGAGCAGGGGGACGAAGTGCATGTGCATCGCATTATGGGTGCTGGCACATGTGCGAGCTGTTGTGCGCGCACATACACACTTTTGACATGCCACAAGAAAAAAGTTTGTCAACACTGGGCTACCTAATATCATGTTAATATTGTTAGCCTGTATCAGTAACACTTTTGGTTACTGTTTTTTTTGCTTGAAATGGATAAAAAAAACACTATTCCAATACTGCAAAGATAAAACAGGTAGAAAAAAATAAAGAAATTTCAAATATTGGCCCAACCAGATTAGATGGAAATATATAAATTTTAAATTACACAGAAATCATCTGCATAACTTGAAAGTCTACATGTTTCTATTTCAAATATTACTAGTTCATGTTCATTCCTTTTTTGGCAGCAAAATAACAACTGCTGTATTTATACAGGTAGTCCTTGACTTATGCTCACTATTGAGCCTGGAATTCGTAACTTGTTGCAGTTGTAAGTAGTCACCATTTGACCAGACTCAATTTTACAACCATTTTTAATGACAGTTGTTAAGCAAATCATGTGGTCTTAAGTCGAAATGCAGTTGATCCAATGGCATTTTTTTGCCAGAAAACTGCAAAAAATAATAATTATTGTTATTATTATAAAACACCATCATGTGACACTGCAACTAGCTATAAATTCCAGCCAGTTGCCAAGCACCTGAAATGCGATCTGAGTGTGATGGTGGTTTGGCAGTCATAACTTCAACAGGTCATAAGTTAATTTTTTCAAGTCTGTTGTAACTCTGAACAGCAGTTAAGCACCTGGTCGTAAAACAAGGACTACCGAAGACTCAAAACTAGCAACTTCCAAATATTTTTACATTTAATAGTGACAATGCCATTAATATGGCTTGCTCTGTTATAAAGAGGCCCATGTAAATTACCCTTCATTTCACAGTTCAAGGCTCTATTTTAGAGCAGAAGCTCTTGCAAAAATAGGTGGTCTATCAGGTCTTAGGGAGAATCATTTATTAATTAGGACCAAACAGTATTTTCAAGGCCAGCCTCTGGATATAAGAAGCTTTTTTAGAACCAAAAGCTGAAAATAACAGACTGAAGTTGTTGTAAAACAGAGTAAGGTGTTTTTTTTTTTGAAGGATTAGTACCTTAACCAAAAAGGAATATCTTCAAGCAGTTTTAAATCAATGTTAAGCAACTACATGTATTTAGAAGTTGAGAGCAGCACCAAGAACCCCCCCCCCCCACCCGATGTAGCCGGAGTATCACATATCTCCTACCTTTAATTAAAAATATGAAGAAATTCAAAACTTTCATAACTTCTATACTAAATACATGCCCAAACTACAACTCAGCTCCGGGACCTCTTAAGAAATTTAGTGTGTAAATTGTTAACATAAGTCATATTTTGATTCTGATCTGCTTGAAAAAAATCATAAACCAGACTGCTTTATGATGTTCAAACTGAGGGAGAATCCTATTAATTTAAAAATGTATGTTTCAATCTCCTCATGGTTATTCCACATATGGAAAATGTACATATAAGCATCTATTGTACTTCAACACTTTTTGAAAAAAAACTGAGTTCTTTGAGTAAAATAACTACATTAGTTCAGATCTCAGTAAAAGGAGTTTTATTTACCACTGACAACTAAAAGGGGTATAATTTTGAATAAAAATTCTTTAAATGCACTGGGTCCTACTTAGGCCTCATCTTCACAGAAGATAGGAATGTTACACAAATGAAGATAACTGAATCATCAAAGGACACCAAGTACACAACCACTGTACCCTATTAATCTTTTAGTAGCTCTAACTATAACATGTACTATGGTTTCTGTAGTTTGTGTAAATAAGAATTGTATGTTTAAACAAATTAAAATCTGTGAAAACTCAATGTTTTAAATATATGTAGGGGAAAAAATAAAGGGAAGAGAAATAATCTAGAGGCATTATCATTAACTTTTCACAATCTGTTTTCCAACTCCATATTTAATTAAAATAATGTTAAACTCTTCCTGGATATTCATTATTTTATTATGGTGCAGGAAGTCCCACTAGAGTATTCTATTTATCTTTCTCCAACAAATGTTATGGCTGTATATAAATCAGAAATAAAAAGTGAACAAGCGAGAGTAGACAAATGACATTTTGAAGAGCTACATCTACCTTAGGGGTGGGGTGGGGAATCTATCCTACTTGTTTTTCTGTGTTTTGCCTTCTATATCACGGAAATGATCAGAGATCATTCCACCGTTTTTTCATTTTTATCCTGTCTGACCTTGACTCTCTCCTGGAAAAACAGAAATGCAAAGCCTCCCCATGTCCATCTTTGCCGATTACAAGACAAAATCTCAGGAACAAGATTCTAAGGACAATTAAGGCTACAAAAACGTCAGTACTTTCTTAACAGAACGATTCTCAGCCTCTCCTTTGATAGAGAGAGAGAGAGAGAGAAATATATATATCAGGTAGACAAAGACATTTCTTGATAAAATCACCCTATTCAGAAATTTGTCTCCATCTTTTAGCCTTGGAACTGCTGGCTTGGCTCTCGAGAGCCTGTTCTACGGTACCCTCAAGCTACTAGCAGAAGGAAACAAACCAACGCCTTTTTCTGAAGCAATTCTCGGCCTCTTTTTCTTTTTCCACCCTTCCCTCCCATAGACGTTTTTCGGATAGGAAAACGAGCGAAGTCGACCCCAACCAAGAGCCCGGTTTCCCCCTTCCGCGTCTCACCCACCTTCTCGCATAGGGTCCGCACTTGGCTCTCGCTCAACTGCTTGCACTCGTTGAGCTGCTCGATCCATTGGTCCAACTCCTTCGTAAAGCTCTTGTCCTCCATGCCGGCCCGCCGCCTGCCGCCAGCTCAGTTACGAGGAAGGAGAGCGCTCGGCGGCGCGGCCAGCGCGGCGTGCTTCGGAGAGGCCCAAAAGAGCAAGAGGGAGACGGAGGGGTAGAGAAGGCCGCCGCCGCCGTGGCGCCGAAGGAAGGAAAAGGGGAGGGACCAACAGGCAGAGAGGCCCAACCGCCCGTCTCGACAGGGCGCGCGAGAGCCTAGGCCTCCCTCCTTCTTTCTCCGGCACTGTGTAATGGCGGACGCCGACGGTCACGGCATTGCGCATTTCCGCTTTACGTCTCACGTCAAAAGGATGAGAGCGCCCCCTTCCAGCTGGAGGACTCAACTCTTGTAGTTAGAACATTCGAACCGAGCGCAGCCCCTGGTCGGCAAAAGGAAACGTTGGTGAAGATTTTCGGGGGTGACAACCCAGGCTGCAATACCCAATTTATTAACAATCCAGGTACTAAGTGGGTGGAAGTCACTTTTCCAACCACTTTTCTGAAGCATAAACAGCCCTATGATATTAAAATAGAATAATGAAATTGGATATAAAAAATGATATAAAACGGGGTCAGTCTAGATGATCTTTGAAGGACCCCTTTCTTTAGTATTAGGTTCAAAAGGTGAAACTGCAGAAATAACAAGCCTTCCTCAGTTGGAAAGATAAAGATCACACTTAGCCAAGCAGAGGCAACCACAGACCTAACCGCAGGAAACTTGACAGGAAGCTTAGCTAGGTTTGCACAGCACCTATGACCTACTTAAGAAGGGACACACATTAGTAAACTCCTATGGTATAGCAATAAGGGGGGGTTATCGCTGTGGGCTGTCAGAAATGTAACCAATCATAAGAAGTCAAAAGTATGTATAAAAAAACTGTTTTAGGATTCTTTTATTCCATTCAGTGTTTTGCTTCTTGTTTTGCACTGAATCTTGCGCAATAAACCTCTCTGATCACCCATTTGTGAGTCTTAATTTCTATAACAATATAATAGTAGGAACAAAGGGGAAATAGAAAGTGAAAGTACAGGTAGTCCTCGATTTACAAGAGTTTGCTTAGTGACCGAAGTTATAACGCACTGAAAAGTTACCTATGACCATTTTTCACACTTATGATTGTTGTAGCATCCCCATGGTCACAAGATTTAAATTTGGATGCTTAACAACTGATTCACATTTATGATTTGTAGTGCCTTGTGGTCATGTGATTACTTTTGAGACCTTCTGACAAGCAAAGTCAATGGGGAAACCAGATTCACTTAACAACAGTGTTACTAATTTAACAACTTCAGTGATTCAATTAACAAGTTGTAATTTGTAGTTGTAATTTGGCAAGACAAGTTGTAATTTGGCAAGACAAGTTGTAAAATGGACCAAGACTCACTTAACAAATTTCTCACTTAACAACATAATTTTTGGGCTCAATTGTGGTTGTAAATTTTAAAAAAAATATTTTTATTGAAAGTTATTAAAAAATACAAAAGAAAAAAAAATAGCAGTATAGATAGGATTGCAGAGAATAACATAGGGTTTAGAACATCAGCTTTCACCTGATAATAGTACAAACCTCCATTGAGGCAAAGTCATCAAAATAGAAGGCATGTCCAGAAGAAGGAATTCCCAACTACCATACAATATTCCTATAAATATTTACCCACAATCATATTGAGATTATTACTTTACATTCTTTTTAAGGTTTCTTTCTTGCAGCCAAACATATCACCAGTCCCAACTCATACAGCCCCAATTCTTGTCTATCTCGCAAGAGACTGGTAAGTTTGTCTGCTTCTGCACAGTTCATAATCTTTGTGATAAACATAGCCTCCGATGGTATATTTTTGGATTTCCATTCTTGAGCGAATGAGATCCTGGCTGCAATAATGATGTGGAGAGCAAGATATCAATTAAATTTATTTAAATTATCTGGTTTCATGCCTAATAAAAACATTTCCGGGCTCAATTTTATCCTACACCCTATGATTTCAAAAATCCATTTTTGAATTCTATCCCAATATTTTCCTGCTGGGGAACAGGTCCACCAAATATGAAAATAAGTTCCCATAGCAGCCTTGCATTTCCAGCAAACCAGGGATGTTCCCGGGAACATCTTCGATAATCTAACCAGAGGGAGGTGCCATCTATACAGCATTTTATATGTATTTTCCTTATAGGGAACCAACATTGTTAGTTTTAGAGTTCTTTCCCAAATTTCTTCCCAGTTTTCGAGCTCAATTGGGTGTCCCAAATTTCTCCCCCAGGCAATCATCGAGTCCTTAATCACCTCCTCTCTAATCTAACCCATTAAGAGGAATTGGTACAGTTTGGATAATACCTTCTCATCCTTCCCCAACAAGATTTTATCAAGTTCTTGTAAGGAATTATAGATTCCTCCCTTATTTTTATCCTGAGCTGTTCTGGATTGGACCTGGTTATATGTCCACCAATCTAACTTATAACCGAGTCCCGCCAGCGTACTTCGAGGCTTTACTCTGCCTAAAGGATCCAACAACGTTTGGAGGCTTATTTCTGTTGTAAAGGATTGAGCATATTATCACTTCAAGAGGGGAAAGCCAGGGAGGAGTCATCAGATAATATTTATTTTTTACTCAATCCCAAGTAGTCATCAAAACTGTTCGGATGAAATGGTCCATAAAATATTTATGTTTTTTGGACTTTTCCTGATTCAGATAATAATGCCACCCCTGGTGCAGGTTATGATCTTCCAGTATAAGGATTCTCCTCCTTCTCAAAGCAATCTGACCCAATTTAAGACAGCCGCTTGGTGGTAAAACTCCCATTTTGGTAAGCCCAATCCTCCCCGGAAGGGAATTCTTGAAGCATTTTCAGTTTGATCCTTGGTTTTTTGTTCTGCCAAAGAAATCTACATATACATTGGTCTACGGATTGTAAATTTTTTGCATCTAATAAAACTGGAGCTGTCTGGAAGAGAAAAACCCATTTGGGCAGAATATATGTCTTGACTACTGCAATTCTACCCAGTAATGATAACCTTTCCATCCTTCAAGTCTTTCTTTAGTTTGAGTAAGGAGTTTCAGGTAATTGTCCTCTCTGATAGTTTGAACATTTGGATGAGAGCCAAATACCTAAATATTTCACCTTTTTAACTATCTGAATCTTCCTCTAACTGCGCTTTTTGATCCTTAGTTACATTCTTAACTAAGATCTTGGTGTTATCTTTATTTAATTTAAATCCCGCTACTTTCCCGTAAGCCTCCAACTCCTGGAGTAAAGTTGGTCCTGATTCCAAAGGTTCTTCCAATACAAATATCAAATCATCCGCAAAGGCTTGAAGCTTAAACTCTTCCCCTCTGATCCTTAGTCCTTTAATTCCTTGGTTCCTTCTAACCTCGTTCAATAATGACTCAAGAGTTAAAATAAATAAAAGTGGAGATAGTGGGCATCCACTTTCTGATACCTTTACTTATATAAGTCTTTTCAGACTCCTCCCCATTAATAAGTATTTTCATTGCCTGTTTCGTGTATATAGTCCGGATTGCCCTGATAAATTTCCCCCCGAATTCCATTACACTAAGCTGTGCAAACAGAAAATTCCAGCTCACACTATTCGAAAGCTTTTTGTGCATCCACGGAGACCAGGGCCACCTGCTTGTCAGAATTACATTCATAATATTGTAATATATTCAATATGATTCTTACATTATCTATGTCTATGAGGCAGGAAGCCGTTCTAGTCCCTGTGAATGTACTCATTCAAAAAGATTTTTAGTCTCTTCGCTAAGATCGCGGAGAATAATTTGTAATCAGCGTTAAGCAGGGAGATCGGCCTGTAATTATTAATCAGAAGTGGATCAGTGGTTGTAAATTGAGGAAAACCTGTTGTATCTTAGCCTTGGCTTTGGCCATCCAAATTTGTTTTCTTCAAGTTTTAGCTCAATACATGGTTCTGGTGAAGGCATCCCATCTCTCCTGAAGATTCATTATAGTATATTTGTATTTTTAAGCATCTTTTCCATATTGCAAACTATATGTTAATTATTTAACTGGATGTGACCTAATTAGTACTTGGAGATAAGTTCATCAGCAAAGATTAGGTTGAGACAATTGGTTCAAAAACACATTGGTAGAAACCTACATTAATGTGTTATTGATATCACCAGGAGTCAGGCCCAGCTTAGCTTTTTAGTAGCAATGCCACAGTGCTGATTTGTATTAATTTTATTAACAACGAAGGTTTTTCAGATGTACTTAGCCAGGTAGATTCCAACCCAAGGTAAAGGTAAAAGTTCCCCTCACACATATGTGCTAGTCGTTCCCGACTCTAGGGGGCGATGCTCATCTCTGTTTCAAAGCCGAAGAGTCAGTGCTGTCTGAAGACATTCCGCGGTCATGTGGCTGGCATGATCAAGTGCCAAAGGCGCATGGAACACTGTTACCTTCCCACCAAAGGTGGTCCCTATTTTTCTACTTGCATTTTTAACGTGCTTTCGAACTGCTAGGTTGGCAGAAGCTGGGACAAGTAACAGGAGCTCACCCTATTACACAGCACTAGGGATTCGAACCACTGAACTGCTGACCTTAACCCTAACCCTAACCCTGTACTTATTTTGTTAGTTGCATTCTCTATAACCATTGGCAGTCTTTTTTGCACCCTGGCTTAGTTAAATCTCAAGGAATGACATTATTGGATTGCCTCAGATTAAGAAACGGGGATAACTAGAGCGATTGTGTGAAACAAAAATATCACTCCAGGCAAAGCACTCATTTTTATCACAGGAATTTTCTCCAACAATGAAAATTGCAATGTTTCCCACCTTAACGTATATTTCTTTTTTAGCGTCATTCCATATCTTAACATA
This sequence comes from Masticophis lateralis, assembly GCA_030761175.1. Classification (NCBI taxonomy): domain Eukaryota; kingdom Metazoa; phylum Chordata; class Lepidosauria; order Squamata; family Colubridae; genus Masticophis; species Masticophis lateralis. The sequence goes on along the minus strand of JAUDYJ010000002.1, from coordinate 184,903,266 downwards.
ATTTATTTACTTATTAATCAAATTTATATAGCTGCCCATCTCAAAGGTACCTCTGGATGTCACACAACAAATGGATAAAATCACATATACAAAACAAATATAAACTATAACAACTTACATTTTGCCTTTGTCATTTGTGATACTGAACTAGTTTACTTTGTCTCAATCTTAAAACCTGTTTTCTTTATTCTTTTTGATCCTCTATTTTTATGTTTTGTTAACAACTTTGTCTTCTGATTATTAATCTTAAAATCTGCTAGTGTAAAAAAACTCTTTTAATTTTTCCATTGATGCCTTTAATCCCTTTAGTGGATCCTTAAGAATCAATAGCAAATCATCAGCCAATGTCCTATAAGTTTCTTTATTAATTTTACTTTCCCAAATATTTCATTTTTAACATCTTTATTCAATATTTCAAGAACTAAAATAAACAGCAGAACAGGCAACAGGCATTCCCTGTCTTGTCTCTTTTTATATCTCACAGGATTTTTATAGCTCTCCACTAACATTTATTTGTGTGTATATCGATCTTAACCATTTTATAAAATCCATTCCAAAATTCATATCTTCCAAAACTTTAATCAGGAAAGCCCAGTTCAAATTATCAAAGGCCTTTGTGTCTAAAAAAATAAATAAATGTGGCTTGTTTTTCATTGTGTTGCTCCAAGTATTCCAAAATGTCCAACATATTTTTATATTAGCTTTTAACCGTGTTTAGGTAAAAAAACACACTGAACCTCAAACTTAAATTCCTGCAAAATTATATTCAACCTCTCAACCAAAATTGTTGTATAGTCATTATTCAATAATGTTATCTGCTGATGCTTTCTTATGAAAGTCAAATTTTGTTCCACCAAGATTTTTTGGAACCACAATTGAGTGAAATCCCAATTCACTATATATAAATAAAATTTATATAAAATTATATTATATTAAATAAAACTATATATATAGTTTTGCAAACTTCATTATTATGGATCCATTCTTTTTCTATATAACCTTTGGTAAATTTTGTTTCTTTAAATATCCATCTATTTTTCCATGAAAATTTCTTGTCTTTTACAAAATCCATGATTATATTTTTTGCATAACTACAGTATCTGCTATGTCAGTATCTCCCTCTTGTAATTTTAGTATCATTTTCTTTTCTTTTTCTTCTCAAAATTTATACACCAGCCACTTCCTTGGTTTATTTGCAATTTGTTTATTTTACATAATTCATTTTTATTTCCATTTAATTCTCACTATAGGAACTTAATTTGTTGAGAAAATGTTAAGATACTTAAATTTAGTAGTTGGGGCAGTGGGGTTGTATAATGAGCCTTGATTGGTAGCAGCTGGCTCCTGTATGAGGCAATCTATGCTGTGATTGGTTGCTGTGGTTGTGGAGTGGGAGGAGGAGTTTCCCTTTTTTCCTGCCTTTTTCTTCTGTGTGCCCTGTGTACTCTGTGATTTACCTCATGATGCTCCTGTTTGCCTTACTCTCTAGTTTGCTGTGTATTCAGTTGTAAAACATATTTATTTATATAAAACTATAAGTTCATGTCACTATCTCTAACCTCCTTTGGATACTGACTGCGCAATTCCCTGACAGAAAATATTTTTATATTCTTTGGGAATTTCTTTAATTTGTCTTTCATTTATCTCATCCAAAATAACTTGTGTTTTCTCTTGCCTTTTTTTTTAGTTCACTATTATGTTGCATAAATATAACACAATTGTATTTACGCAACATGAAGGCTTTGTTTACATTCCAAATCATTCTTATATCTCTACCATTTTATTATTTTTAAGAAAACTGTTCTAAATTTGTTTTCACAGTCCCCCATTATTTACCCTCCATCTAAAAGATCTGTTTCCATTAAAAAAAAAACAATCTGAAAAGCTCATTGGCAATATCTCTATGAACCTTAGTTATCAAACCCCTCAGAATCCAAATCACTTCTAAAAAAAACTTTTTCAGAAAAATAAGCATGCCTTTTGAAGTTCCATTTTTGTGTCTCCATGCAGCAGCAAGCTTTAAATTATTCATCAAATTAAAAAAAATGCTTTTGATAGAGTCTTAGTTACAAGAGGGAAAGTAAAAAAGGCTAAGTTTCCCCCTTTTTGTGTTTTATCTTTTTGTGCCCTTAATGCTTTCATTTCAAATAGCACTCTGTAGTTAGTCACCAACATGATCTGGCTTATATCATATTTAGCTGTATTTTATACAATCATCCAGTTGCCTACACTCTTTAATGCTAAACAAATAATATTCCTACAAATGTCAGGTTTGTTTGTTTAATTCAAAAATTTTCAAAAGCACTTTCATCAAAGTTTAAGGTTTCAAAATTATTGTCCCCTTTACCCATTTTAAACTCTTACATCCAATTCTTCTTAACCATTTTAAACTCTCTTACATCCAATTATTTTTAACCATTTTTTGCTGAAAATTTAAGTCCTTGAAATGCTTTTGTTTTTTCCTGCTTCTTTAATCTAGAAAGAATGTTGACTGACCAAGTGGATTTTTTAAATCTTGCCACTCAGAAAGTATATTTTTATCTGTAAAGTAATTACATCTGGCAGAGATTAAGAAAGTGAGACTTTTGTGAACTTTATATCCATATAGGCTACATTATGATTGTAAGTTTGATTGAAATTCCTCAACCCACAGACACTTGACTCAGAGTTAACCTTAAATGTCTGGGTTCCTGTGATCTCCTCACAAGGAGCAGCTGTCTGGAATGCAAGTGCATGACCTCATCATCATCCCTTGTCCAGAGAGATTGTACCATCCAGAATTATTGCAATTATTATTTTAATTTGATTCACAGTTCTGAGAATTGTTATGACATCAGAATGATTTAATGAAAAAAATACCTTAGGCAGAAATAGAATGGAAAAACTTCATTTTGAATATGAAGTTGTTGTTTATAACAAGCTTATGATGCTTCAGAAAATACAATATGATCTAATTTGTATAAGAAGAATTAAATACCCTGAATATCATGGACGAGCAGTTTTACTTGGAAGAAAGAAAAGGGGAAAATTGAATCCACTTCCATTCCTTTTTTCTTCTACTTACTAGAAGGCACAAGAAGTTGCCATATCCTAGTTGGTTTCATTAGCTCCGCTAGTTATGGTTTGTTTTATTTCTAGGTTTTTAACAAGTGACAACAGTTGCATTCACGCAGAACTAAAAACATTAGTTGAGAAACCATAACGGTTGGCTTCAAAGATTATGCCAAGCCAAACTGAACCAGTCCATGATGGTTGGACCAATCACAGCATTAAAGCAGCAGCATCTCTCTATGACATTTCAGATAGGAGATCTTCTATGCCCTTCTTAAGCTTAAGGATATTAGATACATACTATAATACTGAACATACTATATTATACATACATACATATATACATAATGACTTCATGGTTTTGCTATTTCTCTCATGTATTGGTATTAGACTGTAATAGGATAGAAAGGATGATGATTCAGGTGAAGCAGCTGTTTAATGGATCTGTGCATATATGTTCTTTTATCAGCTGGGTACAAGTGCAAAAAATTATTGTGGGAAATACTCAACAAATGACATCTCTTTTGCTGCATATATAGTGATCTGCATTGATATATTTTTCTTGGTATTGTCTTGGAAGAATACAGTGACAAAAACCATGTTATCCAAAAAGTAGAGTGCCATGTCCATTTAGTCACCAGACGTTGATTCAAATAACCCCTTTTTAAAAAATTATGTGCCAGCAAGTTGGTGTCAACTCCTACAAATCACACAGATAAATTATCTATAGATGATCTGTCCTTAGCCTGAAGCATCAGATCTTCCAATGGCGCAACAATCGTTGTAATTAAATTTACCTGCTTGGCTGCTATTTGTCCTCTTCTCCTCTTTCCTTCTACCTTTCCAGAATTATAACCTTTCCAGAGAACTAGGTGTTTGCATAATGTGTATGAAGTAGGATAATTTGAATGTGGTCATTTGGGAACTCTTGAAATATTTGTTCTATGACACATTTGTTTGTTTTCTTGGCTAACCATGAAATTATTAAGAAATTTTATGAACACTATGGTTCAAAACCATCATGAGTCTTTTCTATCATGCTTCTTCAAAATCCAAATTTTGCTTCTGTAGAGTGTCACAGAGAAAATCATACTCATATATCTTTTTTCTTTTTGTCAGATGAAATACTTTGCATTTAATAAGTACTTTCTTAATAAGTATACTTCGTTTCACTTATGATAAGTGCTTCTATTGGCACCATAAAGACCATCAAATATAGTATGGAACAGATTTAGATGGATTCTTATGTCATATTTGTTAAAAATTTAAGATGTTGCAAAATGCTGTTGTATTTGCTGCTGCAGATGATTTTTATGATCATCTATGACAAAAATTCTATTAAGTGATATAGAAAAAAAATAATGAAAGCAAAATTTCCCACTGCTGTAAAAAAGTAAGGAAACAAAACAGATAAAAGAAGCACCGTGGCTGTATTCTTATAAATTAGAATAATAAACACACAACAAAAATATGTGAATTTTTTTATTTTGAAAATTAAAGACATGCATAACCATGTTAGTAAATCAATACATTAACACAACTGCAGAATTTGAAATGATTAATTACTGGTTTTTTAAAATCTATACTTTTTTAAAGAAAGCATTTAATATGAGGCATGCCTCTTCCATATCTGTCTTTGATGCCTCCATAAAAATATAAATAGGTATATCTGAGAAGATGAACCAATCTGACCTATCAGCGCCAAGGTCTTAAGTTATTTTTGCAATATAACAGGAATATGCATGCATACAGCTAAATGACTAGCTACTGTAAAATTCAGAAAGATAGAATTTTGTGAAGTAGGATGACTTAAGAAATGTTGAATATTATGGCTTAAAATGGCTTAAAATGATAAGCCATTATAATTTTATAATTATAATTTATAATATAACATGAAAACAAATTTGATATGATTTGAAATAAATCATTTTAGGAATATGGTGACACTGTTATATGTTACAAACTCTATATACCATAATTGTTCTGTGGGTTTGTGCACAGCATAAAATACATTTACAAAATTACCACTACATTTTTCCAAAGCCCAGTCCTTACCCCTAAACTGATATCAATAAGAAATTTTGAATTTCCTTTTCTTTTTGTCAAAATGTCCTAAGATGCACGAAAATACTTTCCAAAAGATACAGATTGTTAATTGGAGAAAGGAAGAAGAAAAAGAAAACTTGCATCATTTTACCTTGCCCTCCGTGTATATGCCAAATATGCCTGGACTTTTTGCTTAATGAAAGAAATTCCTGTAGAGCACAGATGTTTTAATCAGAAACATTAAAATCTGAAAAGCAGCTGAATTTCCATACTAAATATTCTGAAGACAAACTGGTAGTGAAAATGCTATTTGTTTGCCTGAACCAGTAGTAAAAAAATGCTTTAAAAAGTAAAAAAACAGTTCCGATTATTTTTTAATTTTTTAAAAGCATTTTTTAAACTACCTGTTTGGGCAATAGGTAGTAAAGAAATGCTCAAAAAAAGTTTTTAAAAGGTTCTGACACTCAGCTGTGACAATCAGCTGTGCTGTGTAATCCTCTGAACTTTAAAAAAAAAACTTTTTAAAGGATTTTTTACTATCTATTGAGGGTCTGTTTTTGGTCCCAGTAGGCTTCTCTGAGGCCTGCTAGGGCAAAAATGGGGGGTAGGGGGGTTAAGAAAGAAAGAAAGAAAGAAAGAAAGAAAGAAAGAAGGGAGGGATGGGAGAAAGAAAGGAATGCAAGGGAGAAAGAAAAAGAAAGAAAGAAGAGGGAGGGATGGGAGAAAGAGAAAGAAAGAATGAAAAAGAAAGGGAGGGAGGGAGGGAGGGAAAAAGGAGAGGAAGGAAGAACCACAAACCTGGCACTAAACACAGCTTCAGAGGATATCCTGAAAGAGCATAGCAATCCAGTGCTGGAAGGGATGAGATGTCATCTAGTCCAACCCCCTTCTCCAGCAGGACATTGTTAAAGTGAATTTCTGTCTTTTGAACCCCCCAGTCACATGACTACATAGCCACACCCACCCAGTCACATGACCCTCACCACCATGTCCACAAAACTGGTAGGAAAAAAATTTAAATTTCACCACTGGCAGAAACATATATGTTAAATAGTTAAATAAGCTAATATTTGTGCAAATTGGCAAACATACTGCATTCTCAAGAAGGAAGTACTTACACATATAGACATTCCATTTACTTTGATTTTTCTTTTAGAAAATTAAAGGGATTATGTCAGGTGGCTTATATCTTGCAAACTGCTCTGAGGACTGCCTGCCCCTTGTAGTCAATTAAAGAAATTAGATGTTATTTTGTACATAAATCACTGATCCAGAGTGTGGGGGTAGATATGTTGACATGAACTCTTTTACAAATCCACTAAAAAAAATAAAATAAAGCCTATATTTAACTTTAATCATAAGAGCTGGGTAGAAAGGGGCTTAGCAAACACTTGCTTACTCTGTTTATTAGAGTTTATTAATACTCTGTTTATTAATTTCCTAGTTCCCAGCATGCTCAGAATGCTAAACTTGATGGCCTTTCAAGGCAACTGAATAAGGTATTACAAATAATGTCTGTCTGGTTTGTCTCATCACTCTAAAGGTAATGGTTTGATCTCAATGGTCTGAGATGATATAAATGGGGAATCAGACCAATTTCCTCAATGTAGCAACTTAAGTATGGAAGTCTTCAATTTACAGTATCTGCATCCATGAAATACATTATATAGCTGTAGGCTATATAGAGATCCCGAAAGGCCTGAATCCTGAACCATACTGGGTTTTTAGTTAGCAGCAAGCATCTTGAATTGTACCTGGATACCTACTACTAAGCAATGAAATTCCCGAAACAAAAATATAATGTGTCAATATTACAACTAACCACTGATCACACATGTCAATGCATTCTTTACCAACTGAATTTAGGTAATAACGCCTTGTAGAGTAGGACACATTAATCTGATTTAGAGATAGCAAGCAGAGGCTGGGCATAATATCTCCCTGAGTGCCAGGACAGAATGGAGATGCATTTAATCAGTCTTTAAAATTAGACTAATTATTGAACAAAATGTAAATTGTTTCATTGATATTACTAGTTGAACTATCTTAATCTATTTACAGAGTGTACTTTATTTGAAACATAAATTCATGATGTAGATAATACTACTTATACTTCCAATATAGCAATATATAAATTATATTAATTAATAAAATTGCAATATGAAACTCTATCATGAGGAAAAAGATTTTAAAAATCAACATATATATATAGCAATATATATATTTAATAGTATTTAATATATTTAATAATAAATATATATATTTCTGTAGAAATAAAATCATCAGTATGATCCAACATGCAACACCTAGGCAGAAGAGAAATCAACAAGAGGAACAAAACAATGGGAAAGCCATCTTGCCCTATATAAAAGGAACAACGGATAAAATTAGCGAAGTACTGCATAGACACAACATCAAAACCATATTTTGCACAGAAAGAAAGATATTGTCTATTCTGAGAAACCCTAAAGACAAAATAGAATTAGAAGATCAAGGCATATACGAAATCCCGTGTGCTTCCTGCTCCTCAACATATATTGGAAAAACCAACAGAAGAATGAGTGTGCGCATCGAGGAACATAAAAATTCAGTACAAAAGAAAGAACACACATCATCATTAGTACAACACATAAATGCCACAGGACATAAAATTAATTTTAATAACACAAAAACAATTGCAAAAATAGAACATCTCAATGGCAGAATAATCAGAGAGGTCATTGAAATAGAAAAAAAAAGACCATATTGTATGAATAAACGTGATGACACTTCCCGTCTGCCTACTATTTGGAAACCTGCTCTCATAGACAGACAAATCTTAACACAAAATATAAGCCATAGATCAAAGGTTCATCAAAATGCCTGTGTTGCCACCAGTTCCAGCATAATTTATCCATTGACCCACAACCAAGCAATAGCGCTTCCACCCAATCAAAATACAGCTATCTCATCAATCAGAATACAATAACACTGTCGACCAATCAGAATACACCTTTGCCTCTTTTCATAGAAAAACATCAGTTACGATCACACAGTTTGCCCATAAGCACCGAGCCGAGAACATCAGCCAGAAGATGACGAATGCGATTTTGTTGAAATGTCGCTACTACCCTTTTAAGGATATGTTTACATTTACACGGGAAGAAACCCAAGATATTAACTGTACACACATATATACCCGTGATAACTTACATAGACAATATACATATATATTGTACCGGTATGTATGTATGTATGTATGTATGTATGTATGTATGTATAGATGGATGATGTGTGTTGGTTGCAGGGGATGGATGGTTGTGGGGGCCCTGAAGTAAGCTGTTGTGGGGCATGTGGGCAGTTACACCACCTCTGCCTCGCAGAGGCAGCATTGGCCCACCAGGCGGCCTCCTGCCCTGCCAGAAGTAAACAGAAAAACTGGGCTTCCTGTACATGGAGGGAAAAAAAAAGAGATCCCCCAAAAATGAGCCCTAGTGTTTATTTTGGGGCCCAAAAGAAAATAAGAACTGGTCTCATTTTCTTGTGTGTGTGTGTGTGTGTGTTGGATTGCTGGAAAACCTTTTGTGGCTTGCAGTGGAAAGGTGACAACATTTGCACAGCCTTTCCAAGTAATCCTCACCGCATTGGTGTTCCTGGAAAAATTAAGGGTTTGCACCTCTGAAACTCCTAATGCTTCACCCCTCTCCTGGGTTGAGTGGCACTTTGTTGAAAGAGTTCACAAATCTGAAAATCTATATTAGCAAAAAGAAAGGATGTGTTCCTCTAAGCAGACAGGATTGGGACCCATTAACAGATGAGCAAGAGATCCAGGCTGTGCTGCCCAATGGGTAAAGGAAGGTCAAATTGCCCTAGGGCCCAGCAGAGAAGCAAGTTGGCTTCCGGGGCCTCTTAAAGAGAAGACCAAGGGGAGACATGAAGGCAGTATTTCAATACTTGAAGGGCTGCCACAGAGAAGAGGGTGTTGATCCTCCAAAGCAGTTGAGGGAAGGACCCAGAGCAGTGGGTGGAACCTCATCAGAGAGAGATCCAACCCTGGAAATAAGGAGGAATTTCTTTACAGAAACAACTGTTAAGCAGTGGAACAGTTTGTTTCCAAGACTTGTGTGGTTCCATTGTTGAGATTTTCAAGAAAAGATTGGGCAATAATTTGTCTGAGATGGTAGGAGGAGCCCTTCCTTGGGCAGGGAGTTGGACTAAAAGTCGCTTCCGCCCTAGGATGCCATGATTCCCTCTATGCTTTGTGCCACAATGAAGGTGCTTCTCCGTTGTTCATGAACAGACAACTCCCCACATGAAAGGCAGAGGCCAAAGGCTACCAAGGGAGTCAGCCACTGGCCACTCCTAGACGCAGGTGAGCTGCCCTCCTTGTGTAGGTATAGAAAATGACCATTGTTTACCTGGTTGCCGAAGTTGTCAGTTGCCCTGAAAAGCTACTAGCCAGTGCACAGCTGCCCATTCTCCCTTCATGCAGTGAAAGTATGAGCAACTAGTTGGTCATGGCTGTCAGAAGGCTTCTCAGAGTAAGCATGGCCATCTCAGTTGCCGAGAAACTGGCTGTAGAGGAGAAAATCATGCTTCTCTACTATTCTGACTGACTCATGTCTATTTCTCTTCTCTTCACAGTACATCTGGAAAACGTGTTCGCAGCTTTTCTGTTGTTTGAAGAGCAACATTGAAGACTTTCCTGTGCCTCCTGACAGGTACCACCACCTTCTCCTTAAACTCTGGACATGGTGGGGCACCATTGATGGACTGCAGAGTCTGTAAGATCCTCTCACAAAAATGGCTTTCTGTCCAAAAGGGGCTTCCGGGGCAAAAAGATGGGCAGGCTGACTGGCCAGGCTTAGAAAGGAGAGGCTCAACTAGATGGATGTTCTTTGACATGTCACCTTATTTTGGTCAGTGTTCTGGCCCCGTTCCCAGAAATAACCCCCCCTCAGACAATCAGAGTCTAATGAACTGGCAGGCAACCAAGTAAGCTGATAACAAAGTTTGGCAGCAATCCGCAGCTGCTTGCCAATGTCTTTATTAATAGGTCAATCACATACACACCACCAAAATGTTCAGAGCTGAGACTCAGGGCCGATTCAAAACCGGGATCCATGAATCTTTGTTTTGTTCGTCACAAAGATACAGGCTGCAATCCCTCTCTTATATAGCCTGGGAGGTGTGGTCCACCAGCTAATCACGACCACGCCTTTTCCTCTGCTGGGCTCTCCTGTCTCTCCGATGCTGGCGAGGATCCAACCAAAACTCACTCCCCTTATCAATGTCCTCCTGTGGCTGCGGGGACGAGCTTGGCTCTGGGCCTATCTCCTGCTCTTCGGTGTCCTCCGGAGGCATTGCCAGAGAGGAGAGTCCTGGAGAAGGAGGCCTTACCAACTCCTCTCCCTCACTCTCAGAGTCCTCCCCTGCTGATGACGCAGGCTCAGGCAACAGAGCCACAACAGTCAGGACTGACGAGGCACAGGAACCGGATGACCAGCAGGGAGAATTGGAGACACATCTTCATGTGTCAGATGGAGACGTATCTTCCTTTCCAGGGGTAAGAATGCTTCTGCAACATGGCCAGTGGGGGTTCATGCTTCAAAACTGGGTGAGGGAAAGGACAAATTCCCACTTGGGGGGAACTTGGCCAGCCTAGAAAACTGAAGAAGAGTTCCTTGGATTCATGGGAAATCTTGATGGCTTGGAAGGGAAAATCCTGGGAAATACTAAGGAAGAGCCATTTTGAGTCTCTTCCTATCAGACACATTTCCCTGGATCTGCTATCTCTTTGTCCTGTGTAACGTAGCCCTTCCCTCCTGGGGAAGATAAACATTCCACCACATCCAGAGCACTTTTAATGTATACCTTCAATGAAACAATTGTTACTTGAAGGTTGTGATGGGTGCTCCTGCCACTGCCCGGAGTCCCAGGAAGGAAGATGTCCGGCCAGTTCTCATTTTAAGGAGGTTAGTGTTCTCAGCTGAGGGATTCTGAAGGCCCCAAGAAGGCGGCTATGCTAAAGCACTAAAGAGAATGGCTAGAAGAAAGGTTTTCAGAGTGGAGGCATTGCTACCCTCTGCCTCTACTTCTGCTAAAAGAAGAATGATTCAGGCCCTTTGTTCTCTCCCCAGAAATAAGAAGACATCGAAGTGGATGCCATGGCTCTCTACAATTTTGGAGACCTGCACTGAGTTGGTAAGGCCAGACCAGCTCCTCCCCATGGTAATGGCAGAAGCCCTGTCTCTGTGCTTTTGTTAATATGCCAATAGACAGAATATTTGCATTCTTATTTCAGGATCCATCGGAAGAGTGCCGACCGATGGAGAAGGCTAAGAGCCCAAGGGACATGGAGGAGGGAAGTGCAGGAGGAGACAGTGCCTGTCTTTCAGGATAGGTAACACTTCGGAGGGTGAAATTTTTGCAGAAGGGAGGCATCTCTGCCTTTGCTTCTGCTAAACGAAGAATGACTCAGGGCAATCCCACTGGCAGGCGAAGCTCTTTGGCAGGACATCTGGAACGGTTCTTTGAGCCTCCACATGACCGCTCTTGAAAAAGGGCCCATGGCTACATTTGATCTTTGGCCCTTTGATTTTCTCCCCCCACCCCCCCACCCCCGAGAGGAAAGGCAAGAGCACCGGAGGCCACAGCTGTCCACCATTTTGGAGACCTGCACTGAGTTCTTAAATCCTGGACAGTTCCTCCCCATGTGAAACGAAGAAGCCCTGTCCCCGTGGATTTCTTGATATGCCAACAGATGGAATCTTTGGCTTTTTATTTCAGGAACCACAAAACCAACCAGTGGAGGAGGAGCTCTCTCTCCTAATGAGGAGAAAACACCTTCAGAGGTAAGAAGATTTTGGCAATGGGAAGTGGGAGAAATTGTGCTATACATCCTTCTAAGCTTAAGGCTTGCGAAGGCTCTCTTGCTGTTGGCCCAAAGGGCCTGAATGCACCCTATCCTTTAGGAATCTTATTGGGACACAGAAAGTTTAGGATTTAGTAACTAGTGTCATTTGCAGGATTTGCTGACATTCCTGGTGGGCTCCAGGACCAGCAGCCTGTGGGACATGGACTTTATTGCTGACCTCCTGGAGGAGGAATCTGAAGATAGCTGGAACCAGGATGCAGAGGCTTCAATGGCCAGCCCTTCTTCCAGTCCATGGGTAAGAAAGACAAAGTGTTTTCAGTTGGGCAGGGATAGAGTCCCTCTAGTCAGTTCTCCTAACCAGATGAACTGTGCTGGAATGCTCTGGGCAGTGGAGAAAAGGGGACACCCGGCCCTTAGGACAGCATACTTAGGCTAATTATATGCACCCAAGCTCTGGTGCGATTGGTTCCTTTGCCACAAAGCAGCAGAGACTGGTGTCCTAAATGGGAAATGTGATCCCCATTCAATAGTCCTCTTTTAGGAATTCTGGGTTTCTTTTCTCTGATGGCTAAAGAGGAATCATTGTCATTCACAGGATTCTCCAGAAGAAGGGGAAGACACGCTGCAAGATCTCAGCAGCCTGGAAGAGGACATCCTAGATTCCCTGGACCACCTTCTTTTATGAGAAGAGGTATCTATTTTACCCTCTTAACGGGTTAATGCCTTGCCTTGCGAAGCTCAATGAAGCAATGAGCTATGCTGTGCGGGGCCATCTAGGTCAGACAGGTCATAGTCAAGGGTACTGGAGAAGGAAATGGCAACCCTCTCCAGTATCCTTAGGAAGAAAACCCCAGGAAAAGTATCAAAAGTCTAAAAGCTACGATGCCAGAAGATGAGCCCCTCAGAGCTCCAGAAAGAACAAAGTGGTACTAATAATAGCCTTTGATTCCTCCCCCAGATGCTTCCTCAGATTCCTCTCCAGATGTCAGCTTGGAGGAGGAGGAACCGGCCCCAGGCACCTCAGGAGGTGAGTTGGTCAATGGCTCCGAGCAGCCTGCTGAGAGTGATTTGGCTGAAACAACAGCTGCAGCAGGGCAGCCCTGAAGGTTCAGATGGGGAAAGCATGCAGCTCCCAACTGGTTAGTAATGGGGAGGGGGAACTGCCTTCTGCACCTGAACCAAGAACATTTAGGGCTGAGAAAAGGCAGAAGCAGCAAAGGTCAGCTCAATTACTTGCGAGGAGCCATTCTTGCCATTCTCGATGGACTGCACCAGAAGCTGGCTATTTAGCACAGCAGACAGACAGAGGCGATGCTGGGAACGTGTCCATGAGCAGGGGGTTGGACTAGAAGACCTCCAAGGTGCCTTCCAACTCTGTTATTTTGTCTGCCTATAGGACAGCTTCAGCAACAGAGTATCAAGATGGAGGACAGAATCACCCCCACCTACAAAGCCCTGCATGGAGCCGTTTTCCCCTGGAATGGATGTCTTTTTGTTGTTTTTCTTGTCTTGTTATTGTTAGTTCTGAGATTTTTCAATTTGTTATCTTTTTATCTATATTGTTAAGTGCTAAAAAATAAAAGCAACAGTTAAATAAAGTTGTTCATTGACTACGATTATTTTCCTTTAGCTATCAGTGTAGCATTCAGTAGGTAGAATGATAAATAATTGTATAACATTGTATACAATAAAACTACAAGAACACTTTATATACCCTAATTTATATTTAGGCCTATTGTCATTACACTTTTCTTAGGGACAGGGTGAACTTTTGATTAAATGCAGAATTTCACCAAGGGTCTTTGGGTCCCTAGTTTTGTCTAGGGACATTTATTTTTCACTGCTGTGTGGGAGACAGTGTTATTAGTACTCAGTTACTATATACAATATGAAATACTATAGGATATCTTGCTTGAGCAGGGGGCCGGACGAGAAGACCTCCAAGATCCCTTCCCGCTCTATTCTGGCTGATTGATTGATCGATTGAAATAACACAGTTGTTATGAGAATCTGGCTTCCTCATTACTTTTGCTTGCCAGAAGGACGAAAAGCTGATCACATGACCCCGGGAGACTGCAACTGTCATAAAGATGAATCAGTTGCCAAGTGTCTGAATATAGATCATGTGACCATCGGGATGCTGTGACGGTCGTTAACTGAAAAAAGGCCATAAGCCTATTTTTTTCAGAGCTGTTCTAACTTTGAACGGTCACTAAATGAATTGTAACTCGAAGATCATGTGTACTTTCTGCAGCATCAACCAGTGTATTGTCTAGTAAGAGGTGGAATTTTGTTCAGCAACTTCAGGAAGATCTGTCCTTGGAACATTGTGATGGTAGGCACATAAAGCACTGTAAAACTGCTACGCCAGCATAAACTTTGTATTCTTCCAGAAAATGGTATTCTACCTAGGTTACAGTGCCTAATAGGCTATAATTTCATGTAAGTCATGCTAAATTGTTACAATACATACACCAGCAAAATACTGTATATAATAAGATACACAAATGAGACAGCTAAAATGGCAGGAAAGTACATGTCTTAACCTGGCCTGAAGAATTTCCATGCACGGCGATTTAAATTCAACTGTAAACAAAATTTCTACCACAAGTGAATGGCAATATAGCATACCTTGCTTGGATATTGTCCTCTCAGGAACATTGTTAATTGGTACTATATTTTCAATTGAAAAGGAAATGTTGATTCAAGTTTATTAAGAATTGAGAATATAAGAGGACCATGAAAGTTTATTCTTCTGCTTCATTCACAATAGTTTCTCAGAAAGTCAAAATAGGTTGTCGGACACGAATTTGCAACTAACAACAACAAAAACTCACTCAAGTTTAATGAGTTTTGAAAAGTTTCAAGCCAGAGTTATGCCATTGCTTGCTAATCAGAAGTTTTCAAATGTATATAGCTGCCCATCCCACTGTAGGAAGTTAGCACCCACCCTTCTCCTAGGGAAATGAGATATTTTAGGAAATATTAAAAGGGCAAAATATTTTCCCTAAAAGGGAGGCAGAAACTCAACCCCCACACCTTTGTCAATGGACCATTAAGGCCTGGGCCAGTTTATTCTTCATAACAAAGATCTACCTCCTGCAGGCAGAGCCATAGTAGGAATTGTCCTCACCCAGGATCCAACAAAGGTAGGATTAGCCCTCTACCATCTAGCAACCGAACTCCCCACATGGCACCTGGGAAGATTGCATCATCCAGCAAGGCTCAACCAAATTTAGCACACAGACAGACTATAGAATTGCCCCTGCATGGCCCCATGGAAGATGGACAACCAATCAGAATACAAGTTCAAATTCAAAGCCCAACAGAGGGCATAAAACCAAGGCACTCTCAGCATCTCGGCCCTTTTTCTGCTCAGGAACTCAAGCCATGTGATCCTGTTTGCAATGGAACCCGGAAGAGCAACTGGCCGTGCGCATGTGCACCAGCTAGCTGCTCTCTTCCGGGTTCCGGTCCTCTGGCACATGTGCATGTGTATGCAAGTATGCTCCAGTTTCAGCACTCGGTGCTGAAAAGCTTAACTATCACTAGGCTATATTATTGATTGTCCTTTAAAGATTAGTTTGTCCTCTTTCTGTCAACTTCACCTATTATCCAGAATTAGAGGTGGTTTGTTTAGTACTTCATGGGTTTCACTAGCAATTTGGTAGCAACATATCCAGTCATGTAACAACTGCAGCTTTAAATAATATTCATCTATCAAATTTATATGGTTGCTCAATTTGTAAAAAGTGACTCTGTTAAAACCATAAACATATAAGAATGATTATTAAAACATAAAATTTATTATTAAAAGAAAAAAAAACATAGCAAAGCACAAGCAAATATTAACCACAGTATGGGAGCCATGTTAGAATTTCACTGCTCTCCTGATTGGCGACGGCAAAGAACTGATGGCAAAGCCATATCTTGAGGGTCTTCCTGAACATTAATAGGGATGGAGCTGTGTAAAAGAAAATGAGTCCTCCCACCACACATTCTTCCCTCTCTAATGGGGACAAAAGTTTTAAAATCACAAATTAGAATAGATTCTGTTGTTGTTAGTTCCAAGGTCATGTCCTACCCATTGCAACCCCATGGACAATGTTCTTCCAGGCCTTCCTGTCCTCTACCATCCTCTGGAGTCCATTTAAGCTCACACCTACATCCAGCCACCTCGTTCTCTGTTGTCCCCTTCTTCTTTTGCCCTCAATCCAGGGGTGAAATGTAAAATTTGTTACTACCGGTTCTGTGAGCGTGGCTTGGTGGTGGTGGTGGGTTGTTAATGTGACTGGGTGGGCATGGCCAACCTTTTTTTTTTAACTTTTCAAAGCATTTTTTCTGCAAATGCAAAAAAATGCTTTGAAAAGCCTCTTCCGATCAGGAACACAGCTGGGATTTCAGAGGCTTTTCAAAGCATTTTTTTCTGCAACCTCTTCTGGGGAAGAGGTGGTTAAAAAAATGCTTTGAAAAGGTTCTGACGATCCCAGCTGAGCTGCGCGATCATCAGAGGCTTTTTTATTTTTAAAAGCATTTTTTCTGAGGAGGAAGTTGTAAAAAAATGCTTTTAAAAGTAAAAAAAAAAAGCCTCTGATGATCATGCGGCTCAGCTGGGCATGGTGTGTGGGGGGGGAGGGGAGGCGCAGGGATTTTTGCTGCCGGTTCTCCGAACCACCTGCCGCCATCACTACTGGATCGTGTGATCCAGTCCGAACCAGGAGCATTTCACCCCTGCCTCAATCTTAGTCTATCAATAGTTTCTAGACGAAGATTAAAAAGCAACAGGAAGTGCCAATCTAATCCCATGTACATTGTTTTCAATCTGAGCCTAACATGAGTTCTCTTCAATCAAATAAGAAAAAAAAAGTCCTTTCTCCAGCGATCACCATTTTCAATCAACAAATGCTAAACAAAAGAAAACTGCAACTTGGCAGAATGCCTAAAAGCGTTCCCTCTTGGAGCACCTAGATACCACCTAAATACATTTTTGTGGAATTTTTGAAGGGCTTACCTTTGCACACACTTTCAAGGAACAAAGGCAAGGTTTCTCCTCTGCCTGTGTTTTTTATTCTTAGCACATAAATGAACCTGGTAAGATTTCTAATAGAACTAAGCTGACTTTGGGGCCGAGGAGTGTGTTCCGGAGGGTGGGGAAGATAGTGTGAGGAAGATGGCATAATTCCCCAGGAAATGGGAGCTGCATTATGTCTTCTCTACCTGATCTGATGGGACGGGCAGATACCTTTGGAGAGAGTTGGTCCCTTGAATAACCTACCCCAATCCCATAAAGGGCTTTAAGGGTTAAAACCAGCACCTTGAGTTGAATCCAGAAGCAACCAGGTAACCAATGCAGTTCATTTTCCACAGCCTCTGGGCACTGTTCAGTGCATACATACAGTATTTAACCCACTAAAATGCAAAACTGTATTGTGTGGACAACAGTCAAGTCTAAAACCTGACCTTCTATTTCATTTGATTAAACATGCCAACAGCCCAATGTAGCCTTAATCGTACAAGAAGTTCTTGGGTACTTGGTTCAATGGCTGTTCAAACTTGTAACAGTGCTGAACTGCTGAACTTACTGAACCTTGGAAAGTTTAGCCATTGCATTGTTCCCATGGTCATATGATTACAATCCAGGCACATAGCACCCACTTATGATTATGATATTGCAGTGAGCTGATATCATGATTGTGATTCCATATTCTATTGGCTTCCCACAAGCAAAGGAAACATGGCTTTGTGAGGCCCTTAATGATGGCAACCGGACTGCTGGAGCAGTGCTGCTATCACACTTTTATAACTACATCACTTAGTAGTGGCAATTATGGTTCCAGTTGCCATGATAACACATGGACTACCTGTATCGTACGGTTATTAAATGCTCATGGATTTGACCTTCTCTTAAAAGTTTTCACTGGCAGCCTTATCTGAAAGAATAGGTGACAGTCTTATCAAAGATCTAAGTAAGCATTTATCATTTTTTTGAATATAAGACGCTCCAGAGTATATGACATACCTTAGTTTTTGGGGAGGAAGAAAAAAAGATCTGCCTCTGCCTACCATCATCGATCGGTATTCATCTGGCTAGTGTCCTGTCAGTGTGTGAGAGTTGAGGGCTGTTTGGAAACTGAAACAGTATTTGCTGTGTGAGCAACAAGGAGACAGTTTGGAGCCTGGGTGTGGCTTAGCTCTGCAACTCTGAGTCTGTGCTGAGCTCTAAACTAGTCTGTTGCTCAAAACTGAAACTCCTCTCCTCTGCTTGTGTTTTGCTTGTACTTACTACCACGCTGGAAAACCTGCTTTTAGTATTGTATATTTACTTAATATGTTATATATAAAGAGAAGTTACTGAATCCTGCTGAATCAGTTACTTGTGTGTGCTTTCTGGATGTGATTGCTGCTGCAAACTCTGACATGTCCTTGCAGCAAGTAGTGAACAGCCAGAACAGCTTCAGCACATTATTGCAGCCTGATTCATCATGAGCAACTGATTGGCGGAATACCCCCAATCATCTGTTTCAGGCTGCAGGGATTGCCACAAACCATTAACGCTGCCGTGCCTCATATTTTTGGCTACATTCGTTGTATAAGATGCACCCAAATTTTCACCCTTTTAGGGGGAGAAAAAGTGAGTCTCCGAAAAATACAGTAATAAACTATTCAAAATATTGGACAGAAAGATTGTCATGAAAAAAGATTTAATTCGGGACAAAAAATTTCCAGTTAAACCTTTGAAAATAAAGCAAAAATATGAATGTTAAGTGATGTTATTCTCGCTGTAACAGCACAAGTCTTTTTTCTGCAGTACAATAGTACAATAGATATGGCCCATGCTTGTAATTTAATTCATGCTATATGTAATTCTACTTCTATCTTTTTTGAAAGGGAGGCATGGTGGCTTAAAAGATGCTGGAAAAGGTGTATACTCTGGTGGTTTTAGTCCTACCACTGTGTGATGAAGTGAGCTCCTGTCACTTGCCTCATTCCTGCTAACGTAGCAGTTTGAAAGCATGTAAATGCAAGTAGACAAACAGGTACCACTTCGGTGGGAAGATAACAGCATTCCATGCTTCACACTGTTGCATGATGTCATGCTAGTCACAAGACCATGGAAAAATCTTTGGACAGCACTGGCTCAATGGCTTAAAAAGAAAGAGAGGAAATCACCCCTAAAGACAGCTACAACTAGTGGAGTAAATTCTGCAGGGACATCTTTATCTTTTATTACTTCTGAAGTTCAGCTATTTCTAAATCATCTTTTTGTTTTGCCTTTTCAAGTACAGTGGCAATTTTGATGTTGTCTTCTGTATTATACAAAATTATTCAAAGATTCTATAAGCATTTCAGTGCAAAACAAACTTACATAATGCTGGATTCTGCCTTCATTTCTATGTTTCTCATCCTATGGCTATTTTAATTAAACAAACGAAAGAACACTTACAATTTGTCTTGTACCAAATGAGACATTAAAGTCACAGGGATAGATTTTAGAGCAGAATTATGTGTTACATTAGTAAATATGAATTTCCAAGCCTGTATTGCTGAGACAGAATAAAAATGATGGGTGTAAGTTATTTTTCCCTCTACTTACTTATTAGGCTACTCTCTCAGATCTTGATTTTTTTTTTCTGATTTATGGAAAGAAGGTTAAATACAAGTATGTATGTAGAGCAAAATACTGGAGCAGAATTACAAAATCTATTATTAGTCTCCCCCCCATGCCACCTGATGCTGTATTAACATTGCAAGATGGATTCAGAATAGTAAACTGGAGGTATCAAATGTGGTTCCTAGTTGAAGACTGATAAATGAGGTTTGTGTGGTTTTGAAATAATTGCTGGGAAATGGTGCTTGTAACCATTCATATATTAGGACTATCATATTGTTGTATACCCACTGTATTTTGTTCTTTTTCACTGATTATTTTATTGCTATATTATTTTATTTCTGTTTACATTCTTCATTTTGTAAGGACTTGCCTCTCCACTCAAGAAAGTAGAACTCTTGAAACAATTGACATTTCAAAAGGAAACTTTTATTGAGGGAAAGTGATAGCAAAACAAAGAAAGTAGGATCTGAGGATTCCTGTGCAATTCTGTTATATTAAAACAGTTAGAGACTCTCCCCTCAGTCCGGTGTTGAATAAGCCAATCTGCAGGTTCGAAGATATTTTGAGAATTGCAGGCTGAGAAGATGATAAGAAGCTATTTTCAGCATCGTTGCTTGCTGGAGGCTCCGGAGCTGAGACAAAACAGATGGTCCTCCCCTACACTCTTGTTCCCAGGAAGGTAAATCAAAACACAGGTTAGATAGGCACTAGGTGGTTATAAACTGAGGAATGCCTCCAGGCTCCCTCCCCACCAGAACAGCAGCGTCCCAATAAGGATCTATGGGACCTGACACAGTTCTTCCTTTTGACTGTTGTTAAGCCACCCAGAATAGCCCATGGTGAGATAGGCGACAAATTTAACAAACATATTGAGTCGGTATTATTTTTTTCATACTGTCATGGCTGTGTTAATATGTAAGAAGAAATCTAAAAAGCTCGAAAGCAATTCACCATCTGTGTTATAACTGAAACTAACTGAATTTTGTCTTTGTTGGACAAAAAGATACTGACAACCATTAACTGTCATTCAAAAAATATCACCTCAAAAAAAAATCACTAAATATTGGTGATTTAGTAATTATTGAAATGGGATTGTTTCACAAACCAATAGTGGAAGGATATGGAAAAACAGTGTGTGACAAAGGCCAATTTTCTTCATATTGAGTTTGCTGCTGCTGATAACTATATGGATAAGTTGCTATAGAACTGAAGTATCCATGCATTGGATGGGTCTGTGCAATATTAAAACTTTGTGATTCTCTAACATCAAAGTGACTAATAGTCTCTGTGTGAAACCTACTGGAGTATGCAGTATTCACTGTACATGCAGTTGCAGACACTGCAGGATTTAGTGGATGTATTTCATAGGAATTTAATTCTTGGTAAGTCCGAGTTACTAAGTGGGAATTACTGGTTTGATAGAAGTACCATGAATAGTAAGGATAGGCAGTCCTATACATGTGCATAGATGTTCCTTCAAAATATTCATTTTGACTAATAGCAGACAATTCAGCAGAATTTTGGATATTGTCACTGAAAGAAGGTTCAGATTGGAAACTTTGCTGTTCAATGAATTTATTTAATTCTGTCACCATTGAGGATTCTGAGTTATATGGGGGTGAGTATTTGGGAATTTCAGATTTTTCACTATTTGCACTATTGTCTGGGGATAAACTGATGTCCATGCTGCATTCAGACTCTACATTTGAATAATTTTGAAAACCACCACATTTTAAGTTTTGCTGTGCATTTTTTGTGACCAGTAGAAAATCACCTTCACCTAATTTTTCCACTGAGCTAATAGCTTCTTCAGAAGATCTCTGAACTTCCACTGGACATACAGACATACATTTATTTGCATCACTATAGGATGAAAAGTATTCATCATGTTCCTTTGCATACTGACTGATCTTTCTTCCCTTTTTGACATTTTTTAGATCCTGCAAATTTTGCTGAATTGAAAATTCATCTACATTATTCAATCTGACTTCTGAGGTATTTGGTGGAGCATGAATAAGTTCACAGGGATAAGCATCTTTTAACTGTGAAAATGTGATTGGTGTTCTCTCTCTCAAATTCCTATTGTTTCTATACTGGGTTTCCAGTGGAGTTTTTAAGTGTGGTCCTTCACCTTCTGAGGATTTACACTTGTTTCTGCAAAACAAACATCAGATTAATTTCCTATAATTGTTGAAATAATTTTTACAATATCAAAAGGGTGGAATGTTAAAATATCCTTCATTGTAAAATCAGCTTCTCAATTCTCCAAATATCTCAGAAGTGCTATGAAGAAAAGAATTCAATACAATAACACATTAAAACAGTAGGGTTTTCTGGAATTCATCAAAACTGCTGTCATATTTATATTTATGAATCCAGAATGAGGCATTAAAGTAGTGAAGATCAGGCCTATATAAGCTGCTTTTTAAATTTTGACTAAATATCAAGATCTAAGACTCATACACGTAAGCATAATCAACACAGACTTATTCCTTGCTATAAGCATGTGTGCATACAGTACACAAAATCCCATTCTGAGAGGTCTTTCAATTATTATATTCATGTTTTCATCACTCATTTTGCGAAGATAACACCTTTATATGTTAGGAAAATAGAAACATGATGATTAAAAAAAAGTTAAAACTAAAAACTATCTAAAGTATTATTTAAAAGTTAAGGACTTCATCAACTTTAAAAATATTATGGCTGGTTGTTCTGTAATCCTTCTTAAAGATAATTGCTTTTTCATTTAGGTGTATACAAACTAAATAATATGGGAGCAAAAATAATGTGAAGATTTTGCTTAAAGTGCAATATACCAATTTTTACCCTAGTTCAGATTAGAGAACAAAAAATAGCTGTGGTATATAGCATAAACAAATTTAAGTATGATCAGATTATTTGTACAGCACTCTATTCTGTTTTTTTTATGAAGATAATAAAGTAGCCAAAACTGCAAAATACAGCACAACTGGCTTACCCATATTGTTCTACAATAAAACCAAGCAGTAACCCTAGTTCTTAAGGGAATAAACTCTGCATACAGTGTAACATAATGCCTTGACCCAAAGGTACTTTCAAAAAGGCAACTGGACTTTCTTAATTTTTCTTGAAGACATTTCACTTTTCATACAAGAAACTTCTTCAGCTCTTCTTCTTCAGGTGGGGAATGGAAAAGATCTATACTGTTTGCAGTCAACCAATTAACAGTCTAGAGTTGTGATGGCGAACCTATGGCACCTGTGTCAGAAGTGGCACTCAGAGCTCTCTCTGTGGGCATGTGCACAGTTGCCAGCTGCTCTTCTCGGTTCGGTCATGCGCATGTGCACTGGACAACTAGTCCAGTACGCATGCGCATCGGCCAGTTGCTCTCTTCTGGGTTCCGGTGCGCGTGCTCCAGTTTCAGCATTCGGTGCTGAAAAGGTTAGCTGTCACTGCTCTAGAGTATTAAGTCTTCAAGAAAAATCAAGCAAGTCCAGTTGCCTTTTTGAAAGCACTTTTGGGACAACCATGACTACAATTCCTGAGAACCTCCATGCCTTGACAAAAAGCAACCAAGCATTGCCTACACATTTTTAGGATTAGGTTCAATTTATTTATAACCATTTCTCTAATACTTCACTGCTTCCAGGTAATGATTTAATTTGTCCACTACTTCTTTGGAAGCTCCAGAGAAGGAGAGATGGATACAGATTGCTGATACCATATTCCAAATTTATGGCTACATTCCAGTGGCTTCATCTAGATCTGATAAAGGAGACAAAATAGAACCATGGAGGATTTCAAAAAGCTAAACCATGAGTATCAATTCAGAATGAGGGGGCTGTTTCTAATGGTAAAATACAAATTGTAATGGGCACTGCTCAGGGATATTAGCACTATGGTTGATGTCAGTGAACACCATCAGGAAGTTAAACAAATTACAGATTGATTTTCCCCAGTATAAGTCATGATTGAGAGTATTGAAGATCGTTTTAGCTCTAGAACTAGTTTTGAAGCTAGATTGAAAGGGAATAATAAATACAGCAAAGTTTGTTATAGCTTAACATGTCACCCAAAATTAAAGAATATTTAAGGTCATACAATAATGATAAAATTTGAAAAAAATCCTAAATGTGAGTTTAAAAAAAAAACTACCGAGACTTGCTGAATGTTTTAAATGGTGCAATGTCTTAACACAGGTCAGTAATCTCTCTATTTTCTCCTCCAACCATCTGGCATATATTTCTGAATCATCCATTTATGTTAGGAGTTTTATACTATACGTAAGTAGAATAAAAATAACTTATTGGGAACTAATACCAAGATTCCTAGTACAATATAATTATAACTAATGAAATTCCTCAATCAAACTGGCAATTTTTTTCCCCGTGCAAATGTGGAAGAGGGAAGGAAATAAAAAGGCTGCAGCAGGAAGAAAAATCTGTTGATGTATTGTTGGACTTCAGTCTTATCCAAGCACGTTCTTTGAACAAAAGTTTAAAACTGAAATAGTAAAAGATGTGAACAAATGCACTAGGTATTTCTTTGTATTAAATAAATATTTATATTTATTATGTATACCTCACGTTTTTGTTGGCTTCTTTTTCATCTATCTTGGAAGTTGTCATCAATGAAGCAGCTACCTAAGAGATTAAAAATAGCATATATAAACTGAATTAAATATGTTATGTGTTTTTGTTTTACCAATGCTCTGCATAGGCTTATTTACATTGCAAACTAAGTTTGTAGCATTTGTTTTTCCTGGAGTTGCAATAACACAACTTCACAGCAATTAACAAGTTCTTTAACATAAAAGCTGTAATAATTGGAGATATTGTGTGATTAAGGAAATTCTAAATTGTATCATGAGCAAAAGGAAGTGTTGATACAAAATTAATGGTGAAATTAAAAAAAAAACATTCTAGGGTCTCAACTTTGGGAAACATATTCAGGGTTAAAAATTGATGTTAACAAATGTCTATATAGAATGTGGGCAGTACAATTTCCAGAGTCAGGAGAATTAAGAAAATCTGTGTATATTGATGCAAATAGAACCAGTAAAAGGTAGTGGGAATGAATTATAACAAGAAAGTTATGTAACTGAAAATAAAGCCACAATATTTTTCACTTCACAGAGAATGCTGGGAACCATCCTTAGTATGGTAATTGTAGATCTAACATCAATTACGTCAAAACAAAGAAATCTAAATAACATATTTTAAGGAATGTGTAGAATTTCTGAGGAAAAAAAAGGAATAAAAAGTGTGTATCAACCTTTTTCAATCTAGCTGAATTCCAAAACTGCCAGAATTATGGATGTAGCTTGATGCCTCTGGAAGGCATATTCTCTAAGATAGAACTAAGAAAGGATTTCTCAGAATCTCAAGAAAGACAGTATTCTCAAGTTATATAAGGCAAGGATTTAGGTAAGGTGTGTAGAAATAAAGTTTACCAATACAAGGTATGCTTTAAAATACTTAAAATTTCTGTTGTTAAGCAGAAATAATGAATAATAACAAAAATAATCTTATTTTTCTATCCAGTGTACCTAGTACAATCTTAAAAATCTGAAACTTGTCCATCTCTGTTCTAGAGAATCATTTTTCTCACTTCATAGGCTTCACTGCTCCAATTCAAAAAATTAGGCATCATCAGTGAAGTCAACAATGATTTGGAATACTGCATGGATAATAGGACAATCTTTGCCTGTCTAGTGCAATAATCAGAGACTTTGTTCAATAGACTATTAGCCATGATATAATACTCTGGAGATCCTAACCACAGTTCACTTTGGTATATTAGAACTTCTATACACAACTAATCCTTTAAGTTTCATTGTCTTACTTCTTACTTTACCTGGATATTTGTATTTTGCCCTTATTATTTTTACAAACAACTCAAGGCGGTGAACTTATCCAGCACACCTTCCTCCTCCTATTTTCCCTGTAATAATAACCCTATGAGGTGGCTTGGGGTGATAGAGAGAATAACTGGCCATAAGTCACCCAGCTGGCTTTCATGCCTTAGATGGAACTTGAAGTCATGGTCTCCCGCTTTCTAGACTGGTGCCTTAACTACTCTGCTGATTCTTGGTTCAGATTTGCTTATTTTATCTGGGTTTTTTTTTTATGTTACATGGAAATCTCAGTATGGGACTAATGAGACCACATGATTGAAAGGAAATAGAAACTAATAACATTCCAAATCATTAGTTACATATTTTTATTTCCTTCGTAACAAAATCCACATTAACTGGAATGATTAAAAAAAAACCAGACTTTTATTTACTCTTTGTAACAATCTTCCTGAAACTTCTTGTTAAAAAAGCAGTTTACTGGCAAAATATACATGGATTAGAAAGTGTCCTGTATATACTGAAAGTGACACTTTAATAGAAAGAGTAGCATTCCTGAAAAAGCAGCAGCTGCAGATAAGGGAACACTGAGTTTGTGCAATCCAATTACAAGTGCTCAAGCATTCCAATAAAGCAGTTTACAAGGAACAAGGACAATAGGTTTTCCATAATTTTCTTTAATAGCTCACAATCTTGAAAAGTATGAATACTAAAAGGATGGGGCTGACTCAATCTTGATGTAGTTATGCCTCCATTTTCTAATGACAAGCAGTTGCTCTTTCAATACCCGTGGGACTTTCTTTCCATTTCTTTCTCTGCCGTAAAACAAGATCTAGGTCCCTGGAGAAGAAAGTTGGAAGGAAATGCTGTGATGTGCATCCCCAAACATTCTGGGAATGGTTTATTTCAATCTGTATATTACTAATCATACAATGGATTAATTCTAGTCTAAGAGTACGCAAGTAGTCATTAAAGGAAACTTTTGAGACTTAAGACATTTTACTTACCGGTACACAAAATTAAAAGGAAAAATCATCTGGTGTTTTAAAATCAAATCCATATACACAGGTAGTCCTCAACCTATGATTACAATTGAGCCCAAAATTTCTGTTGTTAAGGAAACAGTTGTTAAGTGAGTTCTGCCCTATTTTATGATCTTTCTTGCCACAGCTATTAAGTGAATCATGCAGTTGTTAAGTTAATTGTTAAGTGAATCTGGCTTCCCTATTGACTTGGCTTATTGGAAGGTTGCACAAGGTAATCATTTGGTTCTACAATATTGCAACCATTATAAATATGAATCAGTTGCCAAGTGGCTGAATTTTGATCATGTGACCATGGGGATGCTGCAATGCCATAAGTCACCTTTTTTTAGTGCTGTTGTATCTTTGAACAATCACTAAATGACAGTCTGTTTTATGTGTTGTAAGTTGAGGACTACGTGTACTATTCCATTTTTGAAACTCTGAGATTGTAAAGCACAGCTTTCTTTGTTTAGTCTTTTTATATTAATGCAAATAATGTGCAGTGCTTAGTACATTACTTTTAAGTTGAAGAATGGAATCATGTACACAGCAGGAATTGTCAAGGAAAGTAAATCAGAATCACCCAAATATTTCTATGCAGAATACCACAAAAGTGGTACAGTTACAATAAAAATCCTATTCTTTTTCTTTCCAAAAAAGCCATTTTTTTCACTTTGTATATAAAATAGTTTTGTGTGTGTGTGTGTGTACACACACACACTCACACACATACACAGGAACTGGTATTTGGTATTAAGATCAAAGCAGAGGTTCCATTATTTCCTATGAGACCCCCATTATGATCTTAATCCACCTGTTTAAGCAATAGAAATAGCACTTAGATTTATGTACAGCTTTACAGTGCTTTACAGCCCTCTCTAAGTGATTTTACAGAGTCAGCATATCCCCCAACAATCTGGGTCCTCATTTTACCGACCTCAGAAGGATGGAAGGCTGAGTCAACCTTGAGCCTGGTGAGACTTGAACTGCATTCAAATTGCAGGCAGCCGGCAGGCAGCAGAAATAGCCTGCAGTACTGCACTCTAACCACTGCTCCACCATTCATTCTCAAATAATGGAAAATACCATACCTCCAAATTATATCTGAAAGTTGTCAAATACAGTAATATGTAGGATAGAAAAGTATACTCCAAAAAGTACACTATCAGCAATCTCATTGCTCTTGAAAATGTTTCATCTATCATTTACATAATACATGATTTAAGTATCATGTATTATGTCATGTTCTGTAAGCCGCCCAAAGTTGCCCTATGGGGGAAATGGGTGACATGTAAATTGAATAAGTAAATAAGTGAATATACAAAGCACCATTTAGAGAAGATTTTGGATAACATTACCTTTTTCTTTTTGTTATGTGAGACATCAATCTTTTCTTCTGATGGGCAGGGCTTGTCTTCTAAAGTTACATTAAATGGTCTTTTGTTTAGGGTTTGGGAAGCCTGAAGATTTTGGTCACTGTGTTCCAACTGTGTTCCTACAAGCTGCCGTTTCAACCGACAAGCTTTTCTCCAGTTTTTAAGCATTTGATGTATAACCACAGGAAGAGGTGATTTCTCCTGTTCGGAGCAGATAAACTTCATATGTGCAATGGTTTTCATCACCTTCATAACGTGAGCCATTTTTCCTACATCTTTCTTTTTGGACAAAACCAATTTCTCAAGAAGTAAAGAAAACAGGTTATAGTTATAGTCTAATTCAGAAACTGTACTTCCATAATTTAAAGCGATAGCATATGGTGCCAAATCTACACACATGGATACAGGCGACTTGGATGTTCCTAACATTTTTCTTGTTTCTGAAAATTCCACAAATTCTCTTGTGAAAAGATGAAGCGCATAAGAGCAATTTAAGGCTTCTGTATAGTTATAAATAATGTTTAACTCCTTCTGAAGTTCAAAGATGGAAGCCTCCACCGTTTCTAAAAGCTCTTCTTTCCGATAAGACAGGAAAGCCATTTTTTCTTGGCACTGGAAAAGTTCAGGTACAAGTGATAAATCAAACCATAGTAAACTACGAAATCGCGGATTATCTCCTTGTTTCGCTATTGAGTTTTTAAGGAAAAAAATAGTTTCATACATCATTGCCAATTCAGTATATATTTCGATAGCTTCCGGCTTCAGAATGACAGGATTAATTCCTCCATTCTTCATGAAGTTCAATATATTTTCTTGGGTTATCAGTATGGTTACATCCTCTTCTTGTAAAATCTGAAAATACTTCTTCAGCATTTCCATTTGCACTGTACATTTGCCCATGAGCTTTTGTAGTCTTTCAATATCAGCAGACTGTGCTTCATCCAAGATTTCACTTACATTACAACTATCTTGTAAAGTTAGAGACTTTCCAATGAGGCAATCTGTATTGTCTTGAGAGCAAACATCTTTACAGTTACATGAGTCTTCTGCACATTTCTCAGTATTTCCTCCAAAAGTTCTATTATCATCATTTCCACATCCAGAATCTTCCATCATACGCTCATAAATATCAAAGAGTTTAGCCACAGCAATTTCATATATTGGGAGCACTTCTTTCCCATCCTTTGAATTGTTATTTAAAGATGCATTTCTTTCTCGCCAAACAAGATTTTTAGCAGCATCAAAAAATACATGTTCCAGACCAAATAATGAAGTTTTAAGATTAAACTCTTCATTGGCACACGTCTTTACAAATTCTGCTTTTTTACCAATAATCTCAATAATAATCCAGAGATGATTATCTTTTTCAGCACTCAAATTCATGCCTGGAAGGCTTTTAGATATATTTATTAATTCCATTGTACTTTTTCTTGAATTTTCTAGGTCTTCTATAGAATCTCCAAAATTAGCTCCACAAGTGAAAGGCACAGATAAAAAAAAATCAGATAAATTGGAAATCTGTTTCATTACCGATTCACATTCCTCTATTTCTCGCTTTAATTTCAACAAACAATAATACGAATTTTTCTCAGACCTAGTGTTTTCAAAAGTTTCCATTAACTGCTTGTAATAGATTTGTAATTCATTAAAGGCATTGTATTTTAATCTCATCTGAAAAGCAGGATATAAATTTGATTGCTGTTGATAACCTGAATGCCCACCAAACAGTTCACTATGCAGCGAATCATCATACCAAAGCAAACTTCGAAAAGTTGGCTCACCTTTTAAAAATCTTTTCTTATTCTCTATAAACTCCATTGTTTCCATTATAATTTGCAGCTCAACTAATGCTTCTATAGCACAAGGTTTTAATTTCTGACTCGCCTGCATATTTCCATTAGAGCTTCCAAGTATTTCTCTAGAAACCAAAGCATGCTCAAAAGAACAACCTTGCTTTTTTTCAAAAGCTGTAATGAACAAAGGAAGAGCACTTTTGCAATATGAAACCTGTTCATGCAGTATATTCAGAGATGAAGTATTATCTGCTTTTTGTAAGATCTCTGATATTTTAGAGCTGAAATCACAGGATTTTAGACTGATTCCAACTTCGGAAAGTTTGATGTGATTCCTGAAATCGCTGCAATGATCAGAAGAGGTGCTTGAAAAATAGCATTCCTTTTGCTTGGCCTTGGTGCTAGTGAAGAGTTTGTTTGTTTCATCAGATGTGACATGATAAACTGCAGTTAGTGGAGAATTAAAATGAAACTGGTCACAGTTATAAGGACTGTCTGCGGAAGTCTGTCTGCATGTGGATTCCCGAAGTATGATACGATTTATTTGTTTCAAACTTTTCTGCCTTAAATCTAAATTATTTAATGACTTCAGAGGAGTGTCATGGATTACATCTAGGCTTTCAGTTGCAGAGTCAATCATGGTTTCTGGTAGTTCTCTTTCCTTTACATTTTCCTCTACAAGTCTCTGTAATACGCAACAATGAGATGATTGGCATAAATTATTATCTTCGAAGGATATAGGAGATAGCAGATCATCACTAGATGGTATTTTGTTAGTATTTTCTTGGTGTTCAATTGACTTGATCAATGATTTACAATGCCTATTCTCTGCAGTATGTATTTCCTGTTCAGTTGTTTGACTAAATGTATTAAGGCAGGAATGTTCTAATTCTGAAAAAGTCTGTTTACAATGAGAATCTAGTTTTTGCTTCTGTCTACTGGAGGATCTTGCTGGGATTTCAGAGCTTTTCATGCCTATATTTTTGTTTGATGAATTGTTTGTTTTTAATGACAATGACCTGTTGCTATGGATTTCTGAAGTTATCTGAACCACAGAGGTTTTAGCATTAAGGTTCTCTTCTGTTAAAGGCCAAGTTGCCAATGAAGCATGACACTGTCCAACACTCAAAATCATGTTTTCTTCCTGTAATGCAGATGTTTCCACAGTATCTTTGTCATTGCTTGCTTTTTTCAAATTGGGACAAGGTGCAGAAATAAAATCTGATCCGAACACATTTATTTTTGTAGCAGATTCAAAAGTTGGTTGAATTGATGTAGCAATTTTAACAGTACTCATCTTTACATGAGATTTGAACATTTCATCATCATTTGTTTGCCTTCCTTGAGAGTCAGTTAATTCCTTTCTTGTCATAGAAGAGTTAAATTGATTTCCATCTGTTTTGCTTCTACAGCTATTTGTGTCAGAACTCAAAGTGTGCTTGTTTTCCATGGCTGTAATTACATTATTTTGATTCTTTTCTTGTGTATTTCCAATAAGGCCTTCCCCAGCAAATCTCTTCTTGTTGCATATGAAAGGCTTAGCGCTAAGTGGCTCTATGCTTTTAATTCCTGTAGTATCTAAGATAGCATTTTTTTCAGAGACTGTTTTTATTGCTTTATTTTTAGCACAATCACTGCTAAAAGATACATCTGTACTGCAATCTGAGGTTTCAAAAGAATCTAACACTAAGATACCATTCGGTAAGATGTTTTTTGCTTTGGGGAATACATTACCTGGAGTTTTTCTTCCAGCTTTTGTCACTGTTTTTAAACTCTGAACACTCTTCCGAGCTTTTCTTAGCTGAAACATTGCACCAATTATTTTTTGAGATGGGCATTTGGTTTTGCATAGCAATGCTTCAGTGTTGTCTAGGGCGCTTAAAATATTCTTAATATGTTTTTCAGGCTGCTCGGTTTCTTTAAACTGTCCCTTGGATAGTGAAGAAATCTGGGATGAAGACTGTACGTCGAGTTCTTTCTTTTTGCGATACTGTTTGGAATTTTGCTGTCCCTTTGCGTATTTTTTCTTTTTCCCCGCTCTTGTCCACTTAATACATTTTTTGGGTGCTAAAGATTTAGTTGTACATTTTTCCATTTTAGTTTCTAATTTTGACTGAATGATATTGGTTATTGTAATTTGTAAATCAGGGCACGGAAATGTTTTCAATAACTCAGTTCCTCTTTCCTCCCCACATTTCTCCCTATATAAAGAATTATCTTTATTCGTCTTCAAGGTTGGATCTTTTGAAAGATTTACATTCGAACCAGGTTTTCCAGACAGATTATTCCAATCTAAACGCGCTTGTAAATAATAATAGTCATTCTCTTCACTAATATTTCCATGATTATGTGGCTTGTGCCACACTGAGAGACCTTTCTTACACTCTTCTAGTACATTTTCAATCTCACCACAAATGTCTAAACTGTGGGTGTTATCATTTTTCATCTCTAAATCTTGTCCAAATATTTCAGGAACTTGACTACAAAAGCTATCAGAACTGGTATTTGAAGATGTATTTTCAGACTGTTTGTTGATTTCCATATTTTCCATACTCCCCAAAGATATGGGAACTGATGTGAGTAACACTGTATGATTTACTTTCTCATGATCTATCAAGTCATTATTTTTAGTAGGCAATGTTTGCAATTCTTCAAACTTCGCTTTGCAATGTTTTGTGTTCATTAGCTCTGTTTCTATTAGCGAGTTTCTTTGAGGATTCAAGTTAAAAATAAAATCTGTGCTTTCTAAATCTAAAGTATCTGAATTTTTTGATGTTTTTGTATAATTGTTCATATTATCTGCAGATTTCTTCAAAACCATATCAGGTTCTTGCTTTTTTCTTGATAAGCTTTCTGTTGCATTTTTAAATGCAGTTTCTGTTGCAGATTTATACTTTTTGCCTTTTTGTCCACATGGAACCTTCTCCTTTAATTGGTTTATATGTATTTCATTAAAGCATCTTTCCCCTGTGTTGTTTGTTTCACAGTTTTTTTGTTCTTCAGTAAATAAGGAAATACATACCCTATCCTCAAAATTATTTGTGTCTAACAATTCTGGCTTGGAAAGACACATACTTTTTTCACTAAGGCCTCTTATAACAGCATCAGTTATACAAGTATCAGAAGGATGATACTCGAGGTTCTCTATATTGCTAATTATTTTAGAAGATTTTTCGTTGATATTGTTTATTGTATAAACATTATCTAGGGAGTTATTTGCTTTTTCAGATGCTGAATAGTTTTGCTTATCTTTTTGATTGCTTTCAACCAAGTTTTTATATTTTAGATTTAAAATTTTCAGAGCTTGACGCTTATTTTGTTCAAAATTCTCTGATGTGATTTCATCTGAAAGCCATTCATAAGCATACATTTTTTTACAGCAGGCAGACTGAAAAGTATTACCACAATGCTCTGCTTTTGATGAAGTACAATTGTTTGTAGCACATTTGGTGTTAAGTTGAATAGAATGCTCTATTTCAGAAGGAAAAATATCATCCCCTTGAACCTGGCTATCCATTTCTCTTCGACTGTGCTTCTTGTCTTCACTAGATGTTACATTGTCAGGATTTAGTTTGCATGTGCTTATACTGGTGTTATTACAAAAAGGTGGTTTCATAGTAAGTTCTTCATTTTGCTTTACCACATTCTGTTCTCTTCTTGTTAATCTTGGATCTTTAATTAACCTTGAAGTAGTTACAGTACTTGAACCAATTTCCCAGTCAGAAAAATCTTCTGGATTTATTTTTAAACTAGTCTTATCATCCCCCACATGTTCACCTCTGATGGCTTCCATACCAGATTTACATGGAACATTTGCTTTTGTTTGTGTTAAATCCCATCTTGTAGCTGGCTTGGGTTTCTTTTTTTCATAGTGAATTTTGTCTTCAGAATCATTCCAGTTCTGTACACTTTTAGAAAAAGAAGAAACTTCTCCAGATACATACGTTTCTAATGGTTTTCTGAAATGTTCATAGATGAGTTGGCTTTTACCTATCCTTGTTACTCGTGTACAGTTTTCCAGAGGGATAACTCCTCCTGTTAATGAAAGAGAGATATGATTTTTGAGGGGTATAATATTTTATCTAAGGAAGAAAAAACATTTTAACCAAATATATAGTTATTTCTGACTCCTTGATAGGTGATGTGCTAATGCTGGTTTTCTAACCATTCACCAAGTTTTTACAATAGCTAAAATGCCCAGGAATATTCTAACTGCTAAGCCAATATAACTTTAGGAAACAAACTTATATTTATGTTTCTTAAGTTTCGGTAAACAGTTATTCTAGGGGGGAAATTTTCCAGGAACTCAGTTTGGCTTGCAAACAATTTTATACAAATCCAAAGATAGAACAAGTTGTATTATCAAAAAGTGAAGACTGACCAGTAGGATTTAAAAAACCTAGAAGCATAGCAAATTTCTGTAGCATTTACTGTAGAATTACTATGTTGACATGCTTGAATAGTAATAATTTTGTATTTGCCTATGAATGATTTCTTGCTATTTTTCTATTTTTCCAAAGGGCAGTGACATTAAGAGGCAAATCTACCAATACTTTCTGAATATAACATTAAAAACTCCGGCCACTTCCAGCCAAGAGTTTTATTACAGAATGACCCTCAGAATCTTATTGGAGTGAAGCTCGTATTTGTAGCCTTTTTGTGCTTTCTCAACATTTCTCATATTTTTTTCCTTCTGTCAAAAATCTATTGAGTTGGAAAAAACATAGCAGCACAGTACCTTTTCAATGGTAGCAAATGGAACAGGTCATTGAAAATTTATTTTAGAAAGTCCCTTTAAAAAGCCTGATCTGTGCTGAGGCCCAGAATGGTCTGACTTAGAATAAAAAAAGAAGAGTAGTTCTGAAGGCAGCAGTGAGAAGCTGGGTGAGGGTTTGTGATCTCAATGTCATACTTTTGCCAAAGCTGTCCCTTGAGGATCTATTTCCTTCCACTTATGCAGCATCTAGCCTCTGCATTATATATTCACTTTTTCTTGCCGGCCAGTCCAGGTTGTGCCACCCATCTGCATAAATGCAACACTTGGTTGTCTAATACCAAACTAGCAACTTTTTTTTTTAAAAAAAGTTTCAAGTACAATTGCAAAAAATACATTTTTAATACTTTGACTGGATCTACACATCCGACTAAGCCATAATTATCTGTGGGGGAAGGAGGTATGGGAACAAAAGGTATCATTTGCCTTGTCACATCACTTTGCACACGATGCAAATTACTTAATGTTGCCATGATATATGTAAATTACTCACCTCGTGTCAGACTGTGAGATGGGTCGCAAATGAATGTAATAATAAATAAAATATTATATTATGATGGCTTATATGAATACCTATGCCTAAAACCATAGTTTAACAAATCGTGGCTAGCTGAGCTCAGATGAAGAAAATCAAACAAAAATCAAACAAATCACAACTATGTGAATCCAGCTGCTGCTTTTTAATATTAAGATGGGAGAAAAAGAGTGCAGGTTGTTCAGAAACCTATAAATGAACAATTTCAAGAGCACTGTAGTGAGGAAGGAGTATTTAAATCTGAAAAGAGAAATTTGCTGGCCAGAAATTACAACTCAGAAAGTCTTAAAATGAAATATGAAGCAATCTTTGCACATTCCATTTGTGTAAACCTTCACTCCTTTTGCATTGCATTGTACATATACAGATATAAAACTGTAAGAAATAAAAATGTCTTATTAAATTGTATTAATCCAGTTCTATTTTTTGATGATTATCATTGAAGATGACTAACCTCTGGAAAAATCAGAAACAAATGAGCAGAAGGGGAAAAAGGACAGAAAGGAATAGAAATGTGAGAGAAAACAGCAGTTTTTAAAGGGCATGTATGTCTATATTTATTCAGAATTCAAATCAACTGAGTACAGTAGGCCTTGCTTCCATGTAAATATACAAAGAAACACAATTAAAAGAAATCAAGGAAGCAAAAAAACAAACCCCAGAATGTTTTTTTCCCCATATTATAGAAATGAGACAAGGGTAAAGAAGCAAGAAAGTAGTGAAAAAGCAGACTGGGCTGTAGCAAGTGAGAACAACTAGACAATGAAATGGACAGAAGATTTTGGGAACTCTGCTGGTGACCTTATTCACACTCATGATGTTAAACCATATGTTGATTTGTTTAGCTTTGGTGTTGTAGCTTAAGACCCAAATACTATTACCAATTTTATTTTTTAAGCCATGACTAAAGAAACCACAGCTGAGCTGGATATCCAACCTATAAATAATGCAGGCACGCATCAAATGACAATCAGAAATGTGCTGTAAAAATCTATATGACCAGTAGATGGCAACAAAGTGTTCCAAATACATGTCTATACTTTAAATCTGCTGCAGTGTTTTGTCAAACTTGGCAACTTTAAGATGTGTGGCATTTCCAGAATTCCCCAGCTAGCATGAAGTCTAAACAACGTTACCAAGTTTAAAAAAATACCGATCTAATGCTTTTCCATTCCAGATCTTGGAGTCCTACCTATGAACTTAAATGCAGGAGCTAAGAAGAAGACATGACCAATATATATAACATGAAAAACTGAGCAGAATCAAGGGGGAATACAATAAAATGAACATAAAAGCTCAAGAAAGCTTACCAGTGTGCTTGGGTAATCTTTTAAGTTTACACTTCAAAGATGTTAGGAAGGAATCAGCCCCTCCCTTCTGATTAACAGATTTTACATGTATTACAGCATATGGAAGACATTGCCTAGGCTTATCCACAGGTTTTGAATGTTCATTATATTCATAAAAATATACCTGTGAATGGAAGTATTGTAAGAACATAAAAGTAAGTACCTGGGTAATTAACTTTAAACTTACACAAAGACCAAAAATAGTGACCACACTGTGATTAAATATCAACAAAATGAGTGGTAAAACTTTTAATATGTTGCAGCACATCTCTCTTATAAAAAGATCATACAAACTAGGTGCAAAATGTACTGTTTTTGTGAAAAGATTAAAGTATCTAATATAGGGGTGTCAATCTTGATTATGCTGCGGGCTGGATCGTGACTTTTTACCTTTGAGGAGCCACGGTAGAAATGGCCTGCGCAGGTCGTATCTGGCCCATGGGCCACCAGTTTGATTTAATATGGGCTGCTAGGCCTGATCTAATATGACAGTTTGTATCACATGTTTTCTAATTTTAATATAAAATTATTTGCTGAAGATTTAGGAAATTCAGGATAAAATGTCTAAAATATTTAATAACATCTCAGAAGTGAAACAGAATTAAAAATCCCCCTTCATCTATCAAATCTGTGACAATATTCATCCTCTCTTACATGTACTGCTCCATACAGTATACAGTATACAGTATCTTGCTTTTTTGCAGAAGCAAACAACTGAATCAAATTTGATCCAGCAGCTCAATATGGGTATGCTGCAGATCCTGGCAGCCAAAAAGTGTTGACTGACAGGAACTGGGGTCTTCTCTGCTGTAGTCCCTGCTTTGTGGAATATTCTCCCTTTGGAGATTAAAATGATCCAACCTTTTTGATTTTTTGTAAAGCTTTAAAAATTTGGCTATGTATCTGGGTCTGTGGTTTTGGAATGTGTTAGGACCCTGTTTCTTGGTTTTATTTATGACCCTTCCTCAAAGTTATGACTGCCCTACCATCTTTGTGGTTACATGATCACATTTCAGGTGCTTGAAAACTGGCTTGCATTTATGACTGGTTGCAGTATCCCACATGATTTCAATTTGTGACATTTTGCCGTTTCCTGGCAAAAAATGTATGTAGGATAAGTTGGATTCAGACTTACGGCCACACCGTAACTCCCTTCATGACAGTCTAAAAATGGTCATAAAATTGAGTCTGGCCACGTGGTGACTTAATGTGCAACTGCAATGATTTAGAACCAAAATTCCAGGCTCAATTGTGGTTGTAAATCATGGATTATCTGTAAAGAGGCAGTTTTTATTATACCTGTCCCGGCTAGTAAAATATATATTGTGGCTCTTAAGCTTGGAGAAAACTGGGACATTGTCATACCAACAAGGGCTGAATGATGAACAGAAACAACTCAACCACAAAAATAACTCTAGGTACTTTAATGATAAATTTCTGAATCACTCCATAGGCCAGGATAAGATTTCCAGTTTTCCAAATATTAATCTCTAGCACAATTAGTTACTGAAAATACCAGCCCTTGATTCTTCGTGTGAAATGCTAGATTTTATCCCTGTTGAACAGCCCAGAAAGAGGGTCTTCTTTATAATGTAGACAGAAATAGGTATCTTTCTCACCAAATACTTTTTGACTAAATGTTATATAAAACTTTATTCAAGCTTTGCTATAGTTTCTCAATATATTGTTTCTAAATTGTACACCCCTTCTTAAAATTCATTATAAACTTTAAAAAATGAAATAACTTTAAAAAATAGAAATGTAGGACATCATGCTGTATCTTGTCAATAATAAAATCACTAAAGTATTACTTACCAAAGACCTAGTAGCCTGATCCTCCAAAGAATCCTTAAGTGAAGGATGAATTCTAGACATATGGCAATCGAAGTTTGGAGTTGGATCCAGTACAATTTTCTTTTGTCCTTTAGGTGGTTGAACTTTTTTAACTTTTCCTAAAAGAACCTAGAAATACAAAGCAAACAAAACTTTTTCAGTGTTTCATATATATATATATTTACACTAGCTTAATAGCAATGCAATTCAACAGAGCTTTTTTGGTCCTATGAATCTTGAAAAATAAAGTGCTTTATTGTATACCAGAATGTTAGTTTTAAATTATTCCCAGTAATTACGTTTAGAATTAATATGGGCATTCTGTAGACTACATTTATTTTTTTTATTAGATTTATATTGCCTATTCGCCCACTGCGAATCAAGGCAGCTTACAGAATATAAAAAATCACATTTAAAAACCAGTAAAATTCATAAAAAAATCAAATAAATTAATGTAATAAAATCACACCTGACCCCCACCTCCCACCCCAGCGACAGCCAATCACACAAGGCATTTAATGGGCTCCATCCCGCTCTGGGTTCCCTAGGCCCGCTGGCAGAACCAGGTCTTCAGAGCCTTCCAGAAGAGAATTAGGGTGAGAGCCATTCTAATCTCTAGGAGAATGATGTTCCAGAGAGAGGGAGCCACCACGGAGAAGGCCCTTCTTTTGGGTCGCACCAGGTGTATCTCCCTCGGGGATGGGACCTGCAGCATTCCCTGCCTCCCTTCTCCAATGGGTTGGGTAGATGTGACCGGTAAGAGACAATCCCTCAGATAACCTGGTCCCAAGCCATGAAAGGCTTTAAAGATGACAACCAGCACCTTGGATTGCACCCAGAAGCAAATCGGCAGCCAATGCAGATCCCGCAAGAGAGGTGATTTATGTGCACACCGGGGTCTGCACAAAACGTGCAGGCCGCTGCATTTTGCACCAACTGGAATTTCCGGATGCTCTTCAAGGGCAGCCCCATGTAGCGTGTGTTGCAATAGTCAATACGGGAAGTGACTAAGGCATGAGTAGGGATTGCCGGTCTAGGAAAGGGCATAACTGGCACACAACTTGCAGTTGTGCAAAGGCCCTCCTGGCCATGACCGTCACCTGCTCTTTGAGCAGGAGTCGTGAGTCCAGGAGAATCCCAGATTACACACAGGGTCTGTTTGGGGTAGTGCCACCCCATCCAAGACCAAAGATGGCAATTCTCCCTGAGCCAATGAACCCCAAGCCTAGGGCCACTTGGTCTTGCCAGGGTTTAGTTTCAACTCATTCAACCTATATACCGTCTTCCATTTATAAGACCTTTCCATCACACTATTAAAAAGCAGTAGCAGACATGAAGATGGTGATTTTTGGGCTCAAAATATTATGACTTTATTATAAGATCATTATTAGGAAGACTCTCTCTGGGTACTTTAGTTAGAAAAATGTGTAATTATAATTAATATAATTAAATATACTGAGTTAAAAAAAAAACCCTCTGCTTGTGTTTCCCACCTATCTTTCCCATATTCTGCCAAAAATCCCAAAATTTCAAGGAGTGGCCTGTCTTTGGGGCTGAGAAAGGAATAAGTAAAACAGTATGATTCAAGTGGCACCACTACTCTGCCATGATGATGGCAAATATCATGCAAAGCTTAAGTCTGAGTTTCAGCAAAATACTATAATAGGTTTGCCACCATTATCAGTATTGCAAATAAGCTACAGAATGTCTTTCTAGGGGAAGGGAAGGGAAGGGGAAAAAGATGTTGAAGTAATTTTTGTAACAGATGAAATTCTTAGATTGCCGGACAGAATCTTATAAATTAACAGGTGTAGAGGAAGCTGCTGGCTTGCACTAATGGCTGTCCTAAATAAAGTCTGAATTTCAGACACATTCTCTCTTTTTTCCATGGATTCTTATACTAATCCCTTTGCCTAATGAGGCTTTTTTAAAAATTGAAATCTTCTCACCATACAGTTGGCTGAATAATAATTGCAGATTCTGGTAAAGAGTTTTTGAAATAATCCTTGGAACAATTGTGGACTTTGTTTCAATCAGCGGTGTCTGCACTAAGCTACAGAGGCATTAAAATAACACACTCTCATCACATACAGACACAAATTGATGTCATCACTATGTAATATCAAATTCAAATACATGTATTTGAATGTATTACCGAGTAATTGCTTTACAGTTTTAAAATATATATATGTATATCTATATATATATATAAAGACTTACCCTGAATATAATGATATTTTCTACTGGAAATGAATGTTTGGATGCATAATTCAAAGCAATATCAACATATCGGAACAAGTAAACTCCAAGCTGAGGATTTCCTAGTTCTTTCATAATGTTTATTTCTCTTTTGGAATTACCGGTACATAGGCCATTCTGACAAATTTGTGGCACTTCATCTTTAGAGACAACTAAAAAACTAGAGAGTTC
This sequence comes from Masticophis lateralis, assembly GCA_030761175.1. Taxonomy (NCBI): domain Eukaryota; kingdom Metazoa; phylum Chordata; class Lepidosauria; order Squamata; family Colubridae; genus Masticophis; species Masticophis lateralis. Next base: position 184,862,750 of record JAUDYJ010000002.1, on the reverse strand, counting down.
TTTATCTTGCTTTCCTTCTTCACGCAACTCAGTCCTAACAAAAAAAAAAAAGATGTTTTCAAGGCAGGTTCCACTCTTTATGCAAATTAATTTAAAAAGGTAGCAGTCAATTTTGTTATTTCCTAGTAATATATTCTAGATTCTCCCTTTTAACAGAAATGTGTCTGGGCCTATCCATATAAAGCATCTCAGTATACATCAATTATTGCAGTAGCTGAAATAATAACAATTTTCATATTTACTTTTATTATATTCTTGTTGCTATCAAATTATGGACTTCCTACTGAATGCCAGGTCACACCATAACTGAAGTATTAGCCCGATACACGTCATTTCTTCTGCATTCATGGTCTTAACATTTGATACAATTAATACGTTTTTATTTATTACAATTATTTATATCTTCAATTAAACCCACTGGAATGGATGCTATAATTGAACTTGGGGGAAAAGCCAAGAAGTTTCAGAGCAAAGGTTATGGTATATGCTGAAGTGATTTATAATTGACTAGGATCTCTTGAATCTGTCCAGTACAATTTTCTAGGGACGTTATTAAGAATTCCCTATTGTGTAAATTGTGTGGATTCTAGGGATAGGAATTTGAATTCAACTTTGCCATAAGAAATTTCTTTTGATATGTTGTTTTTTGAGGCAATTCCCTAGTTGACCTTACAATATAATATTTTTGTCATTTGGAAGGAGGCATGACTGTGGACTTGTATTATAACTTCTTAGTTCAACGTTTAGTCTCAATTAACCTTAATGAATAAATGAGAATCCTTAATTAAGTTGGCACCTGGGAAAATCTAGATAATTTACTGTATCCACACTGTAAGAGATTGTTCTGTTTGGAAGAACTTTCTCCAATTTTACTGTGTTTCCCGAAAATAAGACCCTGTCTTATATTTTTTTGAACCATGAAATAAGCGGCTGGCCTTATTTTCGGGGAGGTCTTATTATTTTGGAGCACATGGAGCAAAATGGGGCTCCTCTTGCCATCTTATCTGATTTTCATCTCTGCATTTAAATATATTCGGGGAGGGCTCATTTTCAAGGGGAGGCTTATTTTAGCGCACACGCTCAAAAATACGATTGAGCTTATTATCAGGGGATATCTTATTTTTGGGGAAACAGGGTAGTTATTTAGCCAATATCCTATGCCCAGTTTACAGGATCACTCTCGCACATGTTATGTTCATTCTTTTACCCCTTCATAGCTGGAAAGTTTAATAATATCCTAATGTAAAAGCATCTCTATCCCTTTCAAGTGGGGAAAATAGAATCTATCTCCTATGTACTATTACATTGTTCTTTTTATAAGGCTTGGCAGACTCTTGTAGTTATGGCCCTATGGATTAATAGCCATACTAGCTCTGAGTAGAATACTTTTTAACCAACAGATCACCTGAGATTTTCACAAATATCATGCATTCTACTCCATTGGTTTTTGACATTTAATAGTACAATAAACTTTTAAACTTTTCCAGATGTTCCGTTAATGTATTTTTGGAGTATATTTAGTATACCACTACTAATATTACTATTACATTCTGAATTTTAAAATAAAATGTCTTGCATGTTATAATACTCTACATTTATTAAACACTATAATTAACAGGAATCCTTCTCTTGATGAAGCTTGATGCCCCAGAGAGTAGGGACAAGACAGTTAGAATAGAAATAGATACCAGATGTGGTACTTGTGTGTTTTTAGTCCACTATTAGGAGTGATGACGCATTACCAAGGTCATGTATTACCCAGGCAACTTAATTACCCTTCAGCCTAATTTTGTTTCTTTTATCTTAATTTCAAAGCAAACGATCTTCAGCAAGAATGATCTACACCTTCTCCAACAACCTACAGTTAGTTCTTGACTTATGATCACAATTGGGACCAGAATTTTGGCTGTTTGAGTGAAGGATCATTAAGCGAGACACTGATGTGACTAGTTCACCTAACAACTGCAGTCCCAGCACTCCTGATTGCAGTAATTAAGTGATTTCTTAGGTCTGTAACAGATGGAATGAAAGAGCTGCCTGCTAAAGGATTTCAGCTCCCCTCCATCCCTACTGCTTGTAATCTTCTTTGCTGGCTTCCCCACTGACTTTCTGGGGAAGATGGCAGGGAAGACATCTTACAAATGGCAATCACATGATTGCAAGGCACTTGGCAACTGGTTGTAAATGACCAGTTGACTCAGCCTTCCATCCTTTCAAGGTAGGTAAAATGAGGACCCAGATTGTGTGGGCAATAAGCTGACTTTGTATAAAAAGGAACACCGCTTAGGGGGGCCCAAAAGCCCTACTAAGCAAGGATATACAAAAGTATGAAGGCTATTGCTTAACGCATTGTAAGCCACTCTGAGTCTCCGGAGAAGGGCAGCATATAAATTAAATTTTTTTAAAAAGTGAATTGGTTGCCAAGCACCCAAACTGCATCACACACTGTTGGGGGGGGGGGGGAGAGAAAACATTTTATAATGACCATAACTTTGAATGGTCTTTAAATGACTACGTAAGGAGGAAAATAGATGACTCCATTCTACTTGTTGCTTTGCCTCCTGCTTGCTCCAGCACTACCTACATTGGCATAAAACATGCAATAAAATTGAAAATCCTTGTGGTCTAATTCTGTTTTAGAAGGCATCCATAAACTATAGCTTGCTGCTATATTCCAATTTTCAAATTATAGCTTGTGCAAAAATAAGGAGTACATTCAAGCCCACAGATTGTTTATATAATGCAGTACTTACTTATGTAATATATGAAGATAAATTTTCAAAGCAAATTAGAGGTTTAGAGTTTGTAAATACATTAATACATTTCTGTGCCTTTAGTGCAGAAAACTTCATACCTCTCTCTCTCACACATACACACACATTGATAATGGAAGTGACAGAAATAAAATGCAATAAAGCAATAAACAGGAAAAGGTGATTTTATTGTGATTATATTTATCTGTGTTATAAACATAGAATGCCATAAATTTGCACAAAGAGTTTAGCGATTAGGACTGATTTTAGGTTAGAGACCCAAACAGAAATTAGACTGCCTATCAAACATAAAGAATTTAATGTCTGATTTTACTCTGAAACTGTTCAAACTCAAGCAAAAGTCCAGAATATTTACCTCATGGTAACTGCATATCTTCAATAGGATCATACAGACTCTTATATATATATGTCTTGATGAATAGAAACTGATTGAAGCCTAGTGTATGTTTTGTGACTGGAAGAAGGATTAGTTAATTGGGATCTCTGCTGAACTTGATTACATGTTATACTATATGTGCATTTTTCCTCACAGAAAACGTAACACTGACAAGTATACCAGAGAAGACACCAGCTGAAATTCTCATTCAAGCAGGCTGATCACTTTAGGCTGATCGCTATCTCAATTTGTTGTGAAGATGCATGAGGAAAAATGGGCGAAAAGTCCATTCAGTAAAATTGTTAATGATCTGTATTTTTATATTACAATTCACCTTTTTGCAATGAATTCTTCTTCCAAATCTTTATTATGAACCATCTCTATTTTATGAAATTGCCATAAAGATTCCAAATGGCATTGTATATCAAGGCAATTTTCATTCAGACGTTGTTTAATCTCATTATAGTCCCTCTGATTAGCAAGGCACTCTGTTAAAAAATCTAAACATAAAGAGAAGGAAACAAAAAATATAAAAAAATAAGTATTCTCACCATGGTAGAGAGTACTGTAATTCTACAAAGATAATTTTAAATGTTTCAAAATTAATAAGAGCCATGGTGGCGCAGTGGTTTGTATTCTAGGCTAACTTTGCCCACTGCCAGGAGTTTGATACTGACTGATTCAAAGTTAACTCAGCCTTCCATCCTTCCGAGGTCGATAAAATGAGGGCCCAGATTGTTGGGGGAAATATGCTGTTATTGCAAACCATCCAGACAGTACTGTAAAGCATTATGGGGCACACATAATGCTGTTATTAATTTGGAAAATTTCCAGAAAAAATATTTTTCTAGAAATAAATGTTAGGAAGGGAAATAATAATAATAATAGGGAAATATCTTTATCATGATCTTTAAGATATATAATCAACTAAAGAAATTTGCAATGATTTCATCACTGGCTATATTTTTGCTTTTAACATGACACATACTTTTCTATATTATAAGAATATGCATTTCAATTAAGGAACCTTCAGACTCAAGTTTGAAACTTGATTCTTCCTCAGCTAAGATCCTGCATTAAAAAAACATTATTATTATTCTTCAAATTAAGTCTTCAGATACTTTTTGCAGGTATAAGCTAGCCAAATTCAATCATATAAAATAACTTAATGTTTTTCTTAATGGGACCACACAGTCTCCAAACATAAATGTTTACCTGTTCTGATTCATATTGTTCTTTCTTCGATGGTAGTATTTTCAAATTTTAGCTGCTCCTATTTTTTCTGCACACAGAATGTTCCTTTATTCTTTAATTATATTTTACCTTGTTCTTTGAATAAGTCTCTTTGCAATTAAAAATAAACCACAGTCCAATCCAGGGCAAGGGAAAGACCATGGCTAGAGACTACAGTATTTGAATTAGGAACCTCGTAGTCCGAGTCCAAAATCAGACCAAAAAAACCCCAACTGAAGCAGGTAGCAGCTACAATAGAAGTACTGTAGTACAATATTTCTGGATAGGTCTATGTAGAGAGTGAGGAAAATAATTTTGATGGAAATTTACAGGAACTGTTGCCTAGACAAAAGGAGCATGAAGCATTTTTTTAAAGTTCAGAGCAAGAAAATAACGTTCAGAATGGCTCAGGTAGAATGCTTCCCTGATTCACCAATGTTTAAGAAGGGGAGGAGGTATAGCACATCAGACTTAAGATATTACTATTACAGCTAATAAATAACGTGAATTTATCCTTTCTGTGAAGATTTCTTGGTCTGCCCTATCCAATGGTGCTGACAATATGGCTAGAATTTTTACTTGAAGAGTGTTTTCATCTTTGGGTCAAACATGCCCTGGCAATAACTTTTTTTTACTATAATGTTGCCTTTTTCTCATCTGCAGCCCATAAATGAGGCCCAAAGCCAGGTGGGTGATCTTGGCCAGTCTCTAGGCAACATTACTTCTATAAAAATAAGAAGGAGATTTTTCAATCTCAGTCTAGCATATAGTTCTGCAATTTCCCAATAGTTCTCCTTCAAATTACTAACCTGATATGAATCTTTTTTAAAAGAATTTTTACAACAGACAACATCAGCTATGTGCTGATACCTGCTCTGGATTCAAATCTCTTTATTTATTGGGATATGAATAGTAAAGACGTGACTATTTATTTTATTTTATTGATTTCTACCACCTTATTGCAGTTAATTCAAGTTGACCTATATACTTAATATTGCCACCTATTTTACTCACCACCCCCATCCTATAAGGCAGAAAGGACCAAAGTCACCAAGCCAGCTGTCATGCTCAAAGGAGGACTAAATACAACAATCTCCCAATTTCTAGCCTAGCATCTTATTCAATACACCAAACTGGCTTTCTTACATTCAGTATAAGGATAAACTTATCAGAAGCTTACATCAGAAAGCCTGCTGAAAACAGTATTTTCACAATGCTTAAAATTGTAAGCAATGTCAAACAAGGAAAAATCCATACTTCATCATTTTTATTTTTATTTTTAAAAAAACACCTGTTCAAAACAGCCTTGAGTTAACTTAGGATGGGGGGAATCCTTGAACATGAGAGATCTATGATTTCATTCCATTTCCGCAGGTTTTTCAGAGGTGGACAATCACAGCTCAGAGTTTAATTAGATTTACTGCACACTGGAGAGGTTTGGATTAGATTACTCTTGTATATTTTCCAATTCCACTTTTCTATGATTCCAGAGTAAAAGACTAGACCAGTGATGGTGAACCTTTTAGATACCAAGCGCCCAAATTGCGCATGTGCGCAACCCAAAATGAACCCAAAATGAAAGGTGCGTGTGCAAACGTGCACATACATGGGCATGCACAGCTGAGACCTGAAGACCAGCTGGCCGGCGGAAGGCAGGGCATCCCAACACCGGCAGTGCGGCAAGAGGTAAGATCTTTTTCTTTCATGAACTTCTGTTTCGACATTTGCAGAGAAACAGAAGCTCACAAAAGAAACATCATGGAGATCTGACCTGGGGCAATGGTGTGTGTGCCAGCAGAGAGGGCTCTGAGTGCCACCTCTGACATGTGTGCCATAGATTCGCCATCACAGGACTAGACTGATGTTCCTCAAATTTGGCAAGAGTGAAGCAGATAGTAAACTTAGTAGTAAAAAACTGAATACAACTGAAAATATATATGTCAAATAAAATCACTCCTATGTCTACAAAATACAAGTAGTCCTCATTTAGTGCCTGTATTGGGACTGGTTAAGTGATCATTAAATGAAAATCACGTGAGTACAACTGTGTTTAGGATTTTATTTCAGCATTCCTTTGCTTTGCAGCATCAGAAAGATTCAATTCCAATAGCTGGCTGAGCCTAAACGGCAAGGAAGGTTTTTGGAACTTGACTCATGATGAAGTCAGGTAGAAGACAAATCCTATAAACCCTTTTCCTCCACTCCTTCCAAGCACTTTGCAACAGACACCCCAGTGCTGAGATAATTAGCAAGAATTTAACTGATGTTTGTGTTTACATTCATTGGAGAGAAAAGGATTATAAAAGAGTAAGCAGGCACACAATGGGAATACACATCAAAATGAATGCAGTGGCACCAGTTAGCCAGTTTATTTGCCTAGCCTGCTCGAGTCTGTGAGTCACTAATTACTTAGGAAGCAAAGAAAAGCCTTTGGTGTGAAAGTGATTAAAAGTCTTATCAGTTACAGGCAGCAACTGCCAATTGACTAAGTAAGGCAGGGGTGTCAAATTCAATTTCATTGAGGGCCACATCAGGGCTACGGTTGACCTCGGGGGGGGGGAGATGGGGCGTGCCCAGCTTGATGCAACTCCCCAAACTGCTGCCATGTTTCCTCTTTGCATTGGGTAGACCAGGCTGAAGCCATGTTGACCTGATTTTTCCTCTTCACATTGGGTAGACCAGAACAGTCCCATGGTCCGCATCCGACCACATTGCGGGCTGGATCCGGACCGTGGGCCTTGAGTTGGACACCCCTGAAGTAAGGTCACAGAGTTGAGCTTGTTAACTTATGGTTAGCAATTTTTAGACAAACAGTGGTATACAGGTAATCCTCAATTTACAACAGCAATTGAGCCCAAAATTTCTATTGCTAAGCAAGACATTTATTAAGTGAATTTTCCTCTATTTTATGACCTTTCTTCTCACAGTTGTTAAGTGAATCATTGCAGTTGTTAGGCTAGTAACATGATTGTTAAGTGAATCTGGCTTCCCATTGACTTAGCTTGTCAGAAGGTCGCGAAAATGGATATGACTCTGGGACACTGCATCTGTCATAAAAACAAACCAGTTGCTAAGCATCTGAATTTTGATCATATGACTATCGGAATGTTGCAACAGTCGTGTGAAAAATGGTCATGTCATTTTTTTCAGTGCCATTGTAACTTCTAATAGTCACTAATCGAATGGCTGTAAGTCAAGGAATGACTTGCACTGCAGAAAAAAACTGCTCAAGAAGAGAGTGCTTCTTTAGGCCTTCTCTCCATTCTGTGGATGTAGGGGAGGAAAAAAAAAGTCCAAAAGGACCACATTTACTAAATGATTGACATGGTGAATATGTGACTTAGAAATACATGTTGAGAAGGTTGTAAATTGATGAAGCTATTTTTTCATCACCATCATAATTGAAAATGGTCACTGTCTGAGGCAGTCACTAAATGAGGATTAGTATAGTGTCATAAACAATTTCTGCTATAAAGATTAATTTTCTTAACATTAGCCAACTCAAATCATGATACATCATATCGTAATATAGTTTATAAATGGAACTGTGTATGTTGCTTTGTTTACTGTACCTTTATCAGGAGGTTTTTTAGGAATTGTAAATTTTTTCAGACAATTTTGATCCACCAAAAATAATCCCTTCATATTTTTCCTTATTACTTCCATCTTTGGTTCCATTTCTATTTTGCTTTCAACCTAAATTAAGAACAAAAAGCAGAAACTTCATCAAATTGTATGCTTAATTGATTTCTTTTTAAATATGTTTAATTGCTTTGCTTTTGAATTGTGCCATCTTTCTCAATTGTTTCCAGTTTTATTCCAAACTAATTCCTATAACTTCAGAAACAAAAATTGGAAAAAAAGCAAAAACACTTTAAGTTTTGCGTTTTTGAAATATCATAAATCACAACCAGGTAGCTATAATTACAGTGGGCATCAGTTAAATCTTTTTCAAATTCAAAATCAAATTACAATGCTTCACTATAATTGTACTTTAAATTAAGAAGAATAAGATTTCAGCCATACATTTTATTTATTTAATAATTGTAATGAGCTAAAGGATTTGTGAAGGTATCTATATTAACCAGTCACTAGAGGGAGATAAAGTACATGCTTATCAATCAGAATATAGTAATAATGAAAAAAGTATAAACATAATTTGAATACATGAAAAGAGTAAGTAAAAAGGAATATTAGGACAGAAATGGTAGGGACACTGGAGCACTTATGCACGCCCCTTACTTTGCATTTTTCTTTGTATCCCGGTTTTTCTCCAGTATCACAGCTTTTTACGCTATAAATTTGTGGAGAAAACTTATTTGTTATTATTATACTATAAAAACATTTTTAGAGGCTTTAAGGATGAAGTGTAAGGAATAATTTGTCAACTCTGAAGTGAACCTGGCTAAGCCCATCTTGTGCTGCCTCAAAGTTGTTATGGTGCCTGAGAAGGAAGGGGAGGGGGAGGAGTAGATAGCCCAGCTTACAGTCAAAATCAAAAGTTTTCCTTGAGAATCAAGTTCATCATAACAGGTGGCTGGTGAAGGAGGAGAGAAGCCTGCCAGCTGTATTTATTGGACCATGTGACGTGGCATCCATCTGCAATTCTTTCAAAACTGTCACTTCTATCTTCAGGCTACCATACCTGTTACAGATAATTGTTCTGAAACCTTTATCTTTTAATGAAAGCACTGCATAACTTTATTAGTAAGTGCAATAAAAATATGATTTTTTTATTGCATTGGGGCAGGGAAATGGATGGTTGAAATGAAATTGAAAGAGAAATAGTAGGGGGGAAATAAAACTGGGTGGAATGTGAAAGGGTTAATGGAACAGGAAAGGGGAAAAAAACCTTTTTGCTCTTCATGTGTAAAGGAAAACTGTGGTGTGATGGGAAAGGGGACAAACGAAAGATGTGCTGCACTTTGATGCTTGCCAGAATATCAATGCAATCCCAGGAATATATGTGAGCTAAGAAGGTGACAGCAGAGTTTTCTAGAACAGGGGTCCCCAATCCCTGGTCCATGGACTGGTACTGGTCCATGGCCTGCTAGGAACTGAGTCAAGCAAGCAGTGAGCAAGTGAGCAAAGCTTCATCTGTGTATGCGCGGGTTCTAGGTTGTGTGCAAAACTAACCTCCCCCCGCCCGGTCCATGAAAAAATTATCTCCCACAAAACAGGCCCCTGGTGCCAGAAAGGTTGGGGATCATTGCTCTAGAACAAACATGCTACTTGAAAGCTATTTTGAAGCTTGCACTCCAAATGGCAACACATTCTTAAGACAAAGTTATGGCCATGATTCCTGTTTCACTGAGTTAGAACTCCAGAAAAATGGGATCCCGGGTCAGAGGGGATTCACCATCCATGGTATGAATTTTCTGGAATCCTTATCTGCAATAAGAGAAAAGTGGCCCCTCCCCATAGTCAGCATACTTTCAAAACTATTTACCTCTAGTCTGTGAATATAGTCCCCACCGACCCTTCAGGTAATTACTTGAGGATAAAAGCTACTCCTCTTAAATAGGATACTAGGGGGTTGGAGTAGAAGACCTCCAAGGTCCCTTCCAACTCTGTTATCCTATCCTATCCTATCCTATCCTATCCTATCCTATCCTATCCTATCCTATCCTATCCTATCCTATCCTATCCTATCCTATCCTATCCTATCCTATCCTATCCTATCCTATCCTATCCTATCCTATCCTATCCTATCCTATCCTATCCTATCCTATCCTATCCTATCCTATCCTATCCTATCCTATCCTATCCTATCCTATCCTATCCTATCCTATCCTATCCTATCCTATCCTATCCTATCCTATCCTATCCTATCCTATCCTATCCATACTAGTTCTTTGAGATTGTGAAGAAAGGATACTATGTTAGCAGAAGTAAAGAAATAACAGACCATTTTCTTATTATGGCAGGACTGAAAATGTAAGGAATGCAAAAAACCCTGAGAACTTGAAAAATGGAAGGGCAAGGAAATGAACAATATCAGGATATATAAAAGAGAGAACTTGGTGGCCTCTGTGAGAAAATCAACCAGCAATGTGTTAACAATTATGACATTTGTATCCCTAAGGCAAACCAACTTGCATCTTGTGTAATTAGTTCCTACAAAGTTATTCCTGTAAAGTTTTAACAGTATATAAATTGCTCCTCTGAAATCAGAGATAGACTACAACAGCTCTTCCGTGCCCAACACACTATACTACCAGAAAAAGAAATAAGAGATAAATGGTCTCAAATATGAGGCTTGCGTGCCTTCTAAACAGTGTGCATGGGAGTCGTGGGGGCAGTTTCAGAAGTGAACAAATAAAACACTTCTTTTATCTATATATATATAAAAGCAACTCATCATGAAATCTCCAGAACAGTAAAGCCTACAAACTTGAAATGGCATGTACGTTCCTCTTGGCTTCTAGGTGCTTGCTAAGAAAAGATTTTTCAAAATGACAATCAGATCATTAGTATTTCATATACAGTATATCCATATACAGTATATTAACATGCTCTGATGCTAAGGAGTTAGACATTCTACTCCCCCTTACCACCTGAAAAGTTCCAACTGCCACTTGCCTCACATTCCGTTACCTCAGGTCAAACTGGCAGACGTTCCATTCCTTCACTCAGGAACTGTCTGGGGCTCCTTACAGTCAGTACCTCACCAAAATGTCTACACCTTCCACCTACGGAACTGCTTCCGAACTCAAGGCGACAGGAGAGATATTCCCTTATGTGTTTCAATCACCAACCACGACTGAGCCAATGGATTGTGAACCAAATTTCCCCTGCATAGTGTCCCAGCCCCAACTCACTTCTTACACTGACCTTCTCAGTTCAGATGAATCTGTCCCTTTTACTGTAACACCAGTTAAAGAGAAAAGACTGTATTTCTGCTGCTCAGAAGTACAACGGATGCTTCAAAATGACGTCTTTTGGTGCCAGAGAGGTGAAAGAAGGAAATTTTATGCCAACATTCAAAGTGCAGGGGCAGGTCTACCACAGGATAGGGAGTATCATGGCGAGGCCTCAGCAGAAGCCTTCATTTCTCCAGATATACTTTGTTGGTGATGATGACAATGAGAGTCTGTCAAGACCATGGGGATGCTACAATGGTCATAATTGTGAAAAATGGTCATAAGTAGCGAAGCATGGGTATCTAACTAGTCCCCAGATATAGGTAAAAGTAAAGGTTTTTCCCTGTCCAGTTGTGCCTGACTTTAAGGGGCAGTGCTCATCTCTGTTTCTTAGCCAAGAGAGCCAGCATTGTCTGAAGACATTTCCATGGTTATGTGGCCAGCATGACTATACGATAAGGTGCATGGAACCCTGTTCCTTTCCACCTAAGTGGTACCCATTTATCTACTCAAATTTGCATGCTTTCAAACTGCTAGGTGGACAGAAACTGGAAGAAGCAATGGGAGCTCACCCTGTTGCGTGCTGCTCATGTATCAAACTCAGGACGTCAGCTTTCCTGCTAACAAGCTCAGCATGTTTAACCGCTGAGCCATTGTGTCCCTTCCTCATTATGTGCTATACAGCAAATCTTAATTTTTTATAACTTTACAGCGCTGATGAGTAGTCAGCTCAGAAATTGATTCATCCCTCTATAATACACTCAAGGGTTTTTTTGTTTTAATTTAAGAGTATGCATTCTAAACAATATTGGCAATGGCATCACCAGAGTTCTAGTCCAAGTCACAGAGACAGCAGAAGTTTAGCTGCCCACATCTTAGTATCTCTACTATGGTGTTTTGTGAAGGAGCCAAAACCAAAATAAAACATTTGATTTTGTTTCCAAAGCCAAATATTATCACTGAAAATAAGGGGATGTGAACTAGGATGACCCAAATGCTCAGGTTACATACTATCAGGATACAGGTAATATTTAACACAACTTTGCTCCTGTTGCCTCTTTTCATTGCTAAAAGTGCTTTCTCCAATTACATCACTGATGTTTACAAATTCACATTGTTGAACTTATAAATCTGCCCGTCCCAGGAAAGAAATCCCCATATCTATGACGCTACCCCATTCAGTTTGCTTTTCCCATTCTGTGTTATTGTCCCATCCATTAACATTTTCATTCACTCTTCCCAAAGCAGGAAGAGTGTGAGAACATCTCTTCCTAGAAATCTTATTAAAAAGCATTAAATTGTGAGCTGCAGTTCACTTCATCAGATACACAGATGAGTAATACAGTTTTCTTCCTATAATTCCCTTCTATATTAGAACAAGTAGAGTGCATCCCTGCCTTGGGATTTTCAGGTCTCGAACTGTTTGCCATTTTAAAAGTTAAGCCTACAATGTAACTAACTTTTTATTAAATATGCAAAGGCTTCTATTATGGTCTGATTATTAAGTTGCCATATAGATGAGCAAGGGCTACTCTTCATTACAGTCAATAAATTAGTTGCTATTTAATAAATTTAAGCTTCCCACTCACCTTCTGACTATTAGAATAGAGCAAACAACATATATATCTAATGTAAACTGAATATTATGAATTTTCTATTACTAACATCCTTGAAAAGTACATTAAACCATCATTTGAAAAACGTATCTTGCTTCTGGATTTTTTCTCTAGTTAGTTAATATAGATGAAGAATTCATTGCATTATTCCATCTTAATACTGTTCTTCAATTCCATCACACTTTCTTATCAAACTAAATTGGAAACACTTATCAAGAAATGGGCAAACTGTATTCTTTCATACATTAAGAAATTTAATCTTCAAACAACCTCAACCAGAATGTCTAATAGTGAGTGATGCTGAGCAGCAATGTTGAGAAAACCAAAAATTATCTACCATGAACTATATTCAATAAATGTAAAGGGAATAATGAAAATATGCATTAATGAAATCTCAACAGAGAATCTCATAATGCTAGAAAAACAGAATTTGCTGCTCTGAAATAGTATAATAATCACTTCGTAGTGTGAACCTCATTGTAATTTAAATAACCAACAGCTGTGAGTTAATTATGTAAGTATTTACCAGCTATTATAAATTTCATAATACATAACATAAAACTATATAGCATGTTTAAAAGCCTGCTTACATAAACATTTATTTATTAAAATTCTACTCAGTTCAACCACGTCACCTATTCATTTATTAGAATTCTACTATGAATTCAGCCACATTTGTCCTTGTTGAGAAATGTTAATTTTCCTAATGAATTGCACAATTAAAGGGCTACATGATCTACATTTATTTCTGAGTGTCGTAAAATGCAATCTGATAATTTGAGTCTCTTATTAAATAGTAAGATATAAAATGAAGCAATTTTTGTAAAAAAGTATTATTTAAAAGTTGTGCAATGTGCTTCCAGTATGTTTTATAACATCCACTAGCAACTAAAAATTGTGTTCAGATCTATTTAGTATTCCTCAGACTAATTTTCATAGTAACTAAACTATTCTGAGCTATTCTGAATGCTAGCTGCAAAAGTCATAGCCAATATTAAAATCTAATCCCTTCCCTTTCTTATCAACAAAGAATTGCAGATAATTCCTTTATAGGTGATTTAATATAAACCCCATGGAATTGAAAGATATTAAATATATTGCAATCAAATACAGTATCTTTTGGTTTATATTACCTTGTTTGTAGGCTTGTAGTAGAAATTAAGACCATGATAAACTTTAAGAGAGAGTTTACAGGGCTTGTTAAGTTCTATTCTAAATTCATTTTAGAATAAATATTACTGACTTCAAATAATTTAATTTCAAATATATTCAGTCTTATTTGTTTCACTTGTTATTACAACTATCCGCATTCACAATATCTTCAAATAAGAGGGATAGGAGAGGCTGCAAGTTTCTTGTTTGCTTGATTTCAATATTGAGAATCTTTTGAAAAGAAGAATTTTTCATAGGAATAACCAGGTAAAAATGTTTAAAGAATACTTAAGCAATAAGTTTTATTATCTAAATTTCAAGGAATATATTTGCCTTCCAGTTAAACTATTTTATACTTTAACAAAAGAGGCTTAATACTTAAGTTATTAATATATAATTTAAAGCTTTAAGTACTTGCCAACAATCCACTGATAATCTGATTGATAAATATTTATTACAGCATATTTCTGCATAGACCGTTCCTGCAAATGTCTAACATAAAAACAAGGAACAGAGACTTCAATCTATATAGACGGGTGACATTTAGATTTTAATCTCTTCAATGCACACAAACAAATAAGAATATCTCTAAATAGGACTGAATAGATTCACCACTCAAGGTTAAAACCAATCATACAAACCAGGAACTAGAGGAAAAGTACTAAAGTACTAGTTATAACGAGTAGTAAATGCTCCTATTGTGAAAACAGCTGGGGACCCGGGGCAAGAAGAGAAACTTGGATTTATAGGAGGGCAAGTGCAGATTGTCAGCTCGTTAAATCGCCTCAGTCCCAAAACCTACTGTACCAGAACACCGGATTCACAACCAAAAGGGCGAAAGGAGGTGGGTGGGTCTGTAACGAATTATTAACGGCTATTTGCCGCATTAACGAAATGGAACCTTCACGTTCAGACTACACTCGCGCACTTCCAACGGCTCAGCAACGAGCAACGCTATGGAGAACGGGGCGGGGGGGGGGGGGCATTGCTTTCAAGCCCTCCTTTAACTTTAAAAGACACCTGGAGTTTAACCGCTGCTGGACTGAGCGGAGTCCAGGAACACTCGCTTATTTTGGCCACGACTAGAGAAACGAGTCCAATCCCCGGTCTCCGTCTCGGTTGCAAGCGGCGAGCCTCCGTCTCAAGCGGGACAACAGCGCCGGCACTGAAACTTTACTTGGGAACGAGGACAACCGGGATCCGATAGGGAGCAACGAGTAACTTTTCCAAGGTCAAGGATCCAACGATCCTGGGAACCGAGCACGGAAGGACTTTCACCCCCTCCGCCCCCACCCCGCCCTGAGTCCGCAAGAAAGGCGGTATATAAATCTAATAAATATATAAATGAATAAATGAATAAAATAAAAGCGAAGGAATAATCAGCTGGTCACTCACGATCGATCCGTGACCATTAACATCCTCCCGCCTACATAAAGTGTCTTCAGAACTCCCCTTCGATTCGCCTCCATCGCGCTCCCTGCAACACTCCTCTTGCCGCCGCGCCAGGCTGGGCTCCGGGATCCCCGTCGGAGCAGCGCATCCAAGAAGCCGCTTGGGCGCCCATTGCCTCGGCCGCACGTTAAGCTCCTGCTGCTGACGCGCCACCGCCACCATCGCGCCAACTGCAGCGCCAGCCCCAGGCGCAGCCCTCTATAGGCTCTTCAGGATCAGGGCGGGGCGGAGCCCAAGCCAAGCGCCTTACCGCTGTCAGTGGAGGCGGGACCTTTTCCGGCCCAGCTGTTTAATCCTCCTCTCTTCGGGAAAGGACGTCTGGTTTGCGTGACGGGGTGGGCTCCCACTTGTAGCACGCGAAGTTTCTTTTTCGCCGTAAGACAATTCAGGTGTGTCAAACTAGCGGCCCGCGGGCCGGATGCCTCACGCGCAGGCCACGCCCACCCCGGCTTCGCAAAGGCAAAAAACGTCGCGATACGACATGACGTGAGGCGATCGACTTTAACAGAACGCCTTGCGTCAGAAACTTCAAGAATTTTCTAGTAAGCCGAAGTCGAACAAGATCTTGGTTTAGCTAAATGTCGGGTTACTTTCCCACTACAATTGCGCTGACATAAAAGATGCCCAATCAAGTAAATGAAAAAAGTATCTTTAATAAATGTAACTCTACTACTTTACATTTAAATTACTGGTATATATAATATTGGATTGTAGCCCATCCTTTTCCTTCTGACTCCTAAATTTCTGTAATAATACTTGGCTATTCCTAACAATGATACTGCCTGAATTTCAATTGTGGAGTGAATTGTGTAGCTAAGTTTGCCCATCATACTAAACATACAATGTGACTGGTGATCATCAGATAACAAATATTCTGGGTGCTTCATATGCATTCTTCAGGGTGACTACATAGCTGAAAGATTCAGTTTGTAGGGTGGCTCCTTCCCTGCTTTGTGGCTTAATTTAGCTTTAATATGCCTGCTGCTGTATAATACTGCATAGTGCTGGCTGCAACCAATTCCCAATAAAGAATTTAATCAATCTTATACTAGTTCTACTTCTACTGCCACTTTACCTTCTGGATTAAACTACTAGAGTTCTACCACAAGATGTACAATCTTGTGCTTGACAGACTTTTTTTTAAGATCAGATGACTTGTGGTTGCCAAAAGACACACACTCTTCCAGCTGATCAGTGACCAGCATCAATTGCTGCCATTTGTCTTCCAATAGTTTATTAGGATAAAATGAGTGTGTAAGATAGCAAAATCATTTCCCAATTGTCCTTTTTAAAATCAAATTTAAGTATCGATATTGATGTTTTAACTTCATTTCAATCTATGTGTCTTTCTGAGCCCGGAAGCTGTATATCAGTGATTTGGATATTTTGTCAGAGTCCCGTAACCACAGTATAAACCCTCCTTGGCAACCCTTTCTTAGCCCCTATGAAACTGCCTTTGTTTCATCCTCAACTCACAAATGAGATAGCTTCTTCCTTCACCAGTCCTTACCACTTTCTATAGAGGGACAGTAGACAGCATCCTTCATACTGCATTACTGTCTGATTTGGAAGTATTACAGGTAATTACTGGCTTAAGAGCATTCCCTTAGCAAACATTCAAAGTTACATTATAAACTCCCCCAGTGTTTACAAACAAGTCCCAAAATTATGAATATTGCAGCACCACGGCAGTTGCTTACTCTTATGAACAACCACAGAGGTTCTGCAACATTCACCCACCTATTCCCCGCACCCCAGTCAAGTCTTCACGGGCACTTCGCTTGTGGAGACTCACCTTGCGAAGATCTATCGCAGTTTCTTTGCTTGCTTCATTGCTTCAGGCTTTCGGTGCATTCGCAGAGAACAGAGGCCTAACATACCGCAAGATCTCATGCTACTGATCTCATGTAATCTTGCATTTTAGCCCTCTATTCTCTGCGAATTGAAGCCGGGACATTTGCAAATGGAGGGAAGGCTTTGTTTTACAGAGTACAAGAGGTTTCCCTCCTATCAGAGACTCAGGATAGTTTTGCACAGCAAATATTAAGTTTTGCCAGAGTTCTTCACTTTAAACAAAATTTAAAAGTATTGTTCACATCCATCTTTGTAGTACAATGGGGAAAAGTGTTAGCAAAGTCACAATTTCACAATGGGTAAGTGTCTTATCACATAAAAATAAAAAAGAACATATGTGGCATAATATTTGTAATGTACTTTCCATACTTGCCTCTATGTAGAATGTTGTTTTTAAAGTCTTCAACAGCTCATAGAATGCATATCTTTCAAAATACTTTGCACTGATGATTCACTAGTTCCCAAATCTCTCTTACTTTGAACAGTTCTGAGCGATTCTACCCATCCAATGGATTGGATGAGCAGCATGCTGGAAAAAATGGGAGTGCCTATTGTATAAATTCTCTAAATGCTACAGACAAGATTATTTTCAACTGTAAATTTGGTGCAAATAATTTTAAGATTTCTGCTTTGTAACATATGCCTATGTGTGGTGTGGTGGCTGGTGATGATATCCTGAAGAGTTCCTTAGAAGAACTGCCAATTTTTCCATTTTCCTTTGTTACTATTGGTTGTTATAGTAGTAGCATAGTAACATTGCATTCAGAAGTGACGTGTCCTTTTTATTGTGCGTTCCTTCTGTATTAGTGAAGGATTAAGAAGCACTCATTCTTTTGCATTTCAGGTTTAGAAGGAAAATGGCCCTTCTTGTTCAGATAAGCTTCTTGTTCAGATAATTTATATATTTTGTCTGCAGGAATATGGCTATGCAGATATCATAAAATTCTCTGGAACTAAAACAAAAAACACAGACAATACAGTACTACCTTTGCTAGGCCATGTAAATACTTCCAGATCTATCAGCATGCCTCGGACAAAGTCACATGAAAAAACTCCAGGCACATTATCATTTTTTTCTTTTTCTTGTGTAAGCCAGCTAGACATTACAAGGCCATGCTGTGATCTAGAAGCTATTTGTTGGTGTATAATTTGTGAATGTTAAAATATTTGCTAATATTGTGTCCTTGAAAATTCTTTACTCAACAAGTAACAGTTTATATAAAAAAATTCCTGAGCTTAGATTCAATTGTTTTATTATTAGGATAACACAATTCTACTGGCTTCAGTATAACAAGATCACTTGGAAATAAGAAAGATGATAAAGAATATCGGATAATTCCAATATAATTGTTTTTCAAAAAAATAAATGCTTATATAAGACTCTCAGTTAATTTGAAATTGTATCAATTGGGAAAAGTAAATATGTACTTTTACACTCAGCAGTAAAATCTCTCTTGTCAAACTTAGGCTAAAATAAAAGCTTAAGACTACACAAGTAAGCCATTTATTGTAAGACAGAACAAAGAGTGGCAAGTAACAGTAAATTCAGTCAATAATGGGGAAAATAAGCTTCTTGAAGTAACAAATATGCATTATATGAATTCTTGCAAAAAGCAGCTCATGTTTTAAAAAACAGCAAGGTAAATAGGAATTTTTTACAAATCCCACAGGGCTAGAAGAGACATGAAATTCTATTTTTTAAAGTGCTGAGGTTAATTCAAATTTACACTTACACATTTTATTGTATTAAACTTATTCATTCTTTCCAATGATTTTTTTTGTTAACTCTGGAGTTCATGAAGATACATTCGTTCACAAAATAAAGAATACCTGCATGTGGAAAAATGTAGTTTTGAAATAGTTTCAAATTAAGTAGAACAGACAAGCTTTCACCAAGTATACCAAGAAGAAATGGAGTGTATTCCTGAAATGTTAATCAGTACTGTATACTCGGGTCTTTCTTGATGCGAAGTAACATTCAAAAATATTAATGCCAGTTGCAAGCAAAATGATACAATGAATAACCTCAGATATACCATAAGTAAACTGGTTTCTGTACCTAGGCACCATTCAATTTGTTTGAAGACCATGTTACTTTTTCTCTTTCCTGGAACATGGACCAATCATTTCTTTGCCTTTTCCCTAACTCATTATTGAAAAACTTCTCAATTTTCTTCAATTTTCAGAAATATTGAAGATATAATTATTCATACTTAAAAGTTGATATGGTCTTTAGAGGTTTATCTTTCAAAAAGTTATAATCTACTGAAACAACTGAGATAACATGAAGCAACTGTATAGTTGAATTGACAACCAGTTTTTTCACATGCTGGTGAACAATTCCCTTCCTCTTATTCGTCACCAAAATAAAATAATTACAGTACGTCTCCTTTTCCGATACTTTGCTGAAATAAGATGAGAAAAACAGAATCATTCTTTTTTTCTTAAGCAATTATGGTTTGTAGCATTTCCCAAATGAAGAGCAAAACAAGCATTAAAGTACTCTTTTATTTTAAATGAATTAAACATTGTTTTGTCTCAGACATGTAGCTCTCTATTCATTAAGATATCATCTTTGGCTGCATGAAACAGTGATTTTTATCTTGATCAGCTTTTCACGTTCTACTATGACCTTCTTTACGTAGTACTTTTTAGATGTGCACTTTAAATGATTGTTAAGCATACAACAGATAAAACACAATAAGCTATGACTGGATGTTCCCTTGGCTTATTGTTAAATAATAAAGCTACATCTTACTGTGTCCTATGAATGTACTTAATTATACAAAAGATAATCAGAATTATGGATACTAGAATATGCAAGATCTTGCTTTCATAAAGACTTTTCTTATAGTCTTCAGGTCTCTTCCAGATAATGACTATGTAAACCAAAGCCCTAAATTCTTAGACATATTTTTGAAGTACATAAGCAAGTCCAGCATTCAAAAACAAATTTATAGGAAGAAATAATTACAGCAGAAGAGAGCTGCTTTTTGAAGAAATCAGCTGAAAACTTCAATAAAAAGTACAACACATAAAACACTGAATCTTTGATGATAGTGTAAAACAATTCAAGTTTGTTTGTTTTTCTTCTATGAGATGAAACACTTCTTAACTTTCCCACATACCCACAGCATGTCAGCAGTTAGCTTCTGCAAAAGCACCATTAAATATGGAAGTGTTAGCACCATATATTTTCAGGATCTAACTGGCAACATACATTGCTGACGATTTGAAACATGGAAATCTGTGTGGTACAGTCATTTTAAACAATACATGGCGATTTATGATTATCCATACAGTACAATACAGTCATTGATCAATGAACCTTTGAATACAATACAAGTCATATCTGAACACCCTGTTAATAGCCTGCTGTAGATGTTAGAAGCATCTTGAGAGTACCACAAGGACTTCATTGTTTGGCTGATTTTCATTCCTCTTTGAAATTCAGGGTCTGATATTTACATGGTCTTGATAGGAACATTCCAATCATCGTATGGCTGGTTGAAAGCAATACCAAATAGCCAACCAGCTCTAAAAGATATATTTAAAGAAGAAAACAATAGCTAGGGAATACAGAATGTCAGATACCAAGTTTAGGCTTTTTTCTTAAATTTTTCCTTTTTCCCTGTGAAATTGAAGAAATGTGGAAAAATTTAAGAGATGTCTGAACAGTACAGTAATCAGTCTGGTAGCAGTCAACAGAATAGTTTAATATTTAGGGGCTAGCAGCTTTTACAGGAGTAAATATAAATTTGACATCAGTCTACATACTATCAAAAGGGAGATGGAAATTACCCTAGTTTTCCTGCTGCAGCAACAATTTAAATGGATGAACATCTATGCATTTAGGATTTAAAAGCAAAAACAAAAGCCACAATTTTGGGACTAATTTTTCTCTGCATTCCCAATTATCAGAGAAAATTATCCTACTGTTGAAAGGGGGAACACAGGAGACCCAAACATTCTTCCATAATTGTTTGTGTTTTCCTAATATATATTCTGGATGTTCATTGCAGGACTCTCAAGAACAAAGTGGAAATCGTATTTGACCTTTCCCTTTCATCACCAGGATCTTCAAAGAAGGAACACTTAAATTAATTGAAGAAGCTTGCCTACAACCCATATTTTCTACTTCGGTGACTGTTGCTGGTATCATAATTCTATCTTTTGGTTTCTTCCATCATGTATTAGTCCCATGCAACCCTTTTCAATTTTCCTATTCCTCTTCATCCTAGGAAATGCATTAGTTCTACTTTCTTTTAATCTTGTACTTGTCATTGAACTGAAATGGGAAGTTATGTCCTTTTTCATTTGATTTTTTTCAAGCTTTAATTGTATTCATACAATGTAAATATCTCATTGCCACTACTTACAATCCTTCTTGTCAATTTTGCCTTTAACATGATACTCATCGAGCAATAACTTTACAGAAGATCGGCAGCAAGACTGCAGTATTTTTTCCCCACTTCTACTTTCCTATTGTTTAGCCGTACCTTCTTCTGAAGATAGTCTAGAAATATCCTCATATATTCTGACCAGTGTTTCATTTTCCTGATTCCCAGCTAAAAAACTAATTTGTCTTCAAGTTTCATCTTCAACTTATCTTTATAATACACAATTACCGTTCTGACAGTAGACAATAATTTCCTAGATTTTCTTAACAACTTTTTTATTCGGGCTAATTACAAATCAACCCAAGCAATAATCAGTGTATCTGGAAATCAGTAAAGTACTTTCATTTTCAGTGGAAGCAATTTGCACTGTATATCATTGCAGTGATTTACTGGGATCTCATTCAGAGAAAATATGTAATATAGCTATTTTGGGACCAAGGAAATCAGAATCCTCATGTAAGAACTTAATAAAACTGCTTGCAATCTGTAAATACTAATCACCTCTAAAATCATACTAAATGCATGGATGTGTGAATGTATACTTAAAACTATTTTTATTGTAATATAACCCAAATTGATACAGTTGAATATAAATCTGTTGTGTATCCTATTCACTTGTATCTTGTTTCATGGGAAATACATTCCTCTTCTAGTCAGTAGTATCTTCAAAATATTTATTTATTGGCATATGCCTGCTCTTCCATTTTTATAACTGTCAGCACTGAAAATATCTTGAAACCAGTTATTTCTTGAGAAAACAGAGATAGCGAAGTGTAGAATTTACTCATTGATTTCATTGTTGCTATTACTATTGTTTATTTACATCGTTTCCCTCATTATGTCACTTCAATATAGATTTGTTTTGATACATTCAAATATACTTTAATATCTACATCTTTTTTTTAGATTCAGAAACTTTCTGTTGAATATAGGCCAATTAGCAATGTGGTTGTTCTTGGTAATGCAGATTTGTTTTATATAGTGAGGGACCCCTTTCAAACAAAGACACCACATAAGTAGAATTCCTGTATGTTTCCATGTTAAAGGAATAATGAATTATCCATCTTGAGTAAAGAACATAATGGCTCAAATAGATGATCTCCCAAAGTAGCTAGGCCTCAACTTGAACTTTGTGGTGTCTGTTCTTGAACTGCAATTATGTAAAGCAATCATGTAAAGAGACCCTGAATTTTTAAAATGATTCAGAAACAATATTGGTATTCTATTAAAAAATAATATAAGCCAATAGATAAAGAGGGCTTTCCACTTAAAATGATGTCTATAGAGACAAATCTTGCACATCAAGAAAAGTATATACCCTAAAGTATTCATGCAGGCATGATTACATATTCCACACCTATGCCATTTCATATCTCTAGTATATTGAGAGAACAGGGTACATAGGAAAAAAAGTGCTAAATTACAGTACATTTGCTTTTTAAATATATGTTAACAATAAAACAGCAAACAGATTGTTTGAAAACAGAGTCAGTATTGTACAGTAAGTTCACATTTAATTCTTTACCATGTCTACAATTGTAACACATGCATTTTATTTCCATTATTTTATTCCATAGGACCAACATTCTTCAGAACACTGATCTACCTTTAAAACAAAACTTTCTAAGGAAAATATTAAGCATCATATAAGTTTAAGAAAATTCCTTTAATTAGTATTACATGTACTCAATTACATTTACAATTTCATGCCATGACTTTAACACACCTTTTGGTTAAGAATATCTACTGAAAAATAGTACCATTCACACAGAGGATAAACTGCTACCTGTTATGATTGATTTTCATTAACTTGATGGTTGTAATGCTGTACTCTGATTATAGATGCAATTGTGAAAATACCTTTACATATCTATGGAAGAATACTAAAATTATGATTAAAAGGACTCCACATGCTGTTAAAAAAAACCCAAAAAACCACATCACTGACTATTGTTAAACACTGCCTGTGTGCCACTACAATTTTTTTAATGTATAAAGGAAAAGCAGCACATTGGTTTTTAGAAATACTTTTACAAGAAAACTTTAACTTTTTTTTAAAAGGATGTAATATCTAGTTGAATAAGACTTCCAAAACGTTTAGTTTATCTTCTACTAACATTCTAAAGTGAAATACAATCTGAAGATAATTTAACTTAACTATAGAAATTACAAAAAATAAGTTGGCAAATTTGTCCTGGATCAAGTTATTTTTGATTGGATCCAAAAAAAGCTCATACATGCGTCTTTCCAGATGCAGTACTTGGAACCTTCCAATCCCAGGAGCAGCTCTTTACAGGAGCTGTAGTAAGATGGTACTACAGGGCGGACAGTAGTATGACTGCTACCATGATTGGCCCTTGGAATCCTGCTCTTTATCTTTAACATGTCATCTTTGTAAAACACATTTTCATGTTTTTATTGTACATTTATGGGAGAGGGGAATTGCTAGTTTTCTAATAGATTTTATGTTTATACTGTTTCACTCAAGAAGCAGCTCTTCATGTATGTGCATACATCCACATCCACACCCACACGCATACGTTTGTCACCACAATTAGCAAAGGGACTAAATATGCTATTATGATTAAATATATTTAGCTTAATTCTATGTTGATAGACACTGATACCCTTATTAATAGAATGCTTAGAAGCTGGAAAAAATATACAGAATTGAGGATTGTTCAGAAAGATGTCACTGCTGCAGCTATTCTATGAAAGTGGAATAGTGAATATATCTAAATCAAAAAGAAACATTTTGATTCTGAAAGTTGCTTAATCAGGGTCATTTCAGTTAAGAAAATGGGCTCATTCAGACAGAATGCAAAACACATGATCTAGTATATAACAGTAAGCCTCCAATGAACATTTCCTTATCCCTGAACAATCAGTGCAGGAACATCAATTATTTAACTGGGTCTGCACTCATATTATTTTATACAGAGAAGGGAACTTTATATGGCAGGCTAAAAAGCTGGATGTTGCCATGCTGCTGTTTATATGTACATTACTTAATTCAACAAAGGATGCACACACAGAAGCCAGCTTCAGTATATGCATGGTAATTAGCTAGATCAGGATTCAGGAGTATATTAAAGACTAAAAATATTTTTGGGTTCTTACAAATAATCTCATTAGCATTTATAGACTGATATCTAGACAGTGTATGTATTCAGAGATAAAATTTATGTCTATAAACTATTATTTGAAATAAATTATTTGCTCTGACCTTGGTATTTAATTTTTCCTGTGGAATTTAGCAATATGAAGTGAACATTGAACACCATATTTAAGATCTTCTAGTAAGGTAGAGCTAGTATTCTGACGCCTGATGGCAAGACTCAACATTAGATAAACATCTATCAAATTAATTTTTCTTGTAGCCAATTAATAGTTAATGTGAAAATTCTCCAGAAACCTCTTCTCAGCCCTGTGAACTTTTCATATAATAGCATTCTGCAACTGGAGGTGTATATGTAAGTGAATGTTATACCTGTTCTTCTAAAAGCATCTCAGCTCTTTCCCACTTTAATATGGTTAAAACTACAATAAGTTAAACTAATTTACATATTTGAATACTATATTATATTGAACTGGCTGAAGCAAGTTTTGTATGGATGCAATTGTGTTGCAGCATATGTAAGCTGAATGACAGTTTTTACTTTCTTATCTACCTATATTGACACATTTCATCCATCGTGGTAAAAAAAAACATATCAACACATGATATGCCCCAAACTCTATAGCTTAAATCACATTAATTATTTCATCCTCTGCTGTGAATTTAATACAAACCTAGAAATAACCTCTTGTGCTGTTCTTGCCCATTTTAAATGTCCAATGTCTTTGGTGTTTTTAAAAGTCTGTGGATATGTGGATTATATATGCACATATTTGTCTTAAAAAAACCTCTCAAGATGTCAACAATTTAATATTTTTTAAAGTTAAAAATGGTTCAGATCTATCCTGCCATCTTTTCATCAACTTATGTAATTCTTTAGCATATGACTAAATACAAGTTAGGCACCAGGCAGTGGCCACATTCGTGAAAAGGCATCTTCATACAGCCACCATTTATTTTAAACAAACACCCTGTAAGGACTACACAAAAATGGGGGTCAGGGAACTATGTTGAAAACTCAGTGCTAATAGTATTTTTAAAAGTGCAGTGCTCCATATAGTAAGAAGAAAAGTGACTACAAGTACTTAAAGTGCTAGCTTTCAATCACAATTTAGATTAGTATCCCAAACTTAAACCGTTATGGGACTTAAAGAGAATAAAAATAAAATCCAAGAGCACAAATGCTGCACATGCCATGGCAAAAGTGCTCCACATTACAATTTGCTATGTTTAAATAAATATGTAATGTCACTGTTCAGACTGCAATTATGTACACACATTACAATATAATACAGATCCATAAACCATCACAGAAGACAGAAAACAAAAATATGATGATTTATTACCTTTCTGATATCTGTGCTATTATGAAGACAGACCTCTAGCTGAAAAGTCCTTGTAGGCTGCCAAACATTAGCAAGAGACTAATGAACTGGCTTCATCATATTGTTTACAGAAAAGCCATTATAAGGCTATGCTATTTAAAGAACGGTCCCATGTCTATCCTTATAAAACACTTATTTGCTTATACATTAAGGTTCTTCCTGATGACTAGAATAATGAATAGTGAATGTATCGCATTACAGGTAGCCCTCAACTTTGGACCATTCATTTAGTGACCATTCAAAGTTATGACTGGTCCTTGCACTTCCAAGCATTGCAATATTCTTGCAGGCTCATGATTGCGATTCACACACTGGTGTTTACAAGAGTTGCAGCATCACATGGTCATGTGATTGCCATTTGTGATGTCCCAGCTGGTTTCTGACAACCAACATCAATGGGAAGCTGGGAGAGATGTTGCAAGTCACACTCATGTGACAACTTAATGACCACATTATTTAACAAGAAATTATCTGGTCCCTCTTGTGGTTAAGTCGAGACTACTTGCATGAGTACACTCTTACTGAACTTAATGTATTTTCATTCATGTAAAAAAAAAATGGAAACACTTTCTTGTAAGCAGGGATTCTCTTTATACTTCCTGTCCTTTACTCCATAAATGTATTAGAAGCTGATCCAGCAAGCACAAGAAATTCTATGAAGATCTTAGTGTGTCTCTTTGCTTCTAAACACTTCATACCAGCATTTTTATTTCTTTCAGAAGGGTTAAATCAGGATGTTACAGGATCCTGTAATAACAGGAGGCCTGTTATTAGAAATGCCAAGAACAATAGAAAAACATTTAGCTGCTCTATGGGCAAACAGACTGATTGTAACAGATCTGTCTATTGTTTCCATAGTACAGAGTACCAGTTACTTGTTAAGGTTTTAACGGATAAAAGTTGAGCAATTAATATCTAAGAATTTCTTATGTATTTTGTAACATCTCCACCCAAAATGACCACTGTAAGAACCAACTACAAGTAGAGTGAGTCTATAAAGACTAGTAAAATTACATCCTTAAAAAATAATTTATGCATGTTTTTTGAATTGCAACAGCTTGGCTCTGCATGTCAAAATTACAGAAATAAATACGTTTCTCCTAAAATTTCTATTTAAAGTTTACTTTAATCATTTTTTTCTTACATCAAACCTGCTATGCTACAAAAGGAAATATTTAAAAAGAATGTTTGTTTTACAAAATGGTATGATGAACCAGTCTTATTTGAAAATAAATAAATCTTTAATATGTGAATGGTTATTGAAAATATAATACTGTGAAATTCTTACTAGCTTTTCTAATGAAATACATTTTTCAATTTACACATTCAGCCACTAGTCTTGCATGGGAGGAGGCTGTGCTGAAGGTAAGGTGCATAGGGGCAAGGCATTTTAATTTTTTTGTTATCTTTTTAGATATACTTGTCATTTCTGGGTATTAATTTGTGTTGACATTTTTATTATTCCCTTTGGGAACAAGCAGCATATCAGCCAAGTATAATAATTTCTTCTAAAATTCTTCTAAAAATTGAAAAATTGTCATTATATTGCAGCACTAGTTTTGATACTTCAATGACTTTTGTAGTACAGTACTACTCTTTATAATCATCGCTCAAGTGCTCTATTTTAAAATTTAAAATTACTCTGCACATTGCAGTGCCCAACTATTTCCCCTCCTTTTTTTGCAATCATCTGTTATAGAATAAGATGTTGGAAGGATTAAATTGAAGAATTATGTAAAATATAGCATCCTATCCTGGAGTCAGATGTTACGGCTCATGATGTTTATTTCTTTTCGGTGGGTAAATTGCCATCTTCCAATGCTTACAGTAGTTGATGGAATATTAGTTTAACTTTTAATTTTTTTTCTCGTAAAGGACTGGTGGGAAGATTGTTCAACTACAGTCCATCTCTAACAAAAGAGGCCCAATCTTGGTAGAGGTTTGGTGGCTATTTTATCTTGAAGTATAAACAAAGATTTTCATGAAGAATTGCTGTGGGCGAAAACTTTCAGAAATGGAAATTTCCCATCTGTTAACTGAAATTGAATAATTTGTTACTGGGCAATTGGTTCTGCAGAGTATCTGTGAATTAATTTGTTAAATCTACTAAGCAGAGCAACAAGCCAACTCTATTTCAACTCAACAAAGCTTACTGTGACAAAGATTTGTGCAGCGTAAGTACTGAATGGTTATGATCCCTTTTGCAGGCTTGGTAATTCTTAGAAAGAGTGTGCAAGGTAAACATGCAGAAATAAACAAAAACTGCATTGTGAATATGATTCTTCCTATATTCTAAAAAAACTTCCAGAAAGGAAATATTGTTAAGCTTACAAAAGATATATGGGATGAATGTTTTGTGCACCTCCCTCAAGCAATCTGAAAAAATCTTCTATCAATGCAGCTGCCTATTTCCAAGTCTTTCTATAGTTACTTTTATCAGCCTAATGCATATCTAGAGTCAGGACAGCCAACAGTTTGGAAAGTGGGAAGGCTAAATTTATTGCATATTGTGTAAAAGAATGTACTCCTCTTTGAAAGCCACAACTTAAGATCCAAGTATGCCTGGTTTCTTTTGCTTCCCACAGTAGCCTATGCCAATATCTTGGATTAAATGGCAATGCTGTAGGGTTAACACACACTCTCTCTTCCATTCATTTCTTTTCCATAAAGGCTGGATTTTATTTATGCTTATTATTACATTTAGCCTTATTTTAAACTGGCAATTTACCAACTCCCTTTAAGAATATTCTGAAAATTCTGAAAATTTATCCTGCCTTAAGATGTTTATCTAATGATATCTGATCTATGTATCTAAACTATTCTGATACTGACATAGCTGCTTTGAGATGATCAATCAAGTGATAGTATAGCAAACTCTGATGCAAGAACAGCCAAGTCCTATGTCCCCAATTACAGGCAGAGCACTTTCTTAAAACATGTAGGTAGAAGATACCTTGCAATCTTTGCAATTATTTTGATTATCATTTGACAAGCACAGAATCTTTCTATTGTAATAAAAGTGTGTGCATAGGACTGACTACCAAGCAAGAGAATGGGTTTTCTCTCTTTCACTAAGCCTTCCGCATCTTTGCAGCTTTTTCTTAATACACATTTCCTGCACTTTTTCCAATTGCTGTATCAGACCTATTTAGGTATTAAATAGGGGAAACTGAATCTGACTTACATTTGTAAAATCTTATACCCTTTTTTGAAAAATAAAAAAAATACTATACTTTGGTAATAAGCATGAACTGAAAAATAAACAGCCTTCTTTCCTAGTACTGTTCCACTGTATTTAAGCACCTTGCAATACACATTAAAGAAATGTAATGAGGAAACTGTAATGATACTATTTAACATGTACTCAGTTTACACAGAGGCAATCAGTTTATATGCAAAATGAGATGAAAAGATACAACCTAGCAAACCTTTCTGTAAATGTCTATTTTCACTGCAGGAGTCTACGTAGCAATAATTCTCCAATAGTCACTTTCTACCACTGGTGGACTGCAACCGGTTTAACAACCGGTTCTGTGAGCATGTGCTTTGTGCGCGTACGCGTGCTTCACGCGTATGCACACTTAACACGCTTGCATGTAGCATTCAAAATATAGCAACTTGAAGCTTAGCTGCTTATCTTCTAAGGCAGCCCCGGTAAGTGGAACAGTGGAGGTGCAGAATCAGCTGAGCCAGAAAGAAAGAAATATAGGACAGGATAGGGCGGGGGTAGGTGGGTGGGGCCAGTTGATCATCAGAACTACTGGTTCACCTGAACTGGTCCTAACCGGCAGCAGCCCACCATTGCTTTCTACCCTAATTATGGGTAGCAACTACTCTTTATCAAGAGTATTAGCCATGGCTTATGAAAGGCCTCCCTGTTGGAAGCAATACTATGTTCGTGTTTTGTTTTGGTCAGTATATCCTAGGCTATGCTTATGGTACTTTAATAATTCATATCATAGAGTGAGCAAATATAGCTTAATTTTTCTTTAGTTTAAGAGAACTAAAATAATAATTGTGGCCAATTATTTTCATTTTCTTTCAGGAAACCTCCACTTTCCTTCATTATAGCATCATCTTATCTTTTTTATAAAGTCACTGCTTTTTCTGGGTTTTTGTTTTTGTTTTTTGTCACATACTCTGCTTCTCCTTCAAGAGAACTCCCTCATTCTATCTTCTTTCCCTCTGTCAGTTCTAGGTTTTCTAAGATTTCTTCTTCACTGCTTCTTTTGATCCAACTTTTCCATATGCTTTTCCCTCATAAAGTTTTCCCCTTCCCTCCGATTTCGATTATAGCCTGCTGCTTATTCCTTCCCCAAATCTTCAATGAATTGACTGAAAACACCTTCTTGCTAAGGCCCCCCTCTGCTGCTCAGCATGAAATATCCTGGCTCAGCCTCTGCATCATCATCAGCACTACTCAGCAAGTCAGGGCCAGATTTTATCAATGAAAAACAAAACAAAACAAAACAAAAACAAATTCTCACTAAAAACAAAACTACTATAATCCAAGGCCTTGGTTGTTGTCATATGCTTTGGATCTGAAGCAAGTTCTCTTTATCTTGGTACTGCTTTGTTAAAACAAACATTTTTTTCTGAACTAAAGGAAATTGAAATGAGAAGCTAAATATTTAGTTCCAAAGAAAATTTTTAAATAATTGTGTAGCTGTAACTTAATATGAAGTCCCATCTTTCATTTCTAAATTAACTCAGCCTCAACTCAAACATCTGGAGTTGTTTTTCAGGTTTCATATGAAAAATATGAATACTTTCTCAATATTTGTACTTGCATCTTTTTTTAAAAAAATGTATATATTTAATACAGGTATCCCTTGTTTAGTTACCACAACTAGAATTGGGAACTCAGCCATTAAGCAAAGTAATTCTCAAGTGAAAGTGTGTTTATGATTTTACTTCAGCTTTCCTTTGCTTTACAGACTTGCAAAGGTAATAAATGTGGGGATTGGTTATGAAGTTATATTTTTCATCACAAATGCAAATGGGCACTAAACAAGGCAATCATTAAATGAGAACCACCTGTATATGAAACTATTTTTTAAAGGGCATATATTATTATGAAGGAGTTAATGTCTAGAGTTGATCTCACAGAAATCCCAGCTAAATGTTTTAAAGGATTACATATTTTATTATTAAACTAATATTAAATTAGTTTGTGGCTAAAGCTTAGGATTCAGACATCTAAAAAAAAGCTATAGCATTTCTGAAGCTCTGAAATTCCTATAAAGTTATGGTCCTCATATATTACCAAACAACTCTCAACATTCTTTTCTCTTGGCCAAAATGACTGAGACTGTCAGGAGTTGCATTCAGCAGCATCTGAAAGGCACTAGGTATCTCATTTTGCTTTGAGCAATGATTTACAAGATTGACTCATCAATATTCCACGTACTTCTTCCTCACTTCTTTCGGTACTTGGTTTGGTTTTGGAAAATTACATTTAATTTTATATCCCATCCAGTAAGATACAATCTCATATCTTCAAACCAAGCTCATACTTTTTGCCAGAAATAAGAACTTTGAGTAATCAAACTGCATTATGATAGAATACTAGTATACATAAAGACTTTAAACTAACCTTTTTTTACTAGAACCCTTTTTACTGACTAAATGTTAAGCATATTAATTAAAGATAAACCAAGTAGAATCCCACTGAATTTTTAAACTTAATCCAAGATGGCTTTTTTCCAGTCATTATGGACAAAATTGGTAATGGGAATTGTGAGCCAAGATATCTGAGTGTATCAGTTGCCTATTGTAGTCTAAATCATGATTTGAAGGACAAGGAATATTGACTAGGTCTACAATACACTAAGTCATGATTTATTTTCACCATAACTTATTGAATATGCCATAATGCACAGGATCAAATAATGCTAAGCTGTATCATAATTTATAAACCATAATGACTCACTACATAATCATACTAAAACTAAATCAAACAAACCATGTTATGAATTATTGGAGGGAGGAAACCTGCCCATGGTTATATTTGAATCAAGTTTACCTTCTAGCTAAGAGCTATTCTTTTAGCTAAAAAGAATAGTGAACTAGCAAAGTTATACTGTTGCTAGATGGGCAACTTTTCAGTTCTGAAAATAGAAATTTGGCATACGCCCCCCCCCCCCGACAAATGATTTCTAGTCTGATATAAATAGCATATTTCATTTTATAATAATTTTGAATGCATTTATAAAATAGAGATGATGATGAAAATTATGAGATGGAAAAAAAGATTTTATTTTATAGTTTCAATAAAACTATAATAGCTTTTTAAGTTATGCTTTGGGGTGTGGAAAGGTACATTATTTACAATATAGTCATACACATTGCTTCCTATCAACTTATGTAGCTGCCACAAACATCTAGCTCCCCAAAATATTTTTAGTAGAGGGATTCTACAGCAACATTGCAAAAGTTATGACAGAGATATTTAACCAAAATCTATACAGGCTGCAGGAATCTTTAAAAATATGAAGCATTTAAGTTTCAGCGATGTTGCTAATGTAATTCAGCAGAAAATATGAAAAACATTTAAATGTTACTGTACATGCTATGAACATAACCAGTCATAAAATTATGATGGGACAATACAGAATTACATTCATTTATCCAAATTGATGGTTTATAATGAAGTTAATTAATAGCCCTGAACTATGCTAATTATTATTTTTTGTGTGGGAAAATACAATTGTACTACCAAGGACATACTGTCATAATCATGTATAATTCCCATTCCAAATGGATATTTAAAGAAGGGTATTTTATTTTCTGTTTGGGGGATTATATTTATTTCACATAACCCAGTATAATTTAACTCTGCAATTAAAGGATTAAAAAATAGTTTTATCCATCGTTATATGCAAAATAAACTGATGCTTTAGAAACTGAAGGCAGCTGAAAGTTCAGCAGAACTGTTTCAAAGACTTTCCCATGTGTAGACACAGCCATTTTGCTTTGTCTTTTAAGCGATAAGAGCTGCTTCAATACTTTGTGGAGATACTTTGTCAGTGCACTTGGTGAAGCCTGCCTTCAAATGCTTCGTATAATGTCAAATATTCAATCTTCATACTGCCCTTTCTACTTTAAGACCACTTTTATTTTTTTCCTGCTATTGTATTTTTCAGTTCCACTGAGACTATGAACTCTATGTTTTGTATCAAAATCCAATTGTATTTTAAAAACACATTAAAGTCTCAAACAACAGACCACATAGCTCAGTGGGCAGGTATAATGACACATACAGATCAAATGTGCTATTAATGCTGGGTACTGATACATCTAGAAAAACATGCATGAATAGGTATATGGAGGATCAGCTAGCAGCGATTTTAATGATTTGAAAAAGAGATGTTATGACTAAAACAACTATAAGCATACTTTGTATCTTTTTTTCCATTTTTGGAACTGAGCAAGTATCTGGACAAAGATGATTCAAGCCGGTCTGTTTACTAAGCCCTCTCTCAGCCAAAATAAATAAATAAAAATAATTAATCAATATGTTTTGCAGATTAATAGAGGTTAAAATTATATAGAATTGTTTTAAGAATAATTAAGGTATAAATTGCAAGCCTACATATCTAGAAGGCATATACTAAACATATTTAATAATCACTTTTATAAATGAAATAACATAGGGCTTAGATTGCAGTTTTCACAAATTTCTTTATGGAAAAAGTTAAGGAATTACGTTTTCGGTCTTGAACAATCTTTGTCAGAGCAGACTTCAACAACGGCAAAAAAGGAAGTCAAGGGACTTAGGTTATCTTCTGTTAATTTATGACGTAATAGTTTCTTCCTTGTTTATCAGGAAAAGGAAGTACAGTGGGGCAAAGAAGTATTTAGTCAGCCACCAATTGTGCAAGTGTTCCCACTTAAAAGATGAGAGAGGCCTGTAATTGTCATCATAGGTAGATCTCAACTGTGAGAGACAAAATGAGAAAACAAATCCAGACAATCACATTGTCTGATTTGGAAAGAATTTATTTGCAAATTATGGTGGAAAATAAGTATTTGGTCACCTACAAACAAGCAAGATTTCTGGCTCTCACAGACCTGTAACAACTTCTTTAAGAGGCTCCTTTGTCCTCCACTCATTACCTATATTAATAGCACTTGTTATCAGTATAAAAGACACCTGTCCACAACCTCAAACAGTCACACTCCAAACTCCACTATGGTGAAGACCAAAGAACTGTTGAAGGACACCAGAAACAAAATTGTAGACCTGCACCAGGCTGGGAAGACTGAATCTGCAATAGGCAAGCAGCTTGGTGTGAAGAAATCAACTGTAGGAGCAATAATTAGAAAATGGAAGACATACAAGACCACTGATAATTGCCCTCGATCTGGAGATCCATGCAAGATCTCACCCTGTGGGGGCAAAATGATCACAAGAACGGTGAACAAAAATCCCACGGGGGGACCTAGTGAATGACCTGCAGAGAGCTGGGACCAACGTAACAAAGGCTACCATCAGTAATACACTATGCTGCCAGGGACTCAGATCCTGCAGTGCCAGACATGTCCCCCTGCTTAAGCCAGTACACGTCCGGGCCCATCTGAAGTTTGCTAGAGAACATTTGGATGATCCAGAAGAGGATTGGGAGAATATCATATGGTCAGATGAAACCAAAGTAGAACTTTTTGGTAGAAACACAAGTCGTCATGTTTGGAGGAGAGAGAATGCTGAGTTGCATCCAAAGCACACCATACCTACTGTGAAGCAT
This sequence comes from Masticophis lateralis, assembly GCA_030761175.1. Lineage (NCBI taxonomy): Eukaryota > Metazoa > Chordata > Lepidosauria > Squamata > Colubridae > Masticophis > Masticophis lateralis. The sequence continues at coordinate 184,827,780 of JAUDYJ010000002.1, read as the reverse complement.
GGGGGTGGCAACGTCATGCTTTGGGGCTGTTTCTCTGCAAAGGGACCAGGACGACTGATCTGTGTACAGGAAAGAATGAAGGGGGCCATATATTGTGAGATTTTGAGTGCAAACCTCCTTCCATCAGCAAGGGCACTGAAGATGAAACGTGGCTGGGTCTTTCAGCATGACAATGATCCCAAACACACCACCCGGGCAATGAAGGAATGGCTTCGTAAGAAGCATTACACGGTCCTGGAGTGGCCTAGCCAGTCTCCAGATCTCAACCCCATAAAAAACCTTTGGAGGGAGTTGAAAGTCCATGTTGCCCAATGACAGCCCCAAAACATCACTGCTCTAGAGGAGATCTGCATGGAGGAATGGGCCAACATACCAGCAACAGTGTGTGCCAACCTTGTGAAGACTTACAGAAAACGTTTGACCTCTGTCATTGCCAACAAAGGATATATAACAAAGTATTGAGATGAACTTTTGATATTGACCAAATGCTTATTTTCCACCATAATTTGCAAATCAATTCTTTCCAAATCAGACAATCACATTGTCTAATCCAAATGATTGTCTGATCCAGATGATTGTCTGGATTTGTTTTCTCATTTTGTCTCTCATAGTTGAGGTCTACCTATGATGACAATTACAGGCCTCTCTCATCTTTTTAAGTGGGAGAACTGGCACAATTGGTGGCTGATTAAATACGTTTTTGCCCCATTGTACTTCCTATTTACCTGATGGTGAAGGTAAAACTATTAGTGCATAAAAGAAAAATAATTGAATATTTTAAAAGAAAACATGAAGAAAAAGCAATGTTAACACTAGCAATAATTGTGTACATTATTAAGGTGAAATAGTACCTATGAAGCACTGTATATTTGCTTCCCATATTTATGAACCTAAATGGTTCATTACCTAATGAACCTAAATAGTTCATAAATAATCTAATCCTCCTGCAAATTTTTCATTTTCTGATAATTGAATTTATGCTATGGAAATTTTCTTATAATAATACTGGTAGTCTGTCATAATAGCCTTTAGATTATGTTATGTTTTAAGTTAAGTTTGGGGGAAAGGCTAAGTTATATGAAGTACAGTCATACACAATGCCTCCTACTAACTTACCTAGCTGCCACAAAAATCTAGATCCCTAATAATTCTTTTAGGAAGAGAGGAATTATGCAGCAACAATTTAAAAGATAAGACAGAGTTATTTAACCATTAACTATATAGGCTGCAGGAATCTTTAAAAATACGTTGAAGTATTTGAGTTTCAGGAATGTTGATTTTGTACGTCCAGAGAGCAGGACTCAACAATTCTAAAAAAATACATGCCCTTGATATCTCATAATTTGTTATAGTGTAGTGCCTATTCTTCTTGATCATGCCCATGTAATTTGATCTAGTCCTTGTAACAAATCACTGACAGACATGCATGCAGAAGACCATTTTATACTATACTGAAACACACTGTACCAAACCAGTATCAGAAATGTGCTTCTATTATTTTTAAAATATAAAGTGCATCATTATGAAATCACAAAACTGACAGACTTTCTGTCTGGACCATACAGTTTTAAAAGAGAGGTCAGGGCTTTAACATAAAATAATTCAAGAGGTACAAATTGATTATGTCCACCCTGCCCTCCTAGAATTGTTTTTGGCCACGCTTTTTTTTAGTGCAAATAAGCTAGAGTTTTTTTTTTCTCAAGTTTAAGGGATATGGCATTTTTGGGATGCAAAGAATATTTCTTTACATCATAACAGATCCTTCTGTAAGTTTTTAACATGTTATTGCCACTTTCCAAAGAAGTGCATGTACTGTCAGATGTAAAGAGAAAACTTTTCCCAAATGACCATTTCAACTATTACCAATATAAATTGGATCATATAATCCTTGGGTTTAAAGATATAAAGACATCCAGTTATGTCCAATAATAAGATGAATACATATATATATATATATATATATATATATATATATATATATATATATATATATATATATATATATATATTGTATATATACATATATATAAACAATTTATATATATAAATTTTAAGGCTCATGTGTAATCCCTCTCAGATGCTCACATCTGTGTTTAAATCATTAGTTGATCTGAAGAACATGGCAATGTGTGCCTATATACAGAGGAAAACAGAACCTTTAGTAGCACAGGAATATACAAATTTGGGACGGGGAAGACAGCAATATAAACAGGGACTGCTGACTATCTGGCTCAATACAAAAACAAGATAAAGTAGTGCAAACTTGTACAGGCCAGTATATTAACTAATATACATTTTTACTGTAGTGGTAAATAACATTTTATCTATTTGCTAAACAAAAGCTGCAGAAGAAATGCATTCTTGAAACACCAAAAATAGAACATTAATATGTTTGTTTCTATTAAATTTGGTAAGGTAAAGTTTCCATAAAAATGTATCAATTGATGAAAGTTTTTTTTAAACAAAACCTATTATATATGATGAAACAGGAGAAATAGAAAGGCAAGAGATGGGAAAATGTGAGCATCAGGAATTCATACATTCATGGGTTCCATGTTGTATAACTGGACGTTACTATTACTACAGGCATTGGGATGTGCATCAGCAAATCAGCAGAATGGTAATTTAGACTTAGACAATTTACTACAAGTCTGCTATCAAATCAACAATAGCACATTAGACCTCTAATTTTCCACCTTAGAACATATACTTTCATGCCAGTATTTACTTAGAATCTTTCATGACTTGCTCTGGCCCACAGACCATTAGTAATTGAAAAATTAAAACTAGATTTGAGTTTGAAATTAAACATTATTAGTTATTTCTGAAACAGCCAAATACTCATTAGGTCAAATTTCCAAATATTGGGTAAATCACCTAAAACAGTGACATTTTCTTTTCCTTTGTCACAACTAGAACACATATTTATAAAGTTCCTTTGATGATTTTGGTGCAAACTTTTTTCTTTTCTTTCTAAATAAAAGCATTTGGGCAACTTTTCATACCAAATTAAATGCAAGGCTATGATCTCTACTTTTACTAACAATCCTTGAGAAAGGAGGTCACAGCATAGTTTTAAAATGGTGCGGAAATGGAAATACCAAGAAAATCATGCTCCTTGGCTAGTAGAACTCCTGGATATGAAAAAGAAATGAATATTGAGCCTGAACCAACCAATCTAGTTCTTTTAAAGAAAAAGTACTAGATTTCCACATAGAAATAGCTTACAGAGTATCAAGGTCAAAAGCAAAAGCTTTGGCACTCTGAACTCCAATTTAAAATGTGATTTACAGCACAATCCTTACCATGTTGATGCAATACTGTATTTAGCTTCAATGTTTTGTTCATTATGTTCCCATTTAAATCCAGATAATTGAAGTCTTAAATGATGCCAAACAAACAAACTGTATATTTCATTTCTGTTTCATTATAAGATCATCTATTAGCTACCTAATACAGGCTTCTCCAGTCATTTTCTTGATTTTTTAAAAAACATGGGTTAATGTTTAGCAAAATAAAAATACAAATTATAATTTGGAATAAATATTTAAGAGCTAAGATTTCAAAATAAGATCAATAGCTATTACTGAATACTTCAATTGCACCAATGTGAAATGTGATCTGCAGGATACCAACTAACTGATGCACCAAAATCTCTCAAAGTATTTTTTTTTGAAATAATCAGAAATTATTCTAATGTTTTTCCACACTGTAGATATTTAACCTTCCTGTTTAGAATTTTAATTCCAACCATTATTCATCTACCAAATTCCCACATCACAGCAACTTGCTAGAACCACTTAACCCCACAAATATAAAAATATTTGAGATTTGTACTATTTAAATAAGCTCTCCTCACAAGATGTCAACAATTCATACAGAAAGGATGACATGATAAACATTAAACACAGATATATCTTTTGGAGGGGATCACTTAAATTACTGGGTTATCCTATGATTAGGTACCCATACCTAATCAATGATGAAATTAATCACTGGCCAATTCTTCCTCCCTTAAAAATATTTTATCATAATGTAATGAGCAAATTTACTTAGTTAAATATACCTTTCCCAATACAATCATTTAAAATTTAAAGGTCAGTTTTGGTCATAAATGCTCTTGGTTACTATTACAACACATCAATTCCATCTGGCTTATTTGCATCATGTTACACTGCAACACAAACCTTATACATATTCTGTAAAGATTACAACAGTTAGTGGTATTATACATATTTGATAAACTTGTGAGGTTAAGAATCAGAATCATAGGGTAATTAATTGTTCCTATAAGAAACCAGAGAAGTTGCTGGGTGTAATTTAACATGAAAACCAGACCCATATATTGGAATTATCTAATAACAGGGAAGAACTTACAAAAAGAAAGGCAACTTCTTCCAGCCATTACATATCAGTACCTCCTGGCATTTCTCCGCTTTGATTCTTGGCCCATTGAAAAACATTCTAATCAAGACCCTCTTGTTCTTCTCCACTGTCCCCTCTGATATCCATTCTTTTCTCTTTATGGCCATTGTAAATTCTCCTCATTTCCTCTTCATACTTGATAAAGTTTTCTCCAAATCTTGTCCATGCTTTGTATGGGACAGTTATGGTGTTACGGTATGGAGGCCTCACTTCACTTACCTTCAAAAAAATACCATACCTGTTAGATCCCACATCAAAGTAGAACCTCTTGTTGTCTACCCTGAAGGAAGTCCCCTCTGGGAGTTCAGGAGGATCATCCCCTCCACTCCTCCTTTCTTCTATGTCTCCTTCCCCATATTCTTCAATAAGTTGGACCAAAGCATCCCTGAATTCAATCATTCCCTGTGCTGGAAGGACAATAGTCTGTTCCTGCCCCAAACTGTGACCAAAATATCCTATCATGCCAGGTCCTCTAATCAAGGTTTGTCTAATCCTTAGGAAACGTCCACGTTGATTCTCCTTTAGGTCTAGGTAATATTTCCTATTATCTCTTTCGATATATTCAGTTTTTAAGACGCTGTGAAGATGTTCCTCAGATCCCACTGAAGCTGGAGGCGAGGGTAGTTGATGGTGTTGCCGCCTTCTTGAATCTTGTTCTTTGCCATTAGCGTGGTCATTCCGGTGACTCTGGCTGCTTTTCAAACCCAAATGGGCATAGTGTTCTATGAAATCACCCAGGCAATCTTTCAATTCAGAAGCTACTGATAAAGATAGAGTCAGTTTGCTTTTTCTGATATTGTCCTGCCTGCCTCTTCCTATCCAGACTTCGGCTATCTTCAGAAAACGGCCTCGGGAACTTTGCTTCACGTCCAGATAAAATCTCTTTTTTTGGATGTCCACTCTTTTGGACGCCAGCTCCTGGATTTCCATGCAGCCCGCCTGAGAAGAGGAGGCAGGATAATGATACTGCTGCTGGGACTGGGAGTAAATGCTCCTGTGTAGGCCAGAGCCCCCCACACTCCTTCCTCCTCCTCCTCCTCTGCCTCTTTCCATCTTTAACCATCAACTGAAAATAACAAATATATAACAAAGATGCATAACACCATAAACATCTAGGAGATCCATTTCGCTTTCCTGGCAATGGCCTCCCTGCGCATAATTAATTAATTTCCCCAAGAAAGTTATTTCACCAACACTTTTGTTTTTTAACCTGGTATATAGAAAGTGGGGGGGGGGGGGGAGGTGGATCGGGGAGGAGTTATTGTAGAAAATCATGTGCTAAATTGCTGAATGTCTGGCCGATGTTAAAGGCACAGAATCCATTTTTTTTAAAAAAAAGAACCAGCCTTTTCCACCCTTACTAACCCTGTTCCTACAAACATCAGCAACATCCCTACATCAGCAACGTTAAACCGTTGGCAGGGGATGCTTCTCCTGCCACGAAAACGTAGCTGGAGTACAAGGAGAGTGTTACGGTATCAATCCTGTGCTTGGGGATTCGCTTGATTAAAGCCCCGATCCCGCGACTGAAGCCTTTTCTCCGTCAGCTGCTGAACGTCAGGCTTTTTCTGCTGGAGCCCAAGCTGCCTATGCCCCCGCGGGGAACTGTGAGGGGGGAGGAGGGGAGGCAAGACCTGTCTAAGAAACAGGGCAGCCCCGACCTTCCCGGACGGGCCTTCGCGCCACCACAAAGCCCGATCGGGTCAAAACACCGCTCGCCTTCAAGACCGTCTCCTTCCCCGTTATAAACGGGCAGCCTAATTCTAGGGGAGTCCGCCCGTCCCCCCCCCCCCCCACTGCACACCCTATGGGCGCCCCTACAAATTGCACCGACGACCCCTCCAGGCGCCATGACACGCAATTGAGCCGAGCTGGGGCGGGGGGGGGGAGGGAGGAGCGGGTTAGCCAGAGGAATGGGGCGGGGGGGGGGGGAAACAAAACCTAACAGCGCAGGGCGGTCGACACTTACTCCATCCCTTCAACTGCCTCTCGCCGACTTGCTTCTCAACCAGCCGCGGCCGCTATCCGCCCTGGCCCCTGCAGCGCTCGCCTTCCCCGCGCGGCCGCCTCCGAGAGAGGGATGAGCGCTCCGCGATGACGGGCGGGTCCTATTGCCGCTCGCTTCTTCGCCCTCCTCCGAGGCGCTACTTCATCTTCGGCGCGCGCCAACCAACGTCAGCCGCCCCAGCCGCAAAGAAAACGAGGGGAAAAAAAACAGCGTGCCGAGCGGGCTGAGAGCAGGAATCTCTTTCTCACTCCAACTTTGAAGCGCCTCGTCTCCCACCCCCACCTTTCTTCCAACAACGATAAACTACATCCCCCAGAATGTCCTGCGTGGCCGGCGGCTGGCGGGCGCGGAAGCTTTGGTGCGCATGCACCTCACCTCATTTCACCTTCTACAGTTGACAGCGGCCGGAAAGAAAGGCGGGGGGGGGAGGAGTATGGCGGCTCGTGACGTATTTTCATTGCGACGAATAAGTGTTGGCTATGGGTGACGATTTTCTCGTGCGTCTGGCGGGAAAGAGAGCGAGAAAGAACTTTTTTCCCTATGGCACCGCGCAGTGGGGGAATTTCGGGATGAGGTGAGTTTCTTTTACTTCCAGCGGGACTATTAGGATAGTTAGCTATTTGCATGTGAAATTATCTGGCATCCGTAGCCATCAATACTCCTGCTGCATTCATATGCAGCTTTTCCTCTGGGACTTAGTCTATATTTATTTACTAATATAAATATAACCTCCTCACATAAGGCCACACCTCTATAAATATTTCCTTGATAGCAAATCTTCTTGAAAGGCAGTTCTTATATTGGCCTGTAATTGCCTTTGAATGTGATGGTTTGGCCTCTGGAATCTAAATCTGTTTTCTAAGTGAGAGATATGATTGTGACGGATGACAGATATATTGTTTTGACTCCAGCAGCACAATATATATTCTAAAATAGCACTTGGTTGTCATTTTCAATGTATTTGTTCAACCAAAACTAACAGAAGAGGCTCTTCTGAAAATATTTTTTCCCTTTTTCTTTAGCCACACTGGCCAGGAAACCAGGAGAATGAGTTCTAGCTCTGCCTTAGACATGAAAGCTGGCTGAATGACTTTGGATCAGTCACTGTTTCTCAACCCAATCCACCTCACATGGCTGTTGTTGTGGGGAAAATACGTGGAAGGAATATTTGATAAATTAGTTGTATTAGTTACATATAAAAAAGGCAGGATAAAAATATAATAATAACAACCAGAATACCCTTTTTTCCCCTCAAAGTAGATCAATTTATACCATACACAGCATTCTGGATGACAAGTCAATAGGTGATTAACTTGTATACAGCTGCATTCTTTGCTTTCTTATCCTTTTCATTTTTTTCTCGTTCTTGCTTATTGAAAGTGAATTGAAAGACAATGTTCCATCAAATGTCCTTCTGCCAAAGATGAATTTATAATAAGAAAACATGAATGCATTTATAATAAGAAAAATCATTATGAATGGTATTGTCAGGTCCCATATATTTCTGTTGGGACGCTGGCATTCTGATGGGAGGGGGAAGGATTGGAGGGATCTCTATATGAAGTTCCTGTTTCTGTTTCCTGCTGTGCTGTGGGAGGGTTTTTTGTTTTTTAAGTGGGAAGATTAAGTTCCTGCCAATAAAGCTCCTTTTGGAACAACTTTAGTTTCAAGAGTCCTGCTTTCTTGGGAAGATTTGGTAAAATAGATTACCTAGGGTACCGAATCTCTCACCAGGGGGTGAAAATTGACCCTGCAAAAGTCAAAGCAATCCTTGAGTGGGAACCCTCTTGCACTTGCAAGCAATTGCAGAATTTCCTGGGGTTTGCTAACTTTTATCGGCAGTTTATCCCCTCTTTTGCCCAAATAGTGTTGCCGATTACAAATCTGTTAAAAACGAAGGGGGTAGATAACCACAAACTAGCCAACCACTGAAGTGGACTATGGACTGCCAAGAGGCATTTGAGAAGCTGAAAAGACACTTTTCGGCCAAACCTGTGTAAATACATCCAGACCCAGAAAAACCATTTGTAATTCAGGCCAATGCTGGCAATGTGATAGTCAGTGTGGTGTTACTCCAAGAGAATGAAGAAGGCAAATTACAACCATGTGCATCCACCTCTAGGAAATTAACTGAAACTGAATAGAAATGGGCAATATGGGAAAAAGAGGCTTTTGCAGTCAGGTGGGCACTCCTAACTTGGAGGCATTTCTTAGAAGGAAGCAAAATACCTTTCCAAGTATGGACCGACCACAAGAACCTGGAAGCGCTCAAAACCCTATGGAAAATGTCCCCAAAACAGGTCCGATGGGTACAGTACTTCCAACGCTTTAATTTCACTTTGAAGTATTTACTGGGAGGAGAAAACTTTTTGGCAGATGCCTTGTCCAGACTACCGCAATACAACAGTGTTAAGGCTGAAGTATTTAAGCCCATGCTCCCAGCCTCCCAATTAGCGGCTAAAGTTGTCACATGCACTCAGACAAAGAACGACCCCCTCCACCTTAGACAATGCCACCACTATAGAATTCAAAAAGGCCTTGGAAGCAGATGAGTGGTTTAGTGCCCATAGACATACTTGCATAATAAAAGATAGGTTAGCTTGGATGGGAAATAAGCTGTATGTCCCAGCTAGGGAAAAGCTGAAAGCTTTGCAAGCTTGTCACAACTCCAAATTAGCTGGTTACTTTGGTTTTGTAAAAAAAAGACATAAAAAGCTATGTAACAAGCTACCCCATTTGCGTTACTGCTAAATAGCGGAAGGGGAAAAACCCTGGTTTACTGCAGCCGGTAGCTGACCCTTTAGCACCATGGAGAGAGATCTCCATGGATTTCATTGTAGAATTGCCTGAGAGTTCTGGAAACACAGTGATCTAGGTTGTCACTGACCTTTTCTCAAAGCAGGTTCACTTTGTTCCATACCAAAAGATCCCTACGGCCAAAGCCTTGGCTAAGCTTTTTTTGATCCACATATACCACTTGCATGGAGCCCCACAATATATTAGTTTGGACAGAGGGGTCCAATTCACATCCAAGTTCTGGAAAGCCTTTTTGGACCTACTCGGAACCAAACAGGGACTTAGTTCTAGTCATCATCTGCAAACAAACGGGGCCATGGAACGAACAAACAAGTTCTAGAACAGTACCTGTGTTGTTTTATCAGCAGGACAACTGAACCAAGCTATTGCCTTTTGCAGAAGTGGCCTATAATAATGCAGTTCACACTATCATATATTTTACCTAATTCAGAGTGGCCACAGGATAAGAATTTAATGCTATGCCTGAGTTACCCTCACATGAACCAGAAATCCTCTCATTGAAACAGTGGATCAGTCATTTGCAAGCCATTTGGACAGTGGTCCGCAAAGCCTTGGATGAAACCAAGGCTGCCTATAAAGCACAAGCAGGGAAGAAACGAATAGAACCTAGACCTTACAAAGTGGGGGACAAAGTTTACCTTTCTACCAAGTTTCTAAAATCTTTGCAGCCATCTAAAAAGCTGGGCCTTTCCCCATCGTTTGTATTATTAACCCTGTCACAGTGGAATTGTAACTCCCTAAGTCATTACAGCAAGTCCACCCCATTTTCCATTGTAGCTTGCTGAAGCCTGAAGTCACCTCTGGCCTTCATTCTGCTACTACCCTTGTTCTATCCCCTATTATGGTAGAAAGCGAAGAACATTTCGAAGTTCAAGAAATTCTAGACTCTAGGAAATTCCACGGAGCCACTCGGTACCTGGTGGCTTGGAAACACCTCCCCTTCTCACACAATGAATTGGTTCACAAAAAACGTGCATGCCCCTAAATGAATATATTTCATCAATTGTACCATGACAAACCTTACTGATTTTATGTTTCTTTCTCTCCCTTTCCCTCTTTGTTTTCTTTCAGGTGGACTTCCCTTTTTTCTATGGGGACGGCATGTCAGGTCCCATGTATTTCTTTTGGGACGCTGGCATTCTGATGGGAGGGGGGAGGATTGGAGAGATCTCTATATGAACTTTATGCTTCTGTTTCCTGCATTGCTGTGCTGTGAGTTTCTGTTTCCTGTATTGCTGTACTGTAGGAGGGGTTTTGTTTGCACTGCTTTAAATTGCTGGTTTTTTAAGTGGGAAGATTTAGTTCCTGCTAATAAAAGCTCCTTTTGGAACAACTTCAATTTCAAGAGTCCTGCTTTTTTGCAAAGATTTGGAGAGGCAAGATCTTACAGGTATCTTTTAGCAATTAAGTTATTGTTATTGCTTCCAGGAAAAGTAATAAAATGTCTCTTGTTACAGAACATTTGCATTTGCAGAGGAATAAATTGTCAGAAATATGGATTCTCCACCAAATAAACTTCCCCTGTGGATGATGGAACCAAACAGTGAAGATATTGTAGATGACAAAAAGGTAGAAAATTGGAATATATGCTTGGCTCTTATAAAGCATGAAAAAAGACAAGTCCTCTAGACAAATTTCCAATTTGCTTGGAAATTTTTAGAACTGCTAATTTAGTACTTTGTAGCTCTGCAGTTCTGTTGATTTTAGCTTGATGGCATTAAATGGGAATACTTCATGCTGTATTTTCAAAGGGTAAGAATATCCAAAATTACATCCAGTTGTAATTGGGTTACTAATTTTTGTAGGGAGGTTTTCAGGGGTGGGTTCTAATTTTTTTAATACTGGTTCTCTGGGCATGGCTTATTTTGTGGGCTTGGCTTGGAGGTCATGTGACTGGGTGGGCATGGCCAGCTGGTCATGTGACCAGGTGGCCATGGCTATGCGTATAGGGACTATTCAGAGGGCTGAAAAAAGTCATTTCTGACAGGTCCTCACATTTTTGACTGGTCCTTATACTTTTGACCATCCTCACATTTATGCCCGTGCAGCTTTCTTAACAACCATGTCACTCATTTCACAACTGCTTCTCTTCACCATGGTGACAAGATAAGGCAAAAACGTAAAATGTGAGGACAGTCGTAAATTCGAAGACTGGTCAAAAGTGTGAGGACCAGTCAAAAATAACTTTTTCAGCCCTCTGAGTAGTCCATTCGCACAAAAGGACTACCCAGAGGGCTGAAAAAAGTGATTTCTGACAGGTCCTCGCACTTTTGACCAGACTTCGCACTTATGACTGGTCATCATTTATGCCCATTGTAGCATTCTTAACAACCATGTCAGTCATTTCACAACTGCTTCTCTTCACCATGGTGACAAGATAGGGCAAAAACATAAAATGTGAGGACAGTCGTAAGTTTGAGGACTGGTCAAAAGTCTGAGGACCAGTCAAAAATAACTTTTTCAGCCCTCTGAGTAATCCGTATGCATAAAAGGATACAGAAATAGAGAGAGATGAAGGAAGGAAAGGGAAATTAGAGTAGGAGTGAAGGTAAGAGAGGGAGGAAGAGAGGAGGAGAAGGAGAAAGGAAGAGGAAGGAGGGAGGAGAAGAAGAGGGGGGAAGAGAAAATAAGAAGGAAAGAAAGGAAAGAGGTGGTAGGTTTGAGGAGAAAGATTGCTGTACAATAAAAAAAATGAAAAGGAAGAAAGCCAACCCCAAACAAATATAAAGATATTAAGATAAAGAATGAATTGTTAAACTTGAAAGAATAAAAGAGAACAAATATGAATAAATAGCAATAATTGGAATTACACATACAAACATAAAATGTATTTTCTTTGAACAGACTATTTGGCCGGTTCACACATTTAAACAGTGTTTAGTCATTTCAATTAAATTTACAATTTCAATATTTCCTTTTTGCCATATTTATTCCTGATCTATTTTTTTAAAAAAACAATATTACCCTTCATCCTCATCTGTAAATCAAATTCATTTTTTCCTTCTATTCTATATTATATCCCTTCCCATTACCATCTATTTTTATATCCATCCTCACATTGGTTAATTATGTAATATTACAGTTGTTTAATATAAATTCAACATTTTAATATAAATCAATTAGTTATATGACTATCTTTTTTGTATATTAATCAATATGAACATGAATATTCCAATTATTTCCATGCAATCCAATTTCTTACAAATCAATTAATTATATTTACCAATAATAATTAACCAAATAATTTCCCCCATATATTCCTCCAAACCACAACTTAACCATTTCTGCTTTCAACACAATATACAATTAATAATATCTCAATTATTACAATTCCCTAGTTAAATAGAGCTTTTTTTCTTTTGTGTTTTAAAATCTTGAACTCTCCTCTTTTGCCCTAAATTTCCCATTGTTTGCAGTTTTGCACCTACCTTTTTTGGTGAGGAAAAAGAAAAAGCAATCTCTCTCTGCCTCATTTTGTCACGTTGCAGCAAAGACCCTGCTTTACTTTCAGTTTCGCGTTTTCAGCATAGCTAAGGGGAAAAAAACCCTGCTCCAGCACTGTTTGCAGCTAGCAACAGAGCCCTGGGCAAAACAGCTGTGACCAAATCAGCTGAGAGTCGGGAGGCCGATCTAATCAACTTGTACTAATTAACCTATGCTGAAGCTGAAAGGGGCTGGTTTTTTCTATTTTTACAGGCACCGGTCTACTCAGTTGTTTTCTTTTAACACTGATCAGCTGTAGGGCGGCCCTTTGAAGCCCCGCGGCAAGAGTTTAAACAGTTTTTTTCCCTCTAGCCATCCGCTGGGACTCAGGAGGCAGCAATAGATTGGGAGTGGGCAGGGTAAGCGAATGGCGACGGGCCGGGAACCGGTTCGGGAGTGTGACCAGCCAGTCTTATTACCGGTTCTCCGAACTATTACATTTTTTTACTACCTGTTCTTGCGAACCGGTGCGAACCGGGAGCAACCCACCACTGGAGGTTTTAAACATTATGTATTCAGATTGATTTTTAAACTGTCCTTATAGGGGCATTTGATCAAGTAATTTCTTTTTTAGCCAAGATAGATTTTATTAGCTATATTTTAACAGTGTTTTTCAGTTTCCAATAAATATGGCAATTGAGAAAGAAGTTTCTCTTGGTAGAACGTGTGTGGATCCATTCTATTTTTTAAATTCCTGATCTGTGTAAACAGTATCCAAAATGCAAATATGCTTTAAAAATAAATTTGTATCTTTTTTGTATATTAAAACTGATCTCAAATAAATTTTCACTTGGCTACCAGTAATTTACCAATCAAGTTGGTATTTTTCTACTAAGTTGGAAAGGACTAATATACTATAATGTATGGTAATATTAGCAAGTCATTACATGATGTTCAAATTATAAACCAAGTTGTCTTTCACATTTTTATGAAGCAGAAGAATTCATTCCAACCAAGTGTCCTGGAAGATAACCTTCCATTCTTAGAATACAGCGGCTCTATCATCTACAGCTATAATGCTAAGGATTGTTCCTTGCTCTCGGAAGATATTCTGTAAGATAATGAAAACTTGCATTTTTCCTTTTTTTAGTGTGATCTTTCAAAATAATGTATATCCCAGTTGTATCTACAGTATATGTGTGTTTTCATTTGCTTATTATAATTATTATCATTATTCATAGCATTTTCATAGTAATCAGTCCATTTATATTATTATAATCTATTTATGTCCTCAGGATGTTATTATCAACCAAGTTTATATTAGAAGTTGGTAGGAGCAATGAACTATTTGTAACTTGTCAACAGAATGGGGTCAACAGTATATTGTTGACCCTGCCCAGTCCAGACAAAACGTATAACTATAAGTACAATTCGTGAAAATAAACTGTGATTATGGTTAATTATTTATTAAACAAATTTATATGGCTGCCTAACTCACTTTGATTCTGGGCGGCTAAAATTTAAAATCCACAGTCAGAAACCCATCAGAAACCCATAAACCCCCATCCCACACTCTCCTGGCAGCAATATGATCCCACTAGTTATATTTCTCTGATAGATGGGACCTACAACATACCCTGTTTTCTTCCTCTGGTGGTAGATGTAATTGGAAAGAGGCAGTTCTTCAAATATTTGTTGCTAAGGTTGTCTGTACTCATCTTTGAATGACATGCTAAACCTAATCACAAAATGACTTAGTATAGCAATAGCACTTAGACTTATATACCTCCCCATGGTGCTTTTCAGCACTCTTTGGGCTGTTTACAATGTCAGCATATCACCCTCAACAATATGATTGGTAAATCCTCATTTTACCAACCTTGGAAGGATGAAAGGCAGAATCATCTCATCAAGATCAAATTCCAGGCTGGTGCACTGGTGCCCCAGGCATTGCATCGATTAGATCAAATTGTTAAATTAATCTTACAGCCCAAGATTTTGCAAGTTCATTTAAAAGCAAATCATATTGTCTATATTCATACATAATTTGTCAGGACCTGTTTGTTTAAAAAAAAAACTTTACAATTTGTAGATTCTTGGTCAAATTTAGTAGATTTGTTCTTAAATGTGGTTGTAAGGTTTCCATTCTGACTTGTTTGATATTCCATATGACCCAGGCCAGAATACCATATCAGGATTTGTTTTGTTTAATTATACTTTATTTGAAGCTGGATCTCAAACAATAAACCATATTTTAGCATCAAAGTACAATTTGAAAACATAGTTGGATATTAGTTTATACATTTTGTCTTATTTTTACCAGGACTTATTGCCTCCTAATATGGAATTCTAGTTCATTCCTAGTTTGTCTTTATACACTATTCTACAGAGTGTAAATCTATAGCAGTTTTTTAAAAAATCCCCAGAGACTGCTTTTTTCAGAAATTCTTAATTCATTTCAACCATGATCTTCTTTCTATATTCAACTTTACCCTAAATATAAAGCAGAAGTGAGAATTTATTCTAAATACATAGAATAAATTCCAAATCATATACCCCTCCTGACAGCAAATTTAGGATATTCATTTGATAAAAGAGATTTAAAATAAAAGAGAAGGGATGGTCAAAGAAACATACTCATGCATATACGTAACTTCCTGTATAAAAATCGAACAGCCTCCCCAAATCCCACAAATAACATATATGCCTCTCCACAAACACATAGACCAGGCGTGTCCAACCTTTTGGTTTGTTTGAGCCACAGTGAATGAAGAGGAATTGTCTTGGGCTGCATATAAAAGATGTCTGTGTGTATGTGCGCGCGCATACACACACACATATACAGTAACGTGTATGTATAAATAATGTTAAAAGTTTACAATCTTGTGAAGCCACATTACTGGCTAGGGCTGTATGTGGCCTGATATATAATCAATAGAGCTTCATATTTCTACTTACTGCTCTTTAATAATTTCTGATGTATTCTGGTGGTATACATGTAAAAATTATTATTTGCAAATTGGAATCCAGTCTTAATCACATGTATTTTCCTTTCCCTTGTTTTACTGTCTAGTCCCTCTTTCCCTTATTTTTCTTAATCTTGATTATTTCATCAGTATTAATTGAAGGAGATAATGTAATTTTAAATGACAGTGGAAGAAAAGAAAGAGGGAGAGAGAATATTTTTGTTCAAAAGGAGAAAAAGGAAGGGAATGCATGTTTTTGAATTTAGTTTCTCATTTGACAATGATGGGTTGTAAGAAGCCATTCTTTTGTGTTGTGTCATTAATATATTACTATGCCTCAGATACACTTATATCTTGCAGCAATACCTTGCCTGTTGGAGCTGTGTTAGGATTTGACATTGAATGGCCAGCCATTTATGCTAAAGGGAAGGAAGGAAAAGTTGCCTTAGTCCAGTTATGCGAGTCTGAAACCAAGTGCTACTTATTTCACATCTCTTCTATGACAAGTCAGTACTATGTTATTTGATCTCTAAGCATGATCAATATTAGGATGCCTTTTTTGCATAAATTCTCAGTTAATTTGCTTTTGTTTTCAAATGTTTATTTTATAATGGCTCAGGAGTCCCTGTGCTCAGTCACTCAAGTCCTGGTCATCTCATGCCTTGACACTGCAATGTGCTGTATATGTGGGCTACACTTGAAGAGTTATTATGTTCTGTTCAGCATGAAAAAAAAGTTTTTGGAAACTCTACAACTGACATAGAGTGCGGCGGCGTGGGAAGTCTTTGGGGCCCCTAGAATGGCCCATATTGGTTGCCAGTTTGCTTCTACGTGCAATTCAAAGTATTAATTACCATCTTTAAAGCCCAGCATGGCATAGTAACATGGATCTATGCCATGCTGGGCTTTAAAGATAATAACTAATACTTTGAATTGATCCATGTTACCTGAGGAACTGTCTCACCACAATGGGGCTGGCCCACCCTATTTGTGCTGGCAGAGCATGCATGCTGTGGACCTTATTGGTCAAGAAATTCTAGCTGGCGGGATCCAGGAGAAAAGCCTTCTCTGCCGTTGCTCCTGCCCTTTGAAAAATCTTGCCCTCTAGGGTGAGATCCATTCCCACTCTCCTGACCTTCCTTAAGGGCCTGAAGACCTGCCTCTGCCAGATGGCTTTGCACCCCAGCAGGGGAATTTCACATTGGAGATGGTTGGTGGACCAACAGAAAAATCCCACCTTCCCTCCTGTGCATCCTGCTCCATCCCTGTCCATATTTGATTATAATTATAATGAGCATTTTTATTGTTATTAGAAATCTTTATTGTTTATGGTTTTATTGCTTTTAATGTAAGTTGTTTGGAGTTGTCTTGTGGCAAGATGGGCGGCAAACAAATTTAATAAATAAACAAATTTAATAAATAAACAAATTTAATAAATAAATAATAAAGGTACTTGTCACATTTAAAGCCCTGCATGGCATTGAATCAGGCTTCTTGTGAAATCACCTTTTTCTGGTGGTTTCATCCTGTCCCTTCAGATCTGCTGAGATAGGCATGCACTGGGTTCCCTTGGTGAAACAATACCTCCAGAAGCAGGCTTTCTCTGACATAGTCCCAGCCCTTTGTCACAGCTTTCCCTCCCCACTGGTGAGAACCAGGCACACCAGTTCTCTTGGTCCTTTGAGAGAATGTGAAGGGCTAGCTCTTCCCCCAGCAATTGGGGCTGTAATGTTAGTGATGGGAAATCAGATACAGAACATTTCTTGGTAATGCAGGTTTTATTGGCCTTGATCTATTTTGTGTCAGTTTTGTTTTAATGGGATTCCCCCCTCCCCCTTTTATCAACCACCTAGTTTTCTTGGATAAGTGATTAGCCATATAAATTGGATTAATAACTAAAAATAATGTTAGTTTGCAGATCCATTGACCTGGAAGTTTACTGCTGTATATTTATGAAAAAGAGTCTTGAACCTTCATTGTTCAAATTTGCCCCCCAAAGCGTGAATGTGTTTAAACAAAATTTAAACATGTTCAACTGTTTTCTGCTTTATCTATATAGGAACATTGTCCCCATGGTGTTTGAAAAAAGAATGGAGTCAATTATCCCTTCCCCAAAGAAATTGAATCATTTAGGGACATATGAGGTGGCATAAGTAATGCTAAAGAAACCCAGAAGAAGCTTTTAACATGCCAGGTTACAAATATTGCCTACTCAACTCAAGGTTTCTGCTATTACCACCACTTGAACCGTGGAAGGCTTCTAGGGCATAGAGAAATAGTGGAGGGAAATCTGACTTTGGAATTTATTTTATAGCAAGCAATATCCTGCCTTGGTTTTATTTAATTTTAGAATTCAACAGATGTGGTAGCTAGTTACAGTCAGGTCCAGAAATATTGGGACATTGAAACAATTCTAACATCTTTGACTCTATACACCACCACAATGGAGTTGGAACGAAACAAACACAATGTGCTTTAACTGCAGACTGTCATCTTTAATTTGAGGGTATGTACATCCAACTCAGGTGAACGGTGTAGGACTTACAGCAGTTTGCATATGTGCCTCCCACTTGTTAAGGGACCAAAGGTAATGGGACAGAATAATAATCATAAATCAAACTTTCCCTTCTTAATACTTGGTTGCAAATCCTTTGCAGTCAATCACAGCCTGAAGTCTGGAACGCATAGACATCACCAGACGCTGGGTTTCATCCCTGGTGATGCTCTGCCAGGCCTCTATTGCAACTGTCTTCAGTTCCTGCTTGTTCTTGGGGCATTTTCCCTTCAGCTTTGTCTTCAGCAAGTGAAATGCATGCTCAATGGGATTCAGGTCAGGTGACTAACTTGGCCATTGCATAACATTCCACTTCTGTCCCTTCAAAAACTCTTTGGTTGCTTTTGCAGTATGCTTTGGGTCATTGTCCATCTGCACTGTGAAGCGCCGTCCAATGAGTTCTGCAGGATTTGGCTGAATGTGAGCAGATAATATTGCCCGAAACACTTCAGAATTCATCCTGCTGCTTTTGTCAGCAGTCACATCATCAATAAATACAAGAGAACCAGTTCCATTGGCAGCCATACATGCCCACGCCATGTCACTACCACCACCATGCTTCACTGATGAGGTGATATGCTTAGGATCATGAGCAGTTCCTTTCCTTCTCCATACTCTTCTGTTCCCATCACTCTGGTACAAGTTGATCTTGGTCTCATCTGTCCGTAGGATCTCATTCCAGAACTGTGAAGGCTTTGTTAGATGTTGTTTGGCAAACTCTAATCTGGCCTTCCTGTTTTTGAGGCTCACCAGTGGTTTACATCTTGTGGTGAACCCTCTGTCTTCACTCTGGTGAAGTCTTCTCTTGATTGTTGACTTTGACACACATACACCTACCCCCTGGAGAGTGTTCTTGATCTGGCCAACTGTTGTGAAGGGTATTTTCTTCACCAGGGAAAGAATTCTTCGGTCATCCACCACAGTTGTTTTCTGTGATCTCCCGGGTCTTTTGGTGTTGCTGAGCTCACTGGTGCATTCCTTCTTTTTGAGAATGTTCAAAACAGTTGTTTTGGCCACGCCTAATGTTCTTGCTAGCTCTCTGATGGGTTTGTCTTGTTTCTTCAGCCTAATGATGGCTTGCTTCACTGATAGTGACAGCTCTTTGGATCTCATCTTGAGAGTTGACAGCAAAAGATTCCAAATGCAAATAGCACACTTGAAATGAACTCTGGGCCTTTTATCTGCACATTGAAATTGGGGTAATGAGAGAATATCATACATCTGGCCATGGAATAGCTGAGAAGCCAATTGTCCCATTACTTTTGGTCCCTTAACAAGTGGGAGGCACATATGCAAACTGCTGTAAGTCCTACACTGTTCACCTGAGTTGGACATACATACCCTCAAATTAAAGCTGACAGTCTGCAGTTAAAGCACATTGTGTTTGCTTCATTCCAACTCCATTGTGGTGGTGTATAGAGCCAAAGACATTAGAATTGTGTCAATGTCCCAATATTTCTGGACCTGACTGTATATGTCCATATGCTTGAAAATAGTCTTACTATTGTGCCTTATTCCCATCACGTTTTATTACTTTTCCTGAACAAAAAAATTGTGAGGGCCAGAACTCTTCAGACCCAGACCTAACTACCACTTATTCAGCACATGAATAAATACTGAATGAGTAGTTGTTTACAAGCATCACATGCATACCTAAATAAACCAGAAGAGAGAGCAGATTCCAGAGAGAAAGAGTGAGTTAGGGCTATAAAGTCTTGAGTACTAGGATCAATATAATTTTTTTTATTTAATTAGATTTATATGCCGCCCTTCTCTGGAGACTCAGGGCGGCTTACAATGCATTAAACAATAGACTTCATACTTTTGTATATTTTTTGTACAAAGTCAGCTTATTGCCCCCACAAACTGGGTCCTCAAAATTACCCTAGAAGCTGTAAGTTTCTCCCATTTTGGTTCTAAATCTCTAATCAGCCTTTTATTATATGGAGTATTTATTTATTTATTATTCATATTTCTATCCCGCCCAACTCTCCGAGGACTCTGGGCGGCTTACAACAAAGACAGTATGAACAAATACAATAAGAGACGTTAAAAACCCATCCGGCTCATGGCCGGATCGCACAAGATCGCAATGGTAAGATCAACAGCCCCAAGCCTGCCGGAAAAGCCAGGTTTTCACCATTTTCCAGAAGGCCAGCAGGGTGAGAGCTGTCCTGGCCTCCGGAAGTAGTTGATTCCAGAGAGCCGGGGCAGCCACAGAGAAGGCCCTCCCCCGCCCCCAATGTCCCCCCAATGCCAGGTGACATTGTTTAGCTGACGGGACCTGGAAGAGGCCAACTCTGTGGGATCTTACCGGTCATTGGGAGCTATGCAGTAGAAGATGGTCCCGAAGTTAGCCTGGCCCTAAGCCATATAGGGCTTTAAAGGTAATAACCAACACCTTGAATTGTGACTGGAGACCAATAGGAAGTCAGTGCAGCTCACGGAGGATTGGTGTAATATGGGAGTACCTAGGTGCACTCACGACTGTAGTCTCTGAACACTTTTCGGGGGTAGCCCCATGTAGAGCATGTTGCAATAATCCAACTGTGAAGTGACAAGGGCATGAGTGACTGTGAGAAGAGCCTTCCGATCCAGATAGGTTCGCAATTGGTGTACCAGGCGAACTTGTATAAAAGTCCCCTTAGCCACAGCTGCCAGATGTTGCTCTAATCTCAGCTGTGAGTCAAGGAGGACACGCAAATTGCGAACCCGTTCTGAGTGGGGCAACTTCTCCCCGCCCCCAGGGCTAAGGATGGACAATCGACATGGTCCTTGGGAGGCAATACCCACAGCCATTCAGTCTTGTCTGGATTAAGCCTGAACCTGTTTACTCCCATCCAGACTCAGGCCCAGATTCAGTATATAAATAATTTTTGTGCTCATATTTTATTCCCTTCAGGTTTTCCTGTGGGACTGAAAAGGCTGCTTGAAAATAACACTATTAGAAAAGCTGGAGTTGGTATTGAAGGGGATAAATGGAAGCTGTTGCGAGATTTTGAAATCAAACTGGAGAATCTTGTGGATTTGGGTGACCTTGCTAATGAAAAGGTAATTAGAAGAATAGAAATAGAAATAACAGAACTAGAATAATTGGCCAAGTGTGATTGTACACATAATGAATTTCTCTCCAGTGCATAAGCTCTTAATGTACATACAAATAACAAAGTAATATAGTCATAAGTTACCTATAGGAGAAGGTAGCAGTAAAGATGAGCAGGATAATTGTAATACAGCCCTACTATATGGATATATATCCATAGACAGTGCTGTGGGAATTAGGTGTTCAGCAAAATGGTGGCAAAGGAGAAAAAGCTGTCTCTGTATCTAGTTGTTTGGCATGCAATGCCCTATAGTAGACTCCGAGGGGAGGAGTTGAAATAGTTTTATGTCCAGAATGTGAGGGGTAGGTAGATACTTTCTCAGCCCTCTTTCTGACTCATGCAGTATACAGGTCCTTAATGGAAGGCAAGACTGGTTGAGTTGTTTTTTCTGCAGTCCTAACTATCCATTGAAGTCTGTAACCTGTCCTGGACATTCTTTGTTGCGCCTTTTTCATGATGGTCCTAATGTTAGGTTCCATTTCAAATCCTGGGAGATTACAGAATCCAGAAACCTGAATGTCTAGATTCTAGAAACTTGAGTATGGGGAGAATGCAAAATAGCTAGTCAGTTACACAAGACAGCAAATGTTTGTTAATCAGAAAAATACACGGCAAAATGGTAGTAATATAGGAGAATAGGGAACTAAATATCCCATGGTAAGATTCCCTGGATTTACTTTGGCACACAACATTGATTAATTTTCAAACTGAATGTTGCATTCCTTATTTTTATTTCTGTAATATGTTTTATGAATTTTGAATAGTAAGATAATTTGAATTTGTAGCAAGTGTATTGTATGTTCCACCAAATTAAATCTCAAAAAAGATGTGCCTAGATTTAGGTTCTCAACATGATTGTTTTTTGAAAGTTACATTTATATTGTATGTTACCGAATGTAGAGGTATGTCACATATCGGTGGACCTTTGTTTGGTACTACTAATGGATTTCTTGGTGCCAACCTTATTCTAGAAGCTGTTACTGTAACCATTTAGCAGAATAAAAAATGGCTTAAAGACTTATTGTGTGCTCTGAATATAGACCTACATTTACCAATAAAATTGCCTTATTTTGTCAGTATTATTAGAAATGGGTCAGTATTACTATGTTTCAGAAGTAATTTATGCTTTACTGTTGCAATCTCATTTTTAGCTAAAATGTAAGGAGATATGGAGTTTAAATGGCCTTGTCAAACACCTATTCCACAAACAGCTTGTGAAAGACAAATTGGTCCGCTGTGGTAACTGGGAATGCTTTCCATTAACTGAGGAGCAAAAGCTATATGCAGCTACAGATGCGTATGTATGTACAAAGCAGTTTGTATTTATATAGGTTACTTTAAATTTGAAAACTTTGCTTTGGCCTACTTACTTTATTACATCTCAATGTTATAAACTAAGATATGGAAAAAGGCCTTTGATTGTATGTATAATCTGCTTAGTTTTCCATATTTAGTAGGCAAATAATTGCAGAATCTGTTTGAACCAGTAATGTATAGTTACCAGAACAAGAAAAACTTGGGGTTTTAAGCAAATGGTTTAAGATCCAGGCTTGCTCATTTTGAATCAAATGGGGTTTAATTATAACACACAAATTAAGGTAGACTGTGATATATATAGGCAATGGCTAATTTAATTTCTATTAAATCTGACCGAACACAGGTGAGGTCTTATATCAAGACTTACCTAGTGGCGATAAAAGCGGCAAAATCTAATTATTTTTCCGCTCTTATCGCATCTGCAGAGTACCGCCCAGCCGCTCTGTTTAGGGTGACCCACTCTTCTCCATGAGGGAGCGCGGAAAGACCCGTTGCAGGGTCAAGCTGAGGATTTTGCGCAGTTCCTGCATGATAAAATCACTCAGATTCGGGAAGACTTGGACTCTGACTGGATGAGTCTTGGGGGGGGAGATGGGGACAGGTCTTGAGAATATTCTTTGGGAAGATTTGACCCTGTGTCTCCCAAGCATGTGGACAGGATTCTGGGTAGGCTTAGTGCTGCCACGTGTTTATTGGACCCGTGTCCCTCCTGGTTGGTACTGGCCTCTTGGGAGGTTACACGAGGCTGGCTCCAGGGGATTGTAAGTGCTTCTTTGAGTGAGGGTGCCTTCCCCGCGGTGGTGAGGCCCCTCCTCAAGAAGCCTTCCCTGGACCCGACTGTATTGGCAAATTATTGTGCGGTCTCCAACCTTTGTTTTTTGGCGAAGGTTGTTGAGAGTGTGGTGGCACAACAGCTCCCCCGGGACCTGATGAAACTATTTAGACCCATACCAGTCGGGCTTCAGGCAGGGGTACAGCACGGAAATGGCATTGGTCTCATTGGTTGATGATCTCTGGAGGGCTCGGGACAGGGGTTATTCCTCTGTCCTGGTCTTATTAGATCTCTCAGTGGCTTTTGATACCATTGACCATGGTATCATGCTGCAGTGGTTGAGGGGGTTGGGAATAGGGGACAGAGTACTCTCCGACAGTTCGCAGTTTGTGTTGGCAGGGGGCAGAGGTTGACTTCGAGGCGCCTCATGTGGGGGGTGCCGCAGGGGTCGATCCTCTCACCACTTCTGTTCAACATTTATGTGAAGCCGCTGGGCGAGATTATCCGTGGTTTTGGGGTGAGGGTACATCAGTATGCTGATGACACTCAGCTGTACATCTCCACCCCAGACCACCCCAATGATGCTCTTGACGTGATGTCCCACTGCCTGGAGGCCGTATGAGTCTGGATGGGGAGAAATAGGCTCAGAGTTAACCCTTCCAAGACCGAGTGGTTGTGGCTCCCGGTGTCCCGGTATAGCCAGCTGACACCATCGCTGTCTATTGGGGGTGAATCTTTAGCCCCCACAGAGAGGGCTCGCAATCTGGGTGTCCTCTTGGATGTACGGCTGTCTTTAGAAGAGCATATGTTGGCCATCGCCAGGGGGGTTTTCTATCAGGTTCACCTGATCCACCAGTTGCATCCCTTTCTGGACCAGGACGCCTTGCGCACGGTCACTCATGCCCTTGTCACCTCCTGGCTGGACTATTGTAATTCTCGCTATATGGGGCTCCCCTTGAAGAGTACTTAGAAGCTCCAATTGGTCCAGAATGTGGCCGTGTGGGTGATTATGGGCGCACCTCATTGCACCCATGTAACACCTCTCCTGCGTATGCTGCACTGGCTCCCAGTGGTCTTCCAGGTGCGCTTCAAGGTGTTGGTTACTACCTTTAAAGCGCTCCATGGCTCAGGACCTGGGTTTCTACGGGACCGCCTTTTGCCACCAACAGCCTCCCACCGGCCAGTTCGCTTCCACAGAGAGGGATTCCTCAAGGTGCCATCGACCAAGCAGTGTCGGCTGGCGACATCCAGGGGGAGAGCCTTCTCTGTGGGAGCCCCTGCCCTTTGAAACGAACTGCCCCCAGAAATACGCACGATCACCGACCCCTGTGTTTTTCGCACTGCCCTTAAGATCCTGCTCTTCCGTCAGGCGGGGCTCTCTTTGTAACTGAGTTTTAAATTGGAGTTTTAACCATGGGGTCTTAATTAGTGGCCGAAAATGTAATAATTTTAAAATTTGTATTGATGTCTGTATTTTGTGTTTTTACCTGGCTGTACACCGCCCCGAGTCCCTCGGGAGAGGGCAGTATAGAAATATAACAACAATAATAATAGTTGTTATTGTTGTTGTTGTTATTAGACAAAATGTCACTGTTCTATTAGACAAAATGCCATAGCTTTCTGAGTTTAAAATCTTATTTAGTTTTTTGTTCTTTACTTCAAATTCTTTAAATTTTTATAATTAAAATTTTTTCATTCAAGGTTTGAAGGCAGACTCGCCTTGTGTTGTCAAAATTGTTGCTCCAAAGTTAAAGTTGTTGCACTAATATTTTAGTAGTTAATGAGCAATTTCCAGAATTGTTTAGAAAGTGAGGTTTGTCCATTAAAAGTCTTTGCCATGGTTGCAGGCAAGATGGGTAGTCTTGTCATTGTCTGGTGTCACTTTAAACCTATGAGGAGTACCTGTCCCAAGAATATGTAGGTGATCTCTCATCCTCTTCTTAACCAGAGAGGTTCCAAGGAACCAGTCGATTCACCGGTTCCTTGGTCTTTGCAGTAGTCGTTGGCTCTGCTTTTTGCTAGTTTGCCATGCCTTTCCTAGAAAGCCCATGTTTGCGCCACTTTATGCTGCTGTGTATAGGTACTTATTTTTTTCTGTGTTTATAACTTTGAGGATGTGTTGTCTTCCTTCTAAATAATCAGGATCGATGACCTCAGATTCCCCCCCAATTTGTACACTGCCTAAGTTTTGGGACCATAGCTCCCAGATTTCAGCCATTTTTGTTGGGAATTTGGGAACTGAGGTCACGGCACATCTGACATTATAAAAAATTGCCTTAATTTTTTTAAGTTGAAAGGAGGGTGTTCTTATTGCCTACATTAAAAAGTATTCCTTTTCTTGTTTTTATAGGTGGGCTTCCTTATTTACCAAAACCTAATAAATTTGAGTAATGATAAGCAGATGCATATTTGTTTAAAAACAGGTGAGCTAAATCAGAGAACAGCAATTTTTTCATACAGGAGGCACAATTTCACAGTACTATGGGGGTGGAGGCATACACACATGTATACGTACACAAATCAGTTTATATGCACATACTAATGGACGCCACATTATGTAGGTTACTCAGCACATTATTGTGCTGAACTAGGAGTGGAGAAATTCAGATTCTTTCCCTCTCTTAAGCATTAGAAATTGGCTAGTTAATGTTGGGTCAGTCATTCTTTCTCAGCTCTAGATAGGGTAAATTACAGTCCATAACCATAACCCTTCATCCTATCATGAATTGATTCAGATGACAAAAATAAACTTTTTGAAAATTAAAGTATGGCAAAAATGTTACAGGCATATGAGAATGCATAAAACTTTCAAGACGTGATTCTCTTATGACTTTGGGACCACATACATTTTTTAATTTGGAGTTCAGTGGATAACATGGTGTTTTGCATCTTGTTTTATATGATCCTGGCTAATTGGGTTTTCTGAGTAATGCAGTAATCTATCATAGAGGTTATTATGACTACTTTATTTTTGTCTTCCATTCAGTCGTATCCAATTCTCAAAGACTGCCTGGACAAGTCCCTGCAGTTTTCTTGGCAAGATTTTATAGATGTGATTTGCCATTGCTTCCTTCTTAGACCTGAGAGAAAGTGACTAGCCAAAGGTCAGCCAACTGGCTTCCTGCCTGTGGTGGGCCTAGAACTCAGTCTCCTGGTTTCTAGCCTGATGCCTTAACCACTACATCAAACTGGCTCTCATTATGACTGTACTAATGAATAAACAGAGCAGATGTTGGTGAATAGAGTTCAAAGGTAATTAGCAGCTGCAGAAAACATGATAGAAATCCCTCCCTAAAAATCCAAAGGTTGTATAATTCCATTTAACAATCCATTAGTTAACTTGAATTTAGGGAGTCAGATCAAAATTTAAAGAAAGTGGACTGGTTTAATTCCTTAATTATAAGTGCTTTTTCAATATTTAAAACCCAGATGACTTAGTATTTAATAAAATGTTCTGCCTTTTTTAAACAGATGGAAAGTTGCTGCCGAGTGAAATTAAAAATGAATTGACATCTTTGTCCAAGGAGGTGCTAGATTTGGCTCATTGTGTTCCTGCTACTTTTCACCAATCTACACAGATTCAAAGGTAAGATACTATTTATTTTAATCTTATTGGTTCAAATGAATATGAATATTTAATTCAGTAGATTCTTGCAGTAAAAGAACTATTATTTCAGTGGGTAAAACTGAAAGAATAGTGTACAGAATTTCCATGTTTGTAGTGACTCCTTTGCTTGGACAGGAACTTTACTTGAGGCTGGGGCTCTGAATATGTTAAGGGCCCCACCTCTTGGTTTTACTGTTAAATTGAATAATTACTTTGTCTGCTGTATATCTGATTTATACTGTTTTTATTGGTTTGAAACATTTTACAGTATTGTTTTAGAATTGTAAGCCACCTAAAGTTACCCAGTGAGATGGGCGGCTATAGAAATAATAAA
Organism: Masticophis lateralis; assembly: GCA_030761175.1. Taxonomy (NCBI): domain Eukaryota; kingdom Metazoa; phylum Chordata; class Lepidosauria; order Squamata; family Colubridae; genus Masticophis; species Masticophis lateralis. Next base: position 184,800,453 of record JAUDYJ010000002.1, on the reverse strand, counting down.
TAAATGTATAAGCCTTGTTTCACACTATATTCTATTGTACTTCCAGCCACCCAATTTTCTTATACTCCTAGTCCCTCAGTTTGTACTCTTTTACAATTAGTTGAAACTTGAGTGAATGGGAACAGTGGTATTTATTTGAGGGAAGTAGTCAGTTTGTGAAGATTTGGTCCATTTGCTTGCTTTCTAATTTGAGGTTACAACAGAGACCAGCAAATAAAGTAAACAAGAATAGGAGTTTAGTGTGATCTCCTGCTTTAAAGACTAAGATTGAGGTGAGTGAAGTAATAGTATGAACTCTTGACTTTCAGTGAGCAAGTCTTGAACTTGAACTCTTGAACCAAAGTGACTGAGGTAGAGATGATTACAGACCTATAAAAGTTTTCACCAAATCTTCTGGAATAAAACAATTTAAATTATTGTTTTAAACTGGGTGAATGGACAAACAAATAATTGGTGTTCAGTTTAAATAAGAATGAAACGGTGCATATTAAGACAACTCCTGCCCCAATTTCACATATACATTAGTGAGAACTGAACCATCTGAAACTACCCAAAAGCGGGATCTTGGGATCAGTGGAAATAACAACTTGGATTATGGTAGCTGTGAAGAAGATAATTTTGCGTTAGGAATAATTAGGAAATGTGTTGAAATGAAAACTCCAATGTTACAATATTCTTATACAAATCTGTGTGTATGTCTATATCTGAAATACAGAGTTCAATTCTGGGTTCCATATGGGAAAAAGAACATAATCGAATTGGAAAAATGAAAGAGGCAAATAAATGGGATCAGAAAATGTGAAGAGCTTTGAGCCTCTGCTTAGAAAAGACAACCTAATGGATATGAATGTACAGTATAATATCATGTATTGAATGGAGAAAATAGACAGGGGAAAGGTTTTTTTTCCTTTTAAAAGGATGGATGAACTAGAGGTCATCCAATGAAGTCAATTGGACAGTGGTTTAGAAAAGACAAAAAGAAGTTATTATAAAGACATACCTTGTTCATCAAATTATCATTATTTGAGCTTTAATTCCATTAATTTTAATTTTTAACTTGCATTCTTTTGAGTGTTGTAAGCGATCTTGAGTATTTGTATAAATAGAAAGTTGGGGTATAGATAAAAAAAGCCCATTTCATATTTTTCCCATAGTGCAACAGAAATATTGGCTGATATTTCAAAAAATATTAAAGCTCTAAGGGACATATTACTTATTAAATCTAATTTGCAAATGGAGCTGGAAGAGGCTGCCGATGGAGTATCTAAATTGACTTCCAAGATCATTTGTACGTCAGATCATGATATTGACGACAAAACAGCTGATGTTCAAAACCCCCATATAAAAAATGAAGAAGAACTTGGTAAGAAAGAGCATACAGTGGATGCTTCAGACACAATCTTTAAACAATCTACAGAAAAAGAATTCTCAAGGTCACTAGACATAACTGAATATGAACTTCAAATGATGGAATATCAGGCTGAGGAAGAAATGCGACTTGAAGCAGCTGGTATGCCTGAGGTAAATATAGGTAATTGCTTTTGAGAAAAGATGTGATGTTTAATTGATCAACCATCTGGTCTTTTTCCAGATTTTGGCTGTGATATAACAGCTAAGAAAATATTGTATGTTAAGTTTGCCAAATGACATTGATAAAAGTCTAAAGAAAGTCAGTTTGTTCCAACAATGAAGAAACAAGTTGTTCCTAAGAACGTTGTGGTAGGATCAGATGGGCTTTGTAATCCTGTGTTTCTTAAACTGCTCATTTGCAAAGCAGAAACTTTCTTGGCCCACAAATATTAATGTAGTTTTAAACATTTTATACATTTTTATTATGCATAGAAATGTTAATAGTTTATATAGGTTAGAAGGTAAACTCAGATTACTTGTTTTTTTGCACTGAAAAGCTAAGGAACAGAGCATTAGAATTAAAACGAAAGAAAAAAACAATTTGAACTATTCTGTTTAGGATTTACAATCTATAGAAGATGATCATGGTGCCACCATGGAAAATGATTATGAACTTGAAATGGAAATGCTTAAGGTAACTTCCTTCCTTCCTTCCTTCCTTCCTTCCTTCCTTCCTTCCTTCCTTCCTTCCTTCCTTCCTTCCTTCCTTCCTTCCCTCCCTCCCTCCCTCCCTCCCTCCCTCCCTCCTTCCTTCCTTCCTTCCTTCTTGCTATTTATTTATTTATCAAATTTATATAGTCAGCAAGCTCACAAAAATGACTCTGGATGGCATACAACAATGAAATAAAACAATGAATTTCATTTATTTTGTATTAAAGTTACATGGCACCCATCTCGCATAGGCAACTTACAACCAAGTAAACATAAGAAAATTAATAAATATTAATATTAACATAGATTAAAAATAATCAAAGTTGGAAAGGGAGGGAAAATGCTCACAGGATGGAGGTGGAGTATTATCTTAGTCCATTAACTACCTCTGGTATGACCTGTCCTCATCAGGCCAATTAGCAGAACCAGGTTTTCAAGCCCTTCCAGAAGGCCAAAGGTGTTGTAGAGGGTGGGAACTACAGCAGAAAAGGCTCTTGAATTCCTTGTCTGATGCAGTCTGCAGCCTGCCCCATCTGCTAGCATGAGAGGGGTGGGCCAATCCCATTGGAATGAGACAATTTCTCAGGTAACCTGGTCCCATGCCATATGTAAAAAAATATAAGCTATTTAAAAAATATAAGCTATCAGCACAGCAGAGAATTGATATTAACAACAATGAAAGCATCCTAATCAGGTGTTAAGGAGTTTGTTTACAAAATATTGAAAGGATGGAGCTGACCTCGCTTCGGAAGGTAGAATGTTCCATAAGGCAGGGGCCACAGCAGAGAAGGCCCGAGAGGAAAAAAGCTAGGGGAGCAGACTTGCATGTTAGAAAAAAAAAACTGGACTAGTTATAATAAGATAACACTGTTCATGAGATTTAATAAAAATAGGTATTAATACTGTTTTTAATAAATGCCTGACATAAAATGCCTTTCAATCAAGAGGGATTACTGTGTATCTTTGCCACTCACACTTCCATGCTTTTAACAGTAATATGAAAACCTATGGGAGCTATGAGATCTTCACAAATTATATTCATAAAGTAACCTTGTCTTGAATGGCTAATGTAGTTAAGGTCTCTTAAAAATAAAGAGAACTTTTTTAAAAATAAAATAACTTTTGTCTAGCCCTGATTCTTTTAGATTAGAAAATGCAAAGTATGTTAACTTATTTTCTCAGCTCCAGTCTTTAGAAAACACAGAGAAGAGCAAGTTGAATTCTAACCAGGGGAGTTTAGAGAAGCAAAGTGACCATGTTGCCGAGGATGAAGGAGAAGAGGGCATTGAGGAGGAAGAGGAAAATTGGGGTAAATATTAAATTGTGATCCAAATTTCCATATCAGCACACTAGAGTGTGCTTTTATGTTCACATATATAGGTACAGATGAATAAATATATCTTTAAAGATCCTCTCAAGTATGTCCCAAAGGTGTTTTTTTTCAATAGGATTTTCTGGTTTTTCTTTGAAGAAGTTTTGCTTTTTTCGTTTTTTTCAGAACTCCATCACTCTGCTAAACAAATAATTCCCTCAACACTGTCAAACTTAGGTCTTAGGTCCAGGATATCTGTTGGACCACCTGCATCCAGCATCGACTTCCCGTTGCCTGGTACGTTCCCACAGAGAGGGCTTATTCAGGGTGCCGTCGGCTAGACAGTGTCGCCTGGCGACCCCCAGGGGTAGAGCCTTCTCTGTGGCCATGCCCACCCTTTGGAATCAACTTCCCGTGGGTCTTCAGCTGGCCTTCGAACCTTCCGCTGTGAGCTTAAGACCTGGCTGTTTGAACGCCCTAGCCAGGACTGATGGGGTCTACTGTTTTACATTGGTTTTAGTTTGTTCTGTTTTAGTCTGTTTTAATCTGTATTTATTGGGATTGTTTTGTTTGATGTGAGCTGCCCTGAGTCCTCTGGAGAGAGGGCGGCATATACATCCAAATAATAATAATAATAATAATAATAATAATAATAATAATAATAATAATCATCATCATCATCATCATCATCATCATCTATTTATTAAGTCTGCGCTACTATTAATCTTCTCATCGTTCCTATCACCCATCTCCTCCCACTTATGACTGTATGACTGTAACCTTGTTGCTGGTATCCTTACGATTTATATTGACTGTTTCCTAATATGATTTGATTGCTTATTTGTACCCTATGACTATCATTAAATGTCATACTTTATGATTCTTGACGAATGTATTTTTTGTTTTATGTACACTCAGAGCATATGCACCAAGACAAATTCCTTGTGTGTCCAATCACACTTGGCCAGTAAAGAATTCTATTCTTCTCATCCAAGAAGCTTCTTCAGATCTGAGCTTGCTCATAATTTTTTAAGCAAGTTATGGGCTTGATGCATTCAAGTTAAACCAGTTTAAAATTTCATGTTGTCAGTGGGAAAATTAAGAATGTATGTTGACTTTCTGAGGAAAGAATTTAAAAATTTTAAATTTTATATTCTTGCGTTAAATTTTATATTATAAGTATCTAGTATTCTTAAATAATATCCCTGTGATAGGAAGCTACACTTTGCTAGTATTTTAGTACACATAACATTTAAAAAATTAACAGTTAAATTTTTAAAATTTAAATCTTAAAAAACCTATTACATGAATTTTTTATAGCTATCTTTTTTTTTAAAATTTTCTCCATCTCAATATTTTTGTTTTTTCTCCAAAGATTCCAGCTTACCTAAACCCAGCAGTAAAGAAATTGCTTGTCTCAAGATGTATTTTGGTCACTCAAGTTTTAAACCGTAAGTTGTATTATTTTTTTAAAAAAAAACGCTAAAAGATTGTTCCAAAAAGAAGAAAACCGTGAATTTAAGATAATCTCTTTCATAAAGAAAAACTAGAAAATTGTATCTGCCTCCTTTCTCAGTTTATTCTCAGCTTATTTAAGATGCACCTTTCATTTTAAAGAGAATATAATAAACATGTCTTTCTTCTAAATAAAATATGTGGGGATTTTGCCGCAAAGATGTTGAGACTTCGGCAGATGTATAAAGTGCATGGCATAAAAGAAAACATATTCATATTCAGAATATATACAGTAGTCCTCGCTTAATTGGAACTGCTAAGTTCCCACTAAGTAGGAAATCACATGACCCGACAGTGCTTTCCTGCTGAAAACAGACAAGAGTATTCAGTTTCACACTTTTTATCTTTGTTTGCTTCCTGACCACTTCCAGCCCTTTGGAATGCTCAAGTGCCTGCTTATTATCTTGTACCCATTGAAGCAATGTGATTACGCTGCAGCTTGGGGCTGGGAGCCACAGGCACGCTACAAAAGTACTGTTTTAAAACCTTTTTCCAATCTCTCCACTATGTGGAGATTTCAAAATCTTTCACAGACTTCTTTTAGATTTCAAGAGAGTTCTGTAAGGTCTTTGTGTAACATGATGCTGGCCTGATTGCTTTGTTCTTGATGTGTAGAAGAGAAAACCACTTACTTTCTTGCAATCTTTTTCTCTCCAATATCTTTGTTCTACAAGGGAAAAGAGAGAGAGAAAAAAACAGGTCAGGCATACAACAACACATACTGACTGCAATGGTGATCACATGACAGAGGTACAGTCAATGGTGTTATTTTTTTTTAAGAAAATTTTTTATTTTTTTAAAAAGCACATAAACATACAAAAATCTTTTCAGAACAAGCCATTGATCAGGTCATAAGTAGGTACAATTACTAATTCCTCTTTAACAAAAGCTTTTCCCAAATCCCTACTAATTACCTTCTTTTTTAAAAAAAAAAGGAAAAAAAAGAAATTATCTAACTTATATCATTTTACACAAATCAATTATCCTCTATTATTTCACCACAAATCTTAATTTTCAAATAACGCAACTTAACATTCTCTAACATTGTTGCCATAAATTCTATCTGACAAAAGAAAAAAATCTTAAAACCCATTACATTAATTTTAAAGTCCTTAATTCAATATCATTTCAATTTCTTTTCCTTTTAATATGGATGGATATTATCTTGAAAGTATGAATCATCAAAGTATTTACACAGTCACAACATAATCATTTCATTATTAGTATTAATTCCAGTATGGTCATCTTGTCATCTAAAATTTATCCCAGTATATAATCTTCATCTTAGTCCTCCTCTTTTGGCTGTTAATCACAGCATAATCTTCTTAAGTTTTACTGTTACGCCTAGTATAATCATCATTTTTACTGTCAATCCCAGCATAATTATTTTTATCTTTACTGTTATACCCAGTATAATCCTTTTGCTTTGCTGTCAAACTCAGCATAATTGTCTTTATTTTTACTGTTATACCCAGTATAATTATCTATGTTTTGCTGCTTATCCCAGCATAACCATCTTTTTTTAATTTTACCATCCATCTTTACATTACTTATTAATGTTCAATCACATTGTCATTTATCATCTTTATAACAACATTGAGGCTTAGTTCTTGCTCCAAACATTTTTATATATTATATCAAATTCTTCCCATAGTCATATTCATTTTTATTCATCTGTAGAAACCTCCTTTTTATTATTACTACTCATCTATGCATTACTTTATTTTTAATCACATTGTTTCTATCTTTTTTCCAGCTGTGTTTATGTCGTTCCTCATTTCCTTGTCTGTTAGCATATATTTCATTTCAATTTCAATGCTTATAGTTTAATTCTGCATATATCAATTTAGTTCTTTTTCTTACTTCTATTTCAAGCAAATCACATCAATTTCCTTCTTTTGTTCCTGCGCCATTTGACTTCTTTTGTTCCTGCGCCAATTAGTCCAATTATAAAAGTTCCATCATACTTTCCCTTTTTTTTCCTCACCAAAGTCAAATCCCCTGAAGACAAAGAAAAAACAGCTCCACCACCAAAATCCCACAGTTATTATGTGTAGTATTCACAATGTTCCAGAACAAGAAGCAAGTTACAATGTTTCTTTTTAAACCAGAAGGTGTCCCTCTGCAATCCACAATTTCCTTTAGTCATGCAAATCACCATTTTGTTTCAATTATGTAACATTCCAGCTTAATTCACTCCTTCTTCTGTATTTCAAAAATAATTCTTCTTTATCTTCTTTTCTTTAAAAATCCAGTTCAAATTTAAAGTTGTTCAATTTTGAACCAAGTCTCAATGTTTATTTTTCCAATTTAGTCTATTCAAATATCAATTTTCAGTCGGGTCTTTTTCTTTTCTTTTAAAAGTTTCATTTTAAAATCTTCTATTCCCCATAGCTCCTCAGCCATTGTTTTAAGGTTAGGGGTCTGACAAATAAAAAAAAAAAGCCATTACTCCAAATACTGTTTCAAGCCTGGATTGGTTGTCACTCACCCGGCTTCAAAAGGCATCGTTCTTTTCCGCTTTCCTCCTGCTCATGACTTGTCCTAGCTTCGTGGCAGCCGCCATGGCTGCCGCCCCCCACCACCAACTTGCAGAGAGTTTCTTCCAACCTCTGAGGAACTTGCCTGTTCCTCTTGGTTGTTCGAGGCGCCTCGAACGGTTCCCGTCTGAAGACCCATAGGCAGCGGTTCAGCAGCTGGGGTTTTTGCGGGGCTCATCCGAGACCACTATTTCCTCGACTGTCTCACCGTAGTGTCAAACCGGAAATGGTGTTATTTTTTTAACACCATTGTAACTTTGAACAGTAACTGAACAAAAGGCCAGTAAGTGAGGATTACCTGTATGTGGAAAAGGAAATCAACAATTGATCACTAAAAGAAGCATCTCTATTTGCAGTCTCCCGTTATGAGATTTAGCTTTTGTCAGGTGTTACAGCTGAAATGGAACATTTTTATTATAGTTTTTTTTCTTAATTTAAAGGGTCCAGTGGAAAGTGATCTCCTCAGTTTTGCAAGAAAGAAAAGATAATCTAGTTGTTATGGCAACTGGTGAGTTATATAGATTTCTCTTGGAATATTATTTAAATGTTTCTTTAAAACTTCATAAAATGTGATTTGCTGATAATGTACCTACCAGATGTAGTTGTATCAGGTGTTTTTCCCCACAGAAAAGGAACTGCAGGAATATTTTCATTGTGTATGCTGCTAGGTACAATAAAATGGATTGGAACATAAGCATAAGGATAAAGTTCCTTTCATTGCCAGGAAAAAATCAATCTTTAGTATGGTCAAAGACAAGCAAATAAAAGCATTAAATCAATAATAATAGTAAAAAATAAAAATAAAAGACAAGACAGAGTAATATATTGTGATTGGTGATAGATTAATATTGAAGAAATATTGGCTGATCTTCACTGCTCTCCCTTTATACACATTCTAGAAACAAGAAATTGCAATAAGAAATAAACATTGTACAAACTTTAATAGGAAGAAATGTACTTTTGGGGCATGAGAGGATCTTGCCAAGGTACAAAGTTCTGTGAACTTCTTTCTTCTCCCAGTTCTTGCTTTACTCTGGATAGAACATCTTTAAAGTAGACACACTACTTTGTTAGAGAATCTGTGGGTATTTGAAGTGTTATCACTTAAATGTTCCAGGCTTCTGACTGCAGACAAAGCATGGAACAGCCAAAATAAGTTCTAGGTAGTTTGGCAAGTGACACTGTTGTGATGTTGGAAGATTTGAGTTTTTGTCTCAAGTGAGATCTTAAGGGCTAGAGGACCAACATGGCAGGATAGAGATTTCTTATGCCTGCTATATTTGCCTAACCAAGGAGTTAGTGTAGTGTAACATTTAAAATATTGACCTAGGAATGGGGAGATTAAAATCTAAATTTGACTTTTAGCCATGGAAACTCACTGAGTGACTGGGTCTATCGCACAACACATGTAATCAGGTCAAGTAAAGACATAAAATGATGCGTTTACACAACTTCCTGGGCTTAATCAGCGTTAACATAGATAATATTTCTGTAGCTTCATGTGTTAATTTTGTAAACACATTAGAGTATGTTGTACAAATGTAGCATTATATTTCAGCCCAACCTATCTCTCAGGCTAGATTGTGCAGTCAAAAGAGGAGGAAAAGCTATTTATGTTGTTTTGTTATCATTTAAATATCCTGTAATTCTGAAATCATGGAAGTCATGTGTCCAAATGTGTCCAATTGAAAAAAATCAAACTGGAATAGATGCAAATTAGGATAGTGAGGATGAGTCATTGGAGGAAAGGCCGAAACTGGCTTTTATTGAGAAAGACACATATAGGCATAGTAAAGTACCTTTGAAGTATGTTAGAGATAGTGCCTATGGAAGGGGAGCTGGTATGATGGACTACAGTGAAGCGGCAATTTCCCAGGAAGGAGCACTTTTCAGAAAGGGGAGCAAGACGAGGCAGCCCAACCCGTTTTAATAGAAGACGAGTAAGGAAAGCCACTCCCTAGAATCTCCCAGAATGTATCTGTTAGAGTGAAAATAGTAAGAGTTTGCATGTCACAGAAAAAAATCTATAACTTTTTTTTTAAAAGGCGGTGCGTTGCCTTCGTTATTTGTGTTCAAGTAAAGCTTGCTATCTATTAACAATACTTAAATTTGGATTCCTGAACTGAGAAGGACTTTGGATTCAATAAACTACATGACACCTAACTCTGTGATGTTTGTCATTCCTAATCCTAGTTAGGTCATTAGGTCATTCCTAATCCTAGTTTTAGCAACAACAAGCAAGGGCAAGGGCATTTCAGGTTTTTTGGGGGGAGAAATATCAGAAGCTTAGACTATTAAGATGAGTAATTAGAACTGCAAGTTGCAATTGAAGGATTAGGTTATGCATGTTCTCTCTTGCTCCCTTGCTTTAATTTCAGATAGGCAAGGAATGTGTCTTACAAATCATTAGGATTATTATGCTTATAAGTTCTAAATTTCAGATTTACCTTATATATCCTAAGAATTCTTTATTTACTTGGGAAAATTTGGGAAGATTTGGATTAGTATTATTCAACTTTTGTACTAAGAACAAGTTGTACCATTCAAGGCATTCTTATTGTTATTGTTTCTCACTGTTAAATTCCCTTCAGAAGGGAGGATAATTGTTTATTTATATTGTGTACATGCATGACTGCATGTTGGCTTGGATAACACATGCTGTTTTTCCAAATTACATTATTCATTTTCATGGGTTGATTATTAAGTTGGATACCAATCTTCATCTTGTTTGGTTTTGTTTTCTGCAAAGTTTAAATCTGAAAGGCAACTTGCAGTTTTTCAGCATTTGCAAATGGTTTTAGTACCGGTAGTCCTTGACTTACAACCATAATTGAGGCCAAAATTTATGTTGCTAAGTGAGTAATTTGTTAAGCGAGTTTTGTCCCATTTTATGATTTTTCTTGCTGCAGTTGTTAAGTGAATCACTGCAGTTGTTAAGTTAGTAATACAGTTGTTAAGTGAATTTCACTTCCCCATTAACTTTGCTTGTCAGAAAGTCTCAAAAGCTGATCACATGACCCTGGGACACTGCAACTATCATAAGTATGATCCGGTTGCCACCACCCAAATTTTGATCACATGACCATGGGAACGTTGCAACTATCATAAGTGGGAAAAATGGTCATAAGTCACATTTTTCAGTGCTGTTGTAACTTCAAGTGGTCACTAAACAAACTGTTGTAAATCGAGGACTATCTGTAGTCCAGTAACTTAAATCTCTCTCACGCACACATTTATAGCAACTTTGGAAGCTGTGTATAGGAAAAACTGATATGTTCTTTGGTTTTAAGTTTAAAATGTATTCTTTTTTTAAGGATATGGAAAGAGCCTATGTTTTCAGTTTCCACCTGTATGCACTGGAGGTACCGGTATAGTAATTTCCCCTCTTATTTCTTTGATGGAGGACCAAGTACTACAACTCAAGTAAGTATAGTAATACTTTCTAAAGTAGATAAGTGGGATTTAAATATAAATGAAATGCTCCATGTTTGCTCTATTTAGTTAAAGCCATTCCAATGCCTGAATATAAGCATTTGGAAGTACGTCTGGCCCAGAAAGCAGCAACTCAAATAGATATATCTCATGTGGCAGTTCTACTTTGAGAGAAGCACTGGCTACTATTAGTTGACTTCCAGGTGCATTTTAAAGTCCAGGTTGTCAATTTTAAATTAATCACGGACGAAGATATATGTGGAACTGCCTTCTTCTGATAAGATATATTAGGGTAGGCTTTCTTTGTGCCTTCTTGATTAGAGATTATTACTACCTCACTCTTCTGGAATATTATCCTTTTCCAGATAGTTAAATGGCCCCGTTTCCTGTTTTCAAATAGTTACTTATTATGTCTGTTTCAGTGAATTAGGTTTTTTGTATTTTGATTATTGATTTCTGATTTCATAATATATGATTTTAAATTTAAAATTAGATTCTTTATCTGCTTGTTTTGAACTTGAGTTATAGACCAAGGGAATTTTATGCTATTCAGACTTGGCCCACAAGGTCTGCAAATAATAGGATTCTTTGCCAAGCTACAAAAGGGAAATTTGTGTAGAATCAAATATACTAATGTTGCTTTGGACAGGTTATGAATTATTTTAAGTAATTGCTTAATGCATAGAATTAGGTTTGGTAATTAGAACACATGTTTCATTATCCCTGTGCAGTAATAGTTTTATGTGCTTTTCTGGATCAAGAGGCCCTTTTTTCATCACTCAAGCCATGCTTTTCTCCTTTATTGACTATTGCAATGTGCTCTATGTGGGGCTACCCTTGAAGAGTATCTGGGAATTGCAGCTGATGCAGAACGTGGTAGAATGAGCAGTTTTGGGTGCCCCAAATGATGTGCTTGTGTCTGCCTGCGCTACCCTCAAGTCTTGCTATGCTCTGGCTGTGCCTCCACGGCAACTTGCAATCCATAGTCTGCCTGCAAAGCACCTGAGACATTCAACTTCCTCACTGATTTTGGTTGCAAGGAGGCGCTCACTTAAGGACATAGAAACCTTTCTTAACAACAGCAGTTGGGAGTGCAGGGACTGCGGTTGCTAAGCAATTGGATCATGCTTTATGATCATATTGTTTAGCAACAGAAATTTGAGTCAAATTGTAATTTGAGGACTTCCTGTAGTAACATTTTTATGAAAAGAAAAACATTATTGCAGAATAAACGTGACCATCATTTTGAATTAAGCAATGCTCTCAATGGAGCATTTTTATTTTTGCTTTATTTTGTAACATATGCATATATATGCCAGGAGGAGGGGAGGCACATTTGGAATTTTTGGTGTACTGTGAACTTGGTTTTTTTTCTTCAGACATATCATTACCAGGCTAGGTAACATCACCAATACTATAGACATTTTAGATCAAGTAAGCACTAGAAGCAGCAGCATACGGACTATTGATTCTTGGTGTTGGAGAGAGTATGATAGAGAGTACAAACAAACAAACAAATGATCATAGTTCTCACTTGAGGCACAAATGACCAGACTCAAAGTACTATATGCAAAAACCCTAGTCTCTCGAAGCACATTATGCAAAAACCCTAGTCTCTTATAAAGCCCAAAATCCTGGAAAAGAATAGAAGGAAAGTGAAAAAGAGCATGGCTAGCAGTAGGGTAGATAGACTCAATTATAGCAGCAATTGGTGCAAAACAATACTCACATAACATGAAGCTGGTAATATATTTAGTATTTAGTATTATCAACAGCCCCCTAAACTCACTTCATGCCTTAGCTCTGATGATGTTATCTTATTTACCGGTATTCTATTATCTAGACTGATAATGGAATATCTGCAATAAGAAAACCAAGTTTAGAAAACACAAAGAACCCAACATTTTAACTCTGACACACACACACACACACACTCTTCCTTATTGCAAAATGTGAAGTGTTGAGATTTTGTTTAGGTGCCCACATAATAGCCTATATACCAGAAGCCAAATTGGTCAGTTTGCTTCATGTCAGTCCTTTTTATTCCTAAAGATGTTTTTATTTTAGTTTGTTTTCTGCGAGTATATTTCAGACAAAGTATTGACCCAAATGATTATTTAAGTATTTAATCATTTCTTGCTTTGATGCTCAATTTGCTATTTTGGCTTAAGTAGGAAGTTGACAAAGAATGTAAAGAAACCTTGAAGGTATTATTGCATATTTCTGCCTCGTCTAATAATCAAAAATGCACTGGAATATATTAGTTTACATTACTTTGTACATACTGGTTTCTTTAAAAACATAAGACTATATTGTGGGAAATAGTATTTGGTTACAGTAAATTATAAACTACACATAGGTTTTTTTCTGTTATATGTCCTTTCTTTTTCTTGGGAAATCAAAATTTTCAAATTTTTGGCTAGGTTGCCAAAAGAAAAGAAAAAAAAAATCACAAAGCAGTTTTGGTGGTAGATTTGAAGCAAGGGTGAAATCACTTCTTTATTTAGGAAGTAGCCTTTCATTTCTAAAAATACACTTTTATTATATATAAAAAAGCTCTTGTTTAACATATGTGTTATATATTCTTTGTAATTTGGATGTGCACGTCACTCATTCCACTTCCAAATTCTTTCTTTTTGAAAGTTTCATGGAGAGTTTTAAACTTACTTTCTTCTACTCTGAAATATAACATTTCCAGAGCTGTGCAAGATGATTTCGAAGGCATGGACAGAGGAAAGAATTGTTCTACTTTACATATAATACAAAATCTAGCTTTTACTTTTTTTAGGAAAAGTTGTTCTTAAAAGTGATGCAGTGTTCATGAATTAATCTTTACTTTGATTTTTTTTTTCTGCAGAATGTCAGGAGTTCCAGCTTGCCTGCTTGGATCAGCACAGTCAAAAAACGTCAGAGAGGAAATCAAAGCGTAAGCTTTATTCCAGCCCTGTATTTATAGTACTGAAACACTTTTTTCAATAAATATTATTACGTTGTTGAAATGAATCATACTGAACTCAGTGGGACTTTTTGGAGAGAATTCTATCACAACCAAATCTTAACCAACATTTCAACTGTGTGTAATATGAATGTTAGTTTACTTTTGTCAGAAAGTAATTCTGTTTTCCTTTGCTTTACACAGGGGCCAGTATAGAGTTGTCTATTTAACTCCAGAATTCTGTTCAGGGAACCTCTTGTGGCTTCAGCAAATTGACAAAGCAATTGGTAAGTGTTGATAATTGATGTACAAAACCTTGAACGTTTTCTTTAAGAGCCACTGGAATTCTGCCTCAAATTCAAATGTGTGGTTGGAAGTCCCTTCTGGCACCATTTTCAGTAAAGCAAAATGATGGATCTCTCTGGTGGGACTGGAGGAGTCAAGGTAGATCATATCACTTTCTTTAGGTGCAATACTACCTTAAATAAAATCACTCCTTTGATTTAACCTAGGACCTTGATAGCATAAATTATGCAATTCGGCACAATTTATTTCAGTGTGCACATTCTATAAATCTTTGGAAAATGAAGGAATTGATTCTCTTTTCTCTTAACCTAATTTTTTTTTCTTTTTAGATTGTGGCTTCTAAGATTTCACATGAATTTCTAGCATATTTTCAGTTTTAATTAACTGCACACCATTACAAATCATTGGCTTTCTGCATGTGACAAAAACAAAACAAAAAATATTTGCAGAGGCCAGCCACCTAAATAGCAATAGCAATAGCACTTAGACTTAGCACTTACACTTAGACTTAGACTTATAAACCACTTCATAGGGCTTTACAGCCCTCTCTAAGCAGTTTACAGATTTTTCCCAACAATCTGGGTCCTCGTTTCCCAACTTTGGAAAGATGGAAGGCTGAGTCAACCTTGAGGTAGTGAGGATCAAACTGCTGGCAGTTAGCAGAGTTAGCCTGCAACATTCCATTCTAACCATTGCACCAGAATGGCCACCATGTTGCCTTCAGAATATCTTGTAATTACATGGAAGAATTTTGATGCTCAATACCACTAGCATGGGTTTTATTTATTTTTTCCATTTTCAGGCAGAAACACAAAACTATAAAACAAAACTATAAAATGCTTATTTCTGCTTTCTCACAAACTTTACTCAGTTTTTCCAGATTACTGGCAGAACAAACTCCCTTTTAGAACTAATTCAGAACTAATTGTGCATTATGTACTTTTTAAAAATAGTTGTGATCAAAGATCTTTAAGATCTTTAAGATTATTATTTCTTTACCAGAAATAATGCTCTGTTTATAGAAAAATAGATAAATTGCTTCAGCTCCTATATGTTCTACAGACAACTCTTTGCTCTAAATTCTGAAAATGAAAACAAACTATAGAGGATTATGTTTATTTCTCTTTAGGTATCACATTAATTGCGGTTGATGAAGCTCACTGTATTTCTGAGTGGGGACATGACTTCAGAAATTCTTTCAGGTCTTTGGGGTTGTTAAAGAAAGCCCTTCCTAAGGTAAAAAAGCTTATTTATATTGATTTTTTTTGCACTTTAAATGTTTAAGTATGCGTGTGTGTGTGTGCGCACGCAATGAACATTGGAATTTCTTTGTTGGTTTTCACTTTCAGCAATTAATCCCATATGGTTTAAAGGATGGGTAGTTCATCATCCAACTTTAGCCTTAGCTAGATATTTTGTAGATGTCTTAGATTGACTTGGCTAAATATTCTGCAGATACTTTACATATCACTTTCCATATTGACTAGCCTTTGTTTTGATAAATGTTTGTAAACTGTCTAAATCACCTCTAGATGAGATGGGAGGCACATAAATCTAATAAACAAGCAAGCAAGCAAACAAACAAACAAACAATCTTCTGCACTAGATAACAGTGAACTGTCTTACTTTAAACTATATGGGAATCAGTGATTGAATCTGTAAACCCAAGAAAAGACCATCGCTACACATGGTGATTAAGGCTAACAGTAATATCACTGTGTGCTTGGCTTCAGTTTGATTTGCAAGAATTAGTCTGCTATGTGAATATACTCCATGTGTTAGTGGAACTTTAGTTGTTTCTGGTCAAGGTTTCCAGGATATGTGCATGCATACTAAATACTGTGCTCAATTCAAAGGCTTCCGGTAATTCCATTTCTTAATTTTGTAATGTCATTTGAAATAATTAGTAAATTCATCTTTTTATTCTATCATAGTTTTCTTTTTTTTCTTTTTAGGTTCCTATGATTGCATTGACTGCAACAGCAAGCTCTTCAATTAGGAAGGATATAATAGACTGTTTGAATTTAAGAACTCCTCACATTACCTGTACCAGTTTTGACCGACCTAATCTATACCTAGAAGTTAGACGAAAATCGGGAAATATAATCCGTGATTTATTGCAGTTCCTCATTCAGAAAGACAAGTAAGCAAGCTCTGAGATATATTGACAACTTTTTCTTAACTAGAAGATCATTTTCATGGAAGAAATCTTAAACAGTTTTTAGAACCCTGTTTAGTTTATCTGAGAATTTGGGAGTCAATTATTAGCTTTTAGTATAATCTACCTCAGAAAATGTTCTTATGAGGACAAACTTGAAGGAAGAATGTAGTCTATATACCAAATAGAAATGCAATAAATCAATAAACTAAAGCTTAATTGTGGAGGTTGGACATTAAAGAAACAGCAGAAGATGGATTGGCAAACAGGCCTGCTATAAAGTCTGTTGTGTAAATACAATGTTACTGATCATTGCAATCCTTTTCTTTCTGCTTTTAAAACATAGTTACAGAGGCCAGATTGGGTAGTAAAACTGTATATTCACTTCCTAAATTATGTCTCTGCTTCACATGAGCAAGAAATTATTTGTATATGTGTTGGGGATATACCACAAGCATAAATTCTTGACATTGCCAAAAAAGTGTCTGTCACACTTTCAGAAGCCTTCATTTTGTACTCTTTACCGGTTCTTTCAATTTTAGTCATATACTAATTTTGCTCTTCCTTTGTCCTATGTTTTCAAGTTTTATTCCTTTGTCATAAGCATTCCTTGATTCATGCATAAAATCTATATTTGAAACAGAGTTTTGGGCAGATCTTCACCAAGTAGCATTCTTATTCATTTTTGGGTTTCCAAATGACGTAAAATATTTTTGTACTTTGATATTGTTTTCATCCATACATTCACATGTAGATTAATCATTGCTCTTGATTACATTCCTTAGTATTTTGGATAGTTTCCCCCAACTCTTTCCATAGTCTTTCATTATCATAGTTAGTAGAGTTTAGCTTGCAGTTGTTACCAACCCTATATTGCTATTTTCAAAGAGCAAATAAGATGAGCACATAGCAAACTAACTCATATTTTCTGACCTTTAGCATCGCTTTCCTGCATATATTTATCAGTTCTGCTTCATAAGATCAGACTACTTTCATCCAGGTTTATTACATCATTCACCTTTCTTAGTTTCATAACTTATCTATTTAAAGTTTTCATTTGTTTTTATTATAACATTATATTTGTTTTCTTTACATTTATTTCTCTTTGATTCCAAATTGTAATCTTTTATGTAGCATGATCATCCACAGATGGATCTATATGTTTTGATTTCAAATGCCCATCAAATCTTTGTCAATTGAAGTTTCCACATAATGTTTTTTTTTTGTAAAATAAAGAGTAATTCAGTTCTACAAATGCCTTGCAAATATTTCAGTCATATTATTAGTCAGTATTTTACTTGTGTGATACAGAGGGAGAGGAATGGCCTTGAGAGATAAAAGAAAGCTGCTGCCAAGGCAACGTATAGATAAAAGAAACCTGAGTCTGGAGCAGAAATGCAATGTATGCAAATGTCTCAAACAAAGACCCTTTCTAGTTCACACAGAAATAAAGGGGGGAAAGACATATTCAAACTTGCAAAATTCTGTTGCTATAACTTTACAATAAAATTACTGTTAGGTTATATGAATTTGGTTTCCTAATTGGACCTATTGAAGGCCTGATATGTGAACCTGTGTTTGAGAGAAAGGCAATTTTAAAGTAATGTAAATTGACATTGAGATTTATCATAGACTAATCAGTTTATTAGCTATTCTAATAACTACTGGAAAAACCTCACATACAAATGATTTCTACTTATTTTTCTAATCCTAGGTCTACATATGAATTTGAGGGCCCCACCATTATTTACTGTCCAACAAGGAAGACTACTGAACAAGTAGCTGCAGAGCTAAGAAAATTAAATCTAGTTTGTGGTATATACCATGCTGGCATGGAAATCAAGGCAAGAAGAGATGTCCACCATAAATTCATGAGAGATGAAATTCCGGTATGGAACGACTTCACTTATTATCTAGTTTAGGCAAATGAAATATACAGAAGACGGTTTCCATATTAAATATATAAAACAACATAAACATGAGGACCTTGGTGCTCTCTGAGCTTGAACCAAGGTCAGAGACCATCAAGGACCCCACAGTTCAACCCTGAGCTACAGATAATCGGTTCTATTGGTACCATATAAATGTATTGTTTTCCTTTTCAAAATCAGGACTCACTATTAAGTTGATAATGAATGTCTTATTGAAGTTGATCTATTAATTCTCTGCATATTTACCTGATAGTATGCTGGTCAACTCGCAAAGCATTTCTGGTCTGCTCTTGAGTTGCCTTATTGAATTCAACAATACTTCAGTGTTTTTATTCATAGGATCTGGCTAAATGTTTTTTTCTAGCATTTTTAATTGATTATTTCAAATTTTTTGATGAAATATGAATAGTATAGTTACATTTCTTCCTTTCTTTTGAAACAATATAGGTTTGTATATTATTTACATCGGAGATATGCTATATAAACACTAATAGTTCAAACCTTGTTTTATGTAACCTTTAATTTATGTGGTTGTTTTTTAAGGTCATGACATTTATGCATATATTAATATTCTGAGTATAGTTCCTGTTTTTTTAAAAAAGGACTGTGAAGACAAACTAGTCAGTCTAACTAATATCAGGAAGTTTTAACATTTAATATGTTAAATTAATTAACATATTAAATTAATTAATTAATTAATTATTAATTAATGGTCTATCTAGTACAATTTCATTCATATTTTAGTCCATGATTTGGAATAACATGATCATATTTCATATTTTAATCAAACCAGTTTTTGTGTGTGTGTGTGTGTGTGTGTGTGTGTGTGTATATTTGTGTGTGTAAACACATACACATGTATATTGGTACTTTTTATGAAGCTTTCTGAATTTTAGTATTTCTTCATAAATATCAAGTCCTAAAACTTCTGTGTTTTCCCCAAAATAAGACCTAACCAGAAAATAAGCCCTAGCATGATTTTTCAGGATGCTCATAATATAAAGCCTACCCCCTCACCCCCCCCCCCCCAAATAAGCTCCAGTTAAGAATGTCAGCCAGACGGATCCATTTATTGTATCTCCTTGAAAAGAAGACCTAATTAGAAAGTTAGCCCTAATGTGTCTTTTGGAGCAAAAATTAATATAAGACCCGGTCTTATTTTCAGGGAAATGTGGTACTGCTAGATAGAGAACACATTAAACAAATGAGTCTAAAACATTATATTTGTTCATTTATTTTTTGAGGAAAATGACCCAAAAGTATATATAATATTTGTGTGTGGAAGATCTATGCTAGAATCGATCACTACAAATGAGTCTTTAACAGCTTACTTAAATGCTCCCCTCCCCCCATTACTTCTTGACATTGCATGATATGTTTTGATTCTTGCAGACCTAAATGAGGTTCTCTCCCCAAATCAGGAAGGCAGATTCTGGTTGACTATTTAAAACTTCCCAAGAACATTTTTGACAGTGGGATTGTCAAACCCCGGGAAATCAGAAGGTCCAGACAGTTCAAATGGGTATAAAGATTTATTGCAAGCTTAAACTCTCTAAAAGAATCTGATCTACTAAGGGTCCAAGCAAATTGGCGGTAGATAAGAATGACTGGAATACAGTCATTGTGGTCGTGAAGGATCTTGAGACTGATGACATGTTTGACCCCTCTCTTAGACTTAGCTTAGTCTTCTCCTGTACAGTTCACATCACTGTATGTGTTTTCCTAGAAGATGAAACATTTGGGGGCACTTTAATTGGGATTCTTGTCCTCAGCAGTGGCATTTTAACATATGTATTGGATTTAGTAAATAATACTTGGAATTCAAATATTGTGTTTCTAAGCTGAGTCTGGCAAAGCACTGACAAGTCATACTATAAAAATACTTTATGCAGATCAAACATTAATACTGAAAACTGTATTAGTACTGAGATGAATGTAACTTTGCTATTGGGGATTTTGGTTCTTTTCTGCAGTGTATAGTCGCTACTATAGCCTTTGGAATGGGCATTAATAAAGCAGACATTCGGACTGTTATACATTATGGAGCCCCAAAGGAAATGGAATCATACTACCAGGAAATTGGAAGGGCTGGTCGTGATGGGCTTCCAGCCTTTTGCTATGTATTGTGGACTCCAGCTGACATGAGCTTCAATAGGTAAGTGCAATTCTGACTTGCTTTTTATGTATAAATATTAAAACAATAGATATAAAACCATTCTGAATATTTCAAACATTTGCAAGTAGCCATTGTTTAGTGACTGCTTTGTTTGGTGACTGTTCACAATTATGAATGTGATGAAAAAGTAATATTGTGATCAATGCTCGCATTTACACCACTGGCAGATTTGTAAAGCAAATAAAAGCTGAAAACTGAAGGAAGACCGTACTTGTTCCCATTTCATTTTCATTCCATATCATTTCATAAATTTAATTCACAATTCCATCCACCATGTGAAAACTCCTTTTCACTCACATCCAAATGTTTTTATTTCAGTGGAAATATTTTGCCTATTCTTTTCTCTTTTAATCTTAATTTTATGACTTCTTTTTGTGCAAGTGCATCTTTATTTCTTTATACCTTACATCATATTTTTATTTCAGCATTTTTATAACTTTATATGTATTTTTTTCATCCAGAGATTTACTTTTTCTACTAAGCATTGTAGAATGAGGTATTAATGAGGTATGAAACTAAGCAGTTTTATACCTCATTAACACAGCTCCATTCTTGTAGTGTAAATTGATTTTTGTGGCTCAAGCAGCTTCTATTTCTCTTTCTGTTCATTCTAATCTGCCTTGTACTTTTTCTTACGAGTTTTTTCTGCAGTTCTTTCTTTCTTTCATTCTTTCCTTTCCTTCCATGTCCTTTCCCCCACCCCCAAAATCTATTCTTGACACTATGAAATAATAGCCTGTCCTTTGTTCAGAGCCTGTTATCTTTCTAGCCTTTACTAATTAACTTAATCATAAACAATAACAATTAAAATAAGTCTTTTAAATTTATATTTATACTTTTCCCATAAATGGGAAAGAATATGCCATGAATGGACTTCTATTTAAAATATACCATTATTTTAAAGAGATACTCATGAAACAGGATCTCTGAATAACCCACTCATTATATATATATTTAACATGTTTTAGTCCATCCACTTATGACACTTAACAGAATAATATTTAAGACAACATTTTTATTATATGGGCTTACTCTAAACCTGGTTCAAGGATTAGGGAAAAACATACTCCCTTTATTCAACCACTGTACTCCTCAAAACTGAAAATCATCATACAATGCTATGCCTTACACTTTTCTTAGTTTCACAAATGTACAATCTAATCTGATTTTCTTCCTTTCCTTCATTTCATTTCTTAATTCATTCTCTTTATTATTTATCCCTCTCATTTTCCAAGTCACAGTCACAATCTTAAAGTTAAAGTTTCGGAGTTCGCAGAATGTCTGCTTTTTCTTTTATACATATATATATGTATATATATATATATGTTTTCTGAGGTTTTCACGGGTGTTTGTATATAGGTCTTTGGTTATTCGGGTTTTCTCCCACGTAAAATTGGAAGTATCTTGGCGACGTTTCGACAAAGTCTCATCCGTCATCTTCAGGCTGGTGTTCTCGGCTTCGTGGTTCCAGGAGCTCCTGAAAGCACGAAGCCGAGAACACCAGCCTGAAGATGACCGATGAGACTTCATCGAAACGTCGCCAAGATACTCCCAATTTTACGCGGGAGAAGACCTGATATATATATATATATATGTGTGTGTGTGTGTGTGTGTGTGTGTGTGTGTGTGTGTGTGTGTGTGTGTGTACAGGTGATATCTCGGGTTTCTTCCCGTGTAATTGCAAACATATCTTTGGAAGTATTGCAGCGACGTTTCAATGAAATCTCATTCATCATCTTCTGGCTGATGTTCTCGGTTTGGTGCCTATGGTGATGAATGAGATTTCATCGAAACGTCGCTGCAATACTTCCAAAGATATGTTTGCAATTACACGGGAAGAAACCCGAGATATCACCTGTACACACATATATACCCGTGAAAACTTACACAGACATATATATATATATATATATATATATATATATATATATATATATATATATATATATACACACACACACACACACATACACACACACATACACTCCTATATATTGCCTGTTATATATTTACAATTGGGGGAGGGGAAGGCAGCAGAAAAAAAGATCAGATGAATTATCAGTATTTCAGGGTTTTTTTCTATTCTTTTCCTTTTTAAGACACCTAATCAGTGAGATACCGGTTGAAAACTTTCGCCTGTACAAACTGAAGATGATGGACAAGATTGAGAAATATCTACGCTTAAACAGCTGCAGGCGGAGGTAAGCGTTTATGTTGTTTATTTAAGCAAGTGACAAACAATAGCTTTCAGTAAAGCTAAGTAAGATTTTGAAAAGTCATAGAAGGTTCTGCTGGATTTTTGCACTTGTACCATCAGTTTCATACTTTGAAAAAAATATGTCTGTCTCAGGATAATTCAAGGACAAATAATTAGCTCCTATGTGAATTAATTAATGATGATGATTTTAGCTCATTGTTTTCTTCAATGAATTTAACATGTACATTCTTGTTCTTTTATTTAATTCTCAACGTTCTCTTGGGCAGAATCATCTTGTCTCATTTTGAAGACAAACAACTCCGAAAGGCATCGAGAGGCATCATGGGAACAGAAAAATGTTGTGATAATTGCAGATCGAGGTAAATGTTGCACCCCAAAGATTTAAGGTTTGGAACCACCTTCCCTCAGCAGAGAAATGTATAATGGCTCTCTGCTAATGAAGTATTACTAAACTGTCATTACTTTTAACATAAAGAATATATCAGTGTATGGTATGCCATTCAGTCATTTACTGCCAAATCTTAATTCACAGAATATAATTTTATTTTAGTTTCACTATTATTACTTTACATTTATAATCTAAAGAATTAAGATGCCAAAGATAGATTTTCTATATTTTATTCTCACAATAAATCTGTGAGATCAGTTAACATAAGTCAGAGCTAGAATTATCTAAGGACATGAAAGTTTTTGAACCCATATTGTTGTTATCTGATCTGACATTGGGCCACCTACCCCATTTAATTCAAGCTAAAGTGCAGACAGAAGACATGATAAAAAGTTTATGAGGCTGCCTCAAGATTGCAATTAAATCACTCAGGCCTGGCAACCATCAATCCTTGCATTGATAGCATTGCAATTAGAATATTGCAAAATATTCAGTTTGAAGTTTTCTCTGAAAAGTGCCTAGATGCTTTCATTGGTATATAATGATGTAGGTGGACATTCAACCAGTGCAAAATCCCTGGGTCC
This sequence comes from Masticophis lateralis, assembly GCA_030761175.1. Taxonomy (NCBI): domain Eukaryota; kingdom Metazoa; phylum Chordata; class Lepidosauria; order Squamata; family Colubridae; genus Masticophis; species Masticophis lateralis. The sequence continues at coordinate 184,776,897 of JAUDYJ010000002.1, read as the reverse complement.
ATATCCTGTCCGGATTGAAGGTTCAATACTGATTTTCAGTTGTTGGTGCTTCATTATTTACAGCCCTGAATGCTTTAGGCTTTATCGTTTGAGAGACAAGCAGAGATCAGTTTGAAAATTATTGGGCAACATTCTGCATCAATGCAATTATGGGGCAGAAAGAATATTTTTATTAGAATGTATGAGTAGACATGAATGTATGAGTAGAAATGAGATGAGAATAAAGAAAAAGTAATTGGGATATTTGGAGACTAGTAACAAACCTGAAATATGTCTGCTTATAAAAATGTCTGCTTTTAAACAGTGATCTCAGAGTGACAAGTTAGTGTGTGTGTGTTTGTATTTGATGGCAAATCGAATGAAGTTTAACATTTGAACTTAAAAATAGAAAATAAAGTAATAACATTCTTAAGGAGGAAAGGGAAATGAGACCACATTGAAAATTGTAGAGATTTATACGGGAAAGATAATGATACATCAACAAATGCAATTGAAACAAACATACTAATATCCAAGAAAAATAATGAAATGAGGGTTATAGTATTGTGAGAATATTGAAAAAGATAAGTTTGAAGGTTTTTTACTAATACCGTTGTGTCAAGAAGCGTAAATAGGATGAAGATTAATTTGCCCATTGGTCTTGATGACATCAGTGATTAGAAAAGAAGCATTTTCTAGGTTGCTTTTCCGATTATGCGAGGTTGTAATGCTAATGATTTATGTATTATTTATTTATTTATTTATTTATTTATTGAGTTTTTATACCGCCCTTCTCCCGAAGGACTCAGGGCGTTGTACAGCCATGATAAAACGACATATAATACAAAATTTAAAACACTTTAAAAATGTATTAAACAATTTGGCCCCCAGATTTAAAACTCACCAAATTAAAATACCCTTTTCGAATCCTTATTAGGCTAGGCCAGCTTGTTGGGAAAGGAGAGTCTTAAGGGCATTGCGGAAGGTGCGCAGGTCAGGAATCATATGCATCCCTGGGGGCAGTTCATTCCAGAGGGCCGGTGCCCCCACAGAGAAGGCTCTCCCCCTGGGGGTCACCAGTCGACACTGTTTGACTGACGGCACCCTGAGGAGTCCCTCTCTGTAGGAGCGTGTTGGTTGGGAGGCTATCAGTGGCAGAAGGCGATCCCGTAAATATCCAGGTCCTAAGCCATGGAGTGCTTTAAAGGTAGTAACCAACACTTTGAAGTGCACCCGGAAGACCACCGGGAGCCAGTGCAGCTCGCGCAGGAGAGGTGTTACATGGGAACGCCGTGTTGCTCCCATAATCACCTGTGTGGCCGCATTCTGGACCAGCTGGAGCCTCCGAGTGCTCTTCAAGGGGAGCCCCATGTAGAGAGCGTTACAGTAATCCAGATGGGAAGTGACGAGATCATGAGTGACTGTGCGCAGGGCATCCCGGTCCAGAAAGGGACGCAACTGGTGAAACAGGCGAACCTGATAAAAAGCCCCCTTGGCCATAGCTGTCATATGGTCTTCTAAAGACAGCTGTGCATCCAGGAAGACACCCAAATTGTGAGCCCTCTCTATGGGGGGCAGAGCCTCACCCCCAATAGTCAGCGATGAAGTCAGCTGGCTATACCGGGATGCCGGGAGCCATAGCTACTCGGTCTTGAAGGGGTTGACTCTGAGTCTGTTTATACCTGTATAAGAAAGAGAAAAATACCCCCCCCCCCATTTTTTTTAGTAACAGTTATAAACAATGTATACATGTAGGTGCAGTTCTAGGAACTTACTTTCTACTCCGGAAATTAGCCCTCAACGTATTTTAGAAGATTTTGGTCAGCAAGCATACAAACTGATGACTGCAGTAAATATTCTAAAGGAGAGATTTGGCATGGGGGTTCCAATACTGTTTCTCAGAGGATCTGTAAGTATGGTAAATTGATGTAAATATGGTACTGGGGCAAATGGTGGGTCTGGGAGTGCAAGCATTCTAGGATTTTCTACTTCTTATTAATTCAATATTATTCATTACATATGAAAGAACAAGCTCTGTGCTACTTACTGTGGTAACAGAAAGTTTGTGAGTTAAAGAGTATACCTAATATTGTGTCCCATTCCTTTATTTGTTAAATAGCACAAACTTTCTTTCACAACTTTGTGCATTCTGTAGAGCTTTCATATTTGACTAAACGTTGTTTTAATTTTAATAAATATAATTTATGTTTTACTTTTCACCTTTTTATCTATCCTACCATAGGACAGATTAAGTGAAATAATGCTATCATCTCTCATGTCCTCTCTTAGCATTCCATAATCCAGCATTTAGGCTCCCCCCCCCCCCCCACCCATGGGCACTGGGCATGGTTTCAAATAAAACCCTGTGCAACAATTTCTTGCCAGTTTTCTTTTCTAAAAATACTGTGTATGACTGAGAGTCTTTTCTATTATTCAGTACTAAAAACGTATAAAAATCACTTTGAATAGTCAGAAAGTGCTATGGCAATACTTCCTTCTATTAGTTATTTAAGGTAGGTCATTCAGTATGTATGAAATTGGCTATTTTAAGAGCTATTCACTGTTTCATTCAACTGAAATTGAAAAATGCCTTAGGAAAAGAATTAATTTTCAGTTAATCTTCTGTATTAACTGTAGAATATGTCAGAAAGTTTCTTCTGCTGTTATGGTTTAAGAAACTATTTTAATTATTATAGCAGGAAACTATACTTTTGCTTTTTATGTTTTACTGATTATTTACTGTAATTAACAGTATTTCAGATGTAAAGTCTAATATATTATTCTATGTAGCTTTTATTTGTATGTGTAACAAGTATTTAATGTTTTGATAATAATATTAAGATAATTAGAAATGTCCTTTACAAAGCATAAGTCCAGATATAAATAGTTTACACCACATTCACCATGGTTTGTGAAGATTTGTTTTATCATCAGCTTTGTTTAACCTAGTAGACTTTGGGTAAAAATAAGCACAGGTGTGTTCCTAAACAGATTTCAAGTGAGCCACCAGAGAGATCAGATTTCACCTGTTATTTGAAATTTGAATCCATCTTCAGTGGTGATCAAATTCTCCTGGGAACTTTCAAATTAAAAAGTTGCCTCAGCTGAAATTCTACACTATCCCTATTAAGACAAAGGAAGGTTTAAAACTTTCAAAATATGGCTTTTGCAGTTGTGAGATTTTTTGTTTGTTTCATTTTGTGGATAACAATTTCCAACACTTTGTGTTTGTGGACATGTGAAATGATGCATACCATTCTATTAAGTCCCCAAATTGAGTTACAAACCAGAGCAAAAATAAAAATGATGAAACAAGTCCAAGAGAAAGATATTATATAATAATAACTACATGAAAGTGGTATCAATTTGGCATCTCTTCAGCAACTAAATGCTCTTTGTTCCACCAAAAACCTCTAATGAAGGTAAAAAGGAATACGGATACTTCCTCTACCCTATGCGTAGCCTGATCAAAAATCTGCTCTTGGACCATCAGGAGAGATGGTGCAAAGGATTGTTGGGAGAATAGGTCATCAAACATATCAAGCTCTCACTACTGCTTTTTAACATTTCATCAGTAGGTTACCAATAGGATACAATCCATGCAAAACATGAAAGAGCATTAACATACTTTGCCCAGTAACTAAGAGATACTGGTAATTTCTACCCTAAAATTGTTTCCTCTAAAATAAGACATCCCTGATAATAAGCTCAATTGGGCTTTTGAGCGCATGCACTAAAATAAGCCCTCCCCTGAAAATAAGCCCTCCCCAAAAATATTTAAACACCTGTGCAGCTGGTCCCCGCCATTTCCTCCATGCACCCCAAAATAATAAGATCTCCCCGAAAATAAGGCCAAGTGCTTATTTCGGGGTTCAAAAAAATTTAAGACAGGGTCTTATTTTCAGGGAAACACAGTAGTCAAACCGATACCATACTTTCTAAAAGTGAAATTTTAAGTCATGATTTCAAATGCCTTGAATACATAAGTTAACATTGTCAGAAAGAGGGGAAGGGAGAAAGAATAATGTGGCCATGTGGCCTACACATTTACCAAAGGGATTTTTATAGAGAAAATGCTGCAGTACAAAATGTGCTTCTTGTAACAGGATTCAGATACTGTCCTGGCTCAAGACTTTAGCAAAGTCATTAACAGCCCAGGGAATAAAATGAAGAGAGGCGTATGCTGTTGAGTAGACTACATTTTTGTCCCAGTTTAGCCCAAGGATTGAGATGCAGAATATTCTTTACCTGGGTACAGTTGAGTAGACAAAGCAAAAACTATTCCCTGATCCAACTGAAGATTTGAGGATTCCTGAAGATATAAACAGAATTGTTGGGGGGGGGAGGAGAAGCGGGGAAGTTGTGTCACAAAAATGGTTTCAATGCCTTTGCTTTTAGGATCCAGTTTCTTAAAATCTGATTTGCTTTCTTATTCTTCCAGTTAGGCTAAGCACATTAATAGTTAAATGTATTTTTTTTCATTTCAGATGATCTTTTCTTTAAAAAAAAAAAGCTTAGATAAAAAAACAAACTTGCCTCCAGTGATGTATTTTGAATTGACTGTAATCTATTTTATTCCTATTTTAAATTTAGCCTATACAGGGAAAAAGGTCTTCCTTTCCAGGAAATAGCAATATAAATATATAAACCCTTCTGCAACTCCCTTTTCCAAAGAAATCTAATAAAGCTTGTTTACCTTTTATCACACTGGTTCTCTATGAAGAGGCAGTCATTTTCTGTATATTAGAAAGATGTATATTTCTTGATGGGATAATGGAAAGGCTGCATTGTTAAGTGATGACTGTATAGAATTATGCAGAAGCAAATAGAGAATTGTGCCTTTTAAATACTGTATTCTTGAGTGTATTACTAGCCTTTTTTGTTTTAAACCAGTTTTCTAAGCGTCTCCCAGACAATTTCCGGAGTGACACTCTGTTTGGAAGCGGGAAGGATTGGCCAGAGCACTCATGGAAGGCATTGGGCCGACATCTCATGCTTGAGGGTTTTCTTAAAGAAGTTTCTGGTCAAAACAAGTTTTCAGTCATGTGCATGCTTACTGAGAAGGTAGGTTTGTAGTCATCAGAAAAAGTGTTCAGTTAAGTGACAATTTGGGGTATCAGTGTATTAAGTAATTTGTTTTGCTCGCAGGGTAAAGATTGGCTCAATAAATCAAGAAAAGGGCAGTCGCAAAGCCTTTTCCTTCCATCTGATGAGGAACTATACTTAAAGAAACCTACTCCCAGGTGATTATATCTTCTGATTCTGAAGGGCATGCATTTCAAGCCAGTCTGTCCAGGAGACTTTTTTTTGTTGTTTCCAGACTAGTCAAAATTTCTGGATTCTACAATTCTCAGAATCCTTTGCCAGCCAAAGTAATATATTTTGTGCTTTCAAATCTCTGGATATTTAGGGTTGAATGTTTTTCCAAGGCTGTTAGTTAAGAATTAGTTTTTATTTGTAAATACTGTGACAAAACATTAGACAGTATAAGTAAGTAGTTGCTACCTTCTTTAACATGTTGAGCTTTATATTGTGTGAAAGTAGTACATTTAAACTCGCAGCTCTTTTGCCCGTGTATATTCAGAATTGGTTTGATTGTAGCCATCTCTTTTTCTGTTTTGAGCTCAGCTTGTGTTTTGAGCTTTGTACTTCCTTCCAAGTTGCTTGAGATAATATGCTTCAAATTCAGAATTGTTTGAATCAGAATGCTTTGCAAAGAACGTTTACTGTGGGATTGGTTTTTGCTTTCAAGATGTCTGAACTCCTTTATCTTCCCCTTTGCAGTAATAAACAAATCTCTGCAGAAGCAGGACATGTTTCCAGTGCTGGGTTACCTCTGTCAACATTCAGGAAACAGGTCTGTGTTATATCAGAGATACATCTTTTCTGGTAACTTAGAGATATTATCTCTTAGTCAGAGGCAGTAGCAGCATGAATAGCGCGGATTATACATAACAGATCTATCAGCTGTCGTTAATAGAGGAATTATTGTTAGACAATTTCCATATGGAAACAAAATTTAGAATTTAGAAATGGTTGAAAGAGCTTTACTGAAACTATTTTCCTGATAACTGCATGCATTCCTCCAGTTGGAGGAAAAAATCTAGCAGTATAAATTAATCAGTTGAAATTAGTGTTCTTGTAGGTTTGAGATGAAACGTGTCTGGTATATAGACGATCAGAGGAATCTAGCATATTTGTTAATTGTGAGTTAAAATTGAAGCTACCTGGTAAAATGAACCATAGTTCTGTAAGATATTATTGAAAGAAGAAATGTTATTTGTGACAAAAGAAAGTAAATGACAAATTACTTGTGAGATTTATTAGAGAACTATGTTTCATTATAAAATCAGCAGTGAGCATTTATTACAGTTTTGTGCAGCTCACTGCAAACAGCAATAAGAACATAAAGGAAATAATTAAAAGCAACATCTAGAAAACAGTGACCAGCCAACAGTTCCCAGTCTTTGGGCTACAGTCTCACCTGATTATAGTGCTTGGTGAAAGAACCAGCATTTTAAGGCCTTTGAGGAGGCAAAAAGAATTAAGGCCTGTTGGATCTCGTGGGGAGGATATTTCACAGAGCAGGCATCAGAAAGCCAGTTAAAATTGTACAAAATCCAGTTGATCTAAACAAGACATATGTACATGTTTATTTCTGGTTCCTCAATAAAAGGGGTAGAAAAATCAGTAAGATGTTGGAATAAGAATTTACACTCAGAAATTTAAACTGGTTAGGTTCTGAAATGATGCTGGCTTTCATTCTTATCCAAGAAGTCATTCTTATCCAAGAAGCTGGCTTTCATTCTTATCCAAGAAGTCAAGTCAAGCTGTTCTGTATTTTGGCTTGGATGATGCCTACCGTGGCTGCATTGGCATTTTTGCTGAACTGTAACATAATTAGTTTCATATCATATTTAGTTCAGCATTATCTTTACATTTCTCCACTCTTCAAAGTTAATGCTTCCTGTTATTGAAACCCAAGCAAACTGTGGTGATGTGATTTGTTCCTAATCCTATTAAATTACTTGTAAAGTTATATATTCTTAAAACTTCTGTATTTAAATGTATCCAAAAAAACCATTATAAGATACATATCCATTTTCTCTTTTTTTAAATTTCTACGTTACTGAAGAACTCTCCTCTGCATGAAATGTTTTCTCATTCAGAAATTAGTAAGAGATCCAGCCAGAATATACTTTCATATAAAAGGTATTTCTGAAAATAATTAGTTTTTCTTTTTCTGTGGTTTGTTTTTTTTTTAATTTCTTCGTATTAATGTTTGTTGTGAATGTTGGGTGGATAGAAGTTGGAATAAGTTTGTACAGTATTTGCTGATGCTACTGTCATTTAAATTTAGGAATGGCTTTTTCACTGAATATCTTTAAAATGTGATAGTTTTCCCAAAGAAACAAAACATGTTAGTTCCTTGTGGAAAGATTAACAGCAGCATGTATTCCTCCAGCCTGTGCCATAAGCATGCCTTTCATACTTGATCAATAAGCATTTCACAAGGTTCTCCTGATTGACCTGACCCTTGTTCTTGGACATTTTTGAACTATTATTGTGGACCCCGAGCCATGCCTCACCATCTTCTCTATTTGTATTTGTGTTCGGATGTATTCCAGGTCTATGCTTCTTGCCCTGTGAGATTCCCCCCTCTCGCAGGCTTGGTCTTCTATGCTATCGAGGACCTACCTTAATGACGGGTTTTGGGACCCTGAGAGGTGGCATGTTGCAAAACGGGGATTTAGGGGTTTTTTAAGATCTTTTTTAATTAGATTTTTAAGGGGTTCCGGGGTGGGGGAGGGAGCGGGTTTGGGGGAGAACCCGCGGGGGGGAGGGACAGGTCTGGCAGTTTATGGTGCCACGGGGGGTGTAGACTCTGGAGGTAAGAGGGCTCCTAGAGAGCCCTCTGTCGAGGGCTTTGCTATAAATACACTGTGTGGGAGGGGCAGATATGGCGAGAGCGGGGGACCATATTGTGTGGTGGGGGCATGCACTTGCTGTCTCCGAGCGATTGTATGCCCGGTCCCCTTAGCTATCCCCGTTCCCCAGGTTGTTCAGAGTCTCAGGACCCGAGGCTCCAGCTGTTGCTATGCAATGCCAGGTCCGTTGTAAATAAGGCCCCCCTCATATGTGACCTTCAAGAGGGGGGTGCGGACCTGGCCGGTATTACAGAGACCTGGTTGGGCCATGAGGGTGGGGTTCCCCTCGTGGAGATGTGCCCACCAGGCTTCCATGCATTCTATCAGCCGAGGGCTCAGGGTAGGGGTGGGGGAGTAGCGGTCATTATTAAGGAAAGTCTCGATCCGAGGGAGGCCACTGTACCTCAGATAGCCAGGTGTGAGTCCATCTTTGTGAGGTGGGGTCATGGTGGGCAGATGGGTCTGTTGGTCACTTACCTGGCTCCCTGCCACGTGGCAACGACCCTGCCCAAGCTCCTCAATGTGGTAGCCGAGATGGCGATTGGTACCCCCAGGCTTATTGTCATGGGGGATTTTAATCTGCCATCTATTGGTGAAACATCTGAGATAGCTCGGGAGTTCATGGCTTCCATGACGGCCATGGACCTGACCCAAGTAATTCAGGGCCTGACTCACATTGGTGGACACACCCTGGATCTAGTTTTTGTCTCTGGTCAGTGGTTGAGTGGTCTTGACATTGGGGATATAGGTATTGAACCCTTGTCACGGACTGACCACTCGCTCCTTTGACTTGACTTTCTGACCGCTGCACCTCACTGCAGGGAGGCGGAACCGACCAGGTGGTTCCGCCCCAGGTGCCTGATGGATCCTGATAGGTTCCAGACGGAGCTTGGGCCATTTCCTGAGACACTGACACACGACTCGGCCAAGGACCTGATGGCTGCCTGGGATAGGGCGGCCGGCGGGGCCTTGGACCGCGTCTTGCCTTTGCGGCCTCTGACCCGGTGCCGAACTCACTTAGCTCCTTGGTTCTCCGAGGAGCTGAGAGAGATGAAGTGCCGGAAAGACACCTAGAGAGCAGTTGGTGGGCCAGTCGATCTGAATCTGACTTGACACTAGTAAGAGCTCATATTAAGACTTACATAGTGGCGATAAAAGTGGCAAAGTCTAATTATTTTGCTGCTCTTATCGCGTCATCAGATAATCGTCCAGCCGCCCTGTTCAGGGTGACCCGCTCCCTCCTTCATTTGGGAGCGCGGGAGGATCCCTTGCAGGGACGAGCTGAGGATTTTGTTCAATATCTGGATGATAAAATAACTCAGATTCGGGAAGATCTGGTCGCTGATGGGTTAGTTCTGGCGAGGTGACTGAGGCAGGTCTTGAGAGTGTTATCTGGGCTGAGTTCGATCCTGTGGCTCCCGAGGAAGTGGACAGGATTCTGGGAAGACTGAATGTGATCACATGTTTATTGGACCCGTGTCCCTCCTGGTTCGTGCTGGCTTCCCGGGAGGTCACATGAGGCTGGCTCCAGGAGATTATTAACGCTTCTTTGAGCGAGGGTACCCTACCGGCCGCCTTGAAGGAGGCATTGGTGAGGCCCCTCCTCAAGAAGCCTTCTCTGGATCCAGCTGTTTTGGCTAATTATCGTCCAGTCTCCAACCTTTGCTTCCTTGTGAAGGTTGTTGAGAGTGTGGTAGCATGGCAGCTCCCCCAGTACCTGGATGAAGCTGTCTATTTAGACCCGCTCCAGTCCGGCTTCAGGTCTGGATACAACTCCGAAACGTCATTGGTCGTGTTGGTGGATGATCTCTGGAGGGCCTGGGGTAGGGGCTATTCCTCTATCCTGGTCTTGTTAGATCTCTCAGCGACTTTTGATACCATCGACCATGGTATCATGTTGCGCCGGTTGGAGGGATTGCGGGTGGGGGGCACTGTCTTACGGTGATTCTCCTTCTATCTCTCCGACTGGTCACAATCTGTGTTGACAGGGGGGCTGCGGTCAACCCCGAGGTGCCTAGTGTGTGGGGTGCCACAAGGGTCGGTCATCTCGCCTCTCCTGTTCAACATTTATGTAAAGCCACTGGGCGAGATCATCCGTGGTTTTGGGGTGGAGTTCCATCAGTACGCTGATGACACTCAGCTGTACATTTCCATCCCAGACCACCCCAACGATGCCGTGGAAGTGATATCCCAGTGCCTTGAAGCTGTGCGGGTCTGGATGGGGAGAAACAGGCTTCGACTCAACCCCTCCAAGACCGAGTGGCTGTGGCTGCCGGCGTCCCGATATAGCCAGCTGACGCCATCGCTGGTTATTGGGGGCGAATCATTGGCCCCCACGGAAAGGGTGCGCAACTTGGGCGTCCTCCTGGACCCACGGCTGTCTTTAGAGGATCATACGACGGCCGTGGCCAGGGGAGCTTTTTATCAGGTTCACCTGATAAGCCAGTTGCGGCCCTTTCTAGATTGGGACTCCCTACGCAGAGTCACTCAGGCCCTCGTCACTTCTTGCCTAGACTATTGCAATGCTCTCTACATGGGGCTTCCCTTGGGGTGCACCCGGAGGCTCCAACTGGTGCAGAATGCAGCTGCGCAGGGGATTATGGGAGCGACAGGGCGCTCCCATGTGACACCTCTCCTGCGAGAGCTGCATTGGCTACTGGTGGACTACCGGGTGCGTTTCAAGGTGTTGGTAATCATCTTTAAAACGCTCCATGGCTTAGGACCAGGGTACTTACGGGACCGCCTTCTGCCACCAATTGCCTCCCATCAGCCGGTTCGCTCCCACAGAGAGGACCTCCTCAGGGTGCCGTCAGCCAGACAATGCCGGCTGGTGACCCCCAGGGGGAGAGCCTTCTCTGTGGTAGCTCCCACCCTCTGGAACGATCTTCCTCCAGAGTTGAGAACGATCTCTGACCTCCGGACTTTTCGTCGGGCCTTAAAAACATATTTTTTCAGCTTGCCGGCCTGGCCTGATCCTTGTTAAATTTTTTAGAACTTTTAGTGTTTTGATATTAATTTTAAATTGAACTGTTTTAATTATCGGCCAAATTCATATTTGTTGTTTTAAATTTTAACTTTTGTGTACCTTGTTTTTTATCTGGCTATTCACCGCCCTGAGTCCGCAAGGAGAAGGGCGGTATATAAATCTAATAAAATCAAAATCAAATCAAATCAAATCCTTCATTCATTGGCCCCTTCTAGGAAAATGGAAGCATTTATGTGCTCTTATTTGTCTTATTTGCTGCTATTTGTTTTTCTTTCAATAGTAGTGGCCCTGTGCAGTTATCACTGTCTTCTACCTCTCTGTGTGATACAGAAACTGTTATATCTGAAAGGGAGAAGGAATTGCAGGTTAGTATACCCAGTGTTGGTGATTAGATTCATACAAGAACCAGGTTTCTTTCATGATTATAGAAATCATAATGAATGGATTGATTTAGTTTTAATCAAAGTGAAAACTAAGTCATACGTCACTGGGCATTTGTTGATCCTTGTTTCTTTTGTCAAAATGTGGAAAGTATTATTACACTGTTGTGCTATGATTTCTGCCGCTGTGGAAGATTGTTGCAATATCATGGCACAGATATTAACGGACAAGGCTGATAGTAAGACACTGCTTTCATCATGCTAATCTGTTTGACTCCCTCAGGATATCATCTGAGTAAAAATAGTTTGGAAGAGAAGAGAGTAATGATATTGATTCTGAATGATGTACTCACATCTAAGAAAGGTAGTTTGGCATAGTGGTTAAAAGCCTCAGGCTAGAAACTGTGAATTCTAGTCCCACTTGAAGCATGAAACTATTTGGTTGACCTTGGGCCAGTCACTCCCTCTTAGTTCTAGGAAGAAAGATTAACCACTTTTGAAAATATTGCTAGAAAACTCCAGGGACTTTCCTAGGCAGTTGCCGGGAGGGAAGTCTAATTCAGAGGCACAAAGGCCTACATTTAAAAATGCCATCCTAGATGTGGCATTACATTCTGAATTAAAATGAAAGAGTAATGCTCCTGATAGATAGCCTACTTCTTGTTTCTTGTTTATATTTGCATCCTTTAAAAAAAAAGACATCTTTTAAATGGAGTAGCAAGTTTATTTATTGATATTTTTAAAAGAATGTTGCCTTTTCATTTCAGTGCAATAATTTGTAAACATTTTTTGTTTCTTTTAGACTGTACTGTATGGCAAATTAGTGGCAGCCAGGCAGAAACTCGCCAGTGAAAAAGATATCCCTCCAGCTGTGCTTGCAACAAATAAAGTGCTGGTTGATATGACTCTGATAAGGTATGAATTTTCATTGAAGTGAGTGAGTGAACCTCATTTGATACATGTTGGAGAACAATAGGAGTCTTTTTGCTGGGGAAATGTCAGGGATTCTCATCTCCTAAAATGTTAAATGAATTTGTATGAATTCATCTTCCCATTCCACTCCATGAATAAATTAATAATTTCATTGGAGTTAGGATTGAGTAATAAATTCAACCATTTGCTTCCATCCTAACTCAAATTTATAATCATCAAAACTGAGAGAAGATTGTTTTTTTAAAGCTTTTTTCTTGCCACCCAACAGCCTTCATTTGCTTAACAAATTGCTATCTTCCTTTTTCTTGACCTGCTGGGAATGACTTGTCCCACAGTTTGAGAATTCCTTAACTAATTATCCCCAAAAGTCAGAAGATGTATTTGACCACAATATAACAGAAAGGGGGGAAATGTGTTTATATATCACAAGCATTGATGGCTTTCTTATCATTTTCACCTTTAATTCTACAGAATTTACTTTGTGTCTCTAACTGGGGAATTATTACAATGATTTCCAAACATTTTAGACTTTTCATGTTTATCTCATGCAGTTGCTCTTGACTAATGAGAATTTAGATCCACCTGTTTTGATAACATTTCAAATAATTAGAATTGGGTTTTTTTTATGTTTCATCCTTCTAAATCTGTTCAAATGATTCACACTGACACAAGTTTGGAAATTCTGCTTTACTTTAGTAAATGTGCTTGAGATTGGTAGCCTTAATTTGATGCCAATTATACACCATAACTTACTTACTTACTTACTTATTTATTTATTGGTTTGATTTATATGCCGCCCTTCTCCGAGACTCAGGGCGGCTTACAATGCGTTAAGCAATAGCTTTCATACTTTTGTATATACCTGCCTAGTAGAGCTTTCGCCCCCACCCCCGGCCCCCTCAAAGCAGTGTTCTTTTTCATACAAAGTCAGCTTATTGCCCCCACAAACTGGGTCCTCATTTTACCTACCTCGAAAGGATGGAAGGCTGCATCAACGTTGAGCCTGGGGAGATTTGGGCTTGCAGTGATCGCAGGCAGCTGGTGCTAGTTAACAACACTTTAGTATGCTATGCCACCAAGGCTCTTTAAATTTATAAATTTATTAAATTTACCACCTTGGGATTTCTTCTGAAAAGTAAAAAAGATTTGAATTCCATAAAATAAATATATCAAAATTATCTTAAATATGAATTTAAATTTCATTTTGCAATAATATAGGTAAAATAAAAGGTGGTTAAGCAGACCAGAAGCCAGTAATCACTTTACTCCTACTGGCAGTGAAACATTGCATAATGTTAATACACTATTCAGAGTGAAACTGTGGTTAGGCATTGCTCAGCTGTGATCCATTCACACAATATTCACATGATCTGCATATGCTTGAATTCTCCCTAAAATAATCATAGTGTTATGTATGTAACTTTGGAATGGATTGTAAACTTAGCTAGCTTATCTAGGTTTTAATTTCTGTTTTCAGCTTCTTCAGCAAGTACTTTCATTTTCTCCCTCCTTTTCCATCTATAAGTCTTTTCCAGCCCTTTTTCCCTTCATATATCAAACTTAAAATAATAAAATCATAGAATGTCTGTAACATCTGTAACATTTTTTCAGGCCTACAACTGTGGAAATTATGAAGAGAATTGATGGCATTTCTGAAGCGAAATCTACAGTGTTGGCTCCTCTTCTAAACATAATCAAGGAATTCTCCCAGACAAATAACTTACAGGTCAGATATCATTAAATTCAATTAAACAGTTAAATTGTTAAGTTTTAAGAAGGAAACCCAGTGTTACATTTGGCAGCATGCTATTCTAACTTCTTGCCTATAGGTAATCCTTGCTTAACAACCATTTGCCCAGTGACTGTTCAAAGTTACAATAGCACTGAACAAATGGCAGTCATACCTGGTCCTTGAAGTTATGGCCATTGCAGTGTTCCTGGGGTCATGTGAACAAAATTCAGTCTGCATTAACAATTGCATGGTGCACTTCAGCTTTTTTCCCACTCACCTGTCTCTGCCTTCTTGACCACCCTGCACTCCACTGGCCTGAATAAGTCTTCTCGTATTTGGTGCTCCTCACCTTTTTCTCTTCTTTGTGTACAGGTCCACCTGTTGATCTTCCCATTATTTTTCTTTCCCAACCTACTTGTAACTATGGTCAATGTCTTTGGCTCCAAACACAGTGTATGCAATCATTCCACCATGGTCTCCTTTTCAAATTTTTGTTTATTGAGAGATTGGGAAGAGGGGTGTACAGCACTGTTGGATATACCATGTTTGAAGCTGAGAGTGTCATTGGTGGCTGAAGGGATGTAGAGAAGTGAATATTTTGGAAGTTTGAAGGGATTGATTTTTTTTTAACCTGCTTGGAACATGTATACTGTAGTCTATGCCAAGGTGGTTTAGTCCAAATAGATAACCTGGAACTAGCTGTTCAGTACAAGGATGTTTTATATGCAGGTAGTCCTCACTTAACAGCCACAATTGAGCCTTTTTGGGGACCATCATAACTTTCAATGGTTGTTAAACAACTGATCATTAAGTGAGGACTATCTGTATCTCACCTTCCTTCCTAGTGTTGTTTATTCCTTTGTTCAGTGATGTTCTTCAGTGTTTAAATTTTTTTTAAAATAACAGTTTTTGTGGTACTCTGCAGACAGACATCTTCAAGAATTCTGGAATGAGAGGTCAGTCAGATGCAACCCTTCTGGTGGACAGTGAGTACAACACCCCAACAGAATCAGGAGAACATAAAACTTACTCATGGTTTCAAGATAAGAGTAGGTCCATGGTAAGCTTCTTAACGTCTCCTTATCTGCAAAGCAACGCTTCTTTATTGGGTTGCAGTCTATCAAAATAATTTAATTTAAAGGAATAAAAAACTGACCACTGCTTATGTGCTACATCTTATTGGCTCATGATGATCTGTACTGAAACTTATTTTGAATTGGGCTTTATTTTGCTGTTTCGAGGCAGAATGATGAGTTAAATGAAGTTCCCCTTATAAACTATGGAAAAAGACCTTTTTCTGCTAATGGCTCTGTTCCATAGGAGGCCCTCCATATGAGGGAGGAGTCATGGATGAGACTTCTTCCTTTTGTTTTTCATTCTGTCTCCTTTTTTTCTTTTTCTTTTGTTTTCTCATCCAGTAAACTGGATTTCAGTATAGGGATAGAGTACCTGAAGCCCAAATGAATGAGTTGTGAATAATAATAACAATGTATAATACAGGCAGTCCCTCAACATACAACCACACTTTGGACCAGAACTTCGATTTCAGTTGTTAAGTGAATCCCATGATCATTAAGCAAATCTGACTTCCCCCATTGCTTGTTGGAAGCCAACTGGGAAGGTCACAGATGGTGAACATATGATCCCAGGACTCTGCAACTGTTTTAAATACATCTTGGTTGCCAAGCATCCAATTTCTAATCATAGGTCTATGTGGATGCTGTGATGGTCATAAGTGCAAGGACTGAATGTAAGCCACTTTTTTTTAGTGCCATTGTAATTTTGAACAGTCACTAGATGAATGGTTGGTTGTAAGTCGAGGACCACCTGTAGTTTGACAGACCCTGACAAAGGGTATAAATATTTAATATCTCATATTTACCTGGCTTAGATAAGAACCCTGTATCAAAATTTCATAGCATTCCTCAAAACATAATCGGATATCCTGCATTTTTGCATCTTTGTATTGTTATGTCAGAATATGCAGAATTCTGTCATGGGCAGAAAGTATGGAATCTCTATGGGGAAAAAAAACCTTGTATACCAGCTGCAGTGATATACTGCCATGGAACTATTAAAAGCATTCAGCCTTACACAGTAGTAGCCTTGAAGTACACCATTTAATACAACTCTTCCATAACTAATCAGTTAGTCTTAGAGGCTAATAGCTTCATTTGACCATATCCTGAATTAGAAAGAAAGGGTTGTAGAAAGAAAGAAAAAAGCTTCAGAGTTCACAGAGATATTTTATGAAATGAAGAGTAAAGAAATATGCCACCATGTATTTGACAAGAGTTTTTAAAATAATCATTGTTTTGACTGATTAATGTCACATTCCGCAAATGTTGCAAAATATTCATTTATTAAAACTATGCCATGTTTTGTCTATATTATTTTTGAATGAGGGATAAGTACTAAAATAATTAACCAGCCTTTTAAATAGTTTGATGTACTTTTCCCCCAGTTAATTATTTCATTTAATTTCTTCCTTCCCCCGTTTGATATTTTCCATAGTTGCATATGTTGTATTTACTATTGGGTAACTGATATAATAACTTCATAGTGCTATGTAATCAATCAGATTTGGTTATATAGTGATTTTATTGAAGCTAAGTTACATAAGTGCTTCTGGTAATATTGTCAGTCTAATTAAATAATTTTTTTTGCTCTTTTCCAGAGCAGCTATCCAAAATTTGCCCAGAGAGGGACATATCACAGCATTGCTGGGGTTTTTTTTAAATTAAAAATACCACACTTTTTGACACACTATTTTTTTAAAAAATAAAAAAAGCAACTGTAACAAACTGCTTCTGTATATTAATGCTAGGTTTGCTTCTCAGTTTGCTGCTCCCAAGAGCATGTGAAATTAGATAGCCAACAAATTTTAAAATACCCAAGGACTAATTAGCAAGGAGCAATAATACAATTAAGACTTGGTAATTTGATGCCCTGTATCAAATGACTATTGATTATAATATGCACTCTTGTGTCTGTTGTCTGAGAGAAAGTCAGCAAACGTAATATGCAGTTATATCTCTATGTGAAGAAAATAATTGGCAAAGTTACAAAGATGTATTAAAAAGCCACTTGATGTGATTAGCATAGTAGAGTAAAAAAATAGTAAATTTTTCCCCATTCATAAACTATAGTAACACTTTTACCTTTTGCTAATATTTACTACATCACTCCATAGCTGCCTAGAATGACTAAAATACTTTTCTTCATTCACTGAACTATTGCTTCTCTAAGTATTTGACAAAAGAACTTATTGCCATTGTAGCACAATCTAAATGGCTTCTAAAATAAGTATGCTTTTGATTTACAGATTGAATTGAATTGAATAAAATGAGCTTTGTGAGAATAGTAATCAGCTAAATGTTTAGTTAGTTGATCTGCTAATTTAATCAGTTGAAATTGTGATATTTATGCAGTACTATTTATATAACATTGCTCAATTGCTACTGGAAGACCAAAATGAAGGAACCAGAGCTGCTTTGGTCTTTGTGCACTGTAAAATATTCATAAGTCAGTATGTTCAATAAATTAGTACTCTTTCTATCTATTTTTTTATTTATATCTCTTCGTCTGTGCATAAGTCAAAGATACATAAAGAGCCAGAAATACCTCCTTATCCACCTGGATCTCCAGGTGTCCTTTCATATCCTTGTACCCTGATTTTTATATTGGAATTAGTATCTTTCAATGTCACATGCATTTTGAGACAGCTTAATAAATGTGACTAACTTTTACAACTATATATTAACTAAAAGGCATACAATAATAGAGCTGGTGGTGTTCATAGACTTCCTAGCTAAAGAAAAGAAGAATTTAAAATGAGCATCAGATATCTTAAAACCTAATCATTCAAAACTTGGGAAAACCTAGTGGATTTGATCTGGAAAGAAAGCAGTATTGAGATTGTTAGGTTACAAATTTAGTACCATCACTGAGAAGATCTCTCTATTCGTTACTATGACCTCAATACTCTTACTAACATATTCTTCTGCCTAAAACCTTGCCTGTAAATTAAATAATATTTTGGGAATGGGGAGCCTATGGGTGAAAGATGTTCAAAGCTAGGTAAGGGCTTTAAGAATCAAAAAGAGCACTTTATACTGATTCTGGAAGTGAACAAGTAATTACTAAAGCACAATTAATATGGCACTACATGTTACTTTAACACCATGCATGTACTGGAAAATTACTATATCATTTAATTAGTATAGAGCTAATGCATTAAACTGATGCAAAAGAAAGATGAGATAAGTTGCTGCTATAATGACCACCTGCATTCTCTCGCACATGAGCACATATTAGAACAGGAGTGGATAGCTGTTCTGTTCTGAAAGAACTCTGAACATCACTTCCCAAGATTACAAAACATTTACCAGTTTAGCCAAACCTTGTTTGACCTCTAGCTTCTTATATTTCATATATCTTATCTACTTATTGCATAGTTTAGGGCACCCATGATGTATAGAATCGATGGAGCTAAAATACACCCTAAACTTTTTATTGTTTAATATATTGATATTTGTTAAAGTGAAGAGCCAAAATATCATCAGGCTATCCATAAAGGATCAAAATGAGGTTATGTTGACGATGATGGATATATGGATAATACATTTCGAATTCTTTGGAACAATTGTAAAACATGATTTCAGAACAACAGTATCACCTATTGGTAGGAGAAGGAACTCTAATTTTACCTTCTAATATATCCAGAAAAATGCTGAGTTAACAATTGGGTATAGTATTGCAAAAGTGACTGTATTTTTAGCTACGTAAGAAAAATGAAATATTGGGAAAGAAGCATTTTTTATACTTAGTCTGCATATTCAAACATGCATATAAAGCCTGTGAGAGACAAGTATGTTGGCAGAGAAAGGAAAGTTCCTTTCCTCCATTGTCAACCCAGAAACCAAATGAGACCATTTTCTGTCTGCATAGAATTCCTTGCTGCCTTTAACTATCAGCTTTTTAGATAAAAGGATATGTTTTGATAATCTGCCATCAAGTAGTTTCTTTTTTTTTTTACCCCTAACAATCACAGATAGATTTTCTCCATGGTGCTCTGTCCCTAACCTGATTTTCAGGTGTTTCAACATTCATTGTAACTTAGTCCATCTACTTCGTTGCTGGTCATTCTCTTTGTTTCCTTCAACTTTTCCCAGCAATAGAACCTATGCCAGAGATCATTTAATATGTGTGAAGTAGGATAATTTGAGCTTGATCATTTGTGTCTTGGGTGAGAACTCTGGGTCGTTTTGTTCAATGATCCATTACAATATATGTCATCTCTCAGTTTTGAAACAAGATTCTGAGTCAGTTCAAACCCAGTCTGAGTGCACAGATTACAATTCAGATGAAGCTGTTATAAATAAATATTCTATTGTTGAACTGCCTTATTTCTGGCCTTTAATTACACAAAAAAATACTGAGCTTCCTTCTGCTTTATTTATTGCTTAGTAAAATAGTTTTTGTGATTATATGACTTTTAATCATATTATATGAAAAGATGCATGTGTTATTGTCCAATTTAAAACAAGTGGAAGATATGAATATAGAAATAAAAGTAACTGCAATTTTAGTTTTAAAATCTTTTCTTCCAGTTGATGCACTGATATTTATATTAATGTTATTAACAACTAACTTTAATTTGATCTGTTAATGTAATTTGCTTTAATCTTTCAGGAGGATTCAGTGAAGCCACTTATTCAGGAATCTAATTCTGAGTCCTATAGAAATATAAAGCAGAATGCCTCATGTACAGATTCTTTATCCTGGGTAATTATCTAGTATATCATCCATTGATTATACCAAACAAACCAATACTAAAAATATTGTAGAGCCTCCATCAATGAATTTGTTTTAATGGTATTATTGGAAACATTAACATTAATACCTAAGCTAAGATTGTAATAGAGAATTCAAACTTAGAACCATAAAATTTTATAGTGAGAAAATACATTGGAGATAATCTCGTCCAATCCCTTGCTCGATGCAGGATCCATTGGAGTCAGGGTTGGCAAACCTACAGCCCATTGGCCAGATATGACTTGCCACCCAGATCATCCAACCCATAGTTTCAGAAAGGAATATATTCACCTGATTTGTGTGTGAGTGCATGCATGAGAAAGGGAGAGAGAGCGCACCCATCACTTCTTTGGGTGTCCATTTTGGCAACAATTTCACAAGCCATCTTGGCACAGGCTGAGCAACAAACCTCCCCACAAGCTGTGAGGTGAAGGCAGAACTATGAGATAGAGCTGGAAGATGACTTTCTAGCCTCTGGTGAAGACTTATAATAATAATAATAAAAAATCAATACTTAACATGGCGCATAACATAATCCTTTTGATATCTACTAATTCTCTTTTTTGTAGGTTTAATCCATTGGTTCTGTAACTATTTTCCAGACAATAAAAAGTAGATTAACTTGTTCTTTTGCATAAGAATCTTTATTTAAATATTCAATATGTCATATTATGAAAGTTGGAATACATGAAAAGTGTTTCCTATATTACATATCCATTTTGTATGGACAAAAGAGCCTGGAATAGCTCAGCAGACTAATTTAATTTAACTCCAGCTGTCTGCAATTAGTAAGTTCGAATCTCCAGGCTCAAGGTTGACTCAGCCTTCCATCCTTTCTAAGGTAGGTAAATTGAGGACCCAGTTTGTGGGGGCAATAAGCTGACTTTGTATAAAATATACAAAAGTATGAAGGCTATTGCTTAACGCATTGTAAGCCATCCTGAGTCTCTGGAGAAACAGCATATAAATCAAATAAAAAAAAAAAGATTTGGCTAGTGGATCTTTAAATTAGTTTTGCAGTGTCATGGAGGGTGTGGTGTTAAATCATTGAAAAAATAGCTTGGAATTAAAGCATTGGCAGTGGCATTAATAGATTATTGCAAAATGCATTGAATTATTATGTAATATAATAAGGATTTTTATTTTGAGCTGGATAATTGATAGATATTATTTGTTGCTTATAAATATTATAAAGAGGAAAAGAACAAAGCAAAGAATAAAAACTGCTTAGAAAAATATATAACTTTCCCCTTTACATGACAACCAATTTGCAGTATTTATAAACATTTCAGCCTCCTTAAAAACATACTGTGTTTGTATCTGCCTTGGTATGTGAGAATTACACTGAGCTTTTAACTGTAATTATAGTCTATTTTGTCAGTCTTTTGTATCCAACAGATTAGTAGAACGATTATAACTGATTCCTCTTTTTCCAAAGATACAATGTAATAAGGAAGAGCAAGTCCTTAATCCTAAACAGGATGTCCAGAGCACTCGTCAGAGTGCTATCAAATTGGCTTCATGGAACCAGAATTCAGATGATGTTGAAGAAGATCTGTTTACTGATTCCCAGTCAGAGGTAATTGTTATTCATGTTAACCAAAACAGACTTAGGCAAAGTTAATGATATGTTGAATATATTTTATTTGATTTTACAACTAAGTTCTAGTATCTTTCTTAGTTTCTGTGATCATTTAATATCAAATAACATGTAAGTTCTTATCCCAAGAAGCTATATAGGCCAGTGGTGGGATTCAATTTTTTTAACAACAGGTTCTGTGGGCATGACTTAGTTGGGGGTGTGGCTTGGTGATCATGTGACTGGATGGGCATGCCTAGCTGGTCATGTGACTGGGTGGGCGTGACTAGCTGATCATGTGACTTTGTAGGCGTGGCTAGTTGGTCATGTGACCAGGTGGGCGTGGCTATCTGCATAGGGACTACTCAGAGGGCTGAAAAAAGTCATTTCTGACTGGTCCTCACATTTTTGACCGGTCCTCACACTTATGACCATCCTCACTTTTATGCCCATTTTGCATTCTTAAAAACCGTGTCAGTCATTTCACCACTACTTCTCTTCACCATGGTGACAAGATAGGGCGCAAAACGTAAAATGTGAGGTCAGTCATAAGTTTGAGGACTGGTCAAAAGTGCGAGGACCGGTCAAAAATAACTTTTTCAGCCCTCTGAGTAGTTCATATGCACAAAAGGACTACCCAGAGGGCTGAAAAAAGTCATTTCTGACAAGTCCTTGCACTTTTGACTGGTCCTCACACTTATGCCCGTGCAGCATTCTTAAAAACCATGTCATCATTTAACAACTGCTTCTCTACACCATGGTGATAAGATAGGGCAAAAAACGTAAAAAATGAGGACAGTCGTAAGTTCGAGGACTGGTCAAAAGTGCGAGGACCAGACAGAAATAACTTTTTCAGCCCTCTGAGTAGTCCATATGTATAAAAGGATACAGCAATAGAGAGGGATGAAGGAAGGGAAGGGAAATTAGAATAGGAATGATGGTAAGAGAGGGAGGAAGAGAGGAGGAGAAGGAGAAAGGAAGAGGAAGTAGGGAGAAGAAGAAGAGGGGGAGGAAGAGAAAGTAAGAAGGAAAGAAAAGAGAGAGGTGGTAGGTTTGAGGAGAAAGATTGCTGTACAATAAAAAAGATGAAAGGGAAGAAAGCCAACCCCAAACAAATATAAAGATATTAAGATAAAGAATGAATTGTTAAACTTTAAAGAATAAAAGAGAACAAATATGAATAAATAACAATAATTAGAAACACAAATACAAACATACAATGTATTTTCTTTGAATAGAGTATTTGGTCGGTTCACAAATTTAAAGAGTGTTTAGTCATTTCAATTAAATTTACAATTTCTATATTTCCTTTTTGCCATATTTATTCCTCATCTATTTTTGTAAAAAAAACAATATTACCCTTCATCCTCATCTCTAATCTTAATCAAATTCAATTTTTCCCTTCTATTCTATATTATACCCCTTCCCATTGTCATCTATTTTTATATCTATCCTCACATTGGTTAATTATGTAATATTACAGTTGTTTAATATAAATTCAACATTTTACTATAAATCAATTAGTTATATAACTACCTTTTTGGACATTAATCAATATGAACATGAATATTCCAATTCTTACCATGCAATTCAGTTTCTTACAAATCAATTAATTATATTTACCAATAATAATAAACCAAATAATTTCCCCGATATATTCCTCCAAATCAAAACTTAACCATTTCTGCTTTCAACACAATATACAATTAATAGTATCTCAATTATTACAATTCCCTAGTTAAATAGAGCTTTTTTTCTTTTGTGTTTAAAATCTTGAACTCTCCTCTTTTGCCCTAAATTTCCCATTGTTTGCACCTACCGTTTTTGGTGAGGAAAAAGAAAAGCAATCTGCCTGCCTAATTTTCCAACCTTGCAGCAATAGCAAAGCCAATTTACTTTCAGTTTCCTTTTTCAGCAGAGCTCTGCTCCAGCAAGCAGCAGAGCCCTGAGCAAAACAGCTGAGAGTTGGGAGCGATCTAATCAAGGGCTAATTAGCCTATGCTGAAGCTCCGCGGGCCAATAAAATTACAAAAAAAACACAGAACCCTTTGTTAAATTGCTGGCTCGCCTGCCCCTTGCCCACCAATATTTATTGGCAATAAATAGTGGTGCGGAGAGGCGCGGCAAGGGGCGGGGCGAGCCAGCAATTTAACAAAAGGTTCAGTGTTAGCCTATGCTGAAGCTCTGTGGGCCAATAAAATTACAAAACACCGAACCTTTTGTTAAATTGCTGGCTCGCCCGCCCCTCGCCCACCACTATTTATTGGCAATAAATAGTGGTGCGGAGGGGCGGGGCAAGGGGCAAGGTGTTTATTGGCAATAAATAATGGTGCAGAGGGGTAGGGCAAGGGGCGGGGCGAGCCAGCAATTTAACAAAGGGTTCGGCCGAACCCCCTAGAACCGGCAGAATCTCACCACTGCTTTTGGCTTCCTTTTGCTTTCTAAATTGCTTGGGGGGGAGTTATCTTGGAAAGCACTTACATATGAAAAAGACTGTCTTGTGTGTGTGTGTGTGTGTGTGTGTGTGTGTGTGTTTTTCCTTTAAGCCAGGTTTTTCCTACATAGCCAAGATTTTTCTGGAACTACAATTGAGCAAAATCACATTCACTACATACTGGGTTCTATGTAGTGAATGTGATTTTGCTCAATTGTGGTTCCAGAAAAATCTTGGCTACGTAGGAAAAACCTGGCTTAAAGGAATAACACACATTAAACCTACGAAAAGTAAGAAAATAGACACATACACACACACACACACACACATCAAACTCATAAATCCATCCAACAGGTTAAAAAATGGAATAAAGTATTGTAAAGATACCACTTTCTGGGAAGATTGTCTTTTGATATGTATCTTGTCTGAGTAACAATTACATAGAAAAAATAAATTGATTTTTTTCCTAGGTGTTAAGTCAGCCTTCAAAGAGGAAATTACCAGAGTGGTTTGGAACATCAAATGAAATAATTCCTCCTGTTAAAATATCTAAAAAATCCAGAGGAGGAAGTAAAGGACTTTTCAGTTGAAACTGGAAACAGTTTCACATTGCATAACAATGTATTTACAAATAACACTTCATGAAGATGAGGTTCTTCTACTTTATTGTGTCTCACTCAAGTGAGTTTCCATTAACATCTTTTCCAGAAAAATTAATGGGACTTATCAAACTCTGAAAGTGAGCCCAGGCAAAGAAAGAAGAAAACGAGTAATAGTTTAAATCAGAGTGCACATTGCACTGAATATTCTTCACAATGTATATGTTATGTATTAATGTGAATTGTTCTTTCTCAGATTTAATCACTTATTGGGGATATCTAAACCTGTATTCAGAAGCAGCTGACTTCTCAAAAATACATGTAACAAACATATGGTTCCTCTTCAAATACTATTTAAGAGAACTGTTTTTTCATGAAATGGACATGCCCATATTTTTTATTTGTAATACACTATTTTTAAGGAAGACATTCCAGTGAAAAATAATATTAAAAAGCAGGATACCATGTGCAATGCTACTTAATTTTTTTAAATCGTTAACTTTTTTTCCTTCTCTTGCAATTACTTTTGGCACTTTCCTACAAAAAATAAAACTTGTTTACCATTAAAAGTTGTGGTTCAGTTCAGTGTTTATGTTCAAAAGAGAAGATTAGATCTTGATGATTGGATGGACATGTAGTCTTTTTGATAAAATAGACAAGTAATTTGCCATTATTGCCTTCTGTGATTATTGTTTTGACATCCACATCTACTATAGTATCCTGGGATTTCCTGGTGGTCTCTCATCCAAGAGAAATAAGAACAATCATCCAATTTAATTGCTTAGCTTTTTTGAGGCTAGACCTTTGGTTACCATCTGCTTGGGTGAAGTAAATAGATATATGTTTTAAATTTCTAGCCTTAAATGATAGACTCCTTAAAAAATTCAAGCTTGACAATTCATTTTCATCCTTCTCCACTCCTTTGTTAAAATTTATCCTGTCTATTCTATATATGGCTCATGAATAAACTATCACAATTATTTATAATTAATTTTTCTGTCTGAAAACAACTTTGCAGAAGTGGGCTAAAAACAACCTAGAACATTTAGGAATTTTTATTTGACTAACTATAATATATATGAAAAAAATGAGCTACAGTAATGTGGGGTGCAGTCAAGATATATACGTGAGGTGTCTTGTAAGGAAACTTTACTACAATGTTATTGCACTGAATATTGTGATGAACTTTCTAAAATGAACAGATGCTACCAAGTAGCCTTCAAGCCCTTATCAATCCATGATTAACATATTTGATTACAAAGAAGCTTTTGAATGATGTAACTTAGGTTCAGAAAAGTTTTATTTTAGCAATAGCACTTAAGACTCACATACTGCTTCACAGTGCTTTATAGCCCTCTCTAGGTGGTTTACAGTGTCAGCATATTGCCCCCAACAATCTGGGTCCTCATTTTACCCATCTCAGAAGGATGGAAGGCTGAGTCAACCTTGAGTCATGGGACTTGAACCGCCAAACTGCTGGCAGCCTGCAGTCAGCAGAAGTAGCCTACAGTATTGCATTCTAACTATTGCAACATCACAGCTCATTTTGCTGTTTTTTGTGTTTTTTTTAAACATGCAAGGCATGATTAATCACTTTTTCCAAAATTTACATAGCTTTGGAGAAGGTTTAGATAAAAGCATCTCTGTGCATTTAGCATAGAGTAGTATGGTGTAGAGCAGGGGTCTCCAACCTTGGCAACTTTAAGACTTGTGGACTTCAACTCCCAGAATTCCTCAGCCAGCAGAGCAGAGCTGGCTGAGGAATTTTGGGAGTTGAAGTCCACGAGTCTTAAAGTTGCCAAGGTTGGAGACCCCTGGGGTAGAGTACTCATGGAAGCGAATGGGATCAGCAGGAAGCAGACCAGAAGTAGCCCTAGCCGAGCCAAATACTGTATTTTGTACAGTAGCGTTTTATGTTTGCGCTCTGGGGAGTCTTCTTTTTTTTTTAATAAAAAAGTTTTTTATTTTGAATACATTAAAAACACACAAAACAAACAACACATATATACAAATCATTTTTCCATTGTTAACAGCTCATTTAAGGTGATCCTTTCTTATTATTTACATATATTCTAAGTTTATCTTAATCTACTTAAATAATCTAATTTCCTTTGCGTCGACTTCTCTTTACTTTGATCTTCAGCACATTCAATCTATATTATCACAAACATAAACAATAGAGTATTATTTCCGTTCCCCCTTTTTTCCTTTTTTCCTTTTCTTGCACCAATCATACCATCTAAACCATACTCTATTGCAGTGATAGCTAACCTTTTTGCCATCGCGTGACAAAAGCGGGGGGAGCACAGAGGGGTCGCGCAGACACGTGCCCACATTCATAATTCAATGTGCCCTGCCCCCGCGGACGTGACCCCTCCGCGCTCCCCCCATGTTTGGCATGTAATGGCCCAGTGAGCTTGGTAGGCCTGTTTTTTCGCCCTCCCCAGGCTCCGGAGGCTTTCTTGGCACCTGGGGAGGAGAAAACGGTCTTCCCCATGCCCCCTGAGGCCGGAAACAGCCTATTTCCCACGCCCCCAGAAGGCCTGAAAATCAGCTGGCTGGCATGTGTATGCATGCTGGAGCTAAGCTAGGGCAACACTTGTGTGCCCACTGATATGGTTCCGTGTGCACCTGTGGCACGCATGCCATAGGTTCGCCATCATTGCTCTATAGTAATGTGAGTCCTCTCTTTCCTTAAGTTCCTTTGTAAGCTTGTCCATCTCTGCGCATTTGAGGATTTTTTTGATGAAATCCTCTTCTGTTGATGGATATTCCTTCTTCCAGTTTTGCCTATATATTATGCGGGCTGGAAGTTAATATATGTAATATTAAATATTGAATTTCTTTTGTATAGTTTTCTGTTGGAATCCCTAATAAGAATTGCTCTGGCTCTCCCTTTACAGGTTTCTGTATTATATCTTCTAATACTTTTTTAACTTTAGTCCAAAATTGTTTTGCCACCAGACACGTCCATCAAAGTTGATAATATGTTCCATAATTATTCTTGCATTTCCAACATTTCAGTGAATTACCGGGGAACTTTTTTGCT
This sequence comes from Masticophis lateralis, assembly GCA_030761175.1. Taxonomy (NCBI): domain Eukaryota; kingdom Metazoa; phylum Chordata; class Lepidosauria; order Squamata; family Colubridae; genus Masticophis; species Masticophis lateralis. Next base: position 184,749,481 of record JAUDYJ010000002.1, on the reverse strand, counting down.
ATTCTAGCTGGCGGAAGATGCCGTCTATGAAACATTTTCATCTGATTTTCCTTGTATGCCATTGATACTGTCAATTTCATATTTATTTTCCACATCTTTTCCCACTTCTCTAACTCTTGTGTGATTAACGTTTCTTGCCCATTTAATCATAGTGTCCTTCACAATTTTCTCTTCCATTTATACCATAATAAAAATCTGTAAATTTTACTAAATATTTTTTTGTCTTTTCCATATATAATTTTGTCTAATTCGTTTTGTTCCAATTGTATCTGATTAATCTTTGTGTCCTCTATGTATTTTGATCTCATTTGCAAATACGTCCACCATTTTACTTCCCTATTCAAATCGTGCTCTAATTCTTGTTTCGTTTTTAGATTTCCCAATTCATTAAGTACATCCCTATACCTAATTATTTTAGTCCAATCTAATAGAGTTGGGAGTGTTAATATTTCATTGGGCAAAATCCAATTTGGCATTCCCATATAATGTTTTTAAATTTTGTTCCAAATTATTAATAGTGAATTCCTAATTATATGTCTTTTGAAATATCCATGTAAATTATATTTTTTGTCCCATAAAAATGTATGCCATCTAGCCTGTAGGTCATGATCCTCAATTATTAAAGTTCTTTTATTTCCCAACTCAATCCACCCTTTTATCCAGGTCAGGCATGCTGCTTGATAATAGGTCTCCCAATCTGGTAAAACAACTCCTCCTCTGTCCCTCGTGTCCTGTAGAACTTTCAATCTAATTCTGGGTTTCCTCCCTTGCCAAATGAACTTTGCAATTATTCTGTTTAATAGGTCAAATAAATTTTGTTGTACTTTTATCAGTATAACTTGGAACAGGATCAGTATTTTAGGCAAGATATTCATTTTTATTGTCGCCACTCTTCCCATCCATGAGATTTGAAGGTTCTTCCAATATTCTAAATCTTTTCCAATCTTCTTATGGAATTTGCTTCCCTCTAGAGATCTAGATCAGGGGTCTCCAACCTTGGCCACTTTAAGTCTGGAGGACTTCAACTCCCAGAATTCCCCAGCAAAGCAAATCTGGCTGGGGAATTCTGGAAATTGAAGTCCTCCAGACTTAAAGTGGCCAAGGTTGGAGACCCGGATCTAGATCAGTCCATCAGCACTCTTACTGATTATTCTGTACCCCTTTCGGCAGGCTATGCAAGCTTTTGCTGCCCAGGGGATTCTGGGAATTGAAGTCCACACCTCTTAAAATTACTAAGGTTGAGAAACGTGGCTAAAATCATAAATCCCACAAGCTCTTAATTCTTCTCCTATGGAGATGGGGGGGGGGGGGGCAGACCGAATTTCGCTCCGCAAACGACTTCCTGTTGCCATAGTAATTGTACTACTTCCGGACCTTTCCTTTAACTCTGACGCAAAATGCAATGGACCAGCGACAGGAAAGATGGGCGCCCTTAAATAGGAACTACTAAGCCAATCGGAAAGCAGGAGCCGGTGGGCTCCGTGGTTTCGCCCGTCTTCCTTCTTGCCGTTTGGAGTCGCCTCATGCGCGAGGTGAGTGGCTTGGCGCGAAGTCTCGGGATGGAGTTGGCGAGATTAAGAGCCGCTCGGGAGGTGAGGGGCGAGTGGCGACGTTGTGCCGCCGCCTCGGGTGCGGAGTTGGGAAGCTCGACTCCCTCGCGGGGCCGAGGAGTTCAGCAGCCCCTCGGAAACAGGGGCGGTCCACGGGGAAAGCGGAAGACGGGAGAATTCTGGGCAGGTCAACGAGGAAACGCCGCTTTCGCATTTTAAACACGGGAGGCTCGCGGGAGCCTTCGAGCTGCGCGCCGTGTAGTTTCGTGAGGAGAGGCCACGAAGCGGCCGAAGATCCTTTCTGACCGGGAGTAGCTCGGTGGAAGTCTTGATGAAAAGGTCCTTAAAAGGATTCTCGTGCACCGCAGCTTCCTCAGCAAGATGCCTCTCTTTAGGGAATTCCCGACGGACGGTGGCTCAACCCCTGCTCAACCCCTTTTTGCGAAAGAGATTTTGTTCCCTAGCTGAACGACTAGGATGTTCAGCGGAAATCAAATGTCCATCTTTTAAATCTCCCCAGAGCAGCAGACGTTTATGCAGGGCAGTCTTTCAGCTGTACTCCAGATCTTGGCTGTACCTAAAATAAGTTGCCTAAGTACTACTGTGAGAAACGGAGTCGCTAGCCAGAAATTTGTCACTTATGAAGTGAAGCATCAAACAGTTTATTAAGTTCTTGCAAGAGTAGGTGGCTAGCAAGTAGGCACACACAGAAATACATTTCTCCAGCTTTTTATTCCCTCCACCCCAAGCACAAATCCCTCCCCTGCAGGCCCCTTTGACAAAGACTACAGGGTCACAATCTTCTTGGAACATCTGTTTCATCTCTTCTCCATGAACTTCCCCATGTTTAATCTGTCCCCCCATCTTTTGCCCAGTTCTTTTTCTAGACTACCTTTTGTCCCTTTTTAGATTTATTTCTTAACCTACGTTTCCTGTTTCCTTACAGTCTGAGTATCATAAGCATAATAAATTGAAACAAGCACTATCTTCATCAGTTTCTTATGCCACATCATTCTCAATACCAAGCGTAGAATGTAAACAGACCTTTCTATTGACGCAGTTTGAAACTGCATGTTTTGTAATAGCTGTACGGTATTGGTAAAATAGTTTCTCCTTGATTGCCACTGAGACAAATATGGCATAAATACTATACAAATAAAACTTGTTACACTAAAACAACGGTCACCATCTGGTGGTCCATGGTCCGTGAGAAAATTTTGGTGGTCCGCAGAAAAATTATTTGCATTTTTTATATTGCACTAAATCGGGGGTCTTCAAACTACAGCTCCTGGGCCAGATACGTGCAATAAACACTTGTGTTGCTGCAAAGAGTCTCCACCTTTGCGGTCTTTTTGTGTGGGTTCAAGGGAGGCAGAAATTCCGACTTGGGGTTTGCTTTGGCCTCCTGGTGTGGGGCTTTGGGCGAAGGCTGAAGGGAAGTGCCACTGGTGGCAAAGAGCCGGAGGGCCTCGTTCCAGTGGGACTGCATCATGGCCTGGAACTAGCTGACCATCTCAGCCTGCTGAGCCTCCAGGTACGGGTACCTGGCCTTGCACTCTTGCAGGTCTTCTCTCTGCTTGGAAAGCCTATGCTCCTAGTCCTCAGTGAGGTGCTTCTGCTGAGCTGCCTCCTTGGTCAGATCCAAATTGAACTGAGCAGTTTTGCCAACTCTTTCTCGTGGTGGCTGCTTAGCTCCAACAACTGCTTACTTTTGGGGCCCTAAGGAGCCCAGGCGGACAGGCGAGGAGAAGCTGGGAGGGGAGGAACGAGTAGAGGCCAGCAAGGTGCCCCTCGATGTGAGTGACATCGAGTTGGCCATGCCCACCCAGTCATGTGGCCACCTAGCAACGCCCACCCAGCTGGTCATTAGGCAGTTCATATTAGTGGTCCGCGGGATTTAAAATAATGAATTTAGTGGTCCTTTACGTCCGAAAGGTTGGTGACCCCTGCACTAAAATGTAGTTTTCAAACCAAGTCTTGCCTGTCCTACACTACTGCAATACATTTGCACTTGTTTGAAATGTGGATTCCTGAAAAGCATCCTTTGTGCTAGTGAACAGTACAGTACTTCACTGTAACTATCTTTCATGGCAATCCTTTATTTTGGGAAAACATTTTTGAATATTTTATATTCAAAGATTATTATCCTCATTACAGATAGTAACAGATAGACCTTCTGGATACCATTGCACTTATCTCCCAGCTTCAATCACTATTGTTTTTGCTTGCTGGCTTGTTGGAAATCGCTTCATTATCACCTTAAAGGCTACAGTTTGTGTACCCATTATGAATCTACTGTAGCTATGAAAATCATTCAACAGCAGTGTTATGCAGCTTTTAAATTCTATAAATCAGCTTTATTTTCATAAACTTCTAGCAAACAGATAGAGCAATCCAAAGACAATTTAAGAAGTAGGATAACAACAACAGATTTTGGAAGGTTCTATGCCTCAATAAAATTTGGAATGAAAAACATATAACATGAATTTACAGATTATGATAAAGCAAATTTAGCATCATGTATGATCTCAGTTATATATAAAATATGATTTACACCTTAATATTTTATGTCAGCCAGGCTACTGTTGTTTCCCCCTTTTAATATACTGCTTTAATGCAGTATATTCATGTAGATACTTTCTTCTGAATCTATACAACAATTGCTTAAAATATGGAAATATGATCATATATACCTTAAAAATGCAATAGATGCATTGTAGTGTTTAAGGAAGTAACTCAAATGGTTTCCACTGTGATGCTGCTTTCAACTTTACTGTGATTATTGCAGACCTACTTTATAGAATTGTTTTAAAGAAAAAAATATCTCCAATCCAGAAATTTCCAAATCTGTTCATGTTATCTTTTGCTAAAAGTTTTTGCTTGTTTTCAAGTAATTGGTTTTTATTATGTGTGATGAAAATGAACATAATATGCTGTTTAGAGTCAAAATCATAGTAAGCACAAATTTGATGCTTCCCTGAAAAACACTTAATGCTAAGCATAATTGGTTAAAAATTTATCTATTTACTTTAATTACTATAGTTTTATATTATCTTTCTGACAGTGCAAAGAAAATAGGCTAGTAAGAATATATAGGTTGTAATTGTTCCCAATTAGTGTAACTTGGAGCTTGGAGATAATGAAGTAAAGCACCACATAAGTGTGTGTGTGTGTGTGTGTGTGTATCTGTCTGTGTCTGTCTGTTTCATTCTATTTTGCATCTTTTTAAAAAGAGACATCTGGGTACTTTGGTATAATTAATTAATATACATAATGCTGCTACCCAATTCAGTTTCTTGTTGGATTCTAGAATTTGATAATTTAGTTTTCTTCTTAGTAAGTATTTTTTTTTAATTTAACTTTGGCTTCTAAAATTTCCTACTCTTATTGTTTGGAGATAATGAGACAAATTTTCAAATATCCAGTTCTTTTGCATATTTTGATGCACATCAACTCTTGCCAGAAAAGCCAATAAAGTAAAGTAATGGAAATCAATTCAGAATTGCTGGTGGGTACCAAATTCGGTTTCTTGATAAATATGTGTAATTAAAGCTGGAGAATGCTACACCTCTTAAGGTGGAATATTCAGTTATAATTTTTGCAAACGTAGATTTTTATGCTTGCATTTTTATTTTGAGCTTTAAACATACAATATTAAGTTAGAATGATTTTGGTGTGTTAATATTTATGTGTCATTTTTTTTTCTGTGACAGAATTATGGATCCAAACTTGTTACGAGAACGAGAACTTTTCAAAAAACGAGCACTCTGTACACCTGCTGTAGAGAAACGTCCAGCACCTTCTTCTGATTCCTCATCTTCTAAAAAGAAGAAAACCAAAGTAGAACAGAGTGGTTCATCAAGTTCAAAACCAAATACAGGTTAGTAGGGGCACAGGGAAATCTGAGATAAGCAATTGGTGCATGTATCTCTTGGTTGAAGGGTGCAGGTAATAGCATGCTGACTTGCATAGATAGTTGTCATAGAATAAGGTAACATATTGGTCTAAAACTGAATTTTTGGATTTGGTATGCTGACCAAAATGCATGTGAAAACTGATAAACATTGCTGTTACTGTTTGTAGGGAATGCTGCGTGTAGCATAATTGTGATTGTGGCTGGTAACATAGTCTATTCTTACTCTACTCATTTAACATACCTAAAATCATTATGTAAAAGTCTTAATTGGCCACAATAGGTGATGAAGATAAATATGTCATCAGTTGGCAAGTCTGATATTTGGAAGATTATAACTAGGAATGTATGTAAATGTAAAGAACATAAAGAGCAAGAGAATGAATAAATTGTATACAAATAAATTTGTATTGAAACTAAGAGAAAAATGAAGGATGTAATAAGGTAATCAGATTTTATGGAGTGGAACTGATGAATGTTTGCAGTGAAATGAAGATATAACTTTATGAATGAAAGAGCTAAAATGTATGTCAAAAGATGAATGTCATCTAAATTATGGATACAAATAAAAGTTGGAATCCATGAATTGTTGATAGTTGTATGTTGTGCTCCAGTGTGTAATGCTAATGGAAGAATCAGAAATGACTATGGAAAAAATCATTACACATGAATCCAGGAAAAAAATTACTCCGCAAGGTGACATTTTCTCCGCAAGGAGAAAAACAAGTAGAGAAAAAGTGGACTATTCAGAGACCCAAGAATAGCAATACCACTTGGATTTATATTCCACTCCACAGTGCATTACACTACTCTGAGTGGTTTACAACATCAGTATATTCTCCCCAACACTCTAGGTCAGTTTCTGTTTTAAAAATATGTTTGTTTTAATTATGTAAATATTTAGCCACATATGGCAAAATAAAGAGTATAAATTTACAAGCATAATTGGTTTGAATATTTATGATGAAAATTGAAAGACTGAGTGAAGGGTGTAAAATTGATCAGGGATTCTGAATGTTGAACAGAGCATTTCCCAGAGTGGATCTTGGAAAAGAAATGTCCTGGAAGAAAAGGAAAGAAGTGAAAGTATAATAGCTACAAGACAGCAAATATGATATACTATAAAAAATAGAAGGAATGGAAGGGAACAATAAAAAAAGTTCATGTGGAAGTTCTGTAGAGTAATCAGAATTGTGGTATTGAGTGCCAGGAAAGAATATATACCGTATTTTCCGGCGTATAAGACGACTTTCTAACACACAAAAATCTTCTCAAAAGTCGGGGGTCGTCTTATACGCCGGGTATCAGTCTCCTGTAACCAGGAGCCCGAAAGGCTTTGACGAGCCTTAAATGGCTCTAAGGAGCCAAGCTGAATTGCCTGCTGAGTTGCCGCTAATCAGCTGAGTTACACGCAAGCCCCGTGTAAAAGGGAAAAACTTCCCTTTTACACAACGCTAGCCATCCCAGCTGCTAATTTTTGCCTGCTAATTGGTACGTAGCAAAAATCCCCGCCCCCACAGCTTGCTTACCTTAGCTGCTAGCTTGCTTCACTTGCCTGCAATCCATTGCATCAGCAAGCAACTAAATCTCCCTGCCTGCAATCAAGCAGGCAGGGAGTTGTGGACTTCAACTCCCAGAATTATTCAGCCAGCAAAGCAAAGCTGGCTGAGGAATTCTGGGAGTTGAAGTCTACAAGTCTTAAAGTTGCCAAGGTTGGAGACCCCTGTTCTATTGGGTAAGTCTTTTTCCCCCTTTGGGAGCTTTAAAAAAAATAGTTAATTGGGGTTTTTTTTAGTTGTTCTTATTTAGACCTAGCCATTTAAAGGCTAGGTCTAAGTTTTAGGCTAGGAAGTTTTAAATTTAGCTTTCATATAAAAATAAATAAAAATAAAAATAATAAATAAAAATAAAAATAAAATAAAATATTTGTGCAGCTTTCTGAGATTTAGTGTGTTTCTGTAGTGTTTCACTCTAACTACACAAACGCACAAAATCTCACAAAGCTGTATGTGGAATTTTGTGTGTGTAAAGTGTGAAAGTTGTTTTTTTGAGCTTTTTGTGGCTGTGTAAGGTTCCTGCTTGTTGCAGGGGCCATTTGGGTCTAGCACAGCTGCTTTTACATTGTGGGTGAGCCAGTTGATGTTTTTTAATTTTTATTTGGTGTGTGTTGGAAGAGAGGTCATCTTATACAGCAAGTATAGCCCAAACCCTATATTTTTACAGGAAAAGCAGGGGTCGTCTTATACGCCCAGTCGTCTTATACGCCGGAAAATACGGTACTTATGGTAATAGGAAGTAAGGAAAAGGATTCTTGGTGGAATGATGAAAAAAGCTATGGATAAAAAAATGGACATAAGAGCAATAACAGAAATAATACATTCTGGAAATGGGTGAAGAGGGCTAAACATGGAGTTTCCAGTTGAATAAGTTTTTAAAAATTAAGCGATGAAATGATTTGTGAAGAAACTGAAATGAACCAATACGTAAGTGATTTGCATTGTAATAACAGTGAAGTGAAGTGAAGTAACAGTGAAGTGTGGAATTGAGCTGAATACAGTACATATAACTAACCAAGACAAAATAATGAAAATGAAGTCATAAATGCATAAGAAAGTTAAAAATGGTAAGGCTACATGTCTGGTAGCTCTAACCCAAGAAATGTTAAAATATATGACTTGCTCATGGTGTGGCTGCAGGATTTGTTTAATACATAGGTGAAGACTGCATCTGTGTCTGATAGTTGGGGAATGCTGCTAATTGTTCTTCTAGACCAGAGGTGTCAAACTCACAGCCTATGGGCTGGACGCATCACACGCTGGCCATCCCCACTCCCTGTTTAGCGAAGGGGGAAAAAGTCACTATGTCTTGGAGCCTTGGTGGCGCAGCAGACTAAAGTGCTGTTAAGTAGCATCAGCTTCCTGCAATTACTGCAAGTTACTTGCAGTAATTGCAATTACTACTCTATTCTTTGCAAAGAAATCACTAATTGTCAAAGTCAAACTGACAGATCTTTGATAAATTCTTTTATTTGATTTTCTAAAATTTCTAAGTTTTGATCTAGGAATTATAATTCATTTCCTTCCCTTTGAGAGAAACTTAGATTTCACCCAAATTCTTTAAACAAATGTTCTGCATTTAGATTAGATTATTTATTTTCTTCATTTGATCAGTGAGTCTAACATCTTTGCTAAGACCTTCCTTAGCAGAGGTATAATGATTTATACCTTGCATTAAAAAAGGGAAACATACGAAACAAAAAGAAATGTCTTTTTTGCTATAAGGATGGCTATAAGAATGTTAACCAACTAAGTGCTGTTAAAGTAGCACTTAGTTGCCAGCTGCCTGCAATTACTGCAAGTTCAAATCTCACCAGGCTCAAGGTTGACTCAGCTTTCCATCTTTTCGAGGTAGGTACATTGAGGACCTGGTTGTAGGGGCAATAAGCTGACTTTGTATAAAAAAGAACACCGCTGGGGGTGTGTGTGAAAGCCCTACTAAGCAGGTACATACAAAAGTATGAAGTCTATTGCTTAACACATTGTAAGCCGCCCTGAGTCTCCGGAGAAGGGTGGAATATAAATCAAACCAATAAACAAATAATAATAAATATGTCACATGACAACAACGTGATGCCATGAGTTTGACATCCCTGCTCTAGACAAAAGGAAAAGCACCAATAATAAATGCTAAAATTATAGAATTCTGCTTGACAACAAAATTTTGGAAGTGCAGCTCAATTTTATATTGAACAAGGGTTTCCAGAACAAACCTGTGCTCTTCAGTAGGAAGAAAGTTTATTTGCATATTTTGAAAATGCATGCAATAACATGAATAGATTTGAATTATGAAACATTTTGCATGAAAGAAAAGTTGCATGAAAGAAAACAAGGGAAATTAAATTTAGTGGACAAGAATTATTTAAGTGTATTTGTTCAAACATGAAGAAACATGGAGAGGTAGCATTAAGAACAAATGGGTGCTGATTTATGTGGGTTGAATACAGCATTGTATAACCAGTATGAAAGAAGCATATTGAAGTGGTTTGATAGAGAGAAAGAAATAACAAATATATGAAGGAAGAGATTAAAGTATTGAATGTTAGCAGAAAATTGTGGTTGGATGCAGTTGGTGAGATGCTCAAAAAGAGAGAAGTGTGAAGCTTAAAAAACAAGGTAATTTATGAACCAATATGTCTAATGTTGTACAAGCAAGGATATTAAGCAAGGACTACCCATGTTTTTAGGTTGTGCATACTTATTTACTTGGTGGGCTTTCTTTCTAGCTGTGCAATGAGTGGAATGGTCAAACAATTTGCATTTGATTATATTTTTTAGTGTTTTTTAAAAGTTCCTTTAATACTAACCTAACTTTCTATTTCTAAGATATCTTCAGGCATGTGCCTTTTCTTTTCTGGGAATGTTCCGGATCTTGGGATTTCTGATGGAATCTTTTGTAATTGATGTAGGAGCAATGAGTCAAAAGTCTTGCTGATTTATGCAATAGCACAAAGAAATAACTGTTATATAATAAAAATAAGCTTTACCATTCTGTGACTTCTTGTTGCATAAATGTGCTTGCTTGCTTTCTCCTTCCATTTCATACTGACAATCTTATTTAAGGCTGATGAAATAATCAACATAAGTGGTAGACGTGATATAGAATAATGTGGCCAAGGAATTATAATCCTAAACTGATTTGATAAGAATTATTTCTGCTGACTAAGATTGAGAAAGGACTGCTGCCCCATTTTATAATCCCAAATTTTGATAGCCTATATAGCATAGATTTTGGCATGGAGGACTCGGTGTATAGCTGCTGTTTTGATGGCAATCCCATGTTTTAATATTCACTTTAAATCAAAATAAGGAAATAAGGTTACTGTCATATTTACTGTAGGTTTTTAATGTATTGGATTAAATATTAAAAATTAAAAGTTGGACTGGGTAAGGAAGCATTAACATTTCCTTTAGCTCTGCTTCTTAGCTGACTTTATCAGTACTTGTGTACGCTTGACATGATCACTATATAATTAACTATGGGGAATATAATTGCTAAGAAATTATGAAGTGTCTAAGCACAAGGAAAAAGTGTTTTGATGTACAACTAATAATAATCCATATCTTTTACTTATCTAATACTTAACAGATTTGTAAAAGATTATTTTGAACCCTTTGTGCTGGCATAGTCTCTTGTTTGAGGTAATGGAGTTTCAAACTATTATTTTGATACATTAAAGATATAATCAAATTGATTGCCTGCCAAATGATACTTTTATATTCTGTGGTATCTTAATATGCTTTCATTTATTCTGGCTGCGTTTTAAATAAAGCAGAAAGCAATTCATTAGATGAACAAAAATTTATTTAATCAGTACTAGTCAACAGCAGTTCATTATAAAACAAAACAACCCTCTGTTTTCACACCACATAGTGACATTAACCATTAGCAAGTATTTTGTAACCTTTTCAGGTTTCTACCCATTGGCAAAAAAGGGACTGCTAATAGCGATATTTAAGGCTAAACAGGATCTGAATTGCTTGGTCCTAAAATACAAGAGGCTTCAATATAATGTTGAACATATGTTTGTTTCTGGTGCTGAAGATCATTCCACAACTACACCACTTCCGTTTCATGCTTTCTGAAGCTGTTCATCATAGATCTAACAGGATTGGGTTCATTGTCTAAGTCTTTCATGGTTTTGTTTTTAACACAGCAGCAACAGTCAAGCAGCTCATATAAAAAGGCTAGTACCACCAAACATATTACAGTAAATATAAATATGACCAGGATGATAAAACAGGCAGTGTTCCAGTTGTCATGGAAAGGGTAAATTTTCTGCACTTGAAAGCCAAGATACTGATAGAGGGATGTGGTTTCATTCCAGCGGCTAATGTTGAAAGTTGCCATGTTTGGAAACTCCTCTGATTTCTCTCTCTGCAATACATTAAAATATATAAATAGTTAGGGTTCTTTTCTCCTTTACTAACAAACTAAAACTGAAAAAGCTATTTTTAGTTTACTACATGTCATAAATGTTTCTTTATAAAACACAAGTAGACAATTTTCCCAGGGTCAATGGCCATTTATTTATTTATTTATTTATTTAGCGTATGGCTGGTCACACACACAGTATTAAAACACTTCATTTTTACAAGTTAAAAACAATTAAAACAATAAAAAAAAGCAGTAAGAAAACCTAAAAAGAAAACAGGAATAACATTTCAATGGCCATAATTCCCTTCTGGGGAGGTTTTCAGATGATATCACCAGAAAGATAATGACAACCCTTGAAGGGGCAAAATTAGTTTTTTAGCCATATTGAGTGATTTTTGGAGCTTTAGGGATAGAAATTAATTTACCTTCTTCCTTTGAGAGAGAAAGTTACATTTTGGTACCAAATTTTGGTAGTGCAGGATTCCCAAGAAATAAACAAATAGAATACATCCATTAAAAACAGCAAAAGAAAAGCCCTGCTTTTTAAAATGGTGCTGGTAAAGGATCACCAAGTCAATTTTTTCATAGATCTCATCAGTTTTCTGATTCATTTAGCAAGTAAGCTGTTGCAGTAAATACCAGTAGAAAGGGTTTTTTTGCCTGAAGAGCTAGATAATAAACCATCTCTGCTTCTGATCTTTTTACAATAATAACATAAAACCTTCAAGCTGCTACCTGCATTCATTTTGGAGTGCCAGTCATACTCATTCTGAATAATCATTTGCAATTCAGTTCTAGTTGAGAATGTGGTTCTTTACAGCTCACAGCATAATTGTATACGTGACTACACAAACGTATTGAATTTATTGGGATTACTCCCAAATCAATCATTACAGTATCGAATTTCAAAATGTTTTTTGGAGAAGCATTTGAAGACATTTGCTGATGTAAATGGACTTACCAATGCTGCAGTATTGCAATTGTTGATTTCTGGTTTCATCTTTATTGATAAAGCCAAAGTATTTGGCATTGATAAAGCTAAATGTTCAATATGCTGATTTTCTGAAAAATCTCAGTTTGCCAGCAATGCTCTAAAGCTGCTATACTGAGACGACGCTATGTTGCTGGGCTTGCAGAAACAGTGCCTTTCAATTCAGTGCTGGCAACATCATAATACCAGGAGGGACAGGCATGTGGGAAGAGGACAGGGATGTTATGGGTACCAACAAAGGTCACATAAAAGGCTACTGGGAGGATGCATATAGGTTGCTCACCTCATCTTAAACTACAGTACTTAACTTTTTATGGACTCATTGCTAGAACAATAACAGCAGCATTAGATCAGTGTCACTCATCTCGAATTACATAATTTCCCCCCTTTCCAGCTACTATTTAAATCAAAACTACAAAGAGGAATATTAATCTTTGAAAGCTATGTACAAGCCTCTAATTTATTGTACCTGAAAGAAAATATATAGAAGAGTTAATAAAGATGCTTTTTCTAGCAGTATTTTACTTTTCATATATAATTCTGATCCCAGGCATCCAGATGATGCTGTGAATATTGGCCCTCCAAATGTCCTTTCCCATTTCCAAGTGCCAGAGGATGTCTCACCCAGTATGACCTCTTCCGATACATATCAGCCACATTGTTATAAGACAGTGGAGAGTTTAAAGCAGTCGATTTAAGTGCCTGAGGAATGTAATATAATTGAGAGGTCCCAGATTACAATCTGGTTCAGTGCCCTATTAACCACGCCTACCCTGCTGTTTCACTTTTTTTTTTTCCAACTAGAAGCTCTGAGAAAAAACAACACTGAGGAAGGAGCTGCCCACTCACAGCAGAATGAAAAGCCATGTAGGATCATGGAATTGTTTCAAAGGGAAAAAAGAAAGCTATTACAAGTTGATATTTGCCCTTTCCTAAAAAGTTTAGATTTGAATTACAGACCATGGAAGTGTTTTCCAAAAACAATTCAAATTTTCAGAAAGAAACTAAACATTATTTTGTAATGTAAGTAGATTCCTTTCCAGTTTTTATTATTTCCAATTATTGTACTAGGCAAGAATTGCAGTTTTCTAAGGGAAGAATGTTCCAGATCCCATTTCTAGATGTGTCTTAGATTGTTTTTACAGTGTAGGACAATAATTCCCTTCATAGGGTAGCTCTAAAGTCTAAGCAAACCTGTAAATAGGATGGTGGGAGGGAAGAAAGCAACTTATGGTAGAATTTCCTCCTAGGAAAGCCTCCCAGCCATAGTTGTGCATCTCATCCATTTTGATCAGGAAGATAAATAGGATACATGCACACTGCCAACTGATACCATCTATTCCACTCATTATTCTCTCAAGGGTCAAGCTAATTCCTTCAAAAGAAAATGCTAGAAAATTTCTAAAGCTTTGTTTTATGTTCAAGTCAGTCTGTCAGACAGTGATAAGTAAAAAACTCCAGCTAAACTGTTACAAAATCATCAACTGGGGACTGACAAAAATGGAGTATTTGAAGGGGACTCAGGAATTACTCCATTCAAACTAATTATTCAATTCAATGGAATAATTCAAATTATTCCATTGAAAATTAATGAGCTACAATATCTGGACCACAAAAAGCAAGAGAATTGCTACATAACAAAGAAAAGTATAGAAAAGTTCAGTCTTCCCAGATCTCAATGAATATTTTTGTTCTTCCCCCACATAGAACTCTATGCCAAAATAAGATGATTACTTGTGAATGGAAGAGGAGAAAAAAACCAACAACCTTCTCCATAAATTCAATCTAGGGTTACCTTATCTCGATGGCAGAAATCTGGATGACCACTATATAGAACCATTCATGTTATGTATGATTTTTCATGGCATTTACGTTTCTAGTTAAGTCACTTTAAAATATTCCTACCTATTTTCTTCACACATTAGTTTCATTTCAAAATTTGGAATCCAACCAATATGGACTAATGGTTAAATTGTTGGACTTGGCACAGAAAGACCCAGTTCAAATTCAAGTTCAATGAAAGGAAGATCTACTTTATACTTTAAATTTTAAAAGCGGAGCAAAGAAGAATAAAGCCCCACAAGAAGTAGAATGTTTAGAAAAGCCTACAAGATAAATTATATTTGAACTACCTTGAAACAAAAATATGAATTGTTATTCTATTTTTGATTTAAATTTTCTTGTAAGTTTTAAAGAGAAGATAACAAAACAAAATATATACGGAATATAGAAAGCAAAGAAAGAAAAAGTGCAGAACAAAAAGAATAAAATAGAAAGAAAAAGCTTCTGATTTCCACTACAGTAAATACAGGTATTAGTAGAAAATTAACTTACTATGATTTTAAAAGCTCACTTTTTCCTATTATCCACTTTTTTTCTTAATTAAAACCATAAATTGTAAGTGGATTTTTCGGCTTTATGCAAAAGCTTGTATAAGGATAGCCATAAATATAAATATTGTCTTTTTTCTAATCAAGGAAGTTAATTTAATCATCTCTGCTTCCATTATCTTCACCAACAATCCCCATATTGTGGGCAGTGTCAAACTTTTCCAGTTTTGACCATATAGTAATCTTGTTGAAATTGTCATATATAAAAAGAAAGTTCCATGGCTCTTTCTAGCTGTCCCCTAATCCCAAAAGAAAAATCTCTGGTTTCTAGACTGTATATCTAGAATAGCAATATTCAACTGTTATTCTAGAAATACAGTATAAGGGATATATAAAAATCTTATAAAATTATAGGACAGGAGTAGCATGTATGCTTACTTGTAACTCCTAACTGGTTCTTTCCCTCTTTGGCAACAGTAATATGCACTGATGTATTTATGTAATATGTATTCCATTTAGCAACAGTAGTTTCCTTACTGTAAAGTTATAGTAAATTTACTATAGAATTGACAGAACAACTGCATATGTTCCAGATATAGTTTGTATTTACTAGAAGCAACATTATTGTGTCAAAATATTTAGAATATATTTAAAGTAAGATTTGAGTCGGGGAATGTAGAAAGGTGTAAGTTAGCTAACGTAAGGTCTCCTTCAAGTTGACTTCTACAGCTGTGTTGTTATCTTGGCAACAGCTGTCTTCAGGTAAGTTTTGTCTAATAAGAGAAACCAATCTGTTTCATAATACAAGAGAACTGTTAATTTTAAATGTTTTTCTGGGAAACAGATCCCTGAATCTTGGAATTTAATTTTGGTTGAAAAGGTAGAGTATATTAGTTTTTGACAGTGTGCAATTGTTTGACACAGATATTTGGTGGTAATATTACTGTTAATTCAAATATTAAGCTCTACAAGTGTGGAAAAGTGAAAAGACAACATATTTCAGAATGTTTAGAACTCAGTATTTAAGGAGGAAATATAATATTTCTGACATAAAAAATAGGCAGTTTTTTATAAGGATAATCATTACTCTTTTTTTATTTCATTTTTTATTTCATTTTTCATTTTTTATTTTAAATCTTACTTTGATAAGATGAGACGTGTATTAAAGAATCTCAGGCTAAAGTTTGTATTCAGGGTCGCTTATGCTTATTTAACTATCAAAATAAATGGATTTCTGTCCTACTCTAATTAAATATATAATATATATTTCTGTATCCATGATGGCAATTTTTGTACTGGGAATTTAAAATGTTAAAACAAACCATGTTCTGTCAGAATTAGAAATTTCAGTATTATATATGCAACTGAATGCTAGCTAGGCATATGGTTTGAAATAAAATATTTACTATTTACTGACTGGTTATTATAAGAATGAAATTTTACTTGGTTATACAAAGAATAAAAGTAGGCTATTTATGAAGTTCACTGAATTGCTTTAAATAATCCTTATTAGAATTCTTAGAAGAAAGCTTTGAATAAAATCCAGAAACTTCTGTAAATTTGGTTGCAGTCTTAAATCATTTGTATATATGTGGGGAGGGGGCAAACCTCACTAACCTTCTGTCTTATGTCTGAATACATAACATTGCACTATTATCAGCTGATGTAAAACAAATTATTTGTATATATAATAACTTACATATGTAAATGCCAGTGGCTAATTCAGACGGAATTGAGTTTAGGGAAGTTTATTTATTAAACGGCTATAAACCCAATTGATTTCTTTAAAGCAGTGTCCATGTCAGCAACTTACTGATTCATTTTATACAATGGCCAGATGGCAAGGCTAGATGAAGAGATCAGTTTACTGGCTTGGTTAGTAAAACAGGTTTTTGCAATTTAATGATTGTATAAATTTGGCAAAAAATTAAAATCTTGCTAGCATTTAAAAATACACTGTCCTGTTTATTACATTTTACCTCCCAAAATGAAATTAATTATTAGGAAACATAGAACCTCAGATCTAGTTTACAATTACTGGGTATGTTAGTCTCTTTTTAAAATGGATGGTCATCAATTCTTCATGAATGCACAGATGGCAAGATTCTCTATTATCACAAGACAAGCACCTCTGCATTTAACCACCATGCTCATAAGCTTCAGAATCAAAAACAACTATAATTTAAAAATGTATCAATAAGGGGTCTTACATATTCTGATTTTCTGAAATGTAATCATTTTTTGCAAAGAAGACTAATTATAAGGCATTATTTTTTTAAAAAAGATATAGACGTACCTCTTTTCTGAAAAGATGCTGGAACAGTGCTGATCTGCTGTTTAATACAGCTTCTGGTACAGCTAAGATGGAGCTTTGCTACTATTGGCTGAAGCAGAATGCAGCTGACAGCTTCCTTTATGCTTATTTGCATTAGACCCTTACCCAACGAGGAAATCATTCATAAATCTGAAATATATAAAATATCAGTTTACATTCTACCTACTTTCTTAACCTCTTTAAAAGCTTATTTAACAGTGAAAAATATATTTAAAACAATGTGCTCTTTTTTGCTTTAGTTTGCTTTGATATTTATTGTTTTAATTTATTCAGGTTTTTTTTTTCTAATAGCAGATTAAGCTGGTGTGAAACACATGTACAATCAAGATTTTAATAGCGGAGAATTACATATATGCATGTTGGAACACAAACATTCATACTTTTTAAATATAAAGATACCTTATGACTTACCATTATTCTTTGTCTTTCACTTTATGATATAAGATATTGAAATCTGTGAAATTAAAGTAGTGATTTCTGAATTGGCTTAATAAGATTTCATTTTCCTTTTTCCATTGTCTTCAGGCCTACTTCTATAATTCTAGTTTGTCATTTAATCAGATGATATTTGTAAAAAACACAGTATGTTTAAACATTTTGTTCAGATTTATATATTTTAAATTTGTAAACTGCTTTTAGTAGGTCAGCAAAACTGAGAAAAATGACAAGCACAAAAAATATGTGCAAAGATCATATAATAAAATACTACAAATAAAACACAGTTGAAAAAAGGATATATTCTGATATTTCCTGGTATTCAAAATTATTTTCAGTGGATTTTCTTGACCAAGCAAATAAATTGGATTTCTTATTTATTAAAACTATGAAAGAAATCTCAAAATTACCTTATAAAATGAATTTAAGAGAATATTATGAGACGTGTTATACATTGACAAATTCTTGTCAGTGGTATGGGAGTTATATGCCATTACCACCTTCTAAGATTTTTTCCCCCCAGTTTTATTGTTTAGTTTACAAATCTGGAATTTCCTCATGATCTTCTATCCCAGCACCAACCAGGCTAATAAAACCTGTTTAATTTTTTCAAGTTCAGCTAGTCAGTTAGGTACTGCAATTTATTTTGATTCAATACTTCATTTCAACTGGAACTAAAATGAAGCCAATATAAAGTAAACAAATACAAGTTATGATTATTGCCATTTTCTTCCTGTTGACCATCATTTTTTCCAGAAATGGTTTTTCTAATATAATATTTAAAATCCTAATCTACCCAAAACTTTTTTAATGTTCTTTCGGTTGTCTACACTCTGTGCTTTTCTCGAACAATATTGATTACTTAGAATCCTTTGTGTTTTCATTTGATTGCAACTATTTTAACAAAAAAAAACCCCATTGAGGCAGTTTTCTTCAGGGAAGTTTTCAGTACTTCAAAACACAACATCCTTCTAGATCATCTCACCATGATGGGATGTAAATATAGCTCTGCTATGTTTCCAGTTCTTTTTCAGGCTAAGAGACAGGAATATATTATAGTTTGAGCTAATTCTAGCTTAAGTAACCTGGAACCATGATAGTGTACACTGTACACATTTTCGTGGACACCAAACATAGATGTTATCCTGGACACCGATTTTTTTTCCAGTGTAACTTCCATAAATTGCTTCCCGTATTTTTATGATTAACCAATTGATTTAAATTCTGAGTTGTCCTGATAGCAATTTCCTATAAAAAAGAAAATATGCATTCTTGTAATTCAGTATAAATTGAGAAACAGTTTTCACACACAGTTATTTTGTAATTTTGTAAAAAAAAAAAAAAAACAACCACCCTCAATTTTTATTATAGAGATTTTCGGCTGTCTGTGTATGAGTCAGATCAATTGTAATTATTTTTAATTGAGTATATATTTTAGGATGTTAATTTTTATTAAAGTACATTAATTCATTTTTTGAATAAATAGTTTTGCTGGTTTAAATCCGGACCAAGAGACGTATAGCAATATAGTGAACAATAAGAAGACATTTGTAGATTTATATATATTTTTTAGAATAGCATGTTTAATTTGTTGACTTGAAAATGTCTTGTGCTTTAAAATGAATTTGAAAATGAATTGTGCTTTAAGAAATCCTGATTTCTCCAATTTTTTTAGAATTAAATAAAATTCTAATAAATTTATAATAAATTTCCTAATTTTATTAATACCTGGTAAAGTATATGGGTCAATATTTTCATAGGTTTGGTTACACAAGTACATATTTCACTATGCCTGACCTATAGAATGAGAATCTGTACCATTTTTTTCCCCCTTTACAGACCACAATGGAACTTTTAATTTGAAAGCTCTTTCTGGAGGCTCTGGCTACAAATTTGGAGTGCTTGCAAAGATAGTGAACTATATGAAGGTATAATTTTGCTACTAAGTTTACTGCTACCAAAATTTTGCTACCATATTTGCTACAATATGATTATCATATTTCAGCAACAATATTTAAATATTGTGCGATGACACAAAAAATAGAGACAAAAAGAATTTCATACCTGTGTTTGCTAATTGGGACAATACATTTGTTCTCTCAGATGAACTATGAACAGTGAGACAATGAACACTGAGATTGGGATTTGACATTTTTTATCTTAGAATGGAGTACATTTAATATTTATAATTAACTAAAAATTGTGCATTTTTATATAAACGCAGCATTTAGATATAGTTCCCCTATGGTCTATTTATTTATTGTAAATAAAAGTAATGCAGTACTATGCATAGTTTTTGGATTAGATTTTTTGTTAATAATTATTTGGATAATCCCCCTTCATTCATGAGCTTCAAACTCACAAAAGGGTGAATGGGATTGCTGTGAGGAGCATGTTTGCCCAGGGTTAATCTTTCCATGGTAATATGGGCATGTGCTGAAGATGAATAGAGCAATGTTATATGATGCAGTCCTGTAAACTGTAGAAAGAAACCCAAGTTTGGAATTGTATGGCATGTTGATATACAAATTGAATAGACTTCCTAAAAATGTGGTTCAGTAGTATTGTTCAAACTCATTTGTGCCAAGAAGCCTCTCTTACTTTACCCAGAGTGAAAACATCCTGGTGCAAGTTGGTTGGGATAAAAGCTACTTGTGATAAAGTCTTTTTGAATTGTTCTAATTTGTGGTCTGCTGTCTAGTAATATAACATTGCTCTAATACTGTTGTAATTTATTTAGGTAATTCACATCATTTTCAATATCTGGGTTAATACTGAAAATGCAGCACAGGCAGAATTAGTAAAATAAACTATTGAAATTAAAGCAGTTAAGGTCCTTCAGCTATTTAAGCAAGATTATTTTTGCACATATTTTGTCAGTTTCTAATGTAACATAGTTTTGAAAGGTAATAAAATCAATTGGTTTTTTTGTCTAGACACGACATCAACGTGGTGATACCCATCCATTAACTCTAGAAGAAATATTAGATGAAACACAGCACTTAGACATTGGACTGAAGCAGAAACAGTGGTTAATGAGCGAGGTAAGAAAATCCAGGGTACTAGTTTAAATAAATATGATGATCAAATAATAAATAATAATTTAATAAGAAGAAGCTGTTATCAAGTCTCATGCCCAAAACTAGCAATGAAGGCAGATGTATCAAATATAACTGTATTGCTTTCTGGTTATACAATTTATATATGTTATTAACTTTAAGGTTATTTTGCCCTAAAAGTTTGTTTTTTAAGCGTACTGTATATAGTGTCAATGAATTACATGAAGAAAATACATTACAAGATTTGTCAAGGAATCGAAACTTTCATTTGTATGGTATTATATATGAATTATTTTTAATACTGAAATTGTATAAACAAATAGTGCATTATATTTGCATGGATGTGTCTATTTGTCTGTCTATCTCTATTATCTATCTATCTATCTATCTATCTATCTATCTATCTATCTATCTATCTATCCATCCATCCATCCATCCATCCATCCATCCATCCATCCATCCATCCATCCATCTACACACATACACATAAATATATGTATAGGAACATGCACACTTTATATTCTCAAATATTTTGTATGATTATGAGGTTTTCCATATGTAAAATATTTTGTGCTTTTTACAATTAAAATTAGGTATTTTATTTTCACACACATTTAAAAAATATTTAAGTTAAATTAATACATCTAATAACAAAGTAAAATATGAAAATAGCCCTGTTTAAAGTATATCAGTACTACTTACACATACAGCAAAATATGCTATTCTGAGGAGACTGATCAGAGATGATTCATATAGACATGCCCCAGGCAGATGCTTTTTTGTTGTCAATTTCTCAAAATTATTCAGTCTTCTGTTCATACTGTGATAAAGAGTAGCACACACAATTCAATCATTATTAATTTTACAAAGTCCATGTATAGAAAATGGTATGCTATTTCCTATCAGATGAGTTCTTTTTTGTTTTGTTTTCATTATAGGCCCTTGTCAGCAATCCTAAAATAGAAGTTATTGATGGGAAATATGCTTTCAAGCCTAAGTATAACTTAAAAGATAAAAAGGCCCTGTTGAGGCTTTTGGATAAGCATGATCAACGAGGATTAGGAGGAATACTGTTGGAAGATATTGAGGAAGGTCTTCCTAATGCACAAAAAGCAATTAAGGTAAGCAATACTTATCATTGCATCTTTCAAGTTTGTTAACTGGTTACAAGACATTTGGATTAGTAACATCTCTTTCAATTATAATGTAGAGCAACTTTTCTTTTTAAAAATCCTGGTGTCAAATTCACAGGTCTCTTCTTGAACAATTCAGCAGCTTCTGAATCTGGAAAAAAATAAGTCTTTGAATTTCTTTGAATGCATTTATTTATTTTTCAAATTTATTATGGTCATTAACCAGCACAAGAAAATGGATATTAAAGTGTTCAAAATGTTGAATAGTTAAGAAAAATACATACAGACCCAAAAAGTGTTTAAAGGACAATATTAAATCAGAATACCCAAATGGCTTTATCAGGTTGCACATATACAATGAGAAGAAATTAAAATTAGCAATCTGGATAATATAAAGTTGGAATATCAGTATAAAATACACATATACAATGAGAAGAAATTAAAATTAGCAATCTGGATAATATAAAGTTGGAATATCAGTATAAAATACAAATTTAAAAAAACTCCCTTTTTACGACACTGTAATCCCTTAATTCCAGGTAGAATCGGAGCAACTGAATGGAGCTGAGTGTTTACTGGTCAGACTTTACTAGTCTTGATGCCACATGGAGTTCACAGCAGATATTTTTTTTCTTTGCACCCTAGAGGAGAGAAATCTGCTGCTACCTAGGATTGAATTCTCAACCTTCCGAGTGGAAAGTGGGCATTTTCACCATTTAGGCCACCATGCCACTAATCTGTATAAAAAAACACCATGAGTATAGGTATATGTATTTGTATAGTTTAATATATTTTGTGGTGGCGCAGTGGTTACAATACATACTACACGGCTAACTCACTGCTTACTCCAGGAGTTCAATTCTCAGTTGCTCAAGGTGGACTCACCCTTTCATCTTTCTGAGGTCCCAGATTGTTGCAAGCAATATGCTGAGTCTATAAACTGCTTAGAGAGGGCTGTAAAGCACTATGAAGCAGCATATAAATCTAAGTGCTATTGCTATGTTTGTTTCTTTGTATCAGTTTAAAATACAAATAACTATACATATACACATATATACATACATCTGTCTCTCTCATACACACACACACACACACACACACACACACACACGTGTATTCATAAATGAAATAATAACACTATCCAAAAGAGATTTAAGAATTATAAACTTATCTTACAGACCCTTGTTACACCAGAGAAAATGTAGCATAATAGCTGATATAGCATATTCACCTCAAAACCAATGGTTAATATTAAGACTCAGCCATTTCTGGCTATTCATATCAGGCAGGTGCATTTCTTAATTATTCTTTGCTTGGTTTGCATGTTATTTCATGATTGATGTCAGAAAATAGAAGTTGCTTATAGTATTGATCATTGATCCTGTTTTTCTAATTAGGAGTGAAGTAATTGGAGCTTTTCCAGGTTCTGTAAAAAACTGGCAATACAGAAGAAATGCTGGAAAAAAATTATGCAGCTGCTGAATATCTCATGAGAAGTGACTGGCTAGATTCAGTAGTCACTAAAAACAACACATATAAAAAAGACATTTAAAAATTGAAAAATCAGCATTAAAATAGAGATGATTAAAATTACAGCTATTGCCATGTCTATTATCATTTTATCAAATCAGTGTTACACTGCTGAACTATATACTGTATGTCTTGTCAAAGGATGTATTTAATTCAGTGAAATTTACATCCAAACAATTATAGCAGTACAGCTTAAATATAGAAAATTTGCAAATGGAAAACTGATGTTGACAGTAATTCCTTAGAATTTCTACAGTTGACAAGTTCCTCCTAGTGGCTGCAAAATATTCTGAATTTTGGCCTTTCACCTCTAAGATGCATTATTATTTTTGATTAAAGCCAAAAACTTAGGATAACACGTTCTTTCATAAAATGACAGGTATTGAATTGTATTTTTGTACATATTTGCTCACTTTAGGCTATTTGGCATTGAGGGACCACTGACTAATTTACATAAAAGAAACCATATTACATAAATTTTACTTAATTTTTAAAAACGTATTTCTAAATTAGTTGTTCTCTGTGGCACAATTTCTCAAAGCCACATGAAGCTATTACACATACTCAGAGGGTAACTGGCAAGGCAGTTAATTACGCTTTCCTTGTCCAGTATAGCAAGGGAAGAACTATCTCCTTCTGGAGCCAATCTTTGTTAATAATCTTGATGTCTATTATCTATTCTTCTAGAGATAATGGCAAAGCTCTGTTACATAATAAGTTTTTCAAAACCTAAAGCAAACAGTAAGTCACTTAGTTACTTTTTCCTAATTTGCTAATCTGTCCTTCAGTAATGGAGAGGCCCAAATTCTAGCCCATCCACAGTCACGGAATCTAATTGGATGACTTTGGAACAGTCTTCCTCATAAAGAGCAAATAACTAAGAGGAAGAAATATAAGATATATCATCTTGAGTGGGATAGAAATCTAATAAATAAACCAGGGGTGTCAAACTCACGTTGTCACATTGGCCTCATGTGACATATTGGGTCTTTTTTCCCCTTCACTAAACCGGGTGTCGGTTTGATGCATCCGGTCCGTGGGCTGGGAGCTTGACAGCCCTGATATAAACACTAAAAATGTGTAAATATATGAATATAGTATTTTTATCCAATCTACGATAAAATGCTTGCAAATGATAGAGATTTGTTACTTATATACATGGAGCAAATCAGCTGCAGTTTTTCACTTGAGTCTGATTCTAAAATGGGCTCTAAGTGCTGAACATTTTTTATATATATTTGCAGACACAGTTGTGCGAAATCTTGGCATTCTAGAAATTACAGTTGATATACACTTACCATTCTGTATTTATATTTGAGGCAGGCTTTAGGAGACCAGATCATTTTTGTTACCCGTCCTGATAAGAAGAAAATCCTATTCTACAATGATAAGAGCTGTCAATTTACAGTGGATGAAGGTTGGTTTTTTCATTCAACTGTAACTTTGCATCTGTTTCATAAATATATATATGCTAAATGTGCTAATTTTATTGTTTGAAATGGCAAAAATATTCTTTGGTTGTGCCTCAGTTCATTCAACATGTAATAATTTGAATTTGAATATGCTATCTAAATAGTCTACCTTTCCTTAAACTCTGTGGAGAGTTACAATATTGTATTATGTTTTCCTCCCATATTCAGAATTGTACAGATAGTTCTCAATTTACGACCGCAATTGATCCCAAAATTTATGTTGCTAAGTGAGAAATTTGTTAAGTGAGTTTTGTCCCATTTTATGACTTTTCTTACCACATTTGTTAAGGGAATCACTTCCCCATTGACTTTCCTTGTCAGAAGGTTGCAAAAGATGATCACATGACTCCAAGACATTGCAACCATCATAAATATGAACCATTTGTCAACCACCCGAATGTAAATCATGTGACCATGGGGGTGCTGCAATAGTCATTAGTGTAAAAAATATCATAAGTCACTTTTTTAGTGCCACTGTAACTTTGAACGGTCACTAAACAAACTGCTGTAAGTCGAGGACTACCTGTACATCAGTGTTCTTGATAAACTAGTTTCTAATGTCTGAATATTCTCTATTCTTTGCAAAGAAATCACTAATTGTCAAAGTAAAACTGACAGATCTTTGATAAATTCTTTTATTTGTTTTTCTAAAATTTCTAAGTTTTGATCTAGGAATTATAATTCATTTCCTTTCCTTTGAGAGAAACTTAGATTTTACCCAAATTCTTTAAACAAATGTTCTGCATTTAGATTAGATTATTTATTTTCTTCATTTGATCAGTGAGTCTAACATCTTTGCTAAGACCTTCCTTAGCAGAGGTATAATGATTTATACCTTGCATTAAAAAAGGGAAACATACGAAACAAAAAGAAATGTCTTTTTTGCTATAAGGATGGCTATAAGAATGTTAATCGACTAAGTGCTGTTAAAGTAGCACTTAGTTGCCAGCTGCCTGCAATTACTGCAAGTTCAAATCTCACCAGGCTCAAGGTTGACTCAGCCTTCCATCCTTTCAAGGTAGGTAAAATGAGGACCTGGATTGTGGGGGCAATAAGCTGACTTTGTATAAAAAAGAACACTGCTTAGGGGGCGCCGAAAGCCCTACTAAGCAGGTATATACAAAAGTATGAAGGCTACTGCTTAATTCATTGTAAGCCTCCCTGAGTCTCCAGAGAAGGGCAGCATATAAATCAAACTAATAAATACATAAATAAACAAATAAACAAATAAATAAATAAATAACCAGGGGTGAAATCCAAATTTTTTTCCTGTGGGCGTGACTTGATGGGCGTGGCAGGGCAAGGATATTGCAAAGTCTCCATTCCCTCCCCTCCTGGGGGAAGGATGTTGCAAAATCTCCATTCCCACCCCAATCTGGGGCCAGCCAGAGGTGGTATTTGCCGGTTCTCCGAATGACTCAAAATTTCCGCTCCAGAACCTGTTAGAACCTGCTGGATTTCACCCCTGATGTTAATTGTATCCGAAGAATATAACCAAAGCAGAAAACAAAAAGCCAGGTATCTAAAATAGCTCAATAAGGACTGAGGAAGGGCGATCAGCAAGAACAGAATGATAACTTGTGGAAGTTTTCTGTTCATAAAGTCCTGCTGAGAAGGAGTGAAAATAGTTTCTAACAGAAGCAGTTGGAATTTTGAACAGAAAAATATAGCCAATGAGGCCGGGGGGGGGGGGGAGGGGAGAGAAAATTATAGTGATAGACAATGAAACAGAATGACTTGACTGTGGAACAGAAGCTTGCTTTACATTATAACATTTTGTTGTACAGCCCTATTTGCTTGTGTTCTCAATTTATGACCACCATTGAGCCCAAAATTTCTGTTTTGTAAGTGAGAACAGTTAAATGAGTTTTGCCCCATTTTACAGTCTTTCTTGCCACGGTTGTTAAGTGAATTGATACAATTTAATATAATTATTAAGTGAGTCTTGCTTGTCAGAAAGACACAGGTGATCACATGAGACCAGGACACTGCAATTGTCATATTTATGTCCATTTCCAAGTGTTTGAATTTTGATCACTTGAGCATGGAGATGCTGCAATGATCATGTGAAAAATAGTCATGTCCCTTTTTTCAGTGCCATTGTAACGTCAGTCATTAAACAAACTGTGGTAAGTTAAGTAGTAATGTTTGCTTATTTGTTTGTTTTTTGCTTATCTTACTTTTCCTGTAAAGAAGTCAGTATATAGGACCACGTCATTTTACTCTCAAACCCATGATAGATTGGACTTGAGAAAAAATTAACTAGTCTAAAATCACGTAGTGAGCTTCCTAATTGTGTGGAGACTTGAGTCTGGATACTGAAGATCTATTTTTTCCTCAGGCATTGGATCAGGAGTTGCATGGTGAATGGGAGACCATTCAAATTAAATTAATATATAATAAATAACAAAATAATACATTTGCAGATTAATTTAAAACTATACTATCAAATGAATATCACAGTGAAGGTAGGAAGGTAAACCTTAAATTGATCTCTAGATGGCAGTATTATCTTATAGGTCCTCTGTGTTGCCTCTATAGTTATTTGACTTTTAGTATTTACATTTAGTATTTAATTATTTTTATTTACTTAGTTGTCATATTTTCATGGCAATTTATAAAAATACATTTTCCAAGTTAATTTATATTTTAAATAGTCACTAATGTCATTATATATATATATGTTAAGTCTGAGCTGATGATGACTAGGCAGGTAAAGGATCTTGAAAATGAAGTAAATAATACCTCAGTTTTGGGAAGTTTTAAATTCTCTTAGTCAATTTCTGATGATAAATCCCTAAAGAAGAAGAGCTGCTACAATTTTTGCATCGTTCAGAATTAAAGCCAACATCCTTCTGAAATTTGTACACTTGCTTAGGGATGCACATAAAATTTGACTGGAGTGGCCAAACTTTTGCATGCAATTTGTAAATCTGTAGGTGGGTTCCATGTAAAGAAAAGCATGAAGATTAGAACTGCCAGTATCAAAGTGCCTTTTTATAAACCTTCAGGGCAAATACATTTTGAAAGTATGGTTGTTCAGAAAAGGCTATTTATGGGAAGGTTAGAGGGAAAAAAAATACATTGGAACTCTTTGGAATTCTTTATGAAAATGGTTACAGGAAGAATTAATTATTCATAGAGTGGGTGCAACAGCAGGATTGAGGCCATGGTCTAAGAGATTTAAGATCTCAGAATTCATTTCCCCGAAACTCTCTGTGATTATACACACTGACTCCAGTTTCTGGGTTGGTGTTAGTGCTGTTACCACCCATCTTCCTGGGGAATTAATTCTTTTAATATCTTCCCCACTGGCCCCAGCATGTGAGGCAGATGAGGAGTCATAGTCTATTAGTGTGGCAAAGAGAAGAAAAACTCAAAGCACCATTAAAAGAATTTCACATAAAAAACCATCAAGGAGTCTATACATTTGGACAGATCCAAGGTGTGAAGGATCGGCTGCTCAGTTTCCAATATATACTATCTATAAAATAACTGATTGCACTTATATAATGAAGTTCACAGACAATAATTTTCAAAGACCAATCAAGTTATTAACTAGTATACAGATAAAAGATCTTACTAGAGACTCTCGGCTAAAACATGCCCCTATACCCTAGAGGCAAACAGAATTTCTCTTTGCTTCCATAGAACTCACCAAACAAGGTCAATGGAAAAGCCAGAAGGAGGTTGCAACTTTGCCCCCACAACTTGCTCCCACTCCCACCACTTTTTCTCATGAGGATGCTCCAGGTGGCATCGGGATCTCATATTCTGTAAGCCCCACCTATGGCACTTACCCACCTGTAGATATACCATAGTACCTGCCCCTGCATCTATGTAGTACCTGTCCACAGCACCCTGTCATCCACTCTTGTCCATCTTCTTATAGCTTTTGCCTGCTGACCTGCTTGCCTGGGAGAAATTTTCAGCAGCATAAGGGAGCGCTTCCTGATTCATGCCTCTTCCCACATTGCATTCATATAGGCCCTATATTATAGGGTCTTCACTAAACAACAAATGATGGCAACTGGGATTGCCATCATTAAGCAATATGGCCACATGATGTTGCACTTCAGCAATGGAAATTCCAGTCCCAATTGCTGTCATAACCTAAGGATTATCTATATCTTTGTGCCTTTTTTGTCCCTTGCTGATGACGCGTTGGTGATCTTAGCAGAAAGTAAGCACTTACGTGCTTACTGCTGTATGTGTATAAGTTGTTTCTGCAGAAAGTTGTGCTGAATGCAAGATTGCTTGTAAGAACTGATACGATTTGAGCACTGGTGATAACAAAGTTTAACTGTAAATTCCAAGGTCTGGGAAAGACAAAGATAATGCTATTACTCTCATATTTATTTCTTTTATTTCTACAAATTTTTCTCTCTCTTGTCTCCTAATAATGATTCTTCTAGATTACACTTCATTTCAGTTTTTAGATTTGTTTCCTGGCACTGTCAAATGATTCTCTTTATCCCTTCTCATGCTAGCTGTTGAATATCCTTTTTTTCTTCCTTGGCATATGAATGTTATTGATATGAAAGATGGAACATTTCTCTGAAATGTTTCTACATGAAATATTTTTATCCTCAACCCAAAGTTCAAAAAAGGAAAAGGAGGGACTTATTTGCTACAAGAAACATTGAGGAAGTTTGGTTGGTTTAATAAATAGATTTTATTACATGGGTGACCATCCAAAAGAGCTATCAACTGGGCTCATAACTGTTTCCCTAACTTTTTATATAGTAGTTTTGCAACCTAGTTTCCCGTTGCAAATTGGCCCAAAAGAAGCACTACATTTCTAGAATGTAAAAAAACCCACAAAATATACCTTGTATAGTATTTTACCATCTTGGCATTCATTTTTTTCTTGCTTGCCAAAAAAGGAAAGGAAAACCTTAACTTGAGAATTTTTCTTTTTGTACATCTAGTGGCATTCTTTCTGTATCAGTCAGTGCATGTCTTACAATAAGTGCTAGAAAGCCCTCCTATATATGCCCAAAAAGGTAACTTTCTATTAGGAGAGGCACTCAAGTAATATTTTTGGACTATTGCACATATCGGGAACTTTGAGAAAAAGCCATAGATGCTGTTAAAAAATTGCTATAATGGAATAAGTGCTACATATTAAAAATGGCTTTTAAATGGCAAATTTGAGATTAAAAGAGAAGTAATTTTCTTAAAAACATGACTGCGGCACAATCTGATTTCCAAAGTACAAAATTGCTTTTTGAACCTATTTTCTGTTTTAGCAAATGAAGCTCAGAAACAAGTAAGTTTGCTAAGAAGCGGAGTACAAAAATTGCTGTCTATACCCCGAATGCCATCTTGCATACCTTCTCAAAAGCACAGTAAAACACTGGTTTCACAGATGTCAAAATATCAATGCATATATTCATTAATGCCACATATCATTAATAAAGTTTATCACATGCAAAACATGCACTGCATCGAAACAATAAAAGTTGACCTACATTTTAAATAATACGAATGCACAGCATATCAGAAAGACCACTCTTGTTTCCCAGAACCCCCTCCAGCACCCCTAAAGCAGTCCTTATCATCAGATCATCCCATATCTCCCTAGCTAAACAAACATTGGATTTTAACTACCATTCATTTTTATATTCTAAGAATTGTTTGGAGCATCATTTCTTTGTTTTTATTTCTTTACCTTAAATTACAGTATTTAGAAATGCTTAGAAATAGATAAGGAATCACTGGAGAGAAAAATGGTATAAACATTCATCGTTCTGCTGCAGCTTCAGTAGTCCACAGTATCTCTCTAAGTAACTGATTAATTATCATTACTTTTCCCCTGCAGTTTGCAGTGCCTGGAGGGAGTGAGGGGAGGAGTCTTCCACTAACCTTATATGTAGCTTTTTTATTAATATGTTTGGATCTTGTTTGCACAAAAACAAGATAAGATAATGTTGGGATATAGGGGGAGGTTAAAGATAGGAAGGTGAACATTCACATTAAGCAAGAGACAATACTTGATTGTACAGTATCTATTTTTTTTCCTTTGGGGAAAAATATGTTTGAGGTAATCCCTTTTTCAGCAATTGACAAATGAGTAACTGAATGAAATATCTTTCTTCTTGGGTAATTTAAGGAAATGAAGGTTATAAACCTGGGCACTATAAAGAATAATTGAGTGCCTCTTTCTTTTATTTAATTTCGCAGTTTCCTTTTCCTGAAAACAAGTGGGACTCTGATAATCCTGAACTTTGTTAGTTACTACACACAAATTTAAATCAGTTAAAAGAAAGTCTGCTTCTCTGCTCCCTCTTTGAAATACTCACGATCAGGTAGCAGGTACACTTATTTCATAAATGGGCTACTTCCTATTATATGCATTTTTCTCTCTTTCTAAAATTGATTTAAAGCATATCATAAATATCCAGTTGTAGGGTTTTGTTGTTTTTACTTCAATAGTTAAAGAACTGTCATGGAATCTTTTACCCTCCCTCTGGAAACATAAACTTGAGGTTTCTGGGCCAAAGCTTTTTCCCCTACAATTAGGGTTAATCAGTCAAGTATTGTGGGAAAGTTTTAGAGGGAAAAAAATGCTTGAATAAATGTGATATAGTTGAAAATATATAGGAAAGGATATGTAGCAAACAAAATTTTATTGGGCTACGTCTGGCCTCAAAGCATTAAGTATAGTTTGGCTTAATCAAAATGCTTAATTGGGTAAGTTGAGAATAACCTGAAGTTGCTAAAGTTTTGACTTTATAGTTAAAAACTATAGACTTTTTACTGAGACTTTTACATCTTGCTTATTCCATAATGGTAGTATGTAAGATCAGAGCTATTGTAACGTTCCAGATGTTTGGATATTATGGATAGAGTCTCCTGCTCGAGTAGGGTTTGGACTAAAAAACCTCCAGGATGCCTTCCAGCCCTGTAATTCTATGTTCTGTGTTTGATGTTTCATTTCAATGAAATACACAGTTTTCACCTCATTAAAGTACTATTTTGAGTCAGTAGGACAATTAATTATTTAAATTGCTTATACTCGCTTTTGTTTTGCATGTTTGAGGTGGTTTTCAAGTATTATACTTCCTCTTATGCTATCTGTGTTTTTAGTAGAATTACCATAGTAATTAAGGGCCAGCAGCTGCTTTAGTTTTTCCGTCATGAGAGGGCAATGCAATAATTATTTTTTCTACAGAGACTATTGAAGCAGTATAATACTTTTTATATAGTGCCTGTAATTATTTTAAAATACGCTTTCTTTGCAACCTTTTTGTTTTATAAATGTGGATTTGCCATACTCACAATGTATATGAAACCATAAGAATATAAAACTGTACAAGAAATGTGCAAAGATGAAAAAGAACAACTTCTGTGTAGTGAGAGATGGACATTTGAGTCAGATGACTGATGGGATCAATGGGAGGCCTTGTATGGCAGCTCCCTTGGGCACCTCATCTTTCTTGATACAGAGATATGTTTTGCCAACTGTAGCATCAGGGATCACTTGGTTGGGGACATTGGAGACTCATTGGTGTTCTCTGTACTCACAAAATACATGTTTACACTAGGATTTGCTTTTAAAATCAAGATACAATATCTTGATAATTATATTATAATATAAGCAATATATAATAGATTGCTTTTGATCCTAAGTAGTTTTGAAGTCTGAAGTAGTAGAATTTTCACAACTTGAGAAGAAATATTCAAGAGTTGGCACTCAGTGTATTGAGCAGAGTAAGCAATATAAAAGAAAGAATGTTATGGATTATTGCTTTGGCTTGCACCAGGCTGCCCAAATTATTTATTCAGTACACCAAACCAAATCTTTGCATAGGTAGAAATACTTGAAAGAACTTCCTGAATTTATACTTTACATTTTATTTATGGCTTGTGAAGAAGGCCCATTGACCGACTCCGTCTGACTTAATCAGTATGGAATGAAAGGAAATGAAATTGTACCAGCCACAGCCTTGATAAAGGCATTCCAGGAAAGCACTTGAAAAGATATATGGAGGCAGGTTGCCTGCAATTTATCTGAGTTTTGTTGCTCTTGTCCCCTTTATTTTCTGTGATCAAGAGGCAAAATGTTTGGCTTGAGTAATTTGGGAGTTATTTCAAAGTCACTTTGTATTATAATGCAATTTTAAAAACTTGAATATAGTACAATGAATCTTTTATACTTTGGATCCAAAACAAGTGACGTAGGGAACATGTGGCTGCCGATGGCCAACTTTTTTCCAGTTTGGTGAGGTCATTGTATTCAGGGTTCTCTGGCTTTGCTGCATAATGTTGCCATTGGGAATCAGAAAGCATCAAAGATAATGATGTTATATTTTCTTTTGATGTTAAGGAGAAACAGTGGGATAAGATATTAATGGCAGTCGTTCCTAGCATATTAAAATTATCAGGTGCAATGGCTGTTTAATATTAATCATCCAAATACTATTCACAACTAATATTCACAAATATATCAAAGGATGCATTGATAGCAAGAAGTAAAAAAAACCCAACCCTAAATATTGTGAAATAAATTCCAAAACCCATGTAAAGTTGTTGTTGTTGTTGTTGTTGTTGTTGTTAGGACCTCATAAAAGAATGATAGGATGAAAATACAATCCACCAAATTAAATAAATAAATCAAAACCAGTGTATTAATCAGAATGTTTATCAACTGAGAAACAGCAGATGCTTTTACAGGTAGTCCTTGACTTATAACCATTTGTTCAGTGACAGTTTGAAATTATGATGGTGCTGAATAAAGGGAGCTATAATCTCCTCAAAGTTCTGAATATTGCAGCGCTGTGCAGGCACATGACAAAAATGGGGCGCTTGTCAGTCTTACTATCACGGGAGTGCCTCAAGTCTTCCCCATTGCAGGTTGGGAGGCCTTAGCCAGCTAGGCACACCAGTATATGGGCCTTTCCCCCTTTCCATCACTCTTCTGGAAGACTGGGTCTCTATCCCACCCCACCACTTCCCCTTCCCACCATTCCCAGAAGGCCTTGGCCTTCTCACCATCCCGCCACATAAGTCTGCTTACCTTCTCTTTCCGTGCAGCTGCTGACAAGTGTGGCTGAACAACATTAGGCGCAATTACCATAGAAAACTAGGCAATACAGTTTTTCCAAAAGAGGAAAGAGCCTCAGAACATTGTAACAGATGGCATTTTGCTTGTGATGTTTTTGAAGCTCTTTCTAGCCTTCAGAAATATTGTAAGAACAGGTACTCGTCTCAACTGCAATTGCCATTATTGAGCAAGACAGTCACATGATTGACACACAACCTGGATTGTGGACTCAATTGTGATCCTACATTGTGAACTCAATTGTGGTTCGAAGTTGAGAGCTATCTGTATATCCTTCATTGACTTGAATAGTGTGATTAGGCTGAGAGACTCCATTTGCCAAAGTGCCAGTAAGTTCATTAGGAAATGAATTTGATCTATTAGTTAAACCCATTGGGTTAAAAAAAACAAAACAATATAGACACCCAATAACCTAAGTCCTCATTCAAACAACAATGTACTGTAACTCGGTCTAGAATAACAAAAATCTATAGGTTTTACCAATCCACAGGCTATAGCCACTCTCCTATACAGGTTATCCTCGGGTGAGTTGCAACCACTTATTCAGGGACAGTTCAGACTTAACAATAGCACTAAATGTGATCATAGTTTAGGCTCTCGGCAATTGACACTGAATTACCGTTGCAGCATCTCACAGTTATGTAATCACCATCTTCTGCTTTCCCTCTCGGTTTCTTTCTGGGGAAATTAGAAGGAGGTTGCATCTCATTCCTGCTCCTGCTTTTTTGCCTGTGTGTTCATAATCTATAGATCCACCCCCAGTACCTGCCCACACTTCATTGTGCTTGCCTGTAGCATCCACCCTCACCCTATAGAGCCTGCCCATAGTATCTGCCTGCCTATGCTCTGTAGTGCCAGCTTTGACACAGGTCCATAGCACCCACCATTCTGCTTATGTCAGACTCCTGCCTCTTCTCAGTTCACAATCATGTGTGGTCCTCCCTTAACAACAGCAACCAGGACTGCCAGGATTGTAGTTGCTAAGTGATGTGGTCACTTAGCACAGCATTTTATATCCGCATTACTTATGATAAAAATTTCAGTCCCAATTGCCATTGTAATCCAAG
Source organism: Masticophis lateralis (assembly GCA_030761175.1). NCBI lineage: Eukaryota > Metazoa > Chordata > Lepidosauria > Squamata > Colubridae > Masticophis > Masticophis lateralis. The sequence goes on along the minus strand of JAUDYJ010000002.1, from coordinate 184,714,665 downwards.
AACTATTGTATTGTCATTAAGAAAAAATAACAAAAGACAAAAAGAAATCTTCTTCCAGTGTGTAGGCATATCTCCAAATACGACTACACCCAGCTGCATGTCAGCTTTGGACAGTGATCTAAAAAGCACACAAGGTTGGACTTTAGTGGCTATTTGAGATCACCAAACTTCTCTCTTAGCCCAAAAAAAGTAAATCTGCTCTGAAATCTCAGCATCAAATATTGATTGATGGGGCTCTAGTTTTGGCTAAACTATTCACATCTATGCATTGCACACTTCAGATGTCAGCCAATTGGTGTAAATCTGTTATAGTTCTGATCTTGAAAAACGACAACCTCAAAAGTCCAGCAAACTTGCCCAGTCAGCCTGCTGACCATTGTGAGCAATACGTAGGGTTGAAGGGCATTTTCTGTCTCCAGAGAAAACGTTTCCTTCCTTAAGTCTGCATTTGACTTAATTCTCAGAAAGAGGTTATGGGGAAAATTATCTGCCTTCTCAATCAACCAGCCACATTTTGCTCTAATTATGAAATTGAGCAATAACAACACTGCAGATTTGCTGTAACTTTCAATGCCCTTTGTATTTTGTAGTCCTATATCCATTCAGATATGGGTGAATCTGGACTGCATTTAGACTACAATGCTCTTTAGTTTTAAAATAAATTCATTGAATAAAACCCTTCTTCATTAGGCAATAGCAACAGCACTTAGACTTATACACCGCTTCACAATGCTTTGCAGCCCTCTCTAAGCAGTTTACAGAGTCAGCATATTGCCCCCAACAATCTGGGTCCTCATTTTACTGACCTCAGAAAGATGGAAGGCTGAATCAACCTTGAGCCAGTGAGAATTGAACTGCCAAACTATTGGCAAGCTGGCAGTCAGCAGAAGTAGCCTGCAGCACTGCATTCTAACCACTGTGCCACCATGGCTCTTATAAACATGACCATTTCAACAAGGCCTCCATAAACATACTAAACATAACCCAGTCTGGGAGTAGAGTCAGATCCCAAGAGATTGATGGAACTCTTGAGGGAGGGAATTGGTATTTACTTTGCTCTTTTTTATTCACTGTGGCACAAATATTTAATAGTAATTGTGATTGCATATATTTAAACATTAAATCATGTTGTGATTATCTAATTTTAGCTCTTCTGTCTAAGAATTCTTGTATGCTAATATTTACGTATCTTGGCCCCTTTTTCTTATTCTGTACAATCCATCATAAAGATTATGCTTGTTGTTACTATTTTATATAGCAGTGCAGTCAATGTGGGATGTCAGTTGAGAAGTATAATTATGAAAGGAGTAAGGAAACTAATGAGTATTCATTTTGGGATTTTAGAATTTCAAAAACTTTGGAGGAGTGTTCCTGTGGATTCTATGGATGAAGAGAAGATAGAAGACTATCTGAAACGCCAGGGTATTTCCTCTATGCAAGACGTAGGCCCAAAGAAATTAGTAAGCAACTTTCTATAAGCCTTTTCTTTCATCAGAATGAATACACTTAATTTATAGGAAATGAAGATATTTTAAGCATGCAAGAGGGAAAGATGAATGGATCGCTTAAGAGAATGAGATTACAAAGCAATTGACTGAATCCATTTTCCTAACATTAAATAAGGCAGTTCTCTCACTTGGGTCTTATTTTAGTTTAGAGGCTTCACTGGTACCCATGATAGCAATCCACTGCTGCTGCAGAGAAATGACTTGGTTCCTTCCTGACTACTGCTGCTTGCTTTGGACAGCATAGATTCCAAAGACAAAGATCAACTAATACTGACCCATATGTGAAGTGCCCACAAGAGAGGAATGTTACATGCACAGAAATTCAAAAATATCCTGAAATATGGTTTTGCATAGAGATCTGTCTTTCTTCCACTATCCAGCACGAAGAAAATTCCCTAAAATTGAAAAGCAGAGTTACAAATTCTTTCAAATGCTACCATATGGTTTCTTTAGCAAGTGCTTAATAAACTGTACAATCTGGCCATTGTGTATATTTGAAAACACATGCAAGTGCCTTGGTTTCTTGGAAAAATAAGAGGTACAAGAACAAATTTGGATCACAAAGCCATTTTTAAAATAATGCTAATACAAGAGAAATGGGGACATTTGCAGGAGTGCTTAACTGTCCTCCCACCACCACCTAAATTAATGTATAAATTATAAGCCTTGAAGTGAGAGCAACTGAATTTGCACATTTGTTCAGATAATATCTGGTCTGGCCTTCAGTCTTCAAGAATGAAAATTCTTTTGAGATTGGAATGGGATGCACTTGTAAATTCTATATAGCTCTAATTTATCCCTATTCCACAATAAAGACAAAGAATTGGCTTTTCCCTTTTGAAAAAAGAAATAGAGACTCTGATACTTAGAAAGTGAGGTGAGTCTTTGGCAATACAAGAGTTGTAAATTATGAACTAGAAAGAGTGGTCAGGGGAATGCGGTTCACTCTTCCTGTTTTTTGTGCCTTTGCTCAGTACTACCAATCAGTTCTTTGCAAGAATCTGTAACTATGGTGTGTGCTCTTAGTTTAAACATTTCGGTCCTTACAATTGTAGGGCTTGTGTGCGCCTTAGAAAGCTGAGTGTCAATGGGAGGTTAGTGTTTGTAGCTTTGTGTAGAAATGGATTTGTTTAACAAAAGCATTGCAATTCTGAAAGACACATATACTTGCTTACTTATTTGCTTACTTCATTTCTATATCAAAATCTTTTGGGGTTTGGACAGAAACAAATAGATGTCTTAAACTTTCTAATTTAAGATAATCATTTTGTCCCTTAATCCCCTAATGGAAAATTTCAGTCTTGGGATGGGGTGGGATTGCTCAGGACTTCTCCGCAGCATTTTTTTAAACTCATGCCCTCATGAGTAATAGCCAAAACATTTCACCACGCTGCTTCAAAAACTGATGTTGGGTAATTTCCAATTATTTCTGGATCAAACCCCTGTGTATTAGTGGATGGCTTACCTGTATAGTTTATGTTCTACTTATTTAAAAGGGTGTTATGTACAATCCTCTAAAGGCTCAAATAGGTTTCATTGTTTATTTCTGATATTTCTATGCTGTCTACTTCCAAGCAGAGCAGCTGTGACAGCAGGAACCAAAATTTTTAAAAAGCAACAGGAGAAAGATTGAAATGATTACACATGCTTTTGCATTTAGTTTTTATTTGGCTTTGGATCAAAATTTAAACTCTCCTTTTTTAGTAATAATAGCAAGAGGTCAGATGATTATTATGCAGCCTTTCTATTAACCAACAGGAATTTTCAGATCACTTACAACATATCAGTTTCATTATCTAACTTAAAGAATGCAATTTTGAAATTTAGAATGTGTTTATTTTTTCTTGCTGGCAGCTGGCCATAATCAAATTGTGATTTGGTTTGAACAAAATTAACAAAAAACAATAACTCCCTATTAACCATAATTGAAAGAGTCCAAAGAGGCAGACTCCAAACTAAAGATTCCTTTCCAGTGCTCTTTCCGTGAGCCTGTTTTCCCCTCTCTGTGGCAGCTCATCATAGGAATAGTGGAGAGCAAGATATTCCACAGGTGGGGGACTACAATTGAGAAGGCTGTGTTATGGGATCCTTATCTGTGAAAATCCTTCGGGAAACAGGGCTCTCATGAATGTGACTTATTTCTTCTTTTAGGTTCCTATCCAGAAGAGGAAGAAGCCAGCATCTCAGAAGAAACGGAGGTTCAAAACTCACAATGATCATTTGGCTGGTGTATTGAAGGATTATTCCGATGTAACTCCTGGCAAATAAATTGGTCTCCTGAACTGAACTATTATGTTGATGTGGATGCTTAGGACACCGATGTCCTTTGTATATCTGATGTGGTTCTTTCCTCTTCCATTTCTGTAGCAGATGAAAAGTAACTTTTGGGATCAAGAATAAACTATTCATCATAACATTTACTTTACTGGTTAATATAAACTTGGATCAGAGCCATACATTATCAGTAGACTTCTGATATTGGGGATGAAATATATTTAGCATGTAATGCGGAGGTTCATGTTCATCAGTTGAAATTTCTTTGAAGAATTCTTTGGCATTCTATGGGAATTTTATTCAGATGGGCTAACCTATATAAATCTGAGATTTTTATTGTCAAGAAAACATGTTTATAATAAAATCATTCAACAAAGTTGAAGATTTTTTTACGTTTTCCATGCTTTTTGACTAAATAGCAGCTAAAAAGTGACACTCCATTTAGATATAGACAGATATTATTTTAGGTATTTAGGTATTATTTTAAGATGAAGCCTTTATTTAGAATTATAAACTCTTTTTTTATACTTATTTTTTCCACAAAGTGACATTTCTTGTATTATCCTGAAGCTTCCATTTGAATTTTCAAGACTATTTCAATTGGTTGTTTCTGCAGGTACCAGTTACATCACAGTGCCCATGCAACATCTTCTAAATTGTGTCAACATTCCATTTATGTCAGGAATTCTTGATCTAAAATATACCTCCAAATAAATCATGAAACTGTTACAAGAAAACATAGGATTTGCAATGGTCTTCCCAGTTCCTAGTTGTTACTGAAAATCGGTGGGGAGATCCCAAAGTACAATGCAGGCCAAGAAGTCTCAGAATGTTTCTGAGTTGGAAGAGTTCTATTAATGAAGAGTGAGAATAAATTCCAAAAGCAAAGCTAGAACAACTCAGCTGGGTACAGAAAATGTCTGCCAAAGGAAGTTTTACAAAGTACTGCCTGAAAGCGTATCCAAACCTCTGCCCCTGTGTATCTTCTTACCTTGAATCTGTAAATAACTGCACGTAAATTGTAAAGTATGCATTGAAATCTGTAGAACACTGTTGTGTGTAGTTTTGTATCATGTAGAAATTTTGCCATTTTCTGTTTGCTTAAAGATTTATTCAAGTGTACAATTTGACCAAGGGTGCCTAACTTTTGCACACAAGTGTATTTGTATTGTTTGTGAGTTACTTTAGAATTAAAAATAATTGAGACAAGCCTGCTTCTTCAAATGTAGTGATAGAGTGACATTTCATTATATGACTGCTAGCTGTTTGAAAGAAAAAAAAAGAGTATGAGTTGGGGGAAGCGAAGGTAAGAATATGTTTCTTCCCAATTATTGGAATGTATAATTCATTTAATATGGGTAATTGATTTAATATGAACAAATTGTGTGTTTATACCTTGTTCGAGACAAGTGAAAGATAATGAAACAAAAAATGGCTACTCTACGGTAGAAATAGTTTTAGTAATCGATAATGATGTTATTAATCAGGCAATAAGTGAATCTTATCAAATGTGAAGACGTATGAATTTTCTTTTGGCTTTAAAGATTAAACTGAGCAAGGAAACTGGAAGAATGCGGCTTGAGCATAGATAACTTACTGAAAAAGTCTGGCTTCATAAAAAGAGAACGTAATTTTTTAATTGGATTAGCTATTACTGAGCAAATTAGAGTAATTTAATTTCTTTTGCTAATAATTATAATTTTATGAAGTAAGTCATGTAAAGGAAGAACTACTGTAGCAAGATTTTGTATGTTTGCTTGAGAGCATTGGTATAAAGCTGTTAGTAATGCATTTGATATACTCATCATAGTCCTTCCAAGCTTCTAGAGAATAGAGAAAAGGAAGTGAATTTGGAGAAAATGTATAAAGAATGCCCATTTGGATCTTCCTGTCACTTTCTCTAGCACAAAGAACTTGGTGATAGGACACGAGAGAGTGCCAGGCTTTCAGGACTGATGTTGGAAAAAGATTTGAAACTAGCAATAATCACAAAGTCATAGTGGTATCTTGAGACTCAGAGACAGATAGTTGCAAATGTGTTGGCATGAATCTTTTATCCTACTGCTCAAAGACCAGCAGAGGTATATGTTTGGCTTGGTTAAAATAAATGTTAGGAGTTTCACCGTCAGGTACTTTAGAATTCCTTTTTCTATTACAGTGTCAGGTAGAAGACAATTAAATCTTGGTTTTAGAATTCAGAAATTGGAAAGTCCTGTTGTTAATTATTTCTACAATACTTCAGTCATTTTGCTTGAAATATGGGGGACATATATAAAAGAAAGAGTTTTTCCAGCAACTGAACCTCAGTTTCATCAGCTGGCCAAACTTCTATAAATTGTACTGAACTGAAAATGGTCTGTGGGCCTTATAAACTTAACCCACAAATGTTACACGATTATTTTTAAACAAGAAAGAAGCAAATAATCTGCATAGAGATTTGAATAGGAACTCGGGATGAATCCATATTTATGCTTACTGATATACTATATATATACAAGTAGCCCTCATTTTATAATCACAACTGAGCCCAAAATTTCTTTTGCTAAGCAAGATAGTTATTCAAGTGGTTTTCCCCCATGTTACGATCTTTCTTGCTTACAGTTGTTAAGTGAATCATGGCAGATGTTAAGTTAGTAATATAGTAGTTAAGTGGATCTGGCTTCCCTGTTGACTTCACTTGTCAAAAGGTCTGGAAAGAGATCACATGATCCCAGAACACTGCAACTGTCATAAATATGAGCCAGTTGCCAATCACCCAAATTTTGATCATGTAAACCATGGGGATGCTGCAAAGGTCCTAAATGTGAAAAACGGTCAAATCTCTCTTCAGTGCCACTATAATTTTGAATGGTCATTAAACAAAAGGTTGTGAGTTGAGAGCTACCTGTATACATAAATGTTTTTTCTTCTGTAGGTGCCCTTTTTCTCTTTCCTGTAGCATCTTTAAGCATGTGATTTCATTTCTGTGCCAATCTGTGTCTGGTAGTGATTAATTGATAAGTCCTTGTCTTGAAAGGCAGGATTTGAGGATCCATGCTATGCCTCCTTATCTCTTCCCTCTTCCATAATAAATGCAGGACTGGTCAGTTGGAAGAACAGGTTCTAGCTCAGTTCAGTATCAAAGCTACGATGTATTCTAATGATGTGTCTGTAATGATTTCACATCATGAAGGATACCATATGTAGTCATTCTCATTTGTTACCAGTTGTAAAACAATTATTCTTGTATTGTTGTTGTTCTTCAGTGCATATGACACTGTGCTGCATTTAACATTTTATATAACATCTGCATAAGCTTGTGCTCTTACCTTCTTGAGTGCAGGAGAGCAGTGACTCATTATAAGTGTCTAGTAGATTCTCTCCAATTGTATGTCTATGAAGATCTCAGCCATTCAAGTCATGGTTGTCCTAAATGTGCTTTTTTGGACTTCGTTTTTCCTTGAAAATGTTTCACTTCTCATTCAAGAAGCTTCTTCAAATCATCTCCAGTTGATTTGGGGCCAGGCTTCTACCCAGTATTTTGCCATGGTCAATAGGATGGGGTATTTAGCATTGGGAGGGTGCTATAACGAAGAAGTCATTTTAAAATTGAAAATGGGATTTGGAGTGGTTTTTCTTAGCCTCTCCTATTTGAACTTCTCTCAATCTCCTAACAGAGACAATGGGTTTTTTTTCCTTTTTTTCTGATGATTTTCTTATTTTCTGTGATTTTATTCTGTAGGAGTAAGTTGCAGGATTGGGGAGGAGAATGTTAAGGACAAGTTCTGAGAGTGAGTTGTGTGATTTGTGGAGACTATACCTGTCATGAGTCTCGGAATCTGGGGTAACCTTTAGGAGGTACCTGTGCCAACACTGACACAGTGCAGCACTGCAGCTACTATTGAAACGTGTTCAGGTTTTTCCAATTAACTATTGATGAGGGAAGTATAAATGAAAACTGAGTTTGGGGATAAGGTATTAAAATTAAGTATTAACACTGATTGTCACAGATTCTGATTTCCTTAAATGGATACAAGTAAATAAACAGACATGCTAGCATAGACCATATTTTTATTTTATTCATTGCTTTTATTTTTAGAAAATTATAATAGAAAAGTATCTTTTAACAACTTTTTTCTTTTAAAAAAATCATAGACAAATTGGAAGCATTGTATAATTCAGTCACTGCCAGTAAAAGGCTGTAGAGAAAAGTCAAGTGTTTTGTGAAACAATCCAGCACAAATCATTTTAGGGTTGTTTAACCCTAAAATGTAACCCTACAGTTACATTTTAAATTTGTTCAATTTGTCCGTATTGTTTGTTTAGTTATGGGTATTTTTCAGTTCCAACTTGGGGCTCTTCTGATGTGTTCGGAGTACAACTTTCAGGAGTAGCAGCTGCATCACATCCAGAGAACAAGCCAAGCAACCCTCTTGCAAGTTTGCATTCTTAAAGCCTTTTATATTTTGACATATTATTTATATTTCTTACAAAATAATGTATCTTATTTCAGGATAAGTGATTGATAATAATCCTGGCAGAGAAGCTGTTTCATGAAAATTTGATCCTACTAACCCTATTGGCTTCCTTACTAAGCAGGCCAGCAGAGTCAGACTTTTGTCACTATTGTAAAATCTCTGGGCTAGCAGCTAGAGAGAGAACAGTTTGGGATTTCTGTCATTGGCAGTCTTCAGCAATCGAGGGAAGAATAATTTTATGCGAATGATTGATCTAAGAACTCTTCTGCCCTAGGTAGTTGCATTCCTAGCTGTCCAAAGAACAGCAGGCGCAATCTTATGCACTCAGAAGCAAGCCCTAATCAATTCAAAAGACCACTTATTCATGTAAAGTGGAAACAGGAAGCAGATTTTAAAAAATTCAGTAATTCAGGTCATTAGCTTCAAAGAGGTGCACCCTTTGGCTACAGGTGAATTTGTGAGTCACACCTGAGCTAAAGCTGATCTGTGGGAGAGTTCTCTTTAATAGAAAGAAAACAACTTTTTTCAAAAAAATAAAAATTAAAACACAATGTTCCAGAGTTCCATTGTAGCACTAAAGTCTACCTAGACTGGGTAATGTCATATGACTACAGGCTGCAGCTGTTATCTGGCTCCTAAAGATAAACTCCTTCAAGAAAGTGGAAAGTTTGAAGTAGCTTTTCCTTGGCACATTGTGCCTGAAACCATTCCCAGTATTGCTCTGTTCCTAGAGAGGCAGCTTTATCTATTCTCTTTTTTCCCCAAGAGCACAGACATACAGTAGGCAAAGTTAAATAGCTATTTAAAAGTGGGCACCTGAAGTATTCTTCCTATTAGGGAATTCTAACCATGAGAGCAATCCTTTACATGAGGCTGCTACTGCTGCCACCTCAAAAACCACCATCTGGCATCAGTGCATAGATTTGGGGCTGACTACATATGCCTGCTACTGAGATTACCTAGGAAAAACCAAGAATAGCTGGCAAGCCAAATATCCCAAGGATGGCCATTTCATTAGAATCAGATTCAGCAAAAACCTTTGGCATTTTTCATAGGCATGAGGTGCTGGGATCAACAATTGAAGTTCAGTTTTCTGATCAATGGTCCAAACACCCCTTACCTTCCCCAAGAATATGATTAACAATAAATGATCAGAACCAATTCGCTTTATATCTGGAACAAAATCACAAAACTAAACTACTTTCCAAAGATACAAACACATACACACACAGTGTATAAGTTGTTATAAAAGTAGATGCTAGAAACTTGATTTAGAGTACATAACTTCCTGGGCAGCTTGGTCATCCAGGATGGGCTCTCACAAATACCAGGTTTTTTTTTTTCTTTTTCCTTTTCCAAATAATACACACAACTGCATGAGATATATTTGTCTGAAGAGAAGTATACTATGATAGATACAGTTGCAGAAATGTTCATAATTATGACTGCACATTTTCATTCATAATAGAAGTTGCTTTTCTACTTTCTACAGTGTACTACTTCTTCCCACGCAATTATGTATCCAAACATAGAGAAAAAAAATACAGCAGGAACTAGCGATCAGGCATCGCTAATGTACAGCACATCAACTGTTACAATCATGAAAAAGCTATTATATTGCTGATTGTCTTGCTCAATAATTTGGCACAATTAGGCGAAACATGAAAATAACTACTACAGGAATACACTTCATATATTTAAAACACATCATCTCAGGCTCCAAAACCTGATAACCAAAATGTCTGTGCATTTCAAACAATACACTTTTTAAAAAATCTGAACCAGATTTAAAAACATGCCTTGAACATGCATCTTAAAAGGGTAGGAAAAGAGATTATACATATTTAAAAATCAAACATATACAGTAATCAGTTCTTCCACCCAAGGTACAGTCCTCTTACTTAAAATGCTTGGTATAAAAAATAGTTATTCTCTTTGCTGCTCTGCTTGAAAATAATTTTTTCAAACAAATTAATTCATGCTTATAGAATTTAAACTTTTATACAATGTAGAAGAGGAACATATTATTATTATGGTTCATCACATAGTCAACCAATGTTTAGACTGGATTTGGCATTTTTATCATTACCATTATTCAATACTTTCTATTTTATTTTTAAGAAGATGTGTGATAGAGGCTGTGGCAAAGTCTTGAAGGAATCCACGCTTGTGTGAGGTTTTTTTTAAGCCTGTAAAAAGGAAAAGACATGCTTATGAGGAAACAACAACACAATCAAAGTTCCCAAATGGCCAGAAAGCCGAGAACAGTCTTCCCAAACCTGGAAGGCATTGTTAAAGGGAAATTCAGAGAATGACAATTAGAATATAGTGGATGCCAAAATGGGAAGAGATAGCGAAGGCTAATACTAAAGAACTGGATATTGAATGGAAGTAAGAAAGTGGTTTATACTTCCATGTTAAACTGCTGGAGTACTTACCATTAAAATGCAGTAAATTAAGCCACAGTCTAGGACTATAATGTGTACCGCTTTAATGTGTAAAGCACAATAGCAAAATAATAATAATAATAATCTTATTGACTCTTTCTATTGCTGATGGAATACAGTGGTGCTTAAAAGTTTGTGAACCCTTTTGAATTTTCAATATTTCTGCATAAATATCATCTAAAACACAATCTGCTCTTCATACAAACCCTAAAACTAGATAGAGGACCTAAATACACAATTGAGTAAAAAAATACCTGTCCACTTATTTATGAAACAAAGATCTAAAGCTACATCAGTAGTGGGTTTCAATTTTGGCCGCTACCGGTTCACTCATGAACTTGTGTGCGCTCGCGCATGTGAAAAGACATCCAGGCAGATGAGCAGAGCCTCCTGCTGTCACCACCGGTTCACCCGATCCGGGGCAAATCAGCAACCCACCACTGAGCTACATACTGTTTTAGAGTAGAAGCCTGTTTCCAACATTGAAGAGATATGAAAAGATTTTTGATTTTCAAAATAAAGTGTACTTTAGATGTTGACTTACCGACCACACTGCAATTTGGAAGATGAAGGTAAGACATCAGTAGGGATTTTGGAAGAATGCATTAATACCCACAAGACAGAGTGTAGCCGCCATCACACACCTGATACCTAAGGCAGAAATAAATGTGTCATCAGAAACTCTATTTATTATATGCCGAATTTATAAGTATCACTAATTAGTATATGCTACACATTTCTCTTGATTACCTGCCAATCTTATTCCTAAAAATGGAGACCAATTGAGAACAAATTGCCTCAGGCCACTCAAAAAAGACGTCTGTCTTAAACAATCTCTTAAAAGTCAAATACACTTCAGTTTAGGAAAGAGACCGAACATTGTAACTTTTACATAGGATTGTGAAAAGAATTTTCCCTGCTAATATACAAGGTTTGGATAATAGATAAAGATAGAAATAGCCTGATTTATATACCCCAGGCACAGTGAACTCTTCACATAATGTTATTTATTAATCTGCAACCAACTGAAGTACAATACACAATTATGGCACAAATAGTACAAATAGCTAGAATAGAGGTTTTTCAGCAAACTCTATATTGGGTTCATCTTCTTATCTAATGTGCAGAAGTCTTTTCCAGACTATATATTTTATTTCAGTGTTACCAATACAAAATAAAGCCAATTCACTGTAGTGGTTAAGACACCAGGCTAGAAATGGGGAGACCTAAGTTCCAGTGCCTTAGGCAGAAAGCCAATTGGACCAGTTCCTCTCTCTCTGTCCTAGGAAATGGACAAGGGTAAATCGCTTCTGAAAAACCTTGCCAAGAAAACTGCAGTTTTATACTCCATCTTTAATCTCTGAAGGCTTTGTGGACAAGTAATGTCTTAACTGCCCTTCCAAAGACACAAAGGCTATAATCATGTTGTTTCCCAACATTTGAACTACAGAGCCTTTTCTACCCATGGGAGATAGGCCATTTTATTTGACTATTAGAGCAATAGAGGAAGATCTTGCGGAATTGGTATATCTATCCTCTTCAAGACTAGGAAATGATAACTTGCTAAATGTCACATTGAATCCCAAAAATGTGAGTTAACTTATGTAAAGAAATTTTTTCCTGTTTATGGATGATGTGATTTTTAGTGATTGAAACAATTTGGAGAATCTACTAAGCAATTAATTATAATTACATGGTATCTATTTGCAAAATGAAAACTGTAATCCTGTTAAAAATCAATAGAAATGCTGACATTTAGCTTGATTTTATAATGATTAGTCAGCAATGTATATTACCCATCCTTTTATCCAGCTGTGGAATAGGATCAAAAAAATAAATGTTATCTGCACAACCAGCCTAGAGATATAGGCTAGGATAAGGAATAATTGCTTGTTCAAAAATAGATACTGAAATCAGTAAAAGGCAGCTTTCCTATTGGCAAAAGTTGGATGTGTGGAGTCCAAGGATCTCTTCCTCAAAATGATCTAAGTCAGCAAGTATGATGAAATTGAAGTATTGGCTCATCGTCCAAAGAGGAACAGGCCATTGCAAAATATCGGCCCAAAGTGGGATCAGCCATGTAGCCATTTTCCATTGCTAGGCTGCTTTGCCAGCAGGTGTACTTTTAGTATACGAAATAATGGTTTTATGGTCTTGATTTTTAAAGAGCGAGCCTGATTCTTTTTTTTTTTATATGCCTCAAGATTCATAGGCGTTATGGAAGATGAACTTTACATACAGATGTTCTGTGTTCTTGCTGTTGCAATAACTTAAGAGAATTGTTCCCAAATATGGTTATGTTTGCATAATGTTTTGGAAAGAAAAATCTGTGAGTCCTCCAATCTTATTTTTATATCTCTGCCTCTCATACACAAATATGCTAGTATGAAAATAACTTACTGCTGCGCGCATTGTATCTCTGCTTAAAAACACTGGCCAGTTCTCATTTAGTTACTGATGATTACATTATTTAGGCTTGGGAAAAGAAAGTTGCTATATTAGGAAAAATACATTGAGTTTGCAAAGAGAATGCCAGTGCAAATCATTATATGCTGTCTAACGAAGCTGTGATGTGATTTTCAAATGTGACAAGAGTAAGCTGGATAAATTTGGTGAAAGGAGAAAAGGTTACTGGAATTAGAAAGTTACCTTCTATAACAATCCTTTATGTACTCATTTTGACTTACTTTCTTATGAAGCTTAGCAACTTCAAAACTCACTTTGGAATAGAAATTGCTGGATTTAAAATGAAGGTGAACAGCATCTCTTCTCCCAAATGTAATACAATACTGGACTTACCATGATTAAAATTTAGACATGAAGATTAACTTGTTCTGAGGTGCTTAACAATTTCATACATGGTTTTTTAAAAAAAGCCTTGGCAAACTAAAAGGTTGAGTAGTGAATTTCCAGCAAAACTGGTCTCCTGTTGGGTGCTCATAAGCACAGCATGAAGAAACTCATCTGAAATCTATAATATTCAACAGACTGCCGCTGAACATCACAGAGCTTCTTCAAAACTATTTGCAACTAGATGACCTTCAGGTATATTGGCCTTCAACTCCCAGATCACCAGCCAACATTGTCACATAATCCAAAACCAGCCACATTTTTAAATGGAATAGGAAAAGGTAACCCACTTTTGCATCAGCAACAGCAAATTCTTTTTAGCATTTTACTACTGTATTTTTCCTGGTTGGCTCTATTGAGCCATTATCATTGTTGAAGTTTGCCTGACCAGTTTTTTGACGTGACTAAACAGAAGCTAGCTGAAACAGAAATACTCTGGTGGTGTGGTTTTGAGATTGTCCCATAGAATCTGTAAGTGTTCTTATGTGAGGGAAAAATGAGTAAAACTACCTAAGGGGGATTTGCAACAAAGACTGGGTTGATATGTCATGCTAAATCATGGCTCAGTAAACAATTAAGGTTTAAAATGTATATTAAGTCATAAACAGCACTACCTAGATTTATACAACACACTACGCCATTTTCAAGAAACCATATTTTGACAGCACAGTATGTGATCCCCATCAAAACACTTTTCTTCTTTAAAGTTCCACCAAGCTGCCAAGACTCTTTTCAGAATATTGTACACTGCATTACATTCTCACACCCAGCCATTTTGTTTTTACTGCAGTCAGTCAGCATCTTATCCTACTGCTCATGTTTAGTTCTATTTTACTGCTGTTAAGAGCTGTTTTGCTCATTAGGGTTGTTCTTTTAACCTAATTATGTTACAGTCCCTGTAAATCTGATGTGTTCCTCTGAGCATGCTGACACCTCCCTCTTTCAACTCCAAAACCATTCTCTGCAACTGTCACAACTATGTATCTGACATCATGCCCATCTCTACCTTTTCCTGAACAACAGCTTGTATTCTGTCACATGTCTTCTGCCATCAAAAGATGCAAGAAAAGCAACAGATCCATTTTGGAATGCTACCAGGCTACCCCATGAGATAATGAAGCCTAATAGTTTCATGTCCCAGGGCTGAAGTGAGAATATGAATAAGTTCCCAAATCCACAGAGTTTCAGGGATGGGAAGGAGATATAGAAAGAAAAATCTATCTGTAGGAGGTCTGAAAAATAGAACTCCAAAAAGACGGGGCTTTGAGTTTCGACCACTGCCTGACTTAGACCCGCAGATTCTCGGGAGAAAATTTTCCTCCTCCTTTCTGCCCATTAGGGCAGCCATACTGCTTTGCATTCTTAAATTGTCCCATTTTATTTACAGAACTAATTTTTATTTACAGAACTGCATTTTTTTCTTCTTCTTTTTTCACCCCATAGCCTCTGTCCTTCAATAGTCCTGTGAGTATGTACCCTTGATTTACAGCTTTCCAACCCTGAAGTGCCGTCAGTGAAGTTTTATTTTTTGTTATTGTTGTTTAAAAAAACAGATTTGTTTTATTTGGCTAAACATAATTTAAAAATAGAGAAAGATAACTGGTGAATTAATCCTCTTTAGTTCAGAAACAAAAAGCTGCAAAAGTCAGAAAGTAAGTATATATAATTTGTCTATTCTGACATTCAAGTAAGAGCCCATGGTGGCGCAATGGTTAGAATGCAATATTGCAGGCTAATTCTGCTAACTGCCAGCAGTCTGATTCTCACTGAGTCAAGGTTGATTCAACCTTTCATCCTTTCGAGGTCGGTAAAATGGGGACCCAGATTGTTGGGGCCAATATGCTGACTCTAAACCACTTAGAGAAGGCTGCAAAGCACTGTGAAGTGGAAAAGAGCCTGGTAGCTCAGCAGACTATAAGCATTGTGATTAACACCAGCTGTCTGCAATTACTGTAAGTTCAAATCTCACCAGGCTCAAGGTTGACTCAGCCTTCCATCCTTTCTAAGGTAGGTAAATTGAGGACCCAGTTTGTGGGGGCAATAAGCTGACTTGGTATAAAATATGCAAAAGTATGAAGGCTATTGCGTAACGCATTGTAAGCCGCCCTGAGTCTAGAAGGGTGGCATATAAATCAAATTTTATGTATTATGTATCCTTCCTTGTCAAAGGAGGATTTTTCAGAGATATATGGAGATAGGGGAAAGGGACCAGCTACAAGGGTGAGAGTAATCACAAGTTCAGACATTCACCCTACACACACCACAAAAAACAGAAGCCACAGTCCTTGCACTCCCCCTGGTGATCAGATGGAACTTCTGGCAAGTGGTACTTGTGCTCTACTCACACAGGATTCAGCAGAACTGACGGGACTTCCAGCCCTGAGAAGTAGCCTCTGAGGGAGGGAGCCAGCGGATCTGAAAAAGACCAAAGCCCACAAGTGAGAAATGAGACTCAGGCAAAAATGAACAATGCTTTTGCACAATGTCCTTCTTCTAGTTCCTTGGAGCTAGGATTCATCCTTGTATCTCGAACAACAAGTTGGACCTACTTTTCATTTGTTTCACTTATTAGCTTTACATTTTATATCCTGGGACTTCTGCAAGGTAACTAACAAAGGCAGTACCTTTGCTACTAAATCATTACACACAGCAAAGGAGCAGATAAAAACAAAAGTGAATCAACAGGAAGAATGGGTATGCAAGGAGCATTAAAAGAGAATAGATCTGCATTACCTGATTACTGAGATCACTTATGAATCTAGCTTTTTAAAGAATTTCACTTTTAAAAAAGAACTCTGAGCAAAGAGCAGATTTTTGCCCCACTGTACTCTGCTTATATCAAAGAATACTACATAATTCAGTGGAGCATTGACTATTGAGAGCAGGGGACTTGTAAGCATAAACTTACTCCTGCAATTTGCATATCTCACTTGAGATTAGTGGTCATTATCAATATATGCACTGCCTCCTTTCATATATCGGAGGGGACTATTTCATATTTAAAAACTAAGGAATGCCTGGGAGACCTGGAGTTTTAAAAATCAAGATTGCGTGGTGGGGTTCCATAATCATATTACATAATAATACAA
Source organism: Masticophis lateralis (assembly GCA_030761175.1). NCBI lineage: Eukaryota > Metazoa > Chordata > Lepidosauria > Squamata > Colubridae > Masticophis > Masticophis lateralis. Next base: position 184,698,040 of record JAUDYJ010000002.1, on the reverse strand, counting down.
CATAATTTTAAGTTATAGTAAAAGATGCTTCATCCTTTACTATATGTAAAAATCCAAAAAGAAAACCTTGCTGAGCTCTGGTGGCTCAGCAGACTAAAAGCATTGTAATTAAACACCAGCTGTCTGCAATTACTGTGTTCGAATCTCACCAGGCTCAAGGTTGTCTCAGCCTTCCATCCTTTCTAAGGTAGGTAAATTGAGGACCCAGTTTGTGGGGGCAATAAGCTGACTTTGTATAAATATACAAAAGTATGAAGGCTATTGCTTAACACATTGTAAGCCGCCCTGAGTCTCTGGAGAAGGGCGGCATATAAATCAAATTTTTTTAAAAAACAAAAAACCGAATGTGAATTTCCTAGGTATATATGACAAAAAGTAATGTTACTATGGAGATAAGCCACTTGTAGAGGGCCAGCAAGTGAAAATCACTTCAAATTCTGGCTCACATTCAAGAGAACAAATTGATCCTGAAGAATACAATGGTTGGCCATTTTACCAACCATTACATTCTTAAATAGCATCCTCAGTCCATCATAATTATCACAAACCATCTTTTTAACTCTGACAGTTGAGATCAACTTTCTAACAGATTCAAGTGTTGCATTGCTTGAGAATCTCTCCTCTCCCCCCCCCACTCTCTCATGTTTGACCTCATAAGTTTTATAATTATTGCATTTTGCTGTGTTTGATATTTGCTGTGTCACAATTTGTTATTTTTTTGAGCTGGTCAATTACTGTAATAAAGTGTACCTATGATTCTAAGGACAGAGCAGAACAGTTAAGAGATTGCTAAGTACTCATTCTGGATGTTTATCAAAAAGCATCAGCACTAACCAGTCAGTGGGATACTCTAGTGAGCTACCAGGTAAGATCTTCAATCAGGAAGAATCATATCCGCTGTGATTGGGGGGGAATGATCACTATTGTCAGAAAATAAACTACAGAGGAAACTCCTTGCTGGAAATACAATACAGAAGAGACTGAAGAGAAACTGACATGAGAAATGGCAACCAGAAAGGGGGGGGGGGGAGTTACTCAGTTCCTGCCCTATAGGTCAATGGCTTAAAGTCACTAGCAGGCTCATTAACTTATTGTGTCATCTCATTCCCAGCCTCACAGAGCCAGCCCTCCCACATGGATCAAGCAGTTGTCTATTTTTGAACTGGTTGGGTAGATGGGTGGGCCTGAAGCCAAACAGGGAGAAGGGAAAGTCAAAAATTCCTGCTAAGTTGATATTTTCTTATCCCAGAGATAGCCGTATGCAATCATGAGATAGGCATTAAAAGTTCTTTCTTGGACACTACACGTTTCAATGCACATTTAACATTTAAAAGCCTAATTGAATATGGAATATATTCAGAAATGACAGAATACAAAATATTGATGAAAATGCTGGTAGAATCTCACACCTCCATCACTTGGGCTCAGATGTTCCCAGAAGATGCAGCTGGTTCTCCACAAGAGGGAGTTCTTTCAGCCAGTTCTTTACCTCATCCCTTTCTTTTCCAGCTGACATGAAAATGAAATTTCCACCTCCAAGATGAATTCAAAACCACACTGTAGTTTGCCAACTAATTGCCAACACAGTAAGAGATTATAATATTACAGTAAAGGTCACAGACAAATACAGGGTAACTCTGTACAAGGGACATGTTTTATATCCTTGAGATGTAATACAATTTCATAAATGTTCAAATTTAAATAGGAAGAAAAAATATGAACTGACATCTCTGTAGTTGTCAGTAATAGGTTATGGGTGTTTTGCTCAGTTGAACATGAATATCATGGCCCTGTCAGAGCCTGGTTCCAAGGAAGAGGAAGACATGGAGCTGGGGCCGAAGGAGGAAGAGGGCGCAGTCTCTCTGGCCCAGGAGTAACAACCGGAGGAGCGGAATGAAACAGTCCCAGGTCCCTTGGGCCTTGGAAGGGGTACCAGAGAGGAAGAGAGGATGCAGGATGACTGAGTAAGGAGGGAGGAGATGGAAAGGGCAGGCAGCAGAATAGAGGAGCATCAGAGCTCAGGAGATGAGCAGCTGCCTCCCCCACCCGATCCTCAAGTGTGGAGAAAGGAGAGGAGACAGAGTCAGTGCAGAGCAACCTGACTACTCGGGAGGAGGGCACCTCACCCCTCTTCACAAGGCTCACCTGGAGAATAGGATTTAAGGAGATGCTGGGGAAAGGGGCTTTTGTCGGGATCAAGCATGGTACATGCCAGCAACACTTGCCACAATTCAGAGAAGCCTTGCTATTATTGATGACTCGCTGCCTTGTTTTGCTTTGCCTTGCTCGGCTTGTTTGCCTTGCTTTGCCCACTGTGTGCGGGTTGCAATGACCCAGCTCGGCTCCAGTTTGTGCCACGGCCCCAGCAAACTCTCTATGCAATGACGATGCACGTGACCAAGTGTCCTGAATTGTTTTTGTTCTCAGAACTGTGCTGCTCTCTTTTTCTTCTTGCTTCAAGGAACTGCTTGAGATGCGTGTACATGTTAAAGTCTTGCTCATGGGCTTACAGTGAGGTGTAGGGTTTGGGGGAAAGATTGGTTTAATAAAAAGGGATTCCATCCTTCGCATCACAGGTGTTGCTTACGTGTCCCGCCCAGGTCATAACAATGAACTGAATATAAATACATGATACTTGGTGCTGCTAGCAAAACATTGCATGTTCATTTGTTTCATGAAGCATTACATGGAAGTCATTACATCAATATATATATCTTGCTTAGAAATCTTCTGGACCACTTTAAAAAAACTTACCAGAAACAACAAAGAAGACAACCAATAAAGCAGCCAGCAGATGAAGCAATTTGACGTCTACTATCAGATAAAAAGATAAACCACTACATTGCTGCTAAACGTTATGAAAAGCTCAGATTAAATAAATTGGATAAATCTGAATCAGTCATGTCTGCAGAAAGTTCTGAACAAGAGGGTACAAAAATGAGTAGCTCTTCCATATTAACAGGCAGTGGCATCTGTAGGAGAGTCCAATAAAAGCAAGATGGTGATGGTGGCAGCACAAAGACCCATCCCATTTGTACTTGTCATCATGATATGCTCATATAAAGGGACAGGGCTTCGCTTTCACTGCTACAGCTTCCATCTTGCCTTTTTTCATTCTCCCTGTGAATATCCTACTGCTGATGCCATACTATACCTTTTTTCCTCTACTGCAGGTGTATTGCACTACATTCCCCTCAACGCCACTCAGCACCAAAGCCAAGAGATCAGAAAAAAGCTCTAACACTTTAGAGTACAAAGTAGCAGGACAGGAGAGAAGACCTAGCACAGCAGTCAAGTGATATGACCTGAAAATCAAAGTTGTGCAAAAAAGACATCCTTGTAACTAGTGAATATACTACAGTTTTGCACTCCAGTACAAGGGACAGATGTACTCTTTAGATGGACAGATCAAGTTTTAATTCTGAGGAGGAAGGCAGTGGTGAAATCCTCTGCGGATTGCCACCGGTTCACTGCCTGTGCATGCAGGGCGCACACCAAACACGCACTGTGCACACGTATGAACAGTATATGCATGCGCAGTGCATGCCAAAAGCACCGCCTGAACAGGTGCGAACCGGTAGCATTTCACCTCTGGAGGAAGGGATCTATGGATTTCCAGAAAAACTGCAGACTACAGGAACCACTTGTGCTTCAATTTGAGATGCAGACAACACAGACTCATCCCCAACAGCCTGCGCCTATCTTCAACAGTGAAGGGACACATGGCAGAAAACAGTGTAGCCAAGGCTCCATAACCATTTGCACTACTCAGGTGACCCTAAGGACACAGATAAACCTCCAAGTGTCCTCAACAACTCTCTAACAAGAATGCAAATGACCAGCTGTCTGCAAGGAGTATAAATCCTTCCATTCCCCACCATCCAGTCAGAGCTGAAGAAGCTTCTTGGATGAGAAGCGAAACGTCTTCAAAGAAAAACAAGAAAGTCCAGTTGCCTCCTAGTAAACCACTTTTGGGAGGAAGGGATTCCATTCCAAATAAACTCCCTCCTTGAAAAAGAGTAAGCTTCTTCATCCTCTTAAAAAACTATCTTCAAAAGCCTTAATTAAGAAGCTGACAGAATCTGTCACTTCCTGCCTGATACACTAGGGTTATCCCACATTATACTGTACATTGCAAGAACCCAGTGCTTGGCAGTCAGCATAATGCACCAGCCTGGTTCACAGGTGAATAAATGCAACCACCCAATCCTCTTATTTGTCTTATTCGCGATTTTAAAAATGTAAAAGGTAGGCATAGAAAGTATAATGCATGAAATGATCCTGCTAGAAACTAATCCAACTAAATCATAGCTGTTTTATTAGCTTCAGCCAAAACATACACTAAAACGAGACATCTTTTGTTTGCTTTTTGCTTTGTCCCTCAGGCTTTTCCTTCACTGACACCTAATCACAGCCTAAATATGCTTTGACATATTTTAGGCCTGATTTTGTCTTCATTTCATCTCCAGCCCATGAGCGAAACAGCATTAATTCATCCTTCGCTGTACCAGTGTTAAATTCAATATTATCTAAAGATAGCTTTAATTTATATAAAATATATCACCATAAACTTTGGGGGAAGTCAGGAGGCAGCAGTGGCAAAAGAAAGAAAGAAAGAAAGAAAGAAAGAAAGAAAGAAAGAAAGAAAGAAAGAAAGAAAGAAAGAAAGAAAGAAAGAAAGAAAGAAAGAAAGAAAGAAAGAAAGAAATTTGTTGCCAACTCAGGAATGGGCAGAGGGCTCTTCAATGCAATGGTGAGAAAAATCCTGAGTCTGTCAAATTGTGTGCATCATCAGAGAGACAAATGACACAACATGAGTTATGTCACATGAATTTGCAACTGATGTTGGGACTCTAGCACAAAAGGCCAGGATTTGTTGGCAGTGTTCCAGACATGACATTATAAAACAAAACAAAATTCCCACCATTCAATCAGTACTGAAGAAGCTTCTTGGATGGCGAGACATTTGAGTTGGTCCAGGAGTTCATGGCCTCCATGACAGCCATGGACCTGACACAAATTGTGCAGGGTCCAACTCGCAATGGCAGACACACTCTTGACCTGATTTTTGTCTCTGGGCAGTGGATAAATAGTCGGGGTAGGGGAGTTCTTACTATTTTTTCCCTGACATAGACCAACCATTCCCTCCTTAAACTGGACTTTCTATCCGCCAACACCCATTGCTGGGAGGCGGAACCGATTCAATGGTTCCGCCCCAGGCACCTGATGGACCTCGAGAGGTTCCAGATGGAGTTTGGGATTTTCCCACCTATCCTGCGATTCGCCAGAGGCCCTGGTGGAAGCCTGGGAATTGGCAGCTGCCGGGGCACTGGATCGAATCGCCCCTTTGTGGCCTCTTGTCCAACAGGAATCCCATGCGGCTCCTTGGTTTTCTGAGGAGCTCAGGGAGATGAAGCGTCGGAAGAGACACCTAGAGGGCTGTTGGAGATCTTCTCATTCAGAATCTGACCGAACACAGTTAAGAACCTATATTAGGTCTTACCTTGTGGTGAGGGAAGCGGCGAAACGTGATTATTTCGCCACTCTCATTGCGTCTGCATAAAACCGCCCAGCAGCCTTGTTTAGAATGGCTCGCTCTCTTCTTAATCAGGGAGCAAGGGAGGACCCCTTGCAGGGCAATGCTGAGGATTTTATGCAATTTCTGCAAGATAAAATCACTCAGATCTAGACTCCGACTGGGCAGGACTGGGCGGGGAGTCAGGAGCGAGTCTTGAAGGTAATATCTGGGTTGACTTTGACCCTGTGTCCTCAGAGGAAGTGGACAGGATTGTGGGTAGACTGGGAGCTCCACATGTTTGTTGGACCCGTGTCCCTCCTGGCTTATTGTGGCAATCAGGGAGGTGACCGGTAACTGGATCCAGGCCATCATCAATGCTTCTTTAAGGGATGGGGTCTTCCCGACCACCCTTAAGGAGGCGATGGTTCGACCCCTCCTCAAGAAGCTGGGTCTGGATCCGGCCGTTTTGAACAACTTCCGTCCTGTCTCCAACCTTCAGGTTATAGCGAAGATTGTTGAGTGTGTGGTGGCTCACCAACTTCCACAATTCCTGGAGGAAACGGACTATCTAGACATGTACCAATCGGGCTTCAGGCGTGGACACAGCACGGAAATGGCATTGGTTGCCCTGGTGAATGATCTCTGGCGGGCCAGAGATAGAGGCTATTTCTCTATCCTGGTCCTACTTGACCTCTCAGCGGCTTTTGATACCATCGACCATGGTTTCCTATTGCGACGGCTCAGGGGTATGGGGGTGGGGGGCACTATGCTACAGTGGTTCTTCTACCTCTCGGGCCATATGCAATTTGTCTGGGCACAGGGTCAAAGATCCTCCCCAAGGCCCCTCCCTTGCGGGGTACCTCAGGGATTGATTCTCTCCCCTCTGCTCTTTAACATCTATATGAAGCCACTGGGTGGGATCACTCGTGGTTTTGGGGTGAGGTATCAGTAATATGTGGATGATACCCAACTATACATCTCCACTCCTGACCAACCTAGGGATGCTCTTTCTGTGATGTCTAAGTGCCTGGAGGCGGTACAGGTCTGGATGGGTAGGAATAGGCTCAGACTCAACCCCTCCAAGATGGAGCAGCTGTGGATGCCGGCATCTCCTGATCTAGTGGCCCCACCTCTTGTGATGAGAGGGGAGTCATTTACTCCCTCAGAAAGGGTTCGCAGTCTTGGTGTCCTCCTGGATTCACAGCTGTCTCTAGTCGACCATCTGACGACTGTCAACAGGGGGGCCTTTGCACAGGTTTGCCTTGTGCGCCAGTTGCTCCCTTTCCTAGACAGAGATGCCCTTCGTACAGTCACCCACTCTCTTGTCATCTCTCACCTGGATTACTGCAATGCCCTCTACATGGGGCTGCCCTTGAAGGCTCCAGCTGGTCCAAAATATAGCTGCATGGGTTGTTACAGGAGCTTCCCGTTACCTCCGTGGTACACCTCTCCTGCGCAAGTTGCACTGGTTACCAATGGTCCTCCAGATCTGCTTCAAGGTGCTGGTGCTAATCTATAAAGCCCTTCATGGCATGGGCCGGGGGTTCTTGCAGGAGCACCTACTGCCAGCCTCTCACCGACCAGCGCACTCGCATAGGGCAGCCCTCCTCTGGGTGCCGATGGCCAGGCAATGTCATCTGATGGCGCCCAGGATGAGGGCGTTCTCTGTGAATGCACCGACCCTCTGGAATGGTTTACCCACTGGGTTCCACACGGCTCCCAACCTACACTCCTTCTGCAAGGACCTAAAGACATGGCTTTTTAAACAAATCACTTGACCTGCGGGGTGTTTTAGTTTGGTTTTAATGTGGATTTTAATTGTTGTATTTTTAATTAATCTAAATTAATTTATTTTTACTGTTCTAAGGTTTTAATCCTTTGTGAGCCGCCCCAAGTCCTTTGGGAGAAGGGTGGCATATAAATTTGACCAAATAAATAAATAAATAAATAAATACTCCATATCTTATAATACTTTGATTCTTCTTTTCCCTTAATTTCTTTAGTTAGTTTATCTAATTCTGTGCATTCCAGAATTTTCTTAATTAAATCCTCTTCCGATGGTAAATTTTCTCTCTTCCAATATTGCGCATATACAATATGTGCTGTAGTCAATATATGCAATATGAGCTACTGTACTTCTTTAGTGTAATTTTCTATCGAGATTCCTAACAAAAACTGTTCCTGTTCTCCCTCTATTTAATTCTGAGTTATTTCTTCTATCCAAGTTTTAATTTTCGTCCAGAATTCCTTTGCAATCGGGCATGTCCACCATTGATGATAGTACGTTCCATAACTAGTCTTACACTTCCAACACTTCAGGGAGTTTCTAGGGAACATTTTCGCAATCCTAGCTGGAGGGAGGTGCCATCTATGAAACATTTTCATCTGGTTTTCCTTGTATGTCACAATTGTCAATCTCATATTTGTTCTCCACATCTTTTCCCGCTTCTCTAACTCTATCACATGGTTAAATTTTTTTGCCCATTTGATCATCGTGTCTTTCTCCATTTTAATTCTTACAACTGCTTGGCACCCACACTTTTCCAAAGTCAATTTTTATTTGCTCCAAATTCTACTCAGGATTAGAATTTGAATGTTAGAGTTTGCACTGGTTCCCACTTCCATGTTGATCAAATAATTGCCTGCAAGCTTGGATGGAACAATAGAATACCTTAAAAAGAACTCTTTGGCTCATAAAGCATTGGATTAAGTTCACATATGCAGCAGCAAAAACATGTTTACACTTGCACACATTGGCAGTCTATAGCAACCAAGGAAATGGGCAGCCTAAAAATGTTCACAATGCATACATTCCACAGGGGCTAATGGCCTTCTCTTTGCAGTTCTGTATTCCTTCAGTATAGAGGTTTTGAAATAGAGAAGCCCAGTACATTTCAAATATTTCAAATAATCTTTTTTTTCTACCAACTTCTCATGACATTACATTCACCTTATCTCCAGTGCAGTTCTGAGACAGTTTACAGTCATCCTTAGTCATCCACATTACAGCATTGTTTTCCTCTTTTGTCAGGCAATAAACCACAACAGTTTTGTCATGGGTACAAATTGATGTGCTTTATCAACCATTCAGATGGTGTTACAATCAGGTAGCCATTAAGCGCGTATCAGCCAGCACTTATACTGTACTGTATATTGTCCACCGCTATAGGCAAATATTTCCTCCCCTAGATCCATCAATCTAGCTGTCTTTCTCAACTTTAAAATGTGTGGACTTCAACTCCCAGAATATCCCAGGAAGAATGCTAGCTAGGGAATTCTGAAAGTTGAAATCCACATATCTTAAAAATACTATAGTTGAGAAACATCAATCTAACCATTAATTAATCCCTCTGTCCATCCATAGTAAGAAAAGTAATCAATACGTATTTTCTTACTAGCTGGTGATATTTGGTGGGAGGGAAAATAATTATTCCCTGCCCTCAGTGTGCCCTATTTCTAGGGTAAAAGAGCATCATTTGTGGGCATCATGCCTGTGCCAAGACAGGGCTCACTAGCAAATTTTAACATGTTTGTGCTGAGGAAAACCCCAACAGCTTCCATATGAGATAATCTCTACATAGAAAGCAAGGTGCTAGAGCTTTTTGTATCTATCCAGTAGTTGTTTGGGATTTTTGCAGGTCAGATATTGTTACCCTCAGATTCCCAAGCATAAGCATCATTTTGTCAATAAAATAAACCAAATAAAAATTTGCTTTGTTTGCTAAATTTATATAAATTGCACAATCCAGGCTGGATTATACCAAAGGCCTAACTAGTTCAACATTTTTCTCCGTTAGTGACTTACCAACATCTACAAAAAGTAATATATTGTACATCATTCAGGTCCTTCATTGAGGGAGATGTGTGGTCTAGAAACATAAAATTTAAATAAATATGAAATCAAATAGGACATGAACCTTCTCATGCTTTTGCCTTCTAGCTACTGGGAGCTCCTAAACAATGAAAAAGTATTAAGTCACATAATCATAAACTGTACTAATTTCACAAATTCAGTCATTGTATGAGATACCTTCTTTCATCTGACCTAATTTTAATCACCCATTCATAGTTTTATAATATATATGTCACTCTATTTCAGCCTAATTCACCTTACAGGGTTGTTGTTCTGGGGAAAATAGGAGAGGGAAAGCATATTCCCTCAACCCCTCCAAGACTGAGTGGCTGTGGATGCAGGCATCTCGTGTTCTAGAAGTCCCATCACTTTCGATGGGGGGAGGTGCTTCCTCCCATTGAAAGAGCCCACGACTTAGGTGTCCTCCTGGATTCCCAGTTGTCTCTGGAAGACCATCTTATGGCCATGACCAGGGGGGCTTTCGCCCAGGTTCACCTGGTGTGCCAGTTGCACCGTTTCCTAGACCGAGATGCTCTTCGCACGGTCACTCATGCCCTGGTTACTTCTCGCTTGGATTACTGCAACTGCCTCTACGTGGGGCTGTCCTTGAGGTGCACCTGGAGGCTCCAGCTGGCCCAGAATGCGGCCACATGGGTGGTTACGGGAGCTCCCCGTTACTCCCGTGTAACACCTCTCCTATGCGAGCTGCACTGGCTACCAGTGGTCCTCCGGATCTGCTTCAAGGTGCTGGTACTTACCTTTAAAGTCCTACATAGCTTAGGTCCGGGGTATTTGCAGGACCATCTCCTACCTGCATCCTACCATCCTGTCCACTCACACAGGGCTGCCCTCCTCAGAGTACCGTTGACCAGACAATGTCAGCTGGTGACGTCCAGAGGTAGAGCGTTCTCTGTGGGCACTCCTGCCCTCTGGAATGAGTTACCCACCGAGCTTCGGATGGCGCCTGACCTCTGCTCCACTCCGGGGTTTTATTATTTTACTGTTGCTGTTTTAATTGGGTTTTAATTACGTTTCCTTTTATTATAGTATGTTTTTAACCTGTGTTCGCCACCCGGGAGAAGGGCGGCATATACATTTTTGGAAATAAACAAACAAACAAACAAATATTGGATATGTCCACTGTCTTAAGTTATTTGTAAAAAGAATAAACGCAGGATACAAATAAATATTTTCAAATAGCTTAGCCAGTATTTTTCAGAACAAAAGTCTGAAACATGTTGCTGTTTCTTCAAAGAGAAACTCTTGATCCTTCTTAGTTTTCTTCTAAAAGAGGGATTAAGGACAATGTAATCAAAATTTTTGAAATAGGGTGATCAATACCACAGTCCGTATTCCAAATGTAGCCACATCAAATGAAGATACTGGATTTTATTTTCTGTTCTGTTCATTATAATTCCTAGCACAGAATTTGCTCTTTTAATTTAACTATGACTATATTGTGAATGGTATTTCCAAAGAATTATATACCAGAACTCTAACATGTTTTCTATGATTAATCAGTCCTAGTTCAGAATGAACACACAGATAGACAAAAACACAATTTTTTTTGTTTTTATAAGTAACTCAAGGCAGTGAACATATCTAATACTACCACATCGTCCTATTTTCTCCACAACAACCACCTTGTGAGGTGATTGGGCTGAGACAGAGTGACTAGATTACTTTCTTGCCTAAAGCGGGACTAATCTTGCCATATGGGAAAAGAATCTGTCTTTGTTCTTGAAGTTATCCTCAATGATTCTCACCTCCATGCCTGCAGTCCAGTGGAGGCACAATAGAAAGACCTGACATCTTTGGAAGGATGTGCCTTTTGTGGCTGGTGTGTGGCTCTTTATGTGTAATTGGAGACGGTGATTCTCTGCCTTGCTCCTTGTCTTGCAAGCCGACTGAAAGCAACAAAATTGGGAGCAATATGGAGGATCAACAGGCCAGATTTGTTTAGCTTGCAGTGGGCGGGGCTCATTAACACTGACAGCGTGCTTTGAAGGCACAAAATACAATAACCTGTTCAGCAAGGTCGAAGTGAACTAGAAAACTCGCTGTCAAGAAAGCAGAACATAAAACACATTAGAGAGAAGATGCTGTTTTAAATTATGCAGGTCAGAAAACATCTGCAGATTTCTTGGGATGATGAACGTTCTCCAGGATTTTAGACTGCCACATGATTTAATCCACTGGAAGCAATGGAAGTGAAGTTGCTGACTAACACCGATTAAAATCAGGTTTCATGTTTCAAAACAGTCACAGTGACCCAGTGAGGCAATTGACTATTTGATCCGGTTTATGAATATGCTTCACCTTCACACAATGATATACTTGGTCCTGAGGCTGGAATGAAGTCATACATTTATTGTATGGTACAAACTTTTTTTTATCCTTCATTTTAGAAGGAAATTTGGGCAGGGACAGACCGATAGTAACTTCTCTGTTCTCAACAATATATTTTCAGTCTAACCTTGCACCTTTACCAGATGCTAATCATCATCCAGTCACTGACCCATCCTAATATAGTTCAGTCAGTGATCTGATAATCTTTTAAATAAAACGGTGAGGAATTAAACCTGTCGCCATCTACATTCCAAACATGGATTGATCTACAGGAAGTCCTTCACTTACAACCATTCATTTAGTGACCATTCAAAGTTATAACAGCACTGAAAAAAATAACTTATGACCTTTTTTACACTTATGACCATTGCAGCATTCCCCCTAGTCACCTGATCAAAATTCAGATGCTTGCCAACATTTATAATACCTGCTGTATCCCAGGGTCATGTGATCAACTTTTGTGACCTTCTGATAAGCAAAGTCAATGCGGAAGCCAGATTCACTTAACAACCATGTTACTAACCCAACAGCTGCAGTGATTCACTTAACAACAGTGGTAAGAAAGGTTGTAAAATGAAGCAAGACTGACTTAACAATGGTCTCACTTAGTAACAGAAATTTTGGGCTCAATTGTGGTTGTAAATCAAGGATTACCTATTTATCTTTTTAATTGGAAATTGGATTGCATTTTTATTTTGTATAGCCATAATTCTCCTAGAGGCAGAAGATTTATTATTTTATTATTTCAGTACGTCTATTATAGCTGTCTACTCTGGCAGACTGCAAAATTTAATACTAGGTCAAAATAATTAAAAGCCTTTAATGCTTAAGTTATTCAAGAGTCACCCATCTTATGAAAGAATGCCTGATACTGAGAACTTTATAAAGGGAACTCAATGCAAATTAATCTCAATTAGATCTGCTTTGTTGTTTTGAAAGGGAATTAGTCATGATTAACTTTGGCTGGACTTACTACCTCAGAATTTTAAAAAATCTCAAACAGACCTTCATGTGCTTCAGCTAGTCACTCATGGTAAATTAAACTGACTTTGCACGGACAAACCCTAGTTTTTTTTTAAAGTTTATCAACAAATTAAAACATTAATCCTTTGGGATACTATCTATTGTTAATTTAGGCACACTTGCGGGGTCAGAAAGTTCAAAACTTTCATAGCAAAAATTATTTCTTCTTTGAAATCAGTTTTTAAAATTTCTTTTTTATACGCAAAATATTGAGGAGGGGAGAGTAAAATATAAAAAGAACAAATGAATGGGATCTATACTACTTAAATTTGGTAATTGTGGATTAAGTAGCCTTTGTTTGTTGTGAGAATAAGGATTAAGATTAGGGTAAGTGTAAAAGTATATAACGAAATGGACAGAAAAATGGTTGGGAAAAAGGAGCTCTTAAAAAAGAAACACAAAGATGGAACAATAAGGAAAACGGGAAAACATTAAAAGAGGCTAAACAAACCTTTGTATTAGAGAAGATTTTAAATTTTAAATAATGTGCCCCTGTGGCAGGACAACCCCAGTATAAGGAGTCTATTCTATCATGGCTGCTAACACAATTTCCAAGAAAGTGGATAGGGACACTGTACCATGACAGCTCTCCTCTTGAGCAACGACAACACAGACAAGCAACATCTGTCCCCTGAATTTCTCAAGTTAATTCAACAAAGCTAATCAGCATTCCATTACTCTGGAAGTCTGTACCTCAGGTATCTCCTTGTGTCTTCAAAAACATTTGGGCCATCCCAACCAACAGTAGTTGTGAGACAGCAATACTTCCAACGAAAGCTCACACTAATTTCTTCTAAACTTGCTGAATGTTCTTGGTTATAAGGAGCATCCAAGCATGCAGGATTACGGACCAGACATGCTCTCCAGGCAGTCCCCAGTGATTAAAGCCATCCATGTTTCATTACTTTTCCCCTTTGTTGGTTAATTTTTAAGTAGATTACACCAGCTTTCAGAAAACATTAGGAGTTTCAGGCAGCAAGGTTCAAGGAACAGGAAAAGTGTTTCTGACAGAACATACAGTACATTACTGGGCACTGTGATCTCCCACTCGGCCAGATGGATTTGGAGATTTTCACATGCAATCTGCCCTGTTGTAACTCGTGAATAAAATATAGTTTTCCATTCCAACCTAATTCTCCTTTTCCAGTCCTGTCACAAATTGTTTTCCTCAAGTTCATGGTTTGTATTCTCAATCATTTTTCGCAAGTCTTCAGACAATATCTTTTAGGGGAAATATTGGCAAAAATGCATTTGCTAAGAAACATTAACACACTCCATTCGATGTGTTTCACTTTTTATTTAATAATAGCACTATGTTAACTATGTTTCACTATGTGAAATATTTAAGAAGAATACATGTCAAGCATCCTGTATGCCTGAAGATATTTCCCAGGAAAGATGCTGTAATGACTTCATAGGTAGTAAGAAGATAAAAACAGTGGTCTTCTCTTCAAAATTTAACTAAACCTGTAAGAAATAAAACAATGCATGTAATCTGCAGGATAGGTCTTTCTGAAGATGCCTTGGAGACTGCATAAGCTCCTGATATTTTCACAGCAGTCAAGATGGATCTCTTTTGCCAGACATTTAATTATTAATATTTGCATTGGTTTTAAGTGATAATGTCGGATTTTTATTTTTGCACATTGAATTTTATCAATTGTTAACTGCTTTGAGAGCTCTGATTGTATAGAAAATATGGATATTGAATAGCAAAATGGTTATTTGTAGTTTCATTATGTCAACAATCAAGTACCAGCCTATAACATTCAGCTGGTCCATTTCCCCACCAGAAAAGATAGACCTCAGTTGTGAAATGCATTGATTCAGATTAACAGGGATTCCAGTGCCAGAAAGGAATAATTCTATGCCTCCTAGCAAACTAAATACTGGGAATGTGGTCAGTGGGGGGCTGGCACACCACAAGGAGATGCAGTAAAAAAAATCAATCTTCAATCACTTTTTGACAGCATAAAAAATAAAATATTAGCTGAACAGAACTGACATATTAATCAACTGTTTTTAAGAGAAAACCTAGTTAAGAGGCTGCCTCTCCAAGAATTGCAGCTGGATGTCTATGATTCTCAAATTCTAGTACCTAAAGAACAGAGTAGGAAATCTAATTATGTGGATTTATGAACTTGAAGTCATTCCTGGAATGTTCATAGCTAAGACATCAGATATTGATTCCTGGAGTTTTCAACATACAAAGCAAACATTTTATCACATACCCTTAATCCTAACCCTAATTTATGATTCAATTAATCAATAGTGTTACCTGACAGATTATGCTAACTTGGCAAAACTTCTGTTTCTGGCATGAGTGCTTTCCATGCTTTTCCCAGTTTGCTCAGAAGAGTATATGAGAGCTTCCCATCCAGCCCACCTCGCTTTGCTTAAACACTTAGTGCTGGATGTTTTCAGACTGTTTAACATTCCTAAGAGATAACATCTACCTGGATTACAGGAAGCACTCATTGATATTCGCATGGTTGACTTGTATAAAAGAGATGTGCCTTTCTGAACCTGGCCTTTGTATCAGTAGCATAAAAGAGTTTATGATACAGAAAGCAGAATTTTCATTAGATTGAAAAATTAGAAGCCGCCCTGGATGCCAGAAGAAATATGACCATTATCTAGCTTAGATTTAGTTAGCATAATATTCTTTCATAGAGAACAGTATTTGGTTTCATATAACAAAAGTAGCCCAAATTTCCAGTGTCTCTGGATGTTGGACCAGTGTGAATATTGTTCTCGGTTCTTATAAAATAGGTCTAATTAGTTGCTACTAGAACTTTATACTACTAAATTGGGGGAGGCATTTAAATAAAACCCTGCCCCTTTTATAAACATTGACACATGTACAAAAGAGGTGATACAGATACCACTTTCACTCCCTTTCCTGTTTGGACGTTCCCCTATGGACGCCGCTGGCTCAAAATATCTTGCTTGTTACCCACTGAATTTATTGCATCATCTGACTCTTTTTTAAAATGATTCTTTTAATAAAAAATGAATTATGAAGCTGCCCCATTGCAAAACAAAGCAATACACCAACCTCTACTTCTGTTATAATTCTGCAGAAAAACCTTTGCTCAACTCCTCCCTCTCCCCTCCCTCATTGCATTAATATGGTAAAGAGCATCCTGTAGGACTTGTTAATTTTCAAATTAATTTGTATTTCATGAGTGGCCATGCTGATCATGACAGAGATTCTGTGGGTGCCTCTGACACACCTTTTCAGTCATACCCCTGGAAGCCCTCCAAAAGCAATCTGTCTCCCCATCTAAAAAGTGTAATTCTTAAATTAAGGAATTATATATGATACCTTTTCTTTCCGACAAGACCATCAAAGGATTCAACTAGCCATTCATCAAGTGTAAATTTAGCAAAGTGCAATAAAATCCTACAAGGAAGGGGCTACAGAGATTGACTAAGTAAGTGGCAGAGAAACTTCCTTCTTGCTGCTGCTTTGATTTCTGCCTGCAAAGAGCCTGAAACAAATGTCTTCCTTTCTGTAGGGTGACTAGCTTACTCAACTCAATCAGGCCTTTGAAGCGGCTTACAGTTAAGGGATGCCCACAACAAACACACCACAACTATCACAGAAACCCAATCTTCTGCTGCTTTAGAGAGAAAAAAAGGTCACCTAAACAGGCTAATTTTCCTAAGTTTTCTTAAGGCTCAGGGAGTGTCAAAGAGGCAGAAAGGTTGGCCACAGCTCGTGCCTCGCCCAATAGTTTCACAGAACATGCTAGATGTACAGATTTGCTTCCTCCCTCATGTGGCAGGAGAGGTTTGCTTTGCAAAATTTCAAATAAACTAAGCCCTGGCACTCTAAAACTCAACACTAGCATTCTGACAAATGGACAACTACTGTTGCTCTTATAAAAACCATGCAACTTCTGCTTCCACTTTTGTAGCAGTTTACAAGGTGTACTTTGGACAGCTGAAGCTTTCAGATATTCATGCAAAGGTAGCTCTATTTAGTAGCTTTATTTAAAACATTCAGATATTCAATCTAGACATTGCCCCATAGAATCTCAGAATCATAGGGACATTGCATCTCCCATCATGCCAAATCAATATTTCTTAAAAAAAAAAAAGCTAATGCATCAGAATTGGATAGAAGGTGGTCCTTATTATCCCAAACAATTAAGAATTAATTAACTATTACAAGATTAAAAGAGTATACAGGCAGTCCTTGTTTAGCATTGTAAATGGGACGGCAACTCAGTTATTAAGCAAAGCGATCTGAAAGTGAAACAATGACTGTGCTTATGATCTTACTTCAGCTTCCTTTTGCTTTATAGATCTGCAAAGGGCATAATGTGAAGATTGGTAGTAAAGTTGTAGTACTTTTTCATCAATTTTCATCCCAAAGGTGAACAGTCACTAAACAAGGTACTGTGGACTACCTATATTTGCTTTCACACAATTATAAATCTAAAAGTAGTCTAAATCTGTTTTTGTTCAGTTCTAATGTTTCAGTTCATTAATGTTTATGTAGATCATCATATCTGCCAAGCAGCTATTCAACTAGAAAGTACACAAACAACTAGAATAGCAAATAATTACAAGCACATTTTCACTTGGCAAATGGCTATTAATACTCACTTCATTAGGATTAGAATATCTTCAGAAGCAACCAGTTTAAAGCCCACTACCACAGCTACTGAGACAAAACGGTGATTTCAGTGGTGGATATGGTTGTCCACTGTAACTAAAATGCGCACACTAGGATGAGCTGCATCTAAATTACTACTGATTGGGGACAATGATATTTCAATAGGGAAAATGATGTAATTGTTGTTATTAAACAATTCGCTGTTGGAGATCTTCCCAATTTACCACTCATCATTGTTACATGTAAATTTTCTCCGTCATTGGGTATTGTTTTGCTTCCATGTGTCTTCTTAAGTTACAGGTACACATGTATTTATAAGTATATACTTACATACTTTGCCTGGATATATAAGAAAACCCGAATAACCAAAGACCTACATATATAAGAAAATATATATGCGTACAAAGACTCGGCAGATATTTCTATTTGCCTGAAGTGAATGGAGGTGAAATTGCTCAAGAAGAGAAAGGTGTTCTATCAGGCAGAGGGGTGCTACCATTTTACCAAGGATGAGTCCAGTGATCCCTAGAGGATGGGTCAGTTTGATTGAGGAGTGATCATTAATTTTGCTTTTGTGACCCTATTAGGCAGACAATTGTTAGTTGTATGGTGAGCTCTGAAGAGGATCAAGGAATAACGTGGGTGAAGATGTGACTGATTGATATAAATTACCTGGGCATGCAGTGAAGCAGGGTAGGTGAAAGCAGGCGGAGGTAGAGCAGGTGCTAACTCCGCTGGGTAGAGAGGGTACGGCGCCCACACTTCAGGGCTACTGGGGTAAAGTGCAGGCACTGTGAGTTCATCTGCAAGAGAAGAATAAGGAAAGGTCATCGTTAAAAAATAATAAATGCAGAAAACAAAACGGCAAATTGTCTCCACCGCCAAATTAAAGAAGTGTCTCTGACCATTCCTCTTTCCTCAAAAAGCAAAAATGGAGAAAATCAGGGATAAAAGTTTGCTCTGAGGCAACCTATGAAAAATCAACGTCTATATCTTACATTAAAAAACAAGGACATTTTTGAACAGGGGGATAACAGAAGGCCAACAAAATCAAACTAAGCTACTCTATCAATTAAGAGCAATCAACGAAAACATTGATAATATGACTGAGGGTTGACTGAGGATGATGGGAATCATAGTCTAACACATCCCTAGAACACCAGATCAGGAAAGACTGTAGTACATATTTTAAATCAACAGCTGAAACTACACTTGATGCTTCAAATGGGAAAGTTTCTGAAAGAAAACAATCTACTGTTTGCTTCATTACATATTAAAATGCAGAACAATGCATCAGTATATGTAATCACATCATCTAAATTATTTCATAAATAGCAGAAATATATAGGGTCCTAAAGAATGATCATAGACCTGGAAAGTTGGTTAAAGAGGACTAATTGGGATCACCTGCCAAAACAATTGCATCCTTTGTAAGCCATGTTACCCTCACTCATCATCCTGTCACTGGACAATAAATCATTCGGAGGGCAGCATAACTCAATATCCAGATAGCTCTCATGTTTGACAAGATGGCTGTTGAGCACCATACAAAAGACCTCAGTTGAACACAGCATGCAGCCTATAATATTCCCAAGAATTGTTGGTAAATGAGAGACATTAGCAGATATGTTCATCTGGAAATATATTTTATGAAGGGAGAGTCTTCCTGATAGATCCTGATAGTTTCTCTTCCTGATAGTTACTCCTAGGCTGGGTACATTATAATAACCCTGCCAATACAAGAATCTAATACAGGTTTAGTTAGAAAACATTTTATATTAAGAAATAAGGAATTTATATCCAGGATAAGTAACACAGTCTACATCACTCTAAGAACAATCACATTATTCAGAATGTCAGAACCCTTGAAATGCATTATCAAATAATTAAAAGTAAACAAAAAGAAAGACATATGAATATAGAATGAATTGGTTAAGCCAAAAACAATACTCAATATTCAGTGTGATAGAAGTTAAAATTTATTCAGAAATATTTCTCACAAAAGATATAAATTTTGTAGCACGTTACATTATATAAAATGTATTTTTCAAATCCTTACAAAATTCTAGGCAAATAGATCACCCTATTTAAGTAACAGCTGCTATAAGGAGACATGATGGGAGATTGAAATCTAGCCATTTAAGATAAAGCAGCTGGCTGGTCTCTCTTATTTTATATGGCAGTTTAGGAAATAAAGGAATCAAGGAAATAAATAATGAATTCGACCTCCATTCTTAAAGTTGTACACTTCACAACTTTATCCATTATCGAAGATTTAATTTCAGTTGGAAGTCTGATCTGACTTGGTGTACATCACTGAGACCTGGATGAGAGAAAAGAGGGAAGCTGTATGCATTGGTTAATGTGTACTCTGAAAAACTCAGATTGGGAGTTAAGGAAGCAGCGTGACCTTCGTCTTTAGGAATTTCGTCTTGCTTACTAGACAATAGACATTCTATCCAATAGTCCTCCAGTTCTGTCTTTTTGCTAGGGATTAAGGCTGAGAAGGTTGTGGGAAGTTACTCTGGTTTTCACCCTTAAATCCATCCCATAAAAGGCCCACAATTGTTGTTGTTGAAATTTGGCCATTTTACCACCTAATTTCTGCAATATGATCTCATGCTGCAGGAGAGCTGCAAGTAGATTCTACTTCATCCACAAACAGTTGAACAATTATATAAATTGCTTGAGAAGATAATTAAAAATTGTTCAATCAATCAATAGCTTTGAATGTTGCCTAATTTCAGTAATAGACTAGCTGAGGGAGAATAAACTGATATTGATTTATTAAATATTAAGCAAAATAGAGGTTAAATTAACAAGCAAGAAATAGGACTCATAACGTTCAGTCTGTTTGGGATTGGACTTCATTCTCCTTGATAGGAAGATCCAAGGTTGAGAAAGGTTCTCAGCTATCACTGGATTTGTCAATAACGCTTTGGCCAGTTGTGATCTTTCTTCCACTAATTAGATTATCTAACCTCAGTTACATCCCATTTTTATTACTGCAATTTGTTCTACATAGATATATTAGGAAACTCTTTAAAAAAGTTGCAGTTGGCATAAAATGTAAAGATCAATGATGCCTAGACCAAAACGTTTTGCACTGTTTTTCAGAAAAAGTTTTATTAAACATTTTTAAGAAGAGAAAAAAGGAAAAGGGGGAAAAGGTACACACCAACTGTACACAAATGTACACAAGATGAATAAAAACGGAATTTGTAGGCATGAGAGAAATAAGATTTTTTTAGTATTTGCTTGATTAGTTTTAAATAACTAAATATACTACAATATTTTTAAAACTACAACATATTGCCAAAATCCAGGTATCAGTACCAAATATCTACATTAAATATCAATACCAAAAAGTCACAAAAATCATAAAATGAGATTAAGAATTGTGGGCATTTCTATTTAGGAGGCATAAAGTATCCATGCAGCAATTATCACGCACAAAATTAGTTCAATGCACTTTGTGGAAAAGTGAATTGTGCATATTTAATTAAATATGAAAAAGGAAAGTCGGCTTTTAAACTTTGTTTCATTCTGTTATTTATAAATCACATTCAGAAATTGTTGAATTTTGCAACATGCAACCCAATATAGAACCATGATCCAGCCTAGTCAATACATTTCCAACAATTTTTTTTTAAAATTTGATTTATATGACGCCCTTCTCCGGAGACTCAGGGCGGCTTACAATGCGTTAAGCAATAGCCTTCATACTTTTGTATATTTATACAAAGTCAGCATATTGCCCCCACAAACTGGGTCCTCAATTTACCCACCTTAGAAAGGATGGAAGGCTGAGTCGACCTTGAGCCTGCCTGGGATTGAACTCAAGAGAAATTACAGGCAGCTGGTGTTAATTGCTGCCTTTAGTAGGAGGCATTAGCCCTCTACGCTACACAGGCTCCTGTGTATTAGACAAGATCCATTTTAATAATCAATACTAATATACCAGCAATAAAACCAGATTTTTCCCTAATATTCAATGTTCTTCTATTGAAATTCCTGTCATTGTCTATTAATTATTGTATTATATCAAAAATTTGCATCCATTTAAACAAGCAGCCTTTAATGCTTTGGGTCTGGTTGTTTATTGTTTACTTGGCATAATTAAACCTTTAAAGCCCCAATAGCTTTGTCATTGTAAATCTGTTCAGCTGTTTTGAAACAAACAGAACTTTCATTCTTAATCAATAATTATTTTGTATGAGCTACTTAATGAAAGTAATCATCTATTAAGAATCTGGAGAAAGTGGAGAGGAATCTAGATCCATCAAAAGAATGCATACAAAATGCTAATCACAGAGCAAGGAGTACATTTATGTGGTTCTAATTTTGCAATATTAAACCTTCATGTTCAAGCTATTTATCAGGGCCAACTACTTAAAGCCATTGCTTCTACTTGCTTTGTTTTCCTCTAAGAAACAAGGACACAAAGTAGGGACAATGAATCATGATATCAGCTTCATTTTTTTCATTTTTTCCTTGAACAGAAGATTTTATAACCAACTCATCTTTGTAACTGTCCTTTTCTGCAACTTTTCCAATTCTCTGATCTACTTTTTGACATGGGGCAAACAACATGCAGTAACTCAAATGCAATTTTGTCAGTTATGATAGTATCTCTGCCTATTATCAAGTCCTTCCCTAATAATCCTTGGCACTAATTTACCCTTTCCATCACTGAGACTGTCATTTTCAGTGCACCATCTAACAAACATCTCTATCAAATACCACAAGTAAAGATGGAAAACACGTAAGAATCAGGATAGAATGCATAAGTTTGCTTGTCTTTCCTGAGAGGTACTAAGATATATTTTTGTAATCTATTGACTAGAAAAAGAATATTTATTTAGCTTTAATTCAATCTCAATTTTGCTTTATCACAAACTATTGGCATTTCTGAACTGATACAAAACAGTGGAACACGACTTTATCACAAATCTACATATCTGTCATTAATGACTTATACAGTACAGCATCAACTGAAACTCTCCAAGAGAGATCCCAAGAAACAGAACAACTGGGGGAGACACTAATAACAGGACGCAGCAGATGGAAAAAGCTGCTACTGTATTTTCCGGCGTATAAGACGACTGGGCGTATAAGATGACCCCTGACTTTTCCTGTAAAAATATAGGGTTTGGGCTATACTTGCTGTATAAGACAACCTCTCTTCCAACGCACACCAAATAAAAATTAAAAGAAATCAACTGGGTCACCCACAATGTAAAAGCAGTTGTGCTAGACCCAAAATGGTCCCTGCAACAAGCAGGAACCTCACACAGCCACAAAAAGCCCCAAAAAACAACTTTTACACTTTACACACACAAAATTCCACATACAGCTTTGTGAGATTTTGTGCGTTTGTGTAGTTAGAGTGAAACAGTACAGAAACACACTAAATCTCAGAAAGCTGCACAAATATTATTTTATTTTTATTTTTATATAAAAGCTACATTTAAAACTTCCTAACCTAAAACTTAGACCTAGCCTTTAAATGGCTAGGTCTAAAAAAGAACAACTAAAAAAACCCCCAATTAACTATATTTTTTAAAACTCCCAAAGGGGGAAAAAAACTTACCCAATAGAACAGGGGTCTCCAACCTTGGCAACTTTAAGACTTGTAGACTTCAACTCCCAGAATTCCTCAGCCAGCTTTGCTTTGCTGGCTGAGTAATTCTGGGAGTTGAAGTCCACAACTCCCTGCCTGCTTGATTGCAGGCAGGGAGATTTAGTTGCTTGCTGATGCAATGGATTGCAGGCAAGGCAAGGCAAGCGTTGCGGCTAGCAGCTAAGGTAAGCAAGCTGGAGGGGGGAGGGATTTTTGCTAGGTACCAATTAGCAGGCAAAAATTAGCAGCTGGGATGGCCAGCGTTGTGTAAAAGGAAAGTTTTTCCCTTTTACATGGGGCTTGCGTGTAACTCAGCTGATTAGCGGCAACTCAGCAGGCAATTCAGCTTGGCTCCTTAGAGCCATTTAAGGCTCCTAAAAGCCTTTCGGGCTGGTCTGCCTGGTTACAGGAGACCAACACCCGGCGTATAAGATGACCCCCGACTTTTGAGAAGATTTTTGTGTGTTAGAAAGTTGTCTTATATGCCGGAAAATATGGTATTATAACTACTCACACCTTTGAGAGCAGCAGCTCAAGAATAGGGTATTGGCCTGTGGCAGGTTCTCCTTCTTTTTCTCTTTCAGATGGAGCTGCCTTCCCTGATCCCTCTTAATACTATTAGCTTAACAATTTGTGTATCCCTAATGGTGGGTGGCTCAGTGACTAAGATGCTGAGCTTGTTGATCGAAAGGTCGGCAGTTCAACTGTTCAAATCGCTAGGGCCACGTAAAGGGGTGAGCTCCCATTACTTGTCCCAGCTTCTGCCAACCTAGCAGATCGAAAGCACGTAAAAAATGCAAGTACAAAAATAGGGACCACCTTTGGTGAGAAGGTAATAGCATTCCATGCGCCTTTGGCATTTAGTCATGTCAGCCACATGACCACGGAGACGTCTTTGGGCAGCGCTGGCTCTTCGGCTTTGAAACAGAGATGAGCACCGCCCCCTAGAGTCGGGAACGACTAGCACATATGTACCAGGGGAACCTGAACCTGAATGTGATGGCAGACAACCTGAATGTGATGGCAGACAAAAGAGAAACTCACTGCAAGAGACTTCATTTAGAACCAGCTTTATGCCACTTGTTTAAAATCCTCACTTTCCACACCTTATGCCAGTGATGGCTAACCTTTTTGCCATCGCATGCCAACAGCAGGGGGAGCGTAGTGGGGTCACACGCACATGTGCCTACATCCATAATTCTATGCACCCTGCCCCCCATGCTCCCGCCACTTTTGGCACATGATGGCACGGTGGGCTCGGTAGGCCCATTTTTTACTCTCCCCAGGCTCCAGAGCCTTTCTAGGAGCCAGGGGAGAGCAAAAACAGCCTTCCCCAGCTCCACTCCCCCACCCCTGAGGCCCTCTGGAGGCCGGAAACAGTGTGTTTCCTGACTTCTGGTGGGCCCAGAAGGCCCAAAAACCAGCTGGCTGGCGCATGCATGCATATTGGAGCTGAGCTTGTGTGCCCACCGATATGGCTCCACGTGCTACCTGTGGCACCCGTGCCATAGGTTCGCCATCACGGCCCTATGCCAACAACAGAGAAACATTCAAGAATAGTGTAGAGTTTCATTTCAGTGGAGCTGACAAAGATGCGTTTTAATTATATAAAAGATTAAGTGTGCATGCTGTCAATTTGAAAGTAAGATAAACAAGAAAAGGTTGGCAAGAGCTAAAGCAAACAACCTTCCCTTTATCATCCATTCCAAAGGCCTGTGGTCATTCCTAAGGTTGGGAAGGGAACAAGCTTATAAATACACTCATACCATTCCCTAACCTCATCCATAAGATGTCACATGGGAGGAGTTTAACAAGAAACCAACACCAAGGAGCATTTTTGTACATCCAAGCTCCCAGACTCTTTTCTATTCCAATAAAACTTTTGGAAACTTTTAAAGCAATGCAGCTGTACTCACACTTTCTTCTATTACTTTTGTCTCTAGCATTTCATTCTTTCTCTGTTGTCTTTCCTCTGCTGACATTTAACCTGTAAACTTCTGGGGAAGCAGAGAACCTATCCAGTCTAATATACAAAGATGGAGTAAAATATGGATGCTACTACACTAAATATTAACTTTAGGCTTCTTAAGGGAACTTTCAAACTAAATTGTGAAAATAAAGAAATCGGGGTGTGCAAATTATCAAAGCTGTTCTGAAAAAGTTACACTGATTTATTAACAAAACCATAATTGTCAGATCAAGGTGCACATTCTGTATTACGGTTTTAAACTACATAGATCTTTGAAGACAGAAGATAGTTTTAAGAGAATTTAAGACAGCAGGATAAAACTCATTGTTATTTATGGTCTGTTCTCTTGTTTATTTTGTCCTACTGCTGTTTCTGGCAAAACTAAAGTCATGCAAAATTCTACTCGTTCAGGGACAATTCTGCCGCAAAGGAAACAAACAAGCACATTGCGAGCAAGAACTATTTTTTGATTCCAGTTACAAAGATAACAATTCAGTCATTCCATTAAATACAATCTTTACCAAAACTGGAAGTCCTAAATGTCTGAACATTTCATTTGCTTTCTCAAGCTACTTCTTTCACAATTCTAACAAGCTAACTATAAACCTGAAAAATATGCAAAATTACATAAACATATACCAGATCTGTTTGCTTAGTTTCAAATTTTCACTTCAGAACCCCCATCATTCCACACCATATGACAGCAAATAGCCAGTCAAGGAACATATGGGATATGTTTTTATAGAAGTATTTATTAGCAAATTTGGTAGCCCTGATAATTGTCAGAGCTGTTCATAAATCAGTATTTCTAAATACAGAATATGAGATTATTTTAGGCAGGAGAAAAAATATTTTCTAATAAAACAAAGAATAAAATGGGGGGGAAATCCTAAATAAATTTCAGGAAGGAAGATAAGTGAGACAAGCAGTGAGATCACGCCTGGAGTACTTTCCACAATTCTGGGTACCACATTCCAGAAGGATATTAACAAGTTAGAAAAAGTCAGTGGAAGACAACAAAGATAATAAAGAAGATATCGGGACATGCCTTATGTGGAGTTCTTCAAATTGTGGAAAAGAAAAAGACTGAGGGGAGACATGATATCAATATTCAGGCACACAGAAACTATTTTCCAATGCTACAGAAAGTGGGACCAGAAATAATGGGTATAATTACATTTAAAATTTCATTTAAATCTAAAGAAAAATGTCCTGCCTATAAATTCTGTATAACAATAGAACAAACTACTAATAGAAGTTATGAATTCTCCATCTTTGGAAGTTGTTAAGAAGCGGGTTAAACCAGAGAGTTTAATTAGTTTTCATATATTGTATATTGCAGAGGTCTGATCTAACTCCACAGTTCTATTAATTAACAACACACCATAGTATCATCCTTATTTTGCCATTCTGACGCAAACAAAAAATGCTGTTGGTGCGCTGGATGCAATTTTGTTGTTACCTGAAGCAACAGCAAAATCCTTAGCTGCTCCATCTTAATAAGCTACTTAATAAGATAATATAGCAAAGTGAAATGCAGTGTGGACATGCTTTCCTTGCAAGTCATGCAAATTTGCAAGCATATTTTCATAAGAAACAATTTGCCATTTTGAATAATTTGTCATCCCTGGCAAGCTTGGTCATTTGATTCTGACTCTAGATAATTTGTGAGCAATGCCCTGATCCAGGGTATATACATGGAAGTTTCTATGCAAGAACAATTCATAAACACTTAGCTTCTACATCCTTGTTTATTAATTACTCTTCTATATTCTTCTCTGACTCCCTGACATGTGGACTAGGGGTGTCTAGGAGGAAAAAAGCAATTTGACTGAAGATTTAAAGGAAATGCCACGATTGTACATGGCAGTAATGTCCACAGAAGGAAGGTGAAACTGATGAAATCTGTGTTGCATTGCAAGCCTCACCCAGCATTTTTATGAAAGTAAGAAACCTCTGTGAACACCCATGACCAGGAAAACATACACATCCCACTCAAATGTACACATTTCCATCACACATGATGGTGCAATTCATTCTAAGACACAGATTGTTACTGTAAGGTATAGTTTTTTTCCTCAGAAATGCTCCATAAATATTACCCAAGTTACAGAATGTGAATTGTTGCCTGATTAAATGACAAGATTTCTTCAGAGAACCAAAGCTTTGTTTTGAGGTTGAAGGAGGAGCTGCATGCCGGTGGCCTACATAGGCTTTGAGAAAAGCATTCAAATGATCCATCGACTGAAAAAAACCCAAACCAAGATCCCCATATTCGTCAATTTCATAGCAACAAGGAAAACAGAAATAAACCTCTAAAGCTAAGCGTGAATGTGCTGCTGTTTGCTAAACATTTTGCTCTTGAAGATGCACATATATCAGTCTTCTAATTTAACAATGAAACTCCATCACTTACATGGCTCTCTGGTAATGAACTGAGGTACTGCATTGGGGGTGGCAGGAGTGCTGGGATTAGGAGTTCCCACTAATTTGCTCTTAGCCATCTTCGTATTGGCCTTTGCAAACTCTAGTCGGAGCGTCTGAGGGATTTCTGGGTCAAAACGAATTCCCTTTTGCAGAAAGGAAATAAAATAAGAAGAATCATTTGATGTATCAACTAAACTGAATTTTGCACTAAAGGTACACTCAAACTGACTGGCAAGGCTAGCAACAGCATTACAACAAAGCAAAAACTTCAAAGTAAAGATATCCAAGATGAAAGAGATGCCATTTTTCTGATCTTTACCAAATAACAGCATGCATTTAAAAGCTCTGTAATCTTTGCCAAATAAAATACTTGATAGACAGCACAGATTACCATTAATATTACGTCATGTTATAATATTATACTATAGAACTATTACTGTTTTATATTAACCCAGACCAAGGAGAGGAAGAAATTAATGATGAAATATTTGGTTTAACAGAATTCTAAATCACTTTTTATTATGTACAAACCTTCATAAAGCTTTGCACAAACAATAAATATGTTATGTATGACAAAACCAGACAACTTGTATAAGAAAAAGAAACAAATACTTTTGAAAAGACCATTGCAAAGTACTAAGTTATTGAGAAGACACAAATTTAAGCTGAAACAGCTGCAGTTAGGTAGAAGGACTTAAGATAATATTGAATGCATGTAACCAATTCTTGATATAGCTGCCTTAAAAGACTGTTACTTTTAGCCATAGCAGTATCATACATTCTACTAAGGTAATCAAGAAGTTTTAAATTGGTTGTAAGGCCAACTTCAATTGAAAAGGATTTTAGATAAAACAAAACCAAAAAACTGGAAGTATTCAGGAGACAGATCATAACAATAATTTAATGTTTACAAATAAATAAACTGAATTTATAATAAGCATATAAAAGTTATCCTTAAACTACATCTCATAAAATATGCACTGGCATGAACAAACAGATCCAAACATCATCAACTACATGTTTGTTCTTCCCAAGTGAACCATAATATGTCAAGGACAACAATCTAATCATCTTCAAAAGAACTAAGAATGTGAAAATTTCAGTTGTCACAAATGAGATCAGGGATCAAAGGCAGGCAAGGTTTTTAGCAAATGCTACTCTAACAATAAGACATCACCATGTAATGGATGCATATAAATATTCTTCTTGAAGGATCCTCTTTATCAACTACTTTTAAAAACTAGTCAAGTCATTCAAATTATGCATGAGGAAGTAGTTCAGAGAATAAGAGCTGGGGTGTAAATGTGTCTCCTCTCAGAGAGAGAAAGGAGAAGGTTAAAACCTGGAGTTTTTCTGAGAAGGGCCAGTTTGCTTTTACCTGCTAGAATAGCTCTAGGTAGGCTGTTAAAATGATGCAAATGGAGGGAGATGGAGTGAAGGGGTAAGTAGGATGCTCGAAAGGTTGAAGAGTAATAGGATTGTGGAGGTGAAGGGCAGGGATCTGTTGGTTACAAGGGAAGGGGGAAGAGGACATCTGATTTCTTTCCCATCTTTTGATTTATATGACCCAACTCAGCATGTTTTTTGTTACCAGATTACAAGAAGCTTTAGACTCAGGTCGATTTTAATGAATGCCATAATGATTTGTAAAAAGATTTGCTCCTTCATGATCTGATGTTGGAGATGTGGCATGTATCACTGAGACTTGGCTAGGCAAGGATGGAATAATCTCTCTGTACCCTAACCTCAAATCCAGGATATGGCAGTAATGGTGATGGTAATAATTTCCTGAGAATCTGACAATGATGTATTGTTCTGCAGGTGACTAGGTTGAGGTCCTATGTGTAGCTGGAAGTTTTTGATGGTAAATCAGCAATTTGCCCCTTCCTTGACCTCTTCAGCCTCATTGCCAGGCTAAAGGTTGACTCTAGCAAGTGGTTTGTGCTGGAGGACCTCCATTCTGTAAAGGTCAAGTCACTGAACTCAGGAGTTCATCACTACAACACAATTAAATCATAACAGTACTAACTCCTGTAGTCCAAGTCAGTCTGCTCTTCTCTGAGTAGAGGACATTAACATCAGTTGGTTGTCATGCACTGGTCAATAGCCAATTATTGTGATATTCATAGCCACCATTGATCTCTGTTGTAGAGGACAGACCCATTAAATTGATGCCTCCAGGCACCTTATAGATCTGATATTTTTTCCAGCAGTCATTTGGGAAATTTCTCAGTGATAACAAAGCAAATGTGCAGTGAGCTTAGTTGGACTGTGAACTAATGGCTGTCAATTCCCTGGTATTGCTCCCAAGTGACCAATTAAAAACAAATAAAATATTTATTGCAGTCATAAATCCTTAATTGTAAGAATACAAACATGTTGCAAACTACAACCTTCTGCTTAAAGAATGAAAACACAAAAGGTTACTTTTCAGATAGCACAGAGAGATAGTTCAGCAATGATCCAAGAAAGAGCAGAGAAAACAGTTTCCAGTCCAAATTTCAAAAACATAGTCCAACAAAATCCAAAGCATAAGACAGAAACAGAAGAAAGCAAGGAGATGGAATACTGATTGTACCAAAAAACAGTCAAGCTGCTGTATCTTTTCCTACCGGTTTGGCTTAATTTGTGGAGTCATGTTTCTTCAATTCAGATAGACAACTTGATTCCTGGTGCTCTTCTTAATTTGGAACGTGTTGTTGAGTTCAACTCTCTCTCTGTCTATTTTCTCTCTCTCTCTTTAGTTGGACCTCAAAGTGTTGACTTCCCTCTTTCACAGCACTTTTCAGGAATGTGTTTACAATATAATAGTGTATTATATACATTACAATATAGTAGTATATTATATATTTATTATAATTTTAAGATGTTGCATTTTAGATTTTGGGGAGATTTTTTATCTACTGTTGAAAGGTGTTGTATCTTTAAAGTAAACATGTAAATGATTGTAATAAATAAAAGTTACATGATACCTTTGCAATATATTTTATATATTGTACATGCCAAAGAACAAAATAGTTTTTCTTCTATTTCTGTGTTTTCTGGTTCTTTGGAGATATTCTCTTGTTTGGCTGACAAGTTATGTTGGCTGTTCTGTTGGACTGAGTTCATTGTTGAGAGATAATATCTATGTTTTTGCCTTTGGATGAAATACAGGAATGCAGTATTTGAAGTCTCTGGAATAGATGAAGCTTAGTATCCCTTTACAAAGTATGGTTCATCTAAGTATTATTGTGTTTAGTTTAGTGTATATGGTTACTTATTTGAGTATATACCATAAAAACTAAGTACATGCAAGATATTGTTATTAATCCATTTTGTGAGTTTGTACAATACATTGTGTTAGATCGGGCCAGTGAGGAAACAGGAGCCAGGTCGAAGTGAACAACTTTAATATACAGTGAGAATCCAGCAAATGTACAGTAGAACAGCTCTCCTTATATAGCTTCTTGCCCAGGGTGCTAGCCAATAATCATCGCTTAAGTTTCCCACTTAATTTTCCCTCCAAAATTAGATACATAACACTCCTCCTCTCCCAGAAGACACTTAGGCAATTATTTACATAAATAATCACGCAGGTGACTAGGGCGTTCCCTGATTCTAGCTGACCTGTGCAATTTAGTCTGAGGCAGGGATTTGGGCTGGTCGGAGGGACTCTGTCTCTCCCAGCCCAGCCAATGGAACCTCCTGGATTTTTTTATGGGCGTTGCACTCCTCGGATGGACCTGGCTTCTCCAGAGGGTGGCGCTGGGCACTGAAGTCATCAGGTAAGTTCTCCAGCTACTTCGGGTTTGAGTTAGCTGTTGGAGGAATGATTTAGTGAGTCAGGGATAGGTTTGTCTGTTTGGTAGTCTGGCTCGTTGCGCATTGTTTGGCCCAGGCGTTTCCTTAACTGGTCTATATGTCTGCGCCATACCCTTCCGTTATTCACTTCGACAATATAAGACCTGGGCCCAGTTATGTCAGAGATCTGCCCAGCCACCCAGAGGGGACCGTCCGCATAATTTCTCGCGAACACCAGGGACCCAATGGAGAAACTTCTAGCCTTACTCTCAGCTTCCATGTACCATCAGGGGAGTAATTGGGGTGCAGCCTATCTAGAGTGCAGCGGAGTCTCCGGCCCATTAAGAGCTCAGCCAGACTTCGTCCCGTATCCATGCTTGGGGTGACATGTTGGGCTGCCAGGAAAGTATCGATCCTAGCCTGCCAGTCTCTGACCCGAGTCTGGCCAGTGCCTCTTTGGCCGATCTCACAAATCTTTCAGCATTGGCTGAGTCTGGCCAATGCCTCTTTGGCCGATCTCACAAATCTTTCAGCTTTCATTACTGGCTGGATGAAAAGGTGCTGTGAGTGTGTGTTAGACCCCAATCTCCGCTAGGTATCCCTTGAACTGCATAGCCGTGAATTGAGGCCCATTATCGGACACCAGTGTGTCCGGTAGCCCGTGTGTGGTGAATAGTTCCCAGAGTGCTTTAATTACAACCTCCACAGTGGTGGAGTGCATTAATATTATCTCCAGCCACTTAGAATAAGCATTCACCACTATGAGAAAAGTTTGACCATGGAATTGGCCTGCAAAATCAATATGAATACACGACCAGGGTCCCTGGGGCCTTTCCCATTCCTTGGCTGGGGTCGTTGGAGGAGCAGGGCGAGACTCTTGACAGGAAGTACACTTGGCCACCCATTCGGAAATGCTGTCATCCATATTGGGCCACCATATGTAGCTCCTTGCCAACCCTTCATCCTCACGATTCCTGGGTGCCCTACATGCAATGTGGCCATCACTTGTTCCCTTAGACACATTGGCACAACCACCCGGTCACTCCACAGCAAACAACCCCCTTGAGTAGACAGCTCATGCTGTTTGCAGATATACAGTTTAAATTCCCCGCCCACAGAGCCTGAAGGTCATCCCCTATGCACCCAGCCAATAACAGTTCACAACACAGTCTTTAGCAGAGGCCCTTGCAACTTCAGCAGAAGCGAGAGGCCCAGAGTCCATAGAGTCAATAAGCAGAATAGGAATGTCAGGAGTTGGATCTTCCAGCAAATCTGGCAGTGGGCACCTGCTGAGGGCATCAGCGTGTCCAAGGCTCCGACCCAGGCGATGGACGAGTCGATAGGAGTAGGCAGCCAAAAAAAATAGCCCACCTAGTCAGATGGGGGGACATGGCTGCCAGAGTGGGGCGATCTCCAGCCAAAAGTCCTAGCAGGGGTCAGTGATCAGTAACAAGTTCAATACCGAACAGGTATTCATGAAACTTTTTAACCCCTGCAACAGCCGTCAGGGCCTCCCTGTCCAATTGGCTGTAATTTCGCTCAGTGCTGGACAGGGTGCAGGAGAAGTAGGCGATGGGGACTTCTAGTCTGTTTGGCAGTCTATGACTCAACACAGCCCCCATGCCAAAAGGGGAGGTATCACAGACTAAGACAAAGGGAAGCAATTCATTATGTTGGATGAGGAGGTTGTCGGCAGATAGAAGTCCCTTGATAGTCACAAATGCCTTGGCTTCCGCCTTACCCCAAACCCACAGGGATTTTTTCGCTAACAATTTGTGGAGTGGTTCAGCCACTGTGCTTTGTCCTTTAAGAAGATTGAATAGAAGTTTAAAAGTCCCAGAAACATCTGTCGCTCCACCTTCTTCTTTGGAGTTGGCGCATTGTGGATAGCTCTTATTTTACTTTCCGTAGGGTGAATGCCTGTCCCATCTACCTAAAAGTTCAACAGCAGGCACTGCTATTTGACATTTGTCTCGCTTAACTCACAGTCCTGCGTTTCGAAAAATAGTCAGCATCTTCCTTAAACGGTCCCCTAGTTGTTGCTTGTCTGCTGCAGTGACAAGGACATCATCAAAATAGGGGACGACGCCTGGTAGTCCTTGCAGCAGATGCTCCATCACACTTAGGAATAGCCCGGGGTCTACGCTAACCCCGAACTGTAGTCTTGTGCATTTGAAGGCACCTCTATGTGTTACTATAGTCTATGCTTCTGCGGTAGTGCCATCTACCGGCAGTTGCTGGTATGCCTGAGCAAGGTCGAGTTTAGTGAAAAC
This sequence comes from Masticophis lateralis, assembly GCA_030761175.1. Classification (NCBI taxonomy): domain Eukaryota; kingdom Metazoa; phylum Chordata; class Lepidosauria; order Squamata; family Colubridae; genus Masticophis; species Masticophis lateralis. Next base: position 184,664,595 of record JAUDYJ010000002.1, on the reverse strand, counting down.
CTTGCCAGGGCCCAAGGAATGTAGTAGGTGCTGCACAATGGGGACAATGGGCTTTGTTGGAGGGCTTTGTTTAGGGTGCACTTATAGTCGGCACAAATGTGCACTGACCTGTCAGACTTGAGCAGGGTGACTATCAGTGTTTCCCATTTTGCATGGTCAGCTGGTATTAGGATGCCCTGCCAAATGAGCTTATCCAGCTCCTGATCTATTTTAGGCTTAAGCGCAAAGGGCACTCTCCTCATCTTCATTCTTATGGGGGGCTACATTAGGGTCCAGGATAAAAGACAAAGGGGTCCCCACATAATTGCCAAGACGGTCATCAAAAATGTCCTGGAATTCACAGAGTAGGTCATCTGTCAAGCCACTGCTGGTAGAGTGGATTCTGATGACTCCCATACCCAGGGCTTTGAACCAGTCAAGGCCTAGAAGACTCGGCAGACGTCCACTGTCCACTGTGATGGGCAGCCGCTTGTCAAACTGGCCGAATTTCACCTGGAATATCCCACAGACTTCAACAGGAATGTGATTCCCTTGGTAGTCATTTAGTCTTAGGTGCTGGTGCTTCAGCTGGTGTTTTTTGATATTTGGGATTGCTGCTTTTAGCTCGGCCCATGACATGATAGTAATTGACGAGCCAGTATCTATTTCCATTTGACATGGAGATCCCTCAATTTTGACGGTTACATGCAGCTTTTTCTCTGGGGATGTGGTAGCTTGGCTGATGCGGGTTTAGGGTGTTTTGGAATAAGTGCCTCATTTTTGCTGGACATTTCTGTCCTTCCTCTGCAACTTGATTGGCAAATGCTCTTTGTTTGTGATTGGAGGGCTGACCTGCCCGGGACACCCATTGCCAAATGCCCCTTTTTGTCACAGCACCCGCAAATGGCATCTTTGAATCGGCATGTCCACCTCTGATGGAGTCCCCCACAGCTAGCACAACTCTCTTTCCGGCCATCATCATCATGCTTATTTCTGTCCGTTTTGAAAACATCCTCATTGCCCTTTTCCTTGCTATCAGTCAGGGCCAATTCTCTGTGGACAGGAGTAGACTTTTGTGCCACCTGGGGTGGCACCGGTCGCTGTAGGGTCTCTGCTGCCTTGTTGGACGATTCGTGCACTCAGGCTTTGTCTAGGGCGATGTGAAGGGTGAGGTTTGTCTTGGCCAACAGTCGCCTCTGGAGGCAAATATCTCTAACGCCACAGATTAGTTGCTCTAGGAGCACATCATCGAGGTCTCGGTACTCGCAGTGCATGGCGACCTTATGTAGCATTGCCATGTATGCATTTATCGGCTCTCCGGCCCTCTGTAGTCTTTGCCAGAACTCATAACACTGAACAAATTTGGATGGTACCGGGGCATAGCATGTCCTCAGCATGGTCTGCAAGACCTGCCATGGCACAGACTGCATCAGTGTTGGCTCTGACAGCGATTCGGCCATGTCAAACACTTCGGGGCCACAGTGGCTCAAAAAGACTGCACGCTTCTGATTGTCGGACAGCCCTTGGAGGTCATTTGCTTCGAGGAAGCATTCAAACCGTGTCATGTACGATCCCCACTTCTCTTTTGTGGGATCGAATGGTGTTGGCGGTGCAAAGGCAGACATCATTCTGTCATGCTCGACTTGTGCAGACTTTCCCGCCTGGCTGGATTCGGTTATCAGCTCTTGTTGAGCAACCTGTCTACCTCATCTCACCTTCGTCGCCCGTGTTAGATCAGGGAAGTGAGGAGACAGGAGACAGGTCGAAGTGAACAACTACTCTTTAATATACAGTGAGAATCCAGCAAATGTACAGTAGAACAGTTCTCCTTATATACTTCTTGCCCACGGTAATCATCAAGCTTTTTTCCACTTAATTTTCCCTCCAAAATTAGATACATAACACATTGGAGCATAAAGTAAGCTAGAGGGCTGCATTTACATATACAACGGACAAAAGACACATGTAATTAAGACTACTATGCTCCGCACATTTAGCAGAAGCAGCCAGGAGGTCTTGATTGAGCAATTTTGGTTTTCACCTTCTTCTTTCTCTGAACAGGAGGTGTTTCTTACATTCCAGATAAGAAAAGAAGAGCCATCATCTAGAAATTTCGGTTGAGTTCACTAATCCACAGGCTTGGATTAGTGAAGCCAGATGCAGTATAGATTTTGTACTGGAATGTGGGAAAGGCCTTGGCAGTCAGGTATTAATGTCCAATAAAGTTAGTACTTCTGGGTATATCTCTTGTCTGGACTACGTTATAAAGCTGACAGATTTTGCTTTATTTTAGGAACCGTGATCTCAGCTCCAGCAGTTATATGTTGTGGGAGATGGTAAGTTGACAGAGCTGATTAAGATTTGTTTCTTCATAAGCAACTGATCATTCCCTTTCTCCTTCTTAATTCACACAAAGGAAGTAAGAAAACAAAACAAAAGCAATAACATGTAAATCATAAGGAGGATGGGATCCTCAAAATTAAATAGAAGGGGAAGGGGAAATACGTAGAAGCAAGCAGCAAATTAAGCTTGAATTCCTCTTCCTCATTTTTAATTAAAAGCATATCAGTCTAGTCAACTGCATTTTAAATCCCCTCAAACACATTAAAGACAAAAGTTAGCATTAATAAGATTTGTAAAATGGCAATTATTAGCACTGAAGTTCTACTTGAGAAAGAGAAGCTTCTGGGCTAAATATTCAGCCATCCAAACTTAGGCTAGACATCCTCATTATCTGAGCCTCAGATTTAGCAAGCCTCAATAAAACGTGTGTACTTTATTGTCAACCGTAACCTCCCATCTCCAAGACCAGCAGGGCTAATCTTCAAAGAGGTTATCAAGGCCACCTATCCTGTGAAGAAAAATCAGACAATAAGAGAATACCATTTCCCTGTACTGAAAAGCCTCTTCCCTCTTTACAGAAGCCATTGGGGATTGTTTCCCAGTGATGATGACAGGGCCATCTTTTTCGGGAGTTATGAACTCATCTTGGTTTTCAGGAATGACAACATAAATGAAACATCAAGCACTGATGTGTAGATTGCTTTGCTTAACTTTACCCTCCCCATTTCCTTTGCCACCTGGTTCATGTCCTACTATATTGTAAACCTAATGATACAGTTGGGGGGGTGGGGGGAAGAGAAAGTAAATATAACCTTACTGAAAATCTTAATCACAAAGAGAGGATCTTCTTTCCTGTGATTTAGAATTTTGGAGTGTAAAATCCTGTCAGCTTCCATCTGCTGACAGAGTAGCTATATACCCAGTGGTGGGATCCAACTAATTTAACAACCGGTTCTCTGCCCTAATTATTTCTTCCAACAACCAGTTTGCCAAACTGCTCAGAAAGTTAACAACTGGTTCTCCTGAAGTAGTGCGAACTGGCTGAATCCCATCACTGTATATACCTGCATGAGATTTAGATCTAGAATAAATAATTTATCAGATTGGCTGTGCTGGCAAGGAGAGTTTTTAAACTACAGTAAATTCTTATTATTTATGCTGGTTAAAGCCTCTGGTCACATATTTTTGTCAACCAATCAATATTTAATCCTGTTTTATATGTCTTTCTGCTTAAAGACAACTTACTTAATACATTTTTTTTTACAAATAAGCTGAAAAATACTGAAAAAAATTAAATAAAAAAATCTTAACTTATTTTTGACAGAATTGCAGGATGTATGATGGAGCAGTGCACTGTGAGGTTAAGCCTAAGGAGAGGTCTGATGGAACCTATTCTGCAGAAGAAGATATTATATTTCTCTGTAACATCATAGCCTTCTTACACACTAGGACCACTAGGCTGGGGAATTTTGAGAGTTAAAGTCCACACATCTTAAAATTGCAAAGGTTGAGAAACATTTCCCCAGAAATTGCCCTGACACTCCTGGGGATCCAGTTTTGATGCAAAGCCTATTCAATGGTTATGCTGAAGGCTGTGTTTTCTATCGCGCCTGCTGAATATGTTTTATGGTTATTTTTAAACTTGGTTTTAAAAATGTTTTTATATGTTTTGTTGTCTTTTTCCTTGTATTCTGCTTTTTTTTGTTGATGCATTTTATTTGCTGTGAGTTATACATACAGTATGTGAGATGGGCATATATATGAATCAAATGAATCAACCAATCTATGTGGATGGTCAACTATGTGGATGGTCAACTTAGTATAATATTTTCATAAGCTAGGGATATTGTAGGAAGAGAGCTTTGTTAGTCTTATGTTTTTGTTAGGAAACAAAAACAAATCAAGAGTCTGGCACTGCCTTTCACAACCAATACATTTTATTAAAAGACATAGTTTATGCTTTTTTTTAATAAACTTGTTATTCAGAAAAGGAGCTACCAGACTCTTCCTGATCCCGCTCCCCTCCATGAAGATCCTAGCATTACTTTCATTATAGGCAAACACTGTAGGCAGTGGTGGGTTTCAACATTTTTTACTACCGGTTCTGTGGGTATGGCTTGGTGGGTGTACATGGCTTGGTGGGCATGGCTTGGTGGGCATGGCAGGGGAAGGTTACTGCAAAACCCCCATTTCTTCCCGATCAGCTGGGACTCGGGAGGCAGAGAATAGATGGGGGCAGGTCAGAATTTTTACTACTGGTTCTCCAAACTACTCAAAATTTCTGCTACCGGTTTTCCAGAACTGGTCAGAACCTGCTGAAACCCATCTCTGACTGTAGACCATGAGATACGAAGACAGAGCCAAAACATAAGCATGTGACATTGTTTAATAAAGGCCATTTCAGACTCTGCCGACTTTCCCCCGACAAGAGCCCAGCAACTTTCTTAATGTAACGTATGAGCTTCCTTCTTATTGTCATCTTTGTCCTCTGTGCTTCCTTGGCTCGGACAAGTACTTCGTTGTGGTAATCAATGAGAGACCACATAAGATGGCAGCAGTAAGTGCCATGCTCCACCCTTGCTCTTCCCTCCTATGCTTTTTTTTAGAGAGAAACTGTAATGTTAAGAACTTCAGTTATGTGCCACAGAGTGACCAAGCAGCCTCACAGAACAGCCAAGAATGATGGCAGAAAAGAGACTGAGTGCTACAGCAGGAAGTCTGTATCTCTGAGCAGATGACAAGGCCTTCCTTCCCACCACTGAGAAACTGCCCTCTCTGTAGCTTCAGAGTAAAAACTGCCATGCAATCTGTGTGACATTTCTGTTGCCAGAGCAGCGGTTGAGCAAAAAGTTGATGGATTGAGCTGGTTATATACACAAGCTCCCTAGCATTGTGGGGGCATATATATATGTAGGGCCATTCTAAATTTAAGCAGCCCTTTCATGTGCAAAGGGCCGATGAGGAGCATATAGAGGCACACTAGCAATGTTCAAGGCCCTTAAGGAGGCAGAGTGAGATAATATGTAGTGCAGTATTGCCAACTTTTGTTTCCATAAAAAGAGGCTAAGAACAGGAAATGGCAAAGCAAAAATACTGGGTTATTAATTATAAAGTAATATACAAGGCACAAGCACTGATCCATAAGAGCTTTTCTGCCAGAAAAAGAAAGAAAGAGAGAGAGAGAGAGAGAGAGAGAGAGAGAGAGAGAGAGAGAGAGAGAGAGAGAGAGAGAAAGAAAGAAAGAAAGAAAGAAAGAAAGAAAGAAAGAAAGAAAGAAAGAAAGAAAGAAAGAAAGAAAAAGAAAGAAAGAAAGAAAGAAAGAAAGGGGAAGCAGCAACTGGAAGACACATAAATTGTGGGGAGAAAAGCACTGAAATTCCTATTCAGTATTTTCTGTTGTAACCTGAGCAGGTTGTTTGTAGTCACATACAATCCTCCCCAGCCAGGATTTCTGGCCATGTTTTTGACAGAAATTTGTCCAGTGCTTATGTGATGAATGCTTCAGTTAGTCATCAGTTAAATCCTCCACAGTTCAAGGAGGATTCTGGGATGTGCAAATGTCAGGAATGCTAATAATATATCAAAGAAGAAAACAAGGACATCATAATAGCCGAACAGGATGGATATTAGTTACTACAGCTCCCACAAATGAGGAAGCCTTGTGACAAGAAGTTCCAATCAGATTAATGAAGGGGCATCTTCTCCCTCTAACTGACTGTTAGAGCAGCTCTCTCCTTGACTGCTGACTTTCTAGATGCATGAAGTCCATATCACTATCACTATCTCCCTCAAGAAGGATATACTTGTATAACAGAAGACTCATACAACATATAATTTCATTCAATTTAATTTAAAAGTGGAACTGTTTCAGTGGGCTTCTGACTCCTAGCCACACAAAAAAATCTGCATCTTTCTTTTTCTTTTGACTTGTTAAGTTGACTTATAGTGAGTTATTTTAATGTGGCCATTAGGGGGGGTTATTTCTAGTTGTTTTAATTGTGGTTTTATTGTCCAAAGTTGATATGATCAGGTGGTATAGAAATAATGTAAATAAACAAAAATAAATGAAATTATATAGTCTGGGGAGAAGCTTTACTTTCTGATACTGCAGAATATGACTAATGCAAAGATCTTTTAGTCCAGTGGAAAGAACCCTGAAATCAATTGGGAAGAAAACATGCATTTCATGGTGTTGAACAACTTTTCAATTTATTCAATCCAAGTTGTGTTTTGTGCACCCAGTAGGGCTGTACATTGTGATATGCACATTGCATCTTTCCAGTTAATTTTAATGCAGAAAAAAATTGCACCTGGAAACATACAATACTTCTTCAAGCCTTTCACTAAACCGTGTGGGAATCTGAGCCATTGAACAAAAAAAATAACAATACAGAATGCCTTGTTCCAAATTAAAGTCTCAACATCCTTTAAAACCTCAGAAATTTAAATGACCTAATTTGTTTGGCAGTAAAATCTGGGGCCATAGGCTTTACAGCAAGTCACATTCCTTAAACATCTTTAGCATCAGCACCATATAAGGTAGTCTGTATCTTGCTCTGTTCCCTCATATCCCTGGAGATTACCAGAGCCAAACAGATTGTGCATTAAAAATGAAGATAGAAACAGAGACTAAAACCTTGAGTCCTTGCTGTATACTTTTATTCTAGTATGAAAAGAATTACTCTCTGAACTCAAAAAGAAAAAATAGCCGTCTTAATAACCATCTATGCTGAGGTTAACTCTGTACACACAGATTGTATTTTCCAGTACTCCAAAATTAAAGAGGAGATCTACAAAGCTGTTTTACTATACTCAGGCCCATCGCAGGGAATCATGCTGCCCTAAAGGGCTCCCACAATCTGCCCTTGTTGCATATTCTACTATCAATGCAGTTTTAATGCATAACATTCTAAGCTTCAAAAGATCATGACTGATGGTCACCTCTACTGAAATTCCAGCCCCACCAAACCTCAATCATGTAAAAAAATCTCCATGCACAACACTCTCCATGCACTGTATTTTTTTCGTCATAATTCTGTCATCTGATTGCACTTTTTAAAAAAATTCTTGAAACTATGATTACCCATCTGACCTTGTGACCACTAGAAGGCAGCAAAGAGGTTTTTTTCTTTTACCCTGTTGCCTGACACCTGGTGATTGTCTGAATTAGTGTGGCTGCTAGATGAGTGCTGTTGATCAGCTGAAGTTTAAGAAAAGAGTTTAGCTGGGGCAAAGTGTGGGAACTGCAAAGTACTCTAAGAACATCACATGTGGAAAGGAAGTTGGAACCACTTTGGGAGCAATAGCCACTAAGAAGAAGATTCCCAGCTAGAGAGGCTGGAAGACATATACAAGAGACAAGTCCTTTCAGTAATACTTCCAACTACATGCCTTAAGCAATGGCAGACAAGTCAATTTCAAGGCTTTGTATTCTCTAGGATGACAAGCTGGCTTATCCATTTTAAAAAGGAAAAAAATGGGTGAGAGTTATAGAAGCCAGGGTAAAGGGATAGGAGAAGAGGCTTTTTGGAGGAACTAGTTCCACAGGAAACTATCAGAACCTATTGGAGCCTTATGTTTGTCAACATGGAATATATCTTTTCAGGCTACCTCTTCCATCAGCTGCTATATACATTACCCTGGTTGTATTCTACAGATGAGATAAGAGGGAAAATACCATTTTCAGAATAGAGCAATCAAACTGCCCTCAGGCAATTTAGACGGATGATAAGATACAGTTGATGGCACACAGATACATCCTCTAAACCAGGGGTGTCAAACTGATGATCCACAGGCCAAATGTCTCATGTGCAGGCCATACCCACCCTGGCTCTGCAAAGGCACAAAACATTATGATACGTTGCAATACATCATGTGATGCAATTGAGTTTGACATTCGTGCTCTAAACCATCCACATACTGCTGCAAGGGTAGTATGTAGATTTGCCCAAACTATACGATTATTTTTTACAATAAGCCAGAGGGGTTATTGGAAATAAAGCTGATGTTAGAGACGTGGCTTGGCAGCTATCCATCTTCTCTTTTAAGAAGATTCTAAAATAAAAACATTACTATTAATTAAAAACTATTAATTAAAAGAAGTAATTAAATATATATTTATTTAAATCACTCAGTTGATCTGTATGTGAATTATTCTGAAATCTGTTAACAGCAACTACTTTTTCAGAGCACGTCAGCTGCATCTTATCTATCTGGATTTGCAATCTGATGACAGGATGAATGAAACATTTCTTGATAACAAAATTCCTGGATGGCTGTCTATTTGGAACTAATGTTCATGGTGTACCATACTAATGTCTGATACACTTTGCATGTGATACTCAGTGGCCCTATGCCAGAGTAACTTAATCATGCATGAGCCATATCAATACTCATAAGTCTTTTCCTAATCATACAGCAAGCTTGTCTCATCGTGAGCTGTATTTCATTTGTGGTAATGAATCTCCACCACAAACATATGTGTCAGCCTGGGAGAAGAAAGATAAGCCGTACAAAGGTGGAGGGAAGGAAAAAAAGAAAAGGGCTTGCTGACACCATGGTTTAGAGATGAGGGAGGAAAAAAGGGAGTTGTTACTCATTTGTCTAAAGATTTATAGGCTACCAATTATCAAAGATCTCTTTTATAGAGAAGGAGAGGCTTGCAAATAAACTTCACACAGCTCTTATTCAAGTATCTACACCACCTTGGTTGCCCTTGTCAACTTTTTGTGATATAAAAAAGAGAAAAGAAAATGTACAAAATTGCTATCTCATTCCATAGCCACATCCCCCTGAAATTCTATGATAAAGGATAAAGGGCAATTCCTATGTGCCTACTACAGAAAAAAACAGCCATGAAAAGAATTCCTACAAAACCTCCTGCAGAACCAGCTAACTCTCATCTCTAAATAATAAAAAGCCTAGGAATTTAAACTGTAGTCTAATTCTAATTCTGAACTGCAATTCATTCTCTCTCTTTTTTTACCCTTTTTTACCCTCTTCTCAAGTGTTTTGGCAGGATTTTAACTATAACTTCTATAGAACAAAACCTCCTTTTTATGTTATTCTATAAAATGCTATATGATGGTGAATACATATGTACCACCAAGCAAAATGCAGCAGAAAATGTGATTTTAATATGCATTATGTATAAAAGTTCAAGAAGTCGAGTTACCATTTTGCAACATTGTTTTATTCACTTCATGTGTCACACATTTTTTGGTTATGCAAACCTGAAGACAAACAAATTTGGGGCTGTTTGCAAAAAGGACATTGCAAAAACATCAACGTCTGCTTTTTTAGGGAGACAATTTATTTTAGAAAAATGTGGTGCCCTAAATCAGAACATGTTTAGATAAAAAGATGAGGCTTCTATTGTGCAATAATGTAATTTGTTAAGAGTTTCATACATCTTTCGCTTGTAATTTTCTCATGTTTTCTAACTGCTTTTTGAACACAAATGTCTTTTGATTGATTATGCTAAAAGCCATCTGTTTGGAAGAGCCTAAAAAGTTTCTGAAAAAATCATCACCATTGATTGTATCCATTTTTTTCCTATGAAGGAAGGAAGATGTTTATTATTATTATGCAAAGAGGCTGTTTAGAATTTGGATTATTACAGATTCTCCCATTCTCAAGTGGTAAAACCTTGTATTCTTGTCTGTCGAGTCTCAACAGTGCAAAGAACTGTATTCTTAGCAATACCATTTTTATAAGGTTTTGAAGTATGTGCCACTAAAGCAGGGCTGTCAAACTCGCGGGCCGCAGGGCGGATGCGTCACACGCTGGCCACATCCACCCCTCGTTTAGCAAAGGAGGGGAAAGTTGCAATATGTCACATGACGACAATGTGACAACGCGAGTTTGACACCCTTACACCAAAGCAGGGGTGAAATGCTCCCGGTTCGGACCGGCTCGGGTGAGTAGATAGCGGAGATTGAGGCTAGTTCACAGAACCAGGAGCAATGGCACCTGGTTCTGTGAACTAGCCCCCGAAACAATCCATGGCCCGCAGTCCTGCCATGCTTGGCTGCCTTCCATGCTGCCTTCCTGGTGTCCCGGTGGCCAGCTTGCGAATGCAGGCAAGCAGAAGCCCACGTGCGGGTAAAGAGCTAGCAGCTTACTGTCCCCTCCCACCTCAAGCAGCGGCTTCCCTGCTCAGCCCCAACAAGCTATGCATCCATAGCAATGGGGTTGTTTTGTTCACCGTGGTGGTGCTTTGGGAGGGCAGGTGGAGATATTCATTATAGTTGTCAGCTGCAGACATCCATCTGTCTTCCCAAAGTACCATCTTGGTGAACAGAACAACCCCATTGCACTGCACCTCCTTCTGCAGCCAAACGCCGTGAGTGCCCTTTCCTCAAATGGGCTGTGCATGGGGCACTTGGACAGCAAGCGAGCAAGAGAGCTCTCCAACCTCTGTTTTGTGTGTGTGTGTGTGTGTGTGTGTGTGTGTGTATGTGTGAGAGGGAGGGAGGGAGGGAGGGAGAGAGAGAGCATCTGAAGCCGAGGCACCCAAACTTCTGGCAGCAGCGGGGCAGTTTCTGAGCAGCCAGCTCCACCTGACCTATTCCCTGAGTCTCACCGTTCTTCTGCCTCCCCCCACCCCCCCACCCCAAGCAGCAGCAGGCTCTCTGCAGAACAACAGGACCTCTCATTTTTCCCACAGCACGGCGTACGCTTGCTACCTCTGCTTGTCTGCTTGCAAGCGATGAACTTCTGAGCTTTTCTCGGGATGCTGGTGCTGGCACCATGGATGCATAGCTTGTTGGGGCTGAGTAGGGAAGCCGCTGCTTGAGGGGGAGGGCAGGAGAACAGCGAGACTCAGATGGAGCTAGCTGCATCACAATTTGTTTCTGTTTTTTCAGTGTTATCATAATTCTGAAGAGTCACTAAATGAATGGTGGTAAATTGAGGATTGTTGGATTATAAATCAGAATATCAACAGAAAGCAATTTGTTTACTGTGCTGAAATGGAGTATTTTTTTTTTACTAATTCCTTTCTAAATAAATTTGCCAATAGAATTAAAGGTGTTACCTGTACTAAAATCATTAGGAATTCCTGTGAAGAAGAAGTAGGCAATTTTTTTAAGTTAGGTTACCCATCAGGTAACAGTTCTTGATAATTTTATTACACTGACACCATTGAATTATCAGAATCTGAGATCCCATGGTATCGCCCATTGGAAATAATCATACTGTTTTATGTGAAGGACCTGTTGATGCAACATGATCTTACACAGTTGCTAACCACTGATGGTATGATTAGGACTGTATGCAACATTAACCTAAATGGAGCTATTACAAAGCCTTAGACCAGGGTTAGTCAACCTTTTTATACCTACCGCCCACCTCTGTTAGTAGTAAAATTTTCTAACCGCCCACCGGTTCCACAGTAATGGTGATTTATAAAGTAGGGACAAAACCCCTACCGCCCACCATGAAAGCTGGAATGCCCACTAGTGGGCGGTAGGGACCAGGTTGACTACCACTGCCTTAGACTGATCTTTGTTTGGAGGAGATATATGAGCTTATGGTGGTTATTTAACCACCAGGGTTAATGACTACTACAATGTCTTCCATCAATAAACATGTGTGTGTTGAATTGCATATAGGCCGAATTTAAAAGTGGCCTATCTCACTTCATGTACTGGCTTTGCTGTGGCCATTAAAAAGGTGGTGCTTCAATTGCCCAGTCATACTTGCCATTTTAATGAGCCTTGACTTCTCAAAAGTTCCCCTGATGTTTACCCTCTTTGGAAATAAATTTTATTCTTTTATACAGGCAGGAATGAGGGACACTGCTCTTCCATTCTCTGCATACCATAATAGTGTTTGAACTGTATATTCTCCACTGCATCTTTCCCTCTGAAATCCTACTATCTTGCTGTATCATGACAGGGGATGTTCCTGGGAGGGATGAATAAAGAATGCTTGGAATGTGCACCAAAAACATACACTTCCAAGAAGGTCACACAGGACATGAAGGTCAACTCAGCTGCTCAATTAATGGAAGTAGGTACTTATATCAGGCAGCAGCAGTTTAGGAAGATACTGGAGTAGCTCATCCCTTTAGAGACAATGGCAAAAATATCGTCTCATACAGTGCAAAAGATGACAATGGTAAACCGCTCTTGTATTTTACCAAGAAAACCATATGGATAGATAATATAAAGTAATTGATGACATGGCACCAGACGATGGGCCCTTCAGGTTAAATGGCACTCAACATGCTGTGGAGGAAAACTGAGGATCTTTCAAAGTACTAATGGTTTTTATGATGCAATTTCATAAAAGCCCTCAGGATGTTGAGCTGCTGATGTTGAAATGTAGATTCTGTAAAAAAACAGAATTTTCATGGAACATGGGAATAAGAAGCATGAACATGGTAAAACTCAATGTAGTAAAAACTGAAATGTGTCAACTGCACATTGAAAACGTAGGTATCAGAGTATTAAAATGGAGTGGAATTGGAAACTTCCATTCAGAAATTAGTAAGCATCATACTGCTTATTAATCAGGACATAAAAAACAATGAAAAAATATCATTGCTCTTATAATCAGGAAAAAATATAGCAAGGATCTTCCTTGGCTACAATGCAGTAAATGACCAAATAATATCAATTAGACTTTGCAGATTACCCTTTAATATGATGGCTACCTAAATTTATGCTCCAATTCTGATGCAGAAGAAAAAGAAGTTAATGAGTTGAATAATTAAGGTCAATCTTAAATTGGCAGAACATATAAGCAAGATGTATTGCTTATGCTTACAGATTGGAATGTAGCAGTTGGAATAAAGAATAAAAAACATAGTTGGACTCTATCACCTAGGAAACAGAAATGAAGCACAATAATGATTATCATATCTGTCAATCCAATGATTTCTCCATTGCTAATCTCCATTGCAATCTTCAAACAACCAATGCCATGCAGCACATGGACATCATCAAGTGGAATAGACAGATATCAAACTGGCTATATTACTGATACAAGTAATATAGTGGAAGACTCTGTTATTAACAGTAAAGATGTGGCCAGAGATTTACTATGCAAAGAATCACAAACTGCTCATGAGCAAATTCCATGTCAAGCTAAAGTGGAGTAACAAAGCCAACCAGTTTCCATGACATATCTTGAGCATATGCCCATCATTTTCAAGGAGAACATCAGGAATCACTTTGAAGTACTGAACCTCATTGATAGGAAACCAACGAACTACGGAATTATATCAAAGATGTTATTTAGGATGAACGTGCAAAGACCATAAAACCAGAAGAAAGCAAAGTGGATGTATGAAGAGATGGTGGAAATTGCCATAAAGAGAAGAAGCCAAAGTCAAGAAAAACAAAGATCTCAAGAAATAACTTACCAAAGAATTTCAGAAAACTGTTAGAAGAGATAAGAAACAATATTACAATGACATCTGTGAAGACATCAAAGATGGAAACAGAGAAAGAAAAACAAGGAACATTTCCCAAAAGATCTCATATTCAGAGAGAAGTTCCAACCTAAAACTGATACGTTAAAGGATGCTTATAAGCAAAACAGTAAATAATTCAAAAAAGATCAAAAGATAGGAAATTCTTTACAGTAGAGATGTCAACATTCAAGATATCTTAGAAAAGCGGTCCCCAATCTTTGCGACTTGCGGCCCAGCTGGGGGGCGGTTAGAGGGGAAGCGAGATGTGGGCTGGTATGCAAGTGCACATGCACATACACAACTCTACTCCCACAAGAGAGAAGAGAAATCTTGGGGTGCAGTTTCATGCTCCTTCAGGCTTCTCCATGCCAAAAGCTTTTGCAAAGGGATGGAAAGCCTAAAGCAATGTGAGATCGCTCCCCAGAAGTCTTTCATCCATTTGCAAAAGCTTTTAGCACAGAGAAGCCTTTGGGGGCGTGGTCTCGTGCTTCTTCAGAGTCAACCGAGGCTGCCCAATGCTCCGAAAGTGGATCAGGTGTCCTGAGCAGGCAGCCTCTGTGAGTCAGCAAAGCTGAGCACAGAGTGCTTATCCCGCTCAGTTGTTCTGAACCAGCCTTAGCAGAACCAAGAAACAGACTCCTTGTCTTGAAAACCTCTTCTTTATTTAGCTACTGTGAATTCATGGCATTCACACACAGAAACATCCAGGCAATAATCCTTCCAAGGGTTAACTGCAGTAATAGACATTATCATTCCTTGGATAATTGCTGGGCCAGAGCTTCCAGTTGCAAAGCTGTAAATTAATTCCTGACAAGCAGTCTCTGAGACACGGACCACAATAAACAAATCTTCCGAAAGAAATATGAACTGTTGTCTCCTGCAACCACCACTCCCCTTTTATTTCTATTTATTTCCCAGCCTGTGTCTGTGTACCTTTCTTCCTTTCTTCCTTCGACTCCTGTTCCTCAGTTGTTCTCCTCTCCTGACAGCTCTGGAACAGGCCCCAGCTGTTCTTCTTCCCCACTTATCTCCAACTCCGAAAGCAGCTGGGAAATGTTGGATATTCCTGGCTCTATCTCTGCTTTCGATGCAGAGCATCCATCAGAGCCTTCCCCAGACTCCAGGACTGGCCCACGTTCCTCCACAACCTTCTCATCATCCAAGTCTGCCATGAGCTCCGCTGGCAGCTGGCAGGCCACAACATCAGTCTCTGTTCTCACCTCTCTGCTTTGTGAGCATAGTTAGCAGGCAGATTGGGGGGGAGAGGGACCAGGTGGCACAAGCAGCAGGCCAGCACATAGATGCAACTCCACTCACACAAAAGAGTAGAGAAGCCTTTGGAGTGCCACTTGAATGAATGAAGCTGCACACATGAACCAACTTTCCTCTTGCACAGCCCAGTTCCCAATAGGCCACAATCTGGTAGTGGGCCACGCCCTGAGGATTGGAGACCCCTACCGTAGAAGATGTTCCCTATTTACAAGAACCTCTAATGAAAGAAGATGTTTCCAAGTTGGAAAACAAGAGGGGTTAATGAAACATTTATAGAAATATGGTAAGCAATTGGTTAGAAAAATGGGAATCCCATATTATCCTAATGTAGAACCGATACACAGATCAGGAAATCATGGAACAGACAGAACAAGGCAAAACAGATTGGCTCCAGGTTAGCAAAGGAGTGAGACAGAGTTGTCACTCCTGCCATTTATTCAAACTATATGCAGAATTGTATATTGAGGAAAGAAAATGAGTGTGGTTTTAAAATTGGAAGAAGAAAATAAATAACCTGGTTTATGTTAATAATGGTACTTTGATAGCTGAAAATACCAATAATCTGGAAGCTCTACTAAACACAGTCAATGACAGTCCATAGAATTACAATGAAATATAATGAGGATCAAACTAATAACAATGAGTACAGCAACATTGAAGATGCTGAAGTTGTGGATAGCTTTCTATGTAGGATCAGCTATATAGAAAAAGAATCATCAATCAAGAAATATATTGCAGATTAGTATTTAGTAAGCTGGTAATCAACATCAAAGCTGACACCAGCCAGAGCATAGAAAAACTCGAGGAAACAGTGGATTGGAAGATGTGGAGAGGAATTGCCAATGTTGGATTCAACTAAATGGATGATATCATCATCATCACCATCATCATCATCATGCTGGTACTGAAGGCCTTGGAAAAGATATTCAGATGTTATGATATGTCTATATTTACAGACACAAGAATTGTTCAAACAATGGTTTTTCTTGTGATGGATTAGGGAAGTTAAAGTGGGATATGATTTAAAAAAAGGATAGAAAGTACATTGAAATTTTTGAACTGTGGTGTTGGGAAAGACTCCCAAGATAACTATGAGAACCCAAGTAAACAAACAGATGAAACAATGCATGAGTGATCAGGCTAAAATTATCATATTTTGACATTTTATGTAAGACATAGCTCCCTTGAGAAATACATTTAAATAAACAAACAAGCCATAATGATGGGAAAGATGAAAGAAAACAGAGCAGGATAACCAATCTCCCGGGGGGGGGGGGGGGGAAGGCAGTTTAGAAATAGGAATATAAATAAATAAAACAAATAATAAATTAAAAAAAACAGAAGTGATTATAGTCATGGACGTGCACTGTTGGAAACCATGAAGGGCCAGACTGGGGACAGATCATCCTGGATAAAGTCTATCTATATGTCACCAAGTATTGATAACTTGGTGACCCATAATCAATCATCACTGTATTTGGCAGCTAAAAATCATCTGATTTATTCCATGGACACTTGACAGATGAAGTAGATATAGCATAGAGATGTAAGTCAATTCTCTATATGCAGAACATTATATAACGATCTCCCCTTTGGTTTCATTTCTATTCTGCTAAAGTTGATCATTTCTACATGCAAATGCATTTTTAGAAGTATTCAAAGCAACAGTCCTATTTGAAATTTCAATTCAAATTCCCATTTGAATGGCAGTACATGACTCTGTAGACAATAGAGCTCCAGTGCCTAATATAGTCCAGTGCCTCTTCCCTGTATGTATTTACATTCCTGTACTTAAGTATTTAACCATACTTAGAAAGCAACCCAGTCAACTGAGACTAATAGTATGTACTTACATTCAAGGCATTCTTAGCAGCTTCTGCTTCTGAGCGACTATCAAAACTAACGAAACCCACAGGCTGAAAGAAGAGAAAATTTAGAATGTTTTTGGACTGTTCACAGTCAAAATTATCCATTATTTCATATGCTACTTTTAACTCAAAAATTAAGGAAAAAACTCTCATTTGAAATATTGATGATAACTCAAATTAAACACGGTTACATTATTTTTAGTATCTTTAGTTCATAAGCTGGCATTGATTTTTCATTGTGTAGACTTTTGTTAACTAAACTTTGTTCTGTTCTAGGAATGTCCAAACATTTCATTTCTGATTTTTTTTTAGTGTGAATTTTCACAAAATATCCTTTGTCAAATGCTGGATGGGACTTTCCAAACATTTTGGAAGTGA
Organism: Masticophis lateralis; assembly: GCA_030761175.1. Classification (NCBI taxonomy): domain Eukaryota; kingdom Metazoa; phylum Chordata; class Lepidosauria; order Squamata; family Colubridae; genus Masticophis; species Masticophis lateralis. Next base: position 184,647,333 of record JAUDYJ010000002.1, on the reverse strand, counting down.
AGTTCACTGTCTTGAATTTGGAACTCCTCTTGTTTCAAGCTCAAGCTTCTCCCAAAATGCTCAAAGCATTTTGAATTTTGCATTTAAGATGACAGTTTTCTCAACAACTCATACTTGACATATTTAAAAATAAATATTTTGGACAATTCTATTCAATGTTGCATTCTATATATTAAATAATAATTTTAAAAGACCATGGTTAATTTTATTTATTTCACATTCTTGGAAACTTTAGGAGATCATGCCTCCAAAATGAATCTTAAAGATTGTGAGATGTCCCATCTGTGGAAAATCATTTATCCAATATCAAAAGAATCAGACTATGAAAACAAATTAAAAGAAGGAAATTATTACTTAATTATTCCAAAATGCTTCATCTACACTCTGCATTTACCAAGAATTAAAAAAGGACTGTTGTTTAGACTAATTTATCTATAAAAACATTAAAGAAGGAAGTGCTTTATAAAATAATTGTACTAGAGCACTTAATTTAGCAGAAACTACAGAACCAATCTTACTTCTGTTGTCTTTATTAAACACTTTACTTTCAAAGTATGTAAATAGATTTAACCTAATAAGTGAAAAACAATCAAAATGTTTAGGCTAGGTTTCTTTAGACAAAAATCTGAAATTATATTTTGTAAGAATCTGCATCTGTTAATCTTTCAGTATGACAGGATACTAGTGCACAGGCAAAAATAATCACTAATATGAAAAACTGACTTAGATAATAATACAATAATTTATCCTTCCCTGAATATGTCATGCTGAATATAGGAATTTTACTTGGACAAAATAATCAAGATTCAGCAATTCTGTTTTTAAATCTAGATTTTGGGTTTATTGGCCAATAATTTCAAATTATCTATTTCTTTGACATTTGGATTAGCTACCAAATGAACAACCCTGAAGATCTTTATCCTTTTTTAAAATTGCAGCAGCAATAGGAAATTCCTATACTGTATACATTCCACTGTCATCTGTCCCTTTCATGGAACCAAACAATAAGAAGAAAATCTGCAGTCATAGGTTTCCAATGGCAGCTATTGCTAAAAGCATGACAGTTTCACTTTTAAACCATAAGGGTTCAAGACTGAACTCAATCCAAAAAGTAAGAGACTTTCTAGGAAAGTTTAAAGATAAACTGGAAGAAATGCAAATGGAAGTAACAAAGAGCCCCAGCACTCGGTACCTTAAAGAGCTAAAACAAAAAACTGAGGAAGAGACAACATTAGGTAATGACAGGACTGTTTTTGTTTTTGGTATAAACATCAATTTTAAAAGCCTAACGTGAAATATAAATGGAGCAAATGCTCCTCAAACAAGAAAAAAGTTATTTCAAAAAATTCAAACAAGATATAATTTGTCTTTAAGAAATGCATATTAGAGAAAAGAATATAAAATACTTTATCTGCAAAATATATTTCAGTTATAATTAAAAAGAGAAAATGAATTGTTTTATATTTAAACCCCAATTAAAACCAGAACTGATGTTGACTGATAATTATTTATTTATTCTATAGCCACCCATCTCAGTCAATGACTCTGGGTGGCTTACAGTATAAAAACTATAAAAACAATTGGGCAATAGGTAGGGTAGATATATGGGCTTGGAAGCTATTTCCATGGGGCCAAAATTTTGATAATGGAAATTTATGCTCCAAATGAGATGAAGTAAAATTTTAAAAAGAGTTATGAACAAACTAATCATATGAAAATTGGTATTTAAGGAAAATTGGAATAGAGTGATTTGTTGTAGGAAATCAGCAGGCTGAGATGGAAGACAGGGTTAAATGTGTCATGAGTTTGAAATCATTGCACAGCCACCAGAGATCTATGTCCAGCTCCCCATGAATTCCATTCACCCTTATTTAACACCAATTTAACTTTGGCCATTAGATTCTTGTGTATAGGTAACAATAATAAACTATTCAGGGCTTTGAAGTGTTACTGGTTTTTGGGGCCTGACATTTGTCCACAGAAGGACAGCACCTCTGAGAAAGATATTAAAAGATCACAAGATAAATGATCAAAACTTTTTTTTTACATGATGAATAATCTAGAGCTTGTAAATGCATGAAGATACAAAAAACGTGATGCAAAAGAATACACTTATTATTTGAAAGACATAGATCTTTCTCAATATATTCTGGATAGCCAAGAATTTGGCTATTAGTGTTTATAAGTGGACATACTGCCAAAGGTACTTTAAAACTTTATATTTAAAAAGAAAACCAATTATTTCAGATGGAAAGTAAACAAACATAGCTGCGGAAAGAAACAGTAATGAAAAATTATAAAAAGAAGTTAAAGGCATTTTTATAGTAATTTTAAATAAAGGTAGAGACTACTAATGGTTTGGGACACAAGAACAGCTTTTATTTTATACAGCATAATAAAAAGTGAAAAAAGAGACAAGAAAACACAATTTTTGGTCAGATAAAAATTAAAGAATTAAAGCAACCCCCCCCCAAAGAAAATTATGTTTCACCAAATTAAACTTACGACAGCAGTGGTCTTTGTTAATGGTAGGAGAAATGAAAGTAAAAATAAATTATGGAAAACAAAAAGAAATTTGAGCTTGCAAATAAGCTGGTGAAATTGTTGGCATATAAATTGAGGAACATGAGAAAAAATATTAATTAAAACATAGAAATATTATATTAACAGAAGAAATGCCATCAATACTACTCTAATTAATGTAAAGGAAAAGAAATTTCCCTGGAAAAGTTGATGAATATTTAAAGAAACAAACATTTCCAAAAATCACAGAAATATAGAAATAATTAACGAATAAATCGATTACAATACAAAATGTTTGTGAAACTATAAAAAAAGTCACAACAAGGAAAGCACCTGGACCAGATGGTTTACCAGCTTGTTATTATATTTTGAAGACAAATGACTACAACCATTACAAAAAATGATGAACTTCATTATATAGACTAGAAAGATACCAGAGTTTGATAGAGGCTAATATACTATTAATACCTAAAGAAAGTCAAGATTTGACCTGACCAAAAATTATTTCTCAATATCATTATTGAAGAATGACTGTAAGTTATTTATGATGATTTCATCTGAGAAAATGAAGATGGTTTTACAGGACTATAATCAGTTTGAATTTTCACCTAAAAGCTGAGGGACAATATTAGAAACATATAAGATATTTTGGAATACTTATGACAACATTATGAAAAGTAAACAACATCGATTTTTCTTGATGCAGAAAGTCCCTTGACAATTTTGAATTGGACATTTTTGTTTAAAATTTTGGAATATATGGACTTTGGAAATAATTTTATCAAATGGGTAAAATCAATTTTTTTATCACAAAAAGCATAGTTAATTGTGAATTGAGAATTGAGAATAAACAAGACTTGTGAGTTACAGAAAGGGACCAAGCAAGAATGCTCCTTGTCACCATTGCTATTTATTTAAGCTTTGGAAGTATTCAAAACAGAGGTATAAGATGAGAGAAATGCTGGAATGAAGATTAAAAGAAAACACATACATTACTGGCATATGCTGATGACCTAGTGATAATTTTGGGAAACCTCCTGGAAGAAGCAGAAATATTTATAGAAAAACTAAAGCATTTGGGTATTAACTGATTTTAAAATAAATAAAAGACACAGATGTTAACAAGTAATATGAAAATGGAAAACCAAATGGAATTGATGGGAAAAAAAGTTTTAGGAATAAGAAAAAAGTGAAATACATGAATATGAAACATGAATTGTAAGTAACACCAGAATAATTATCTTAAGGGATGAAAAGAAATTAAGGAAATGATAAGATTTATCATTTTGGGGAGAATTTATATGATAAAAATGAACATTTTGCTAAAAATAATGGTTTTTTTCCAAATAATATCTATTATGATAACTGATTAATATTTAAACAATGGCAAAAAAGATATTTCTAAATTTTTATGGCAATGAAAAAAAAGAAGAATTAAATATAAATATTTTAATATGCAAAGGGTTGAGGACAGGACTGCCTGATTTGAAATTACATTTTGTAGCCTGCTGCTTAGTTGGGATGGAAGTATGAATTTTTCTGAGAAATAAGGAGAATTTTAGAATTAGAAAAACACAATCTGAGCTTTGGATGGTATGAATTTTTTTATGGTATGATAAAAGTTAAGGTTAACGTAGATTTTGAGAATTTTTATCTTAGAAATGCTATAATGAGACTATGAAATAGATCTAAACCTAGGTGCTGCCTGAAAATGCCTTTATGACTCTCAGCCTAAGAAGCGTTTTACAGGAATGAAACAGTAGATAGAGAAAAATGGTTAACTTATTAAGAGCTCTTCTAACAAGAACATGGAGAATATAAAATGAGCCCAAAAGAGTAATTGACTAAAGAGGGATTTAGTTTTTAATGGTTTTCGTATGCACAGTTAAAAGAAACATTTAAGGTTGATAATAGGACATTTGGAATTGACAACAGATGACCGAATATGAAGTTTAACTATGTACAAATGATGAACATGTAATTGCTAAAATGTAATTTAGCTGAATTTTGAAATGGCAAAAGAACAAATGAAAAACTGCGATAAGAACTTTGGACACAATACACTGATTGAACAGTGGGAAAATATGTGGTTAAAAGGACTAAAATTTACATTATGTTATAATCTAAAATATTTTTTTAGTAAAATGATGTAACATTGATATATGACTCCAGAAAAATTATCTAGAATGTATAAAGGTACTTTAAATGCATGTTGGACAACATGTATCATTTTTATAATGACTACTGGACTTGTAAAAAAGCCAGAAATTTCTGGATTCAAATACATGCAATGATACAACAAATTTTAAACACCAACATTCTAAAATCAGAACTTTTCTTGCTGAGATTAGTGAACAATCAGTTAGAAAGGATCCATGGAAGATTATTTTCATATATGATTATTGCCACAAGACTATTATATGTGCAAAAATGAAAAGATTCTGACATGCCCACAACAGAGGAATGGATGAACTAGACAATGACAGAACTAGTACAGATGACAAAATTAACCTGTCTGATTAGAGAAAGATCAACAACATTTATCAATGATTGGAAATCTCTTATGGACTATTTGCTGAAAAAAGAGGAAAAAAGCTTGTGATTTATGGGTTTGAAGATTAGAAAGGGTAGTTTATGGAAAGAAGGGAATTATGATGTAACCTTAGAGACAGAGGGTGGAATATAAATGCATTTATAACTGCTGTCAAAAAGATGGGAAGTCACTTCTTTCCCCCCTGCTTTTTCTTTTTCTTTTTTTCTATTTGTATTTCTCTTTCTATTTTCTTTCTTATTTTTCTTTTCTAATATGTTTGTATTTTTTATCTTGTTAAAAATGTCTTCAATAAAATCATATTTTTAAAAAGTGAGATTTGCATACATAACGTAATCACAATCATCCTTTCTACATGTCAGTGATCACATTTTGAAAATGAACTGGGCTGGACACAATTTTAATTTTTCAAGTACATCTAACATACATCTCTAATACAATGATTACTATAGTTAAAAGGTAAGTACTGAATCAACTAGAAAGACTGTAATGGGTTAAAACTGTGAGTCCAGTTATTCTGACCATCTTCAGTAACTTTTGTTTTTTAAAAAAAGAAATATAAAGATTACTGATATTTAAACCTCTGTGCTAAACTTTTATACCAACTTTACTGTTTCTAATTTACCGCATCTTAATAACCTCCTATGATGGTTATGATAAAGCATTTATTCAGTGTTAGCCTTACCTGCTTTGAAGTGAGTTTAATAAGAGAACCTTCATACCCCTGGAGAGAAAAATAAAAACTATATATGTACAAAATAATATACAAGATCTTTAGATCTGTACATTTAAATGTATCAACACATTGTCATACAGTAATATACAGCATTCTTTATCATTTGCCTTTCTTTAAAAGAACAGCAACCATAATTCATAAAAAGACCTAACTATTTCATATGGCCTTAAGGCAGACAACTGATTAATAACAGGAACTTAACTTTGTATTCAATATTAGGATTAAAAATTGAGTTAAAGTTATATACCATTATTTAAAAAGTATTCATTATTGTTGGAACTACAGACACTTCTCACTTACCAACCACAACTGGGACTGGCAACTCTGTTACTAGGTATACAGTTGTAAAGTGGAAAAAAAAATCACATGACTCTGCCCAATATGACCGCACCTGATGACAGTTTGGCAGTTCTAGCTGTGGTCATTAAGTGAATGTGGGTTTTAAGTGTGACATCATGTGATGCAACCTTTGACTTCCTGCTGTTTTCCCCATTGGCTTTGCTTGTCAGAAGCTGCCTGTGAAGGTCACAAATGGCAATCGTGGGACTGCAGAGCGCTACGACCTTGGTAAATGCAGGACAGCTGCCAGGTGCCCAAATCACCATCATGTGACTGAGGGGACCCTGCAACTGTTGCATTTTGAAAACCTTTCATAAGTCTCCTTTTTCAGCACCACCATAACTTTGAACCATTGCTGAATGAGAGATCAGCTAATGAGGATTGCCTGTACTGTATTTTGAGTAAAGTATATAGAAAAAAATAGTAATCCTACAAATCTATATATAAAAGCAAGGTCAAGTTTGTCCCAAAGGTACTTTTTTCAAAAGACAACTGGACTTTCTTGGGGTGTTTTTCTCTTTGAGAACTTTTCACTTTTCATCCAAGAAGCTTCTTCAGTTCTTTTTGGATGAGAAGGAAAACGTTTTCAAAGGAGAGAAAAAACCCAAGCAAACCCAGTCATCTTTTGAAAAAAAGTCCTTTTGAGACAACCATGACCTGGATGATTGAGAATCTCCATAGACATGTCTGCTTTGGAGTAACACAAATAAGATATTATACCATCATGCTTAACACGGGCATCCATTCCTCACAACTAAAAAGTGCCAAAATGACATCATGTATGCTGTGCTGTCATGAGCTCCACCATTATGTACTTATATCATGATGCAATGCACAGGAATTTGCACAGCAAGATGTTCATGTATTCAGCACTGTTCTATAATATAAGGATTCTACTGCTCCAAAACTGGTGCTGCTGCCCTGAGTGTGGGCTCTCTGTGAACTACTGATTCAGTTCCATTCCAGAAGAAATGCTGCATAGAGAGTGTTGCAGTCTTTTTCTCCCCCTAGTTCTAGGGCAAAGGTTTGCCTGTTGGTGTAAACAACTGCTTTGCCATATCTGATAGCCCCCTTGTGAAGTCAAGGCATTAATTCACCATTATTAGGTATGATCCATTGGCAGTAATCAATTTTACTGCTGTCCACTCAGAGAATATCTAAGGAGTCGTGTCCCCACCACCACCACCACATTCTGCAAACACTGATGATAAAACAACTACAATAAGGCTGGGGGCACCAGCTGAACTGCCAATTCTTCTGCATTTCGACAACTGAGTAGCCTTTCCCTTTACCCTTTCCCTCTGGGTAGAAAGATTCTATGATAGAGTTCTTTGTTGAAGCAATCTAATATTTTCATTCCTAGCATGTAATTCACCACTGTTGCAAATTGTCCCCAAGAGTAAAGGTATATGGGAATGACCTTGAGAGACGGGGGAAAGCCAGAGGAATGGTCAAGTAAGACACAGCTTAGCCCACAGAAGGAATGTGGGCAAGGCAAATGTGCCAGAAGGGATCCTCTCTATTTCTTGAGATGTAAAGGTGACAAGGAGAAATGTACTGTCAGATTTGCAGGACTGATGTCAGCTTGTGAGGTAGTCCAGACACCCGATGAAACTATTCTACTTTATTGTAAGGTTACATTAATAGAATATTGCAAGTCTGATTCTGTTTTCAAGCCTTAATAAAAAGTATGTCTGCTAAAAATACCAATATTTATTATTAGATTGATCTCACCTTTATTATTTTATAAATAATTCAAGTCAGCAAACATACCTAATATTCCTTCCTCCTCCTATTTTCCCCACAACCACCCTATGAGGTGTGTGGGGATGAGAGAAAGTGACTGGCTGACAAGTTCTGGAGAACTAGTAGCAGAAATTTTGAGTAGTTCAGATAACTGGTAGTACCACCTCTGACTAGCCCCACCTCCATCTATTCTCTGCCTTCTGAGTCCCAGCTGATTGGGAGGAAATGGGGATTTTGCAGTATTCTTCCCCTGGATTGGGGAGGGAATAGGGATTTTACAGTATCCTTCCCCTGCCACACCCACCAAGCCACGGCCATCAAGCCACATCCACAGAACCGGTAATAAAATTGTTTGAAACCCATCACTGAAGGGCACCCATGTTTTTTTTAAAAAAGTTGGCAAGCAATGCCAGTTCTGAATCAGCTTACAGGGAGAAACATTTGCAGGCTTCCCAGAAATAAAGATTGTTGGTCTCCATCTTTCCTGAGGCAAAATTATAAAAAGCAGCGTTTAAATGATTTAGAAAGTACCATGTGGAAGATACAATGGAAGATACCTCAAGTACTAAGAAACTGCTAATGGGATACATATTAGGGATTTGCAAAGCATTCAAAAGAGATGTTTGGCAAAGTAGGTGAGCATAAGCAAAGCACTTCTCTGTGAAGTGTTAAAAGAAGTCAAGTCTTCTGCAAGCCAAAAGTCTTGCAAATGACCTGGCTGTTTTAACATTTCAAACAGAGGTGCTTTGTTGTTTTTAACACATTTGGTGAAACACTTCTTTCAAATGCTTTGCACAGTCATAATAATATGCGTATAATCAAGATGTCAAACAGAAGTGACACAAAAAAGAATTTTTCCCAGTTCAAAGCGGGTGGGTGGGAAAATGTAATGAAGTGGATTAAAAGATGTCATTACCAAGAAAGGTGGATTTCATACATATATAGGCTAATATTATGCTTTCTATAAATGAAAATGAGGTTTATCAGTCCAGAACAAATTAAAAAAACATGTTAGATTAGTATATTTCCATTGCTGGTATTAGAAAATTAAAAAAAACCCCAGTAAAATATGCCTTGGAAGAATATATGATAGCACCTATAATATGCAGCACGTCGTTTACAGACGTTATAAACTCTACCTAATCTTTATCATCAGTAGAGGCTCATATGTGTAACTTGGAGCCTTCTTCGCACCACTGTTAATATTTATAGCCATTTTCTTTGGGAATGTTTGGCCAACTTTCAGTCTCTTTGAGTCCTTCTAGCCAAGTTTTCAGTTGAAATAAGATATTGTGATTAACTGTATTCCAAACTTTTAAAAATCCAGATACTAGGAATATTGTATTCTCCTCCAGGAGAACCCATCTGACATTACTGTGGAAATATACCATTTATAATAACAACACAAATCACAATGTTTCTATAAATAAGCACACCAAGGCTCTTGGTCTCAGTTTTGTCTTCCAAGACTGATAGTCAAAGAAAGTACCTTGAATGGTCTGAACAACAGATACAGCTCTCGGGGTTTGATATCCAGGGGCAGACCACTGACAAAGAGTGTCCGTACCTTTAAAAAAACAAAGAAAAGATCCACATCAAGAAAACGAAAGCAACTTTCTGCAAATTTAGTCTATATAATCAACAGTAAAGTGTAAATTCTTCCAATTTATTAAAGCTTCTCTCTCTGCAATTATACTTTTTTACTATAAATAAATGCACAAACCTGAATTTTTTTATGAAAATGACTTTCATATATTTAAATTGCTGTTCCAATAGACAAAATCCAACCAACAGATTACTATGATTCTAATTACATTCTCTTGTGTTTCTATAGAATTTCACATAAGTAAGCAGATTAAAAAATTTAAACAGACTCCCCATTAATTAGGGACATATTATGTATTTTAACCTATCTTGGCTTATTATCAAATGATGTTTCCACAACTTAATTCAATAAACTTTCACAGGACAATTAAGCAGATTTGTTGAATTTATATTGAATATATATTCCCATATGTATTCACTCTCCTTTACATTTTTTTTATTATTTGAAGCAATATATTTTATCTTGTGCAACATATTTTTTCTGAATATTTAGAAATGATTTTAACTAGCATGAATATGTGAATTTTTGTGGTGCTATCTACTACTGAGTACTACTGCCATTATAAGAAGTCTCTATATTTCATAAATCAGTAGAGATGTTCCCAGTTATTGTTTATTTATAAGATTTTTCAATATTACTCTGCTGCATTCTGCAATGATTTTACTCTACCTTACACAAAAGATCTACAGCTGCTTTAAGAAAGGAAATTGTCAGGCTTCCAGTTCATTTCCTGACTTATGATTTCTAGAGTTACTAACTGATCTGAAGAATCTGGGCTACTATCTCCCTTAAGTATATTCCAAACTCCTAAAAGACCTCTCCAACTCTGTTCAAATCAAACTGTGCAAGACAAAATGCCCACTATTTGTTGTGTACCCTATGTTTCACCAAATCAAGCATTATTTCTGTAGCATTCCAGATGTCCTCCAGCATTAGGAAGGTGTTTCATTTAGTGCATCTCTATACATTATGTTGAATGGCTTGACCTAATAGCTGCTGCTTTTTTTTTTTAAAGATATATGCTAGTTTCAGTATCATGAGAGAAGTAATTTCAGCCAGGCCAAAAAATTCTTCCTTTCAGCCAATTGCTCTAATGAAATATATTTGCTTTGCTTAGCCTTCTACCTCATTCTTCCATATCCTCATATCTCCCCCTGCAACAACAACAAGAAAAAGGAAAGCCAACAGCAACTCTTTGTGAACAGGGCCCTGATTAGAGAAAGACCCAGGTCTACAATCACTACAAAGTAGTTCGGAAAACAATTTATGACAAAAAACAACAACCCTCTACATTCCCATCTACCTGGATATCTATCAATCAGATATCCAGCACAAAATAAGTCTAGAATAGCTGATCAGGATGTGTGCAAACACAGAGGCATAAAAACATTCTAGACAGACATTTAAATGCAAATCTGTATAAAAGTGTTTCTCTACTGACAACTTTAAGTTAACTTGCTACAGACTGGGAAAGGTATTACTGAACTCAGAAAGCCAATTTACTGGCTAAAAGTATTATGTTGCTTTCCCCCCAGAGAAAAACAAAGGGGTTTTTTTAAATAAAAAGTAATTAGTCCTGATAGCATGTACATCTAACTGAGTTATCTCTGCCAAGACAAATTTGGCAGTTTTTCATATGTCTCCCTTCTAATTTTACAAAGTTGTCTGACCACAAACAAAAAAAAAGTCCCTGTCTCCAATCTTGCAATTAGCCAACTCCTTCAAGTATGGAGTAACTAAAATATGTAAACAGTAGAAAAGACAGGCTTGTTTAAACAGAAAAACTCCACTACAGCCGAAGACGTTGTTTCCCGTTGAATGCTTTCATCTTCTTTATTTTCTAAGTAAGTTAAACAGGATATTTACTTTTAACTTACTTATTTCAGTCAACTAATAAGTAAAACACTTAAATTAGGCAACAAAGCGCTTGAGTCATCTAATGCGAGATAATCTTGGTCCAAAGAAATTACCCAAATTCTCTTTTCAGTAAATAACGATAAAGGGCAAAGGGCAAATTTAAACTCCATTACTCTTGGAATTGATGTCTACAAGGCTAAAAAATTCAGTGAATTACTAAAAAGAAATGCAATCAGCAATTAAGCCTCCTTTATATGATGAAAAACTGCACTCGACTTCCATAGTTTTTAGTATCATACACAAGCTTTCTTATATTTAATGAACATTCAAAGAGATTTAGTCTTGGATCAAATAAAGAAGTCTTTTAATCTAGCATTCTGTTTTCAGCTAGGTGTGCAGTCTATAGAAAAGGTAAACATGACAGAAATATTCTTTGTTGGGTCTGCCTCTGCCCTGCCTCTCTTTACTGAAGGACCATTAAATATAGTGGTGTGTGTGTATGTGTGTAATACATACAGGCATTTCTCAAGTTATGACTAAATTCATCTCAGCATTTCTGTTGCTAAGCAAGGCAGAGTTAAGTCGGTTTTGTCCCACTTTATGATTCCTTTGCCACAGTTGTTAGTGAATCACTGCACTTGTTAAGTAATCATGCAGCCATTAAGCAAATCTGGCTTCCTCCTATGCTTGTTGGAAGCCAACTAATTACAAATGGTGATCATATGACCCCCCAGTAGAGTGCAGTTGTCATAAATACATGCCAGTCACCAAGCACTCAAGTTTTGATCATGTGACAGTGCTGCAACAATCCTAAGTGTATAAACTGGTTATAAGTCATTTTTTCAATGCTGCTGTAACTTCAAACAGTCACTAAATGAATGACTGTAAGCGAAGGACTATCTGCATACATATATGAATAAGATTAATTTAAGATACAGTAACATAACAATTATATACACATAAAGCCTATAAAACTTATTGAACTGATCTAGCTAACTGTACCCATAAAACCCATTATCTATAAGACCTATCTATTTTATTACCTGTCTATTTTACACACCTTGGTTATGCGTAAGTGAATGTCTTCAATTTTGCATTTTCTCTGTTATTATCCATGTTCTTGGGGGTTTTGTTTCTTTCCATTAAGAAAATAAAGCTGATTTGTTGCTGCCAAATAATCTCCAACCCATATTTCCCTGTGTTAAATAATCAAGGCACATGAGTCAGAAACCTACATCTACAACCCAAAGTGTCTACATAGGAGTTGACTTGCCCTCACTATCTCTGAAAGAAAAGTGCATTGTTCCAAACTATGGTACAATCAGAGAGAGATACGCCAGCAGCTAAATCCAACAGCTTCATGGTATTGTACACAGTAATGAAGTTGAAGCCCAAAGGTCCTGGTATATGGAAAGAATTTCAAAGCCTTCCAAAACGACTTTGTAAAGACTTAATGACTTTCTTCCCACTAAAAGGCATTTTTGTTCTTTTGCACTTCTTTCTGGTATTAATGAAGTACTTTAAGCACAAACTACATTCAAATCTAGCACTCTGGAATTCCACATGACCTTCGCAAAGGCAGCCCTCGATTTACAACCATTTGTTTAGTGATCATTTGAAGTCATAACAGCACTGGAAAAATATTATTTATGATCAATACTCGCAATTAAGACCGTTGCCGCATCACACAGTTATGTGTTTAAAATTTGGGAGCTTGACAACTGGCATGTATTTATGATAGCTGCAGCATCACAGGGTCATGTGATCGCCATTTGCTATCTTCCCAGCCAGCTTCTGAGAAGTAAAGTCAATGGGGGAACCTAGATTCATTTAACAACTGCACTGATTTTAGAGGGAAGAAGTTCATAAAATTGGGTATGACTCATTTAACAATCACCTTGCTTAAGTAATGGAAATGTGGTTGTAGGTTGAGGACTATCTGTATTTGACTTATGGCCATTCATTTGGTGACCATTTGAAATTATGATGGTGCTGAATGAAGGGATTATTATAACTCTTGCTCGAACTTTGAAGATTATCTATAGCAGGGGTGTCAAACTCAATTTAATTGAGCGACACATTAGAGTTGTGTTTGATCTCGAGTGGGGGGCACAGAGTGGACATGGCCAGGGTGGGTGTGGCCAACTTAATATCACTTGTGTCAGGGGCGCCTGTGATGGCCCTAGCGCTCTGCCAGCGAAAACAGAGCTCAAGAGGGCTGCATGTGCCCTCCCGAGCTCCGTGTTCGCCGGCAGAGGCGCCGTGGGCCAGTCCTTTGCTGTTTCCAGAGCAGCCCCACAGGCCAGATCTGGCCCCCAGGCCTTGAGTTTGACACTCCTGATCTAGAGACAAAAAATTGCTTCCAGGTTTTTCACTTCTCCCATCAATCAACTTGTCTTTTAAAATAATCTTTAATGAGAAAGTTGAAATCCATATTAAAATGGGAAGCACTTTGAGTAATATAGTTTAACAAATCCTATGAAAATAGTTTATGTAGAAAAAGTATTATAATCAACATTAGATATGTTATTTAATTGTTTATTTTGCAATATTTGCATATTTCTTGTCAAAGACATTCTGGGTCAGGCACAGAAAAGCAAAAACTGAATATCTTAAAATATATTACAAGCATTCATAATAATAATCATGAGATGACTGCTCACACAGTCCACAGATCAAAGAAAGGGCCATTGAAACAAAATGTTTACTTTTTATTCTTGGATCGAAATCCTAACTAACATCTCTAGAAGAGTAAGAAGAAAGAAAAATTCAGTCACATTGTTATATGCAGATAATTACTCCTTTAGCCTTCAAGATCCTACTATAACTCAATTTATACCTTACTAGTCACTGATTCCTATACTAGGCATGTATATAAATAGCTGCCTAGGACTGTAGCATTTACTAAGCACATTTTTTGGTATTTGATTTGGTTTTATAATCCCACTATTAAATTTTTTGTTTTGTTTGGTTTATTTTTTTAGGGTTTTTTTATTCAAAGTTTTTACATTCCTACTCTATTTATAGCATTATAACAAGCTATTTCCTTTACTTTTATTTTTAATTTGAACCTTGTAATTTGTAACTTATTTTAATTTGAACCTTGTAATTTTTTATATTCATTGTACAAAATGCTGGTCAGGGGCTATAGTAATAAAGATTATCTGATTTAAGTCAGGCAGTGTCAGATGGGGATTTAAAAAATCCCTCCTTCCCTTTGCTCTTTGGAACAATTGAGGAATCTTACTTCAAAGATTTTTTTTCTATTAGAATCTTGAAAGTACTGTGGGCAATAAATTAATTAGAGAAAATATTTTTCTTTCAGACCTAATAAAAACCATGCTGAATGTTGTTAGCTTCAAAGAGATCTGGATTTTGATAAATTCATATAATTCCATATCATTCAATAATTTATTGCAAAAGGATTCTGAATCAACTTAGGCAACTAAGGAAAACTCTTCCCCATAATTTTCCTTCATTCTTCTTGCACATGAAAACCAACTATTTTTAATGCTTCTTGGTTTCTTGAAACAGAAATAGCTAAAGGGGGTGGGTAGGTGGGTGGAAGCAAGTAGGGCCGTCCTAGGAGAATGATTCAAGGACTAAGCAAAATCACCTGGATCTATATATCTTGCCATCTGGAAAACTCCTAAACAAACATAGGGAATTTCTATTTACAATTATACAGCATCTCAGTAAAGAATAATATAAGGAGGAAGGAGTGATCCATATACTAAAATATCAGTGTCTTACACTCAAATTTTTCTGATACAGAAACAAAGCATCCACTGCAGACAAAAGTAACCCTAAAATGTTGAGCACAGTGAAGTAGGATAGTTTGGGCTGTAGGAAAAAACAACCCAAATAATACTGAATATTTCTTTCCTTAGTAACAATGTTTTCCAAGCCACACTAAAAACTGCAGAAGGTCAGAGGCGCTCCACCGGTGGTGAAATCCTCTGCTGGTCGCCACTGGTTCTCTACGTGTGCTGCGCATGCATGCCCAATACATGTCAGATGCATGCTGTGCATGCATGCATAATGTGCACCAGATGCATTCTGTGTGCACATGCACAGTCCACACCAAACACACACTTTTGAATTTCCTGGGTTTTTTTTTTTTTTACTTTTTAAAGCATTTTTAACTACTGGTTCTGAAGAACCGGTAGTAAAAAAATGCTTAAAGTTTTTTTTTAAAAAAAGTTCCAAAAATCAGCTGAGCGACATGGGATCATTGGAACGTTTTTGTTCACTTTTTAAAGCATTTTTTTACTACTGGTTCAGGCGAACCGGCCCAAACCGGTAGCATTTCACCCCTGGGCTCCACACACATATCATATGAACAACACTCTACATTCAGTGACCATTGTGCTTGATGGCATTAGGAGCTATTTCCTGAATCATTCTGAACTGGTTACCACAAATTCTGCGGGAACTGTGAGAATGTCATCACTTGCCTGTGTACCAGCACTTCCACATAAAGATTTTACGCCTTTTCAAAAACACCACCTGGTCTATCTGATCAGATGACATTGGCTTACTATGAGAAATGAACTGGTTTCCCACCTTCCTGACATTGCATCACTTTGAAAGTGAAGTGAATCTGATCTTTCTTTTTCTTTTCTTTTTCTTTTTGCAGTGCTGGAACGTCTATTCTATCTATCCTTCAATGGGCAGGAATTCTTGCTTCACTGTGCTTTGAAGCTCCTGAGCTTAAGCAAGTCATTATATTTTAAGAAAGTTACTTGAGGAAAGCTAAAACAAAAATAAGCCGCATCTTGTTGCCTTTATGGTGAAAATGTATAATTCTTGTCAATTTCACCCCCAATCTCCAGCTGCATGGCAAGAAAACAATCTGGACCAACTTGTCCATGGATGTCCAAAAAGAAAGGATGACATAATGAGTGTCACAAATCAAGCAGTAATTTTAGCAAGCAGATTTTTGACATATTACTTAATTTGCCATTTTCTGCCACCGCTTCATAAGTAATGAAGAATAAGCTAAAGAATTTAAAACGAACTGGGAATACCGAGTTAAACATACAGAATATGTATGCAGTGAGTCTCTACCATCATTCATATACTTTGAACAATAAAGTATTGTTTTCCTTGTGTTTACCCATGTATTTTAGTTGGATTTTAGTTGGCTTTTAATTTTTTAATTCATACCTATATTCCACGATGTTAATAAAAAGTTGGCAAATCTTCTTTCACTAGCATAAATAGAATTTATCCCAAATACTGCCAAGAAAAGCTGGTGGAAAAAAATTATCAATAAAGTTCAGCAGGGGACAATGGAAACAAACCCCCAGCAGAAAAATTCCTGGGACTAAGAGAAGCAGAAACTGCATAATATCTTATAATTTATTTGGCCAGGGACCAGAACATTAGAGCAAGATGTCAAAATCCCCATAAATGGAGAAAGAAACCAATGCCAGGGCATCTGTATATCAGCACTAATCTGACATGCTGAATTTCCAAGAGTCATAGGCATGGGGCCAAATCAATCTAACTTGCTGTACTGCCGTCCTCACATAAAATATCCAACAAAATGAGAAGTGATTCCTGGGGTTTCGTTTTATCTGCATTATTTAGATATGTGTTTTCCAATTACACTGATAAAAGTTACTTCTGCAAACAGTTTCCTTAATGATCTACAGTTTGGCCACAATATTTTCAGAAAATCTTGCACTATTCACTCCCTACTGACAACCAGCCAGACGCTTTTTGTTAAGAACAATTTATAAGGCTACCTAATAGTCAATAGAAATCAAAAACATTTTGTATATTACTGCCCACAGGACAGGTAACCATTTGTGACTTCGAAAAAAACAAAAAGACGAAGATCTGAACTAGTTTTCAACTCCCATAACCCTCATATCAAAAAACCCTTAATCTTTCTAAGTGGGAAGGAAGGATTTTCATCTCTTTGCTTTCACTTTTAGTACTTTCAGTTATGTGTATTCCTCTTAATTTGGTTTTTGGCCTAGTAATACAAACTTTTTTTCCCTTATGAATGAAACTACTTCTTTGGCTAATAGTTATTTATTATTGTTGGCCACTATATTGTCATGTGACTTGAGATGGCATCTCAAAAAAGCTAAAACCACTATATAGCAATAACTGAAAAACAAACTGATAAACAATTGCCAGGAAAAGGAAATTTAAAACCCACAGTATATTAGCAAATTCACAGATCACTCTGGCCTAGGATTTGCTGGAGAGCCAGGTCTTTAATGCCTTCCTAAAGGCAGCAAGGTAAGGACAACTTTTCTTAATAATAATTCTAGGATACATATATTAAACATGAGAATGGACTCATTCAAACATATCAAAAGTTATTGAGCTGAATCATCTCCTAAGGATTATGGATGTTGCTTTATGTCATTTATAGAATCATCAAAACTATGAGTTGAAGGGACCTAAGAGGTCATAGTCTAATCTTTGTTCACTGCAGGAATCCAGTAAGCCATCCCCCAAAAGTTTGAAATTATATGGATTTCAAGAAAAGAATAGTTGAGGAAGAGGGGGCTAAATCCTTCTTCCAACTAAAGCCTTACCTGAAAATGGTGCTTTTTTTCTGACTTTTGAGATGGCCAGAGGACAATTCCAGAGGAATTGAAAAATCAGAGATCACCTCTCATCCAACTTTTCAAACTTAAAAACCAAAGTTGTTAGATGACATCAGTCTTGGTATCATATGCTTTTTCTATTTCTATAGGATTCTATTCTATAACAATTCTATGAGTGTGGAAGGAAGGAATTCCACCTTAAACTGATGAAGTTCAAGGAGTTGGAAGCAACACTTGTTTCAAACAGATTTCCCAAAGAATCCAACTTTTTATTGAAGATGTATTAGATTCACTGTTAATTTTAGATAACAAGTGGTTCCTGTTATACAAAGTTTGTACTATCATTATAACTTCTGTACAGAAATAGTTCTTCATTATACCACAATTAGTTGGGAGGAGCATAACTGGACATTCCTTTTATATTAAAAAAAGATTCTGCAGAGGTAGCTAGAGCCAAGCCACTTGTAACACTAAATACTTTGACATTAAATATACATTTGCTTCAAAAAATAACTCCTTGCTAGGATAAGGAGAAAGATTGAAGCTTTGTTCTCAGCTTTAAATAAGAGCAATTTTAATTACATTAATGACACTGAAGGAAAGGATTAACCCTTCTGACACAAATGCATCAATTTTAATTAGGATATCCAATGGCCATGTTAGTCTGTCCTCTAATATATCTCCAACAAGGTTCTAAGCCTAGCATTTTACCCAATATATTAGTTTCCCAAATGAAGAAATTGAATTTTGATGGGACATTAACCCAAATATACACTTTCTTGCTAACAATATGATGAGGACAGTTCTGCTAATCAGACAGTGTAGTTCTTATCCAATCCAAGCACTTCTCAGTATGTACAATTTTTCCACATTAAGAGACGTAAATTCACTTGGAGCGATAAACTCGGCTTACCAAACCTCTTATGAATGCAGTATATGTTAAAACCTGTATACATGTAATCCTCAAATTACCATTTAGTGATTGTTCAAACTTACAGCAGTGTTGAAACAGGTGACTTATGGTTGATCAGTCCTTGCACTTACAACTGGCAGTGTCCTCACAATCACATGATCCAAATTTGGGTGTTTGGCAACTGGCCTGTATTTGCAATGGTTGCAGCATCCCAAAGCCACGTGATCGCCATTTGCAGCCTTCCCAGCCAAGCTCTGATGAGCAAAGTCAATGGGGGAAGCCAGCTTCACTTAATGACCACATGATTCACTTAACAACTGCAGTGATTCGCTTAAGAACGATGACAAAAATGGTGTTAAAATCGGGCATGGCTCATTTAACACTGCTTAGCAACAGAAATTCTGGTCCCAATTGTAAATCAAGGAATAACTGTTATTTATTTTTGCCACTCATATAAGAAAGTAAATTAACCAGAAACTCTTTTTACCATAATGTCTGATCTAAATACGATGATAAGTTTAAAACTGCCAAACAAACCAGTCATAAGTCAGTAAGAAGTCCAGATTCAAAGCTATTTCAAGAATCCTAGGTTGTTTTGGCACAATAAATCATAATCCCAAATTCAGATGAAACAGTAAACTATAAGCTGTATTCACCAATTTCCTGCTTGTTTATAGTAAACTCGGAAATTATAGGGAATCATGCAGATGCCCTTGGAGATCGCTTCTAGAAATCGTTAGGACAACAGGTGCAGAAGAAGCCTACGTTAAGCCCAAGGGGAACAGAAGATATTAGAAAGAGACTCAGACTGCCTCCCCCCAGTCCCTGGGCTGTAAGTGGGAGGGAAGGGGAACACAGACAGACTTGTAAAATTCTATTTCTAGCATAAAAGTTACCATGTCTCAATAAAGTATGGTCCCAGTCATCTTCTACAGTACATTTCCTAATATGGTCTACCTTGTAGAGTTGACAGAAAGTCAGAAATCTTGATTAATAGTTATATGGAAATGCTGCCATGGTTTTCCATCCCAATTTTCAAAGAATCAAGATATTTTTTAAAAACTCTGGAAGCATAGACTTAATTCTAAAATCCAAGTGCACGATGATGTGTTTGTATTTGGGAAGAAAACAAGTACATTAATTCTATAAGGAGTGACCAGAAACAGGCTTCAATAAGAAATTACTTTTGTTTTCTTTAAGGTTCAATCACAGGTCAGCCAATTCTTAAACTATAAAATATTACTGCACTTGTAATCAAGTCAAGGGTAAGCCAGGGCATAAGCCAGAAGGAAAGGACATGCCACTATTTAATTTCCCTAACCATCTTTTTACTTGCCTTATTTACTGAAAGAAAAGTTATTTCTTCGCAAACAAACTGCCCAGCCCTGTAAATCAGAATGCAGAAAGCTGCTTTGGAGGATGTGATTGTAGCTTCTGTCTTCAACACCTTAAAGCAGTCAAAACTTTTCCCAAGGTTTAGAATGGTTACCCCTGAAACAGCAGCACAAAGCCTAGGAAAAAATTTTAAGAAATTTGTTTCAAAAATCTAAAGTCACTCTATGCTTGTAATATTTCACAGGAAGCAACAAATTCCAGTTTGTTCCTATAGTTCTTCATTTATAACCTGAAAAGTTTTCTGTGTCACAACTCTAGATTTAATAGGCCTTTGTGATTTCAATATATGAACCCTGAAGAGAATGTCTCCTTACCTCCAAGCAGATTAAAGAAAATTGTTTTGTAAGAGGAATACATAACATGATAATGAAATAATAAAAGAATCTGAGGAGTACCTTTAAAAGCTTTCTCCTTTTCCAGCTCTGAGATACTAATAACTCAAGAAGTAAACAGAGAAACCACAGCCCCCAATTCAGAGGTCAATTTCTATTTTCCTACACTCCTTACCTTTTTGAACATTACTGGAGGTTTACTTATTACTATAGAAATAAAGAAACTTTGAAATTCAACAGTTTTAAAAAGCATTCCCTTATCAATTAAATACCCAAAGATCCAGATATGTCTTTCCAGCCACATTCCAGCTGAGTAGAGGCTAAAGGGTCATTCCCTCTTTTGCCATTTATTTTGCAAAAGCAAAACAAAAGCTAGTAGGGAAGCAACATTTATCTGACAGAGGATAAAAGATGGCTGGTCATTTTAGCAGTTCACAAGCTATACAGGCTCTTCCTAACCCAAAACAACTTTTCTTTACAAAGAATACAACAATCCATAGAAGCAAGATATACTTTTACTTCTTAGTACCAACTGAGGTTCAAAATTTGGCAGGTCATCTTGGGAGTCAGAGAACTCTTCCATATTAGGTTGTAAGTGCTTAGTTCTTAAAATTAACAAATTAATCCAGTGCATTTGTTGTAATTCTATTCTGTTTTAGGTATTGTCTTGGCACATACTAACCCTATATTGGACAGATGCTTATGTTGCAAAAGCTACAAATATTCTTGCTTAGTAACAAATCATAACAAGTCTTATCGTAATATAACAAGATTTGTATGATTGTGTACATGATTACAAGTTTTTGGAACTGAAACCTACTGAGTATCTTAGTATCAGGTACTAAGTAAGCATTATAAGCTTTGAATTCTTCCCAGCTATGATTAAAATTATCCTCTTCCTTCTTTCATCTAAACTACTCTGATTTCATGTTTTCCCAGATCTAGACTGAAAGAGTGATAGTTTAAGAAAGCAGATGTATTAGGCCTAAGAGAATAACTCAGTAGGATCTTCATGTTTTAAAAAAGTGTTGCTGATGCCTTAAAGATGTACATTGGCTGCTATGGAAATTGTACCTCAATGCATGAGAGAATTGTAGTTACAGATGATTACCCCATATAAATTATATACATGATCAGAAAATAAGAACAATTAGTTTTCTTAATTATAGTAAACTAGGAATAAATGGTACATTTTCCTGTCATTCAGCCTTTACATTATCTTATATAACAACTGATGAAATTTCTGAAAATTAAAATCATACATCTGGAGTCCACAAAAGCTGTGAAAGTCTTACTTTAATGCCTCTTCTGAAAAAAATATTCTGGTTTATATTTTACTCTTCTTCAAAAAAAGGATAAATGGTTTTCTTGTTGATGTGCTATCAAGTTGGTGACAACTCTTAGCAACCACAGAGATACATTTTCTTCAAGGAGATCTATCCCTAACCTGGTCCTTCAGATCTTCTAATGGTGCACCAATGGCCACTGTAACTAATTCCATCCATGATGGTTGTTGTTGAAGTCATCATCTTCTTTTTTCTAACCTTCCCAGCTTTGCAGATTTCTCCAGAGAGCTAGGCCTTTGAATAATGTGTTCAAAGTAGGATAACACTGGATCACAAAGATTTTGCTTCCTGAACACTTTTGGGTGTTATCTTATAAAATTTTGGCTTCACAAAAATAACTTGTAATTTAAACTATCATGGACTGTTTTATTGAAATCATCTGTTTTTATACAATGTCAATGTACACTCTTCAGTACTTGTTGGTTTTGCTGCACACATGAAAAAAACATGAAAACATGGAACTGTTGTTGAAGCACATCCAGTACATCAACTACAACTGGAATATCTGTGGAGATCTAAAAGTACTGGCTCTGCTGCTTGAAATGCAGCTTCGAAATACCAGGTGGTGTTGTTACATATGCGAATGGGACAGTCATGCAAGAAAGTCGCCTTACATTAAAAAGAAATGGCTGATCCAAAAGAATTCGGAGGACAGAAAAACATAAACCTGACAAGTTGTTCACCTGACAAAGGTATTTTTGCCTCAGCTTCACATAAAACTCAAAAAATTTGTGAAAGAGATAAACTAGGAAGGTAAAGGTTTTCATTACTTGAGACGGACGTTTCCAAGAATAACTGATGCCAAGATTAAAGAAGGCATTTTTGTTGGTCCACAGATCATGTAATTTTTTTATTTATTAAATTTATATGCCTCCCATCTCACCAATAAGGCAAGTCCAATTAAAACGAGCAACTCTATTTTAAAAGCCTTAGCTCTACATCTTGCTTTCAGTCTTGAAATGAAAAATAAAAATATATAACTGAACGACAAAAAAAATTGACATGCCTAGTAGAAGTTTATACATTTCCTCCAAAGAAACTGCTTGATTACTCTGAAATTCAACTAATGTCACTATCTACCAACATCACTACAAAAAACAAACAAAAGCTTCCCTTTCAAATAGTCCTTGCATTTTCAACAAAGCCCTGTTTTTTATTCCTTCAGGCCTTGTTCAGGCCTTTTTACATAAGACTTCCTCCTGTTGAAAGAATCTATTGCTCTCCTATTTATCTTATTATATTGATGAACATCTGGTAAGATTTGTCCACGCTGGGTTCATGGTGAGGATTGTGCTTCCTTGCAACGGCTGCTTTTTTCTAGTGGGGGGCACATGGCTTTGAAACTCCCGGTGTCTAGAATCCAAATCACAATGGAAATCAAGAGGACTGTGTATAAAGTACTCTTTCTTCATTGATTGTAGTGGAGAACCATACAGGCTATATGATGAGGAAGAACATGAATGCTGTTGCTAAGCTTAATATCCTGTTTCCCCCCAAATAAGACATCCCCTGATAAAAAGCCCAATCAGGCTTTTGAATGCATGGCAATAAAGCCAAGCACTTATTTCAGAGTTCAAAAAAATATAAGACAGGGTCTTATTTTCGGGGAAACACGGTAGTATTAATTGTATTATGCCTCTGCACTCTTTAAGTAATTCCATTAAAGAGATTTAAAAACTAAGACAAGATCCAAAAAAGTGTCAAGAAAGATTGGAAATAAGGGACAATGTATTTTTTTTTGTCATTGCCACAACAAGGACAATTTTTGTTAATACATACATGTAATCACTATTTTATACTTACTGACATCAAGCAATGAACATTATGTTTTATATCAGCCCACAACTACATTTGGATCATGAAACAGTATGGTCGCTGATCAAAGTTCAGAGACTATTTGAATTTATTGATTAATAAGTTAATATAGCTGCAGTTAAATAACTCTCAAGAATGCTCTAGGTGTGCATGCCACAGATCCCCTTTGTAACAAAATTTTCTTCAGCACATTCCAATACAAAAAGCTCTGTCAATTAGTAAGCATAGCATGTGATACCTGACTGACCCTCTACAAAACTCCCTTGTCACTCTGCATTCTCAGAAATTTAAGTTTGCTGTATATAATCTTGAGATATTTTTGAAAGCTACAAACTTTTGAATAGCTCCCATCACAGAGAAGAAACTATTAAATACAGTAATGTACATTACAAATAAGTTTAAAATTCTCAGTTGTTAAGGTTACAGGAAGAAACATCAAGTTCCTTAGAATGAAGCAGATACATACAATTTATTCTTACTGTATATTGTACACAAACGTGGATTTTATTGACTTAATAGCACAAAATATATAGTTTAGGAAAGTTAAAATTGTAAGTTCAATCAGAAGCATGACCTACACTTTTTCATCACATAAAACAAAATTCATTTTAAAATTTTGGGAAACAAAACAGATTGTAAGCAATATCAAACTTTATTCCTCTAATTTTATTCCTCAAGCTTCCATTTCTCCAGAAAAATTTTAATTGCAATTTCAAATATTTATTGTCAGTGCACAACATATGTACAATGAGATTGGTTGAGCTCCCTCAATGCAGCCCGCCCCCAACACAATACAACTCACAGTGAAGAAGAATGTTTTTTTTCTCACAAAAGAGAAACAGACATAACATACACAAACGACATAGGAAGCAAATGAAATAGTTCTGTCATTGCTTTTAAAAAGGAGGTACATTCTGTCTCTTGGAATACATCATATAAATATTAATTCCATTAATGGAAAGCTTTTCCCTTTCTCTTGGTTAGTTTATCTAAAATTGTTTATGCTTACTGGAATGTCACAGGTTTATTTATCACAAATCAAAAGCTTTAGCTAAGTTTACTTAACTGAACCACCGATGGTAATCATTTTTAACATCATCAATTACATCATCAAACACGAGCCTACCAATTCATCACTCTGGTTACAAAACCTGATACCTAAACATTGATCAAACATTGAACAAAAATGATTAGAAGACTGAAGGCTAAAATGTATGAAGAATGCTTGCAGGAATTGGGTATGTCTAGTTTAATGAAAAGAAGGAGTGACATGGTGGCAGTATTCCAATATCTAAAAGGTTACCACAAGGAAGAGGGGCTCAACCTATTCTTCAAAGCATCTGAAGGCAGTACAAAAAGCAATGGATGGAAATTAATCAAGGAAAAAAGCAACCTAGAATTAAGGAGAAATTTCCTGACAGAACAATCAATAAGTGGAATGACTTGCCACCAGAAGTTAGGAATGTTCCAACACTGGAAGTTTTTAAGAAGAAAATGGACAATGATTTGTCTGAAATGGTATATTGTTTCCTACTTGAGCAGGGGGTTAGACTAGAAGACCTCCAAGGTCCCTCCCAACTCTTGTTGTTGTTGTTGTCCTTTAGAGATCCTATTCTATGAAATATTAAAACAGATTTTTTAAAAACCATTTGGCAATTCTTATTAAGTAGCATAGAGGATCTAGCTACTCTACAACTAATCACAGCCTGTTTATTTGAGAAAATATAAGAAACATCAAAATCATCTGAATGTCCAGAAAGACAGATAAAAGGTGTAATTAACACAAGTCACTGCATATATCTCAATAAATGCAGTATAAGAAAGTATGATCATTTCAACAATTATGTAGTCATTAAGACAAAACAGTGCATTATGAAATCTGCCATTTAACAAAGCAAAAGGATATTTAAAACCTTTCTAGGATATTGGGCACAATTAAAACAGTAAGATAATGTTAATTCCTGGTCAACCTCAAGGTTTTAAATTTTGGAGATTCAGCTTAAAGTATTTATTTTCTCAATCCAAAATATGCTGCGTAGAAGTCTTTTTAGGCCTCTCATGGCTCATAGATAGCAAGAACTCTGATGACAGTTTTCCTAAAAAGACCTTAATCCAAATTATCAGTAAATATGATAGGAGCCAACCATCTGGGATTTTTTTTTTTAACTTAAAGCAGTAGTTTAATTTAACTTAAAGCAGCAGCGGTAGAATCCTTCAAGTTTTTTGGTTCTATAATCTCCAGGACTTGAAATGGACATCTAATATTAGAACCATCATTAAAAAGGCACAACAAAGAATGTTCTTCCTGCATCAACTCAGGAAATTCCCAGGAACTACTGATGCAGTTTTACAGAGGAAAGGTAATACAAGTAATACTCGACTTATGACCACAATTGAGCCTAAAATTTCTGTTGTTAAGTGAAACACTTGTTAAGGGAATTTTGCCACATTTTATGACCTTTCTTGGACCAGTTGTTAAGTGAATCACTGCAGTTGTTAAGTTAGTGGCATAGTTGTTAGATGAGTCTGGCTTCCCCATTGATTTTGCTTGTCAGAAGGTCACAAGAGGTTATGTGACCTTAGGATATTGCAACCGTCATAAATATTGACCAGTTGCCAAGAGTCTGAATTTTGAACACATAACCTCAGGGACCCTACAATAGTCGTAAAACTAAGTCATAAGTCATTTTGATTTAACTTTGTAACTTTGAAGTGTTTGAAATTAATTGTTTTAAGTCGAGGATTACCTGTATTGAGTCTGTCTTTTATACTTCTAGAACTGTTTGGTTTTTTACTACAACCAAACGGAACAGGTACAAACTCCAATGGATAGTTAGGATTGCAGAAGGAACAATTGCAACCAGCCTGCCTTCCATAGAAGACCTATATATTGAGCGGGTCCGAAGGAGAGCTGAGAAAATATATACAGACCCCTCACGTCCTGGACATAAACTGTTTCAATTCCTCCCCCTGGGATGCTGCTGTAGGGCATTGCATGCCAAAACAATTAGACCTAAGGAAAGTTTTTTTCCCTCATGCCATCACTCTGCTCATCAGCTAATTCTCACATTACTAATGTCTACATATATTTACCTATGTAGTATGGCTGTGGTGTTATTATTATCCTTATCTGTTTTACTACCCCCTCTTATTAGTTTTATCATTATTATTATTATTATTACTCTGTTGCTTTGCATGAATACTGAAAGCTTCTGAGCTGGAGACAAGTTCCTTGTGTGTCTAATCAAACTTGGCCCAATAAAGTGTTCTGTCCTATTCCTATTCCTATTCCTATTCCTATTCCTATTCCTATTCCTATTCCTATTCCTATTCCTATTCCTATTCCCAGCCAAACTCTGTCCTCAACCCTCAGCAATTCATTACCAAGCAAAAGCTTGGATATAGGATAGATAACATTTGCCAGTTGCAAAGGATACATTTCTGTTTTCCTTCTTCACATCTAAGGATTTGACAGAAAAATCTAAAATATTCATATATTACTCTTACAAGCTTGGTGCAACTGTAAGATAGCATTAGCTTGTTTCCAAAGCTGGGCTACTGATTAATGTCATACTTGCTGGAACAAAATGACCTGTTTTTGAGTAGGAAGGCATAAAACGATTGCTATTATTTGGAAGGTAGTGTCATATAACATAGCATTCTTGAATCCTGCTGTAAGATATTTATGAGGTGATACCAAACCAACATATATATTATGTGATAAAGGTGAATCTGTGCAGTGATATAGATACCATTGAGAAAGTGCAACTTGGAGTGCTTGTGGGTATATCAGTAGTGGTTTTCTGACCGAACAATTCAAGCTTTTCCTGACACTAAAAAAGACAGAACTGTTTTAATTAAGCCTGGAGCATCTTCATTATTTGTGAACCAGTTATAATGATAAGCATAAAGGCTGAATCATCAACCCCGATTTTGGGATTGCTTAGATCATCCTTTATAACTGCAAATACAGAGGCATATATGCCAAGTAGTTGGCACTCTAAATCCCTCCATAAATGTTTGATCTCTGAATGCATATACTATGAGAGTTCAAATAAAATAGCAAGTCCTAGATAGAAGTGTTTAAATTACAGAAGCATTATCAGGTACTCAATGAGCCCTGCAAGGATCTTTAAAACCTTCTGCTTGAAATTCAGTAGAAACTGATGGCCCTAAATCATTCTTGCCTTTTTACATAGTTAATGATTTGTTCATTAATAAATCTGGCCCCAAACAGATTACTTTGCATGCTTATCTCTTAAAAACAAAATATTAAATTTTATCCATATAAAACTAATGGACAATCTGCCTCTACAACCTTTTTTCTGAAGTCTTCTCTGACCAATGGTTGAAAACTGATGGCATGGTTTGACACTTTGGGGCATGAAATTCACAATCATTGTACAGTAGATCATTTAACTTTTCTCCAAAAAGAAAAAAAAAGTCCCCAATTCCCCATTCCAAACCCAAGAAACAGAATCATTGGCATGACCTGTAGCACCACTTATAAATTTCAGCCTTTGGTTTCAAATTCATGTGATCCCATGCCATCACAAATTGTCTGTCTATGCTATAAAGCTATCTCAATCAGCCTGACAAATAAACCCACAAAAATTACTAGCTTGCAAGTACAAAGCTGAGAATCTTTCAATATCTTGCACTCAGATTTTTTTTTTTTACACAAGCATATTTGTCTCAAAACTTAGGGCATGGTCCCATTCTACCTGCACAGGAAGTAGAACTTCAATGCCACAAAAACAACGTCAACATACAGAGGCATAAGCTATTACTTCATTTGATTTAGGTGCCACCCGATTTCTGAAATACTCTGGGAAGCTCACAATAAACATACAGAAAAAAACCCATCGTATTAATAAGAACAAGGTAAATAAAAACAAACTGGAAAAAAGAACAAGGTGGCAAATATGGCCAACAACACCAAAGGCCTAACCCAGGTTTTAATATTTTTTAGTTTTAAAAAATTGTTTATATCTCGCTTTCCTTATGCTGGTCTATGACTGTAACAAAGATCTGATTGGATTATATAAACCATATTTGAAGATTAATATCCACAGCTGCTCAGTCTCAGTAGGATTGAATTGAAGCTGGTTTCTCCCCATCTAGGCCCATACAGCCTGCAGGCACTGACAGAGACCCTAGACAGCCTCACTTGGCTGGTCTTTATAGCAGCAGAGAAGAGTCATGGTTCTGAACAGGATAAAGCACACTGTCAGCTATTTTCTCACCTTATTTATTGAGCTCTCATCTTGCCTCCAAAATTCTTGGATTCTGTGTCACTAACTTAACTCACTTTCCATTATTAATAAAAACAGAATCTTCAGGTGACTAAAAAGGGCTTTTATAAAACAGCTGATACTTGCAGATCTGTGAATTGGCAAACCAGAATATGTGAGCTGTTAGATTTTTGTGGTCTCATTTGTAAGAAGTATGGACAGAAAATAGTATTTGTGGAAACATCTGGCAAGTCTGTAGGGTTTTTTTTTTCATTTTTGAAAAGGTAAACAATCAAGCATTTTCCCTTCAAATATTTGTATAAAACACTGAAGGAATTTAGTTTCTTTCTTGAAAGCAAAGGTGGAGAACCTGTGACCTTCCAGATGTTGTTGAACTCCAAATCTAGCATCCCACATTACTGTCCATATTGGCTAGGAGGGCTGGTCGGGACATCTGGAGAGTCTTGTTTTCCCTATTCCTGTTATAAAATCAGGCTGACCATTTCCACTCATACTTTTCTGTAATCTTCTTCCAGAAATTAAGATTGCTATATGCAAAGAGGAGCTCTTTAAAAAAAAAATTTTTTTTTAAAGAACAACAGTTGAGCAGGCTAGTTTTAAGATAAAATTGCAATACATGAAAACACTGGATATTCTTTTTGCTGGTGATCTGAAAAACACAGCTGCTCAAGAAGCAGATTTGCAAATATTTATGTTATATATATATATCCTTGGACAAGGGCAACCACTGACATGAGCACAAGCTGGGGAACAGATGAGAATCACCTTTAAAACACCTCCCAACGGAGCCCTTCAGTGGATGCATACTGGATCTCCTTCTCCTTACAAGTCTTGTTCCTTTCCCTATTTATCAAGTGGAACCCAGAAAATAATATCACGTATGATCTGAAATCTCATATGCTATGGTGCCAAAGAAGAGAGAGGCCAGCAGAACAGGAAAGCAGGATGGGATTGGAAAAACATTTATTGAGGATTTCAATCCACGATAACTGGAAATATGTGTAACTAACATATTCTGATACAAAGGAATGTTTTAAAACATGCCAATATGAAAAAGTACCAAAATTTAACATGCTTTTTTGCCAGATTCGCTCAACAACCACATGATTCACTTAACAACTGCAGCTTAACAACTGTGGCAAAAAAGATTGTAAACTAGGATGCAATTCACTTAACAGCTGCCTTGTTTAGAAATAGAAACTTTGGGCTCAGTTGTTGTAAGTCAGCCTTCCATTTTGAGTTTTACTGGTTGTCATTCTAATGTTAGCTCTACTGGAAATGTCTTGCATTTAGAAAAGAAATAAAATGATTAAAGAAATAAAAGAAATGATATCCAATGTTTGAATCAGCTTATCCAATTCCAGATCTCCACTTCATAATTATCTTGTACTTTATACATGTTTTCTGTATCTCCAACATATGAAGCCATGTCCCACTGATTATCAAATATATACTTAAATGCAATTTTAAAAATCAAGTTTATTAACATTTGAACTAATATGGAAGTTACCTACTGATTTCTAGATAAGTAAAAAAAATATGTGGAATAGTCAATTTGCTTACTTATTTCTTGATTATTTATTTATTTACAATCAAGGTTATTGGTTCACAATATTTGATATCTACTATTTTTCTTCCAGAATATCTTCCTTTTTAATTCGGGAAGGTAGAACTTTTGCCTTTCATATCCTGTCTTTCCCAAACAAATCAGGTATATCAAAATCCAACATACCTCAGTCTTCCATTTTTTATTTCTGATTTAATTTTCCAGAAAATTGAGTCATTGCTTTTCCTTTTAATATATATAACAATTCTGCAGACATGCAGAATTTCTGGTTCAAATCTAGAAATACACTATTTAGCCCATCACCTGCTTTTTCTCTCATTCCAATTAGTATTGTAAAGACAAGATAGAGAAAGCATGCAGTGCAGGCCTACTGGAACTGAGGCGTTAATAGCAGTGCTGCTCTGAGTGTCATGCTTAGAACAGAACGATCGGCAACATTTTGAGCCACTGCTCAAACTGCCTTTCCCATCAATGGAATTGGGAAATTTTGTCTCTGGATTTTTTTTTCTTTTGCAGACCCTGGTCTGTTCTGGCTTATTTTCAAACTTCTTATTTATTTTACCAGCTTCTCCCCCTCTGACAAATTTGCTCCTATCATACAGAACTACCGATTGTAAATCATGCTAAGTCTAGCCCCATAATGATTTTAAAAGCCAACTTTTATATTTATTAACATTTGTATAAAAAGAAAAGTCCAGTCTACTGAACAATAGAATCATTATTTGGGGAAAAGTTGGAACAAAGTTCTATAATGAACTTTGATCACATCTAGAAGTATCATTTAGAAGTATCCTAAAAAGTTTGCACGTGGTATATATGCCCCAATAGAATATAACCTTTGAAATATTTATACATTTTATAAATACATTTTAACTCCTCAAATAATGGTCTCCAGGTATGACCTTTATATTCATGAAGTTCTATTCCAGAGTTAAATCACAAATAATAAAACTATAAATGTCAAAACCTTGAATCTATGGGAATTTGGCTTGTTTGTTAGATTCTGAAGCTTATGTTTGTCATTCTCCTGCCACAAACACTATTTCTTTCTTACCAAATGGATTACCTGTATAATGTATCTCTTCATCCTACCCCTTGCTTGGTCATAGCAGTCTAGTGCAAACCTCCATGTAGTTTCCATGCAGAAGCTGCTCTTCTACTATTTAAAGTGACTTGATTGGCTAGTATTAGAGGGCAGCCTGCTCATGCCTTCTAGTCCTTCCTACATTCTTCACTTGGTGAACAGGCCTCTTGATTAAACCATGGCTCTGACAAATCATTTGCAGTGATCAGTGATCCTCAAACTGTTTGAGGGTAGCTTTAAGAACTAGCCATTGTTATTAAGGCCATAAAGGGAGAGATGAAACTAAACTACATTGGGGATGAAAATATAAGGAGTGATGATGCTTGTGATGTCACTTCCAAAATTATAAGGCTATGCTAGGCCACTTCCATATTTTTGCTAAGAAAATTTTAGGGATATGCAGAAACATACAGATAAGTCTAGGTTACCAGTTGGCAAGGTCTCCAGCTAGAAGGCATTTCTCTGGTTGTTATCTCAAAAGCTCAGGTTCTTTACTTGGTGTGCAGGCCCAATAAATTCTTTTCCAAGAATTAAGACTTTTATTTGCAAATAAAAGGTTACCCAGAAGCAAGTTCCAAAATGGACACAGCATATCTTGGAATGAACCTCTTTTATACAATTCCGAACACCTTACATCACTATAAATCAATCATGAAAAATAATATTATACAGTACATTCATTCCAAGTAGTCATTGTAACATAGTTCAACTAAAGGTTAAAAGGTATACTAGGGTGTTTCTCTTATCAATAGCATTCCTGCACTAACAAGTATTCCTAAGTAACCAATAACTAAGGTCTTATCTATCACCTTAACAGGCATTCCTAAGTACAAAGGCAGATGGTCTGGTTTTTCTCTAGTGCCATGATATCTATGCAACTAATAGGTTAACAAAGCAGTGAAAGCACTACCAACAGGTACAAAATACCATAGCTATAGCTATGTACTAAATAATAACATATGAATTAAAATGGATTATCAAAACATGAATAAAAACATGAATATATTGAGTAAAAAGCGCTACCTCATCACTCCCCTCCCCTTGAGGGTGATCCAATGTCAAAACACAAAAGGTCACATACCTCACAAACAGATTTGCTGGTGGTGTGTTTCTAAAAGTTAGACTGTTGAAAAGGAGAACAAAAAGAACCACGAGGTTCACCAGCCTGTTTAATGAAGGACAAAAAGTATCAATAGAGAACCACTGATTGATCACCATAATATTATGGTTTATTTTAAAGCAGTTGATTAACTTTGGGCACAAGAAGACATCAGAGTGTGAAGAAATTGAATAAAACAGCATGTCATAAATTCAGCACTAAAAAAATAATAATACAAAAACAAATAAAAATTTTAACCACCCAAAATTTGGTAACAAGATATAAGAGCATTCCAAAATTCAGAAAAGGTATCATCAGCATGCACAGTGTTATGCAAATTAGCAGATTGTTTAAGGATTACTTGAATCTCAGTAGGAATCTTACCCTGCTAGTCAATATAACAGCAGCAATTAAAGTTGACAAAAGCATAGAGATCTCCCTGACCTGCTAATAAAAAATCCAAGCCCATACGAGTTTAGATGGCTATTTGTGAAAAGAGGTAACTTCTACTTGTAACTGACTAAGGGTGTTTGCTGTAACATCTGCATAAATCTCAAAAGATGCCAAAATATTGAGGGCAAATTCCAGTTCAGCAATACCGGTGGAGAATAAAAACCAGCAAAGGAAAGAATGCAAAGGAGATTGCCTTTCCACCAAGGCATTATGTATGGAACGGGGAAGACTGGAAAAATGGATTGGGGGCTGTAACCAGGGTCCCAAAAGTACACACTCCACACCATGTAGGAGGCAAAATTTTATATGCAATATATTCACAAATCCAAAACCATCTGAATCATGGAACTGTTCTGGGTTTCAAGATAGCAGAGTCCTTATAAATCCAGGGATAGTTAGTAGTGTTATTCACAAAAAAGGCCTTTATTCAAGGGGGTAGTCTAATAAGGTAACATGTGCTTTCCTGGTCAAGAAATTCACTGATGGACCATACATTGATTAACCTAATCTGCACCACAGTAATGGAGGAGTGATATAGCTCTAAAATGGTAGGATGATTAAACTCTAAAGTAATACCAATTAGTGGAATACCCTCCATTAGGTGGACAGGCAATGTGTAAACACCCAACAGTCTTTTAGTTGCAAATTAGCCACTATGTGATTTCACACTATGTGAAATGATATATTGACAATAAAATTGTCTCACCAGTTGAGCAGATGATCATGATGAAATAACTCCCACTTGGGCTTCCAGTGAAGTTGTGGGAGACTTAAAAATCATTGAGGAAAAGGAATTTGCAAGAAAGAGTTTCTCATCTATGTTGGCTATGCACTCTAAGAAATGCTTCCCTGTCCTGGAAGAAAGTGCAATCTGATGGAGTCATCTATTCAAATCTGTGGCCACAATCACTTGTTGAGAGCAATCTGGATGCAGTCTATAATATGATTAAGTAACAGTTTAGACTCAGGGCAATTGCAAATGGTGGGTCTCTCATCTTGACATGATTTAGAGCAAACAGAGATGGGATGTTTTAATGCAAAAGGCTTGTCAGTATTGCAGGGCAGAAAAGAGGAAAAAAGAAATTTTCCATAAGGCACATACCAATGAGCCAAAATTTCACCATCAGTTAAGTCAATATTTCTCATTGTTGTAAGGGAACTAAAAACAATTTCACCTTTAGCACTAAAAGCACTTGGTTGGATTTTATCAAATGACCCATATCTGTACAAAGACCAATTAAGCCCTTCCTTATTGCCAAGTGGGATTGTAATAGACCCCAGGTGCATAGGGGTCTAAGGCTAAGCAAATCCTTAGCTGGAGCTTAGAACACCCCATCCAGAGTATGTAGATCAAAACAAAATCTTACTACCTGAATCCTATTGGGATTAGTAGATTACCTTCTACTGTTCTGAGGAATATCTTCTTTTTTGGTAAATCACTATCCCTAATGGGAGTGGCTGATGAAGCCCAAAACTTGAATCTGGAATTTTAATCCTTCTCCCATTAATCTGCCTAAAGGAGTTTGTCTAATTTCAAAGACTAAATACCAAAATATTCTATAAACTATTTAATAACTAAATCTCAGTAAACCTGTAATACACGTTCTTTCTTCTTCTATATACAAAGAAGGCTGAAAAAGATGTATTATTCTACCATAAAATATGGGTAAGGCCCTTGTTCACTGCCTATACACCAGTTGGTTAAACAGAAACTTCAAGTACCCCACAAGTTCAACCGTCCATTGTTTTTGGACATTTTCTCCTGGTGGAGTGTCTGGCTCTGCTGTCCATCTTACTGGTGTTGTGGATCCACAGCTTGACTCCTGCTAGTTTTAAGGATGCATGGGTTGTCAGAATCATACACTGTTTAAGCATTTCATTTCCCACAAGACATTTGAGTACCTAGTGAAGCCACCAGATAGGCTTTTCCATTTAGAATATCAAAAGGGCTAATTCCTAGTTTACCTCTACGTGATACCCTAATTCTCATCAGGGCTAACAGTAGAGCCGGTGGCCATTTTAATTGGGCTTCTTGACACAGCTTGGACAAATGGCATTTAAAGGTCTGGTTCATCGATTCAATCTGCTCACTGCTATAGGGTCTCCCAAACAGAATGTAGCTTCCAGCTGATCTGCAAGGCCTTTGACGCTTGCTGGGTCACTTGGAAAATGAAATGTGGCCTGTAATCTGATCCTATTGTTCAAGGCACTTGGGACCTTAGAATGATTTCTGCATGGCCACTTTTCTAGCTTTGTTGTTCCTGCAGGGAGAGGCTTTGGGCTGTCCTGAAAACATGTCCACAAAAACAAGCAGGTATCAATATCTTTGTGTGCTAGATAATTCTGTAAAGTTCCCAGATCCTGCTCCTTGGAATTGCAAACCCAGTGAACTTTTCCTTACAATTTTTGGATTATTTTTTAAGCAGATTTCACATTGTGCCCCCCACCCTAAATAACTCTTAAACACACTAAATAACTCTTTAGCCAACCATCAGGACACTAGAGAGTCTTCCTGCTCCAGCTTGTTGCTTTTCAGTGTACTGTGGGTGATCCAGTAAAGTAGCTTGAGTCTACAATGTTTCAGTCTTGAGTTTAGAAATGTCTTTTGAGGCAACTACCTTAGCTATCTCACCAGCCTTCTGATTTCCTTTAGGGATAGGATCACTTATGAACAGCTTTGTGTTTTTGTAGGTTATAACTTCCAGAAGCATCAACATTTCTTCTAGATGTTTCATACCACTGCCAGCTTGAGTCATCAATGCCCTCTCTTTGCACAAAGCTCAATGTGCATGCAATACTCCAAAATTCATACCAGAATTTGTATAAATGTTGATGGTCTTATCAGAAGCTACACTGTGAGCGCATGAAACTTTGCAAACAGTTCTGCTTTTTGACCTGAGGTGTCAGGGGATAGAAGGTTGGCTTCTACTACCCCCCTCCAACACACACTCTCTCTCTCTCTTTCTCTCTCATACACCACTACATACCCTGCTCTCCTCCTCCCTAGACTATATAGTGCTGTTGCCATGCACAAAGTACTCCAGCTCTTCACTGAGTAATTGAGAGCCAAGGTGGCGCAGTGGTTAGAGTGCTATACTGCAGCTACTTCAGCTGACTGCTAGTTCAGCAGATCAGCAGATCAAATCTCACCGGCTCAAGGCTGACTCAGCCTTCCATCCTTCCGAGGAGGGTAAAATGAGAACCCAGATTGTTGGGGGCAATATACTATTTAGTATACTGTCAATTGTTGTAAGCCCCCAGAGTCCTCGGAGAGTGGGTGGCATAGAAATATGACTAATAAATAAATAAATAAATAATAAATAAATAAATTGGTCACCTTTCAGAGCAGGGCAGCTGGAGTAGGTAATTTCAATCACATGTACACAGTCATGTTAAAATTCTTCTTGTTTATTTTGTGCCAGGAGGTTTGCTGGATTAAGTGTTGTAGTAGTGGCCAGGTGATAATAGAATTGTCCAGGAATATTGTCTGCTAATTGGTCATCCTGCTTAGAGTAAACCAGGGACTTCCTTTCTGTTCCAACATTGTTAATACAGAATGTGGCACATATACAATCATTGGCTGGACAAGAGTTAATTTTTCTGCAGCTTTTACCAGAATGCCCATGTCAGCAGCAGCTTGTAGGCAAGCTGGCAATCTTGCTGCTTCTGGGTCCACCTTTTTTGGAAAAATACGCCATAGGGCATTGCCACCTGCTCAGCATTGATGTTAGTATTTCAGCAGTCACCCGCCTTTGTTTATATACAAACAGCTGAAAAGGCTTTGTCAAGTCAGGCAAACCCAGGGCAAAATAAGACATCAACTTCTGTTTAATTGGAAAGTAACTGGGAAAATGATAATCTGATTTACTGCTTTTAAATCCTGCATACAGTAATATTCAGTGAAGTGGAGTTTCTTTACTGGTAATACTGAGGTGTTGAAAGCCAATTTAAACTTCCAGATTAACTTCTAAGTGGTAAACCTCTCAACTGAAGTACCTTCTTTGTTTCCCATTTCAAATTGGAAATCTACTTGAACTGGGATCACGTACTTTGCTCTTCCTGGCTTTTCATTCACCCACCTCCAAGGAACCATAGCATCCAATATGCCTGTTGGTATTTTATTTGCAACTTGAGCAATTGCAAAAGAGCCACTTGCACCCTTTATCCCTGACCCACTGGCATGGCCAGTGTCATTTTATTCTCATCATATGTTAAATCTGCTCACATTTTGCCCAACAGGTCTCTCGCCGATAATGGTAAGGGGCATTCTGGCATGCATAAAAAATGGTGGCTGAGTCTTTTAATTCCAAAACATAATATTCTGTTTCAAGATTACTTGAACACACAAACACAGTATTTCAGAAGAATATTTACTGCAGTTTAGGCAGATAACAGCAGACAGGAATATGATTCTAATGCCTAATAAAGACAGTTTGCCTGAAAGGAACTAAACACAATCCATCATCCAAAATGTTCCAAGAATTATAAGATGCCAAATCATGTAGTCAGTCAGTTCAAGAGTCAAGAATCACCAACAAGAAGCAGGAACATGATTCAAGAACTGGATAGCCAAATGGTTGTCTTCAAGTAGGACTGCAAACACAGTATCTAATTAAATCTGCCTGCAGCCAGCTGCAAGTCAAGTCATCAATGCATAATAAAAACATGGATTAAAATGGGTTAACATGGGCTATCTCATCATGGTTACTGGGGAAGGACATCAAATGCTCCTGAGAAGATTTGGAGATGATGACAAGACCAGAATAAAGCTGAAAGAAAGTCTGATTGCTCACAGTGCCAGTATTGAAAGAGAAGTTCCTTCTTTTACAAAGACATCTGCAACTGGGGCACAGTTAGTGAGAAACAGGATTCTAAGAAAAACTTGAAAGGGTCCAATCAGAAATGAAACATACTTAACTATATGTTTTAGGAACAAATGGATCAGATGATTAGATAGTAAGATCCTACAATGGAATGACAACGATACTCTCTATTCAACAGAGTTTAGTACCATGTTTCCCCGAAAATAAGACCCTGTTTTATATTTTTTTGAACCCTGAAATAAGCGCTTGGTCTTATTGCCACGTGCTCAAAAGCCCAATTGGGCTTATTATTAGGGGATGTCTTATTTTGGGGGAAACAGAGTAGGTACATGGACATAAATGACACATTCATCTCTATCAAAATTACCGGATAGCCAGTTGAACATCAATATTATATAAATGTATGAACCTACTATAGAGACAATGGTGGAAACCATCAAGGAATTCTATTACAAATTACTAGTGCTAAATGCAATGTTAAGAAAGACGAAGTACTACTAATGAGTCATTAGAATGCAAAAGATGGGGAAAAAATTCTCTATTACAGGAACTACAGGAAGATCTGGATTTGGTAAATATAATATTACAGGAAACAGGTGAATAGAGTTATGAAAAGAAAATTCTTTGTTTATTCCTAACATCTCCTTTAAGCAATACACACACAGTCTGTACAAATGAGCAGCACTGGAGGCCCAACATTGGAATCAAACCAACAATATAATAAGACATTGAAGATGGAGACGTGCAGACCAATCAACCAGAACATTTACAGATGCAGATGGTGAAGAATTATAGCAGGAGTAAGGAATATTAGGTATGTTTGCTGTCTTGAGCTATTTATAAAAAATAATAAATGCAGCATAAAAAATTAATTAATAAATAATGAAATAAATAAATGTTGATATATATGCCTGTCACAAAGAAAGGTACAAAAAAACATGCAGATTATGGGTCTTTGTTCCATTACCTCAGTCTATCCCACCCGATCAGGCAGAGAAGTTATGTCTTTGAGGGAGCTGAGCAGTTTAGAAATGTGAAATATAAATAAATATTGCAGACCCTGTCAATTAAGGAATTCTGACTGGTGGGGTCTAGGAAGAAAGCTTTCTCTGTTCTTACCCAACCCTATGGAACATTCTTTCCCTGGTAGTGAAACAGGTCCTCACTACCCCGGCCTTCCAAAAAGGAGTTAAGGCATGGTTCTGTGCAGTGGTGAAATCCAAATTTTTTCACTACCAGTTCTGTGGGCGTGGCTTGGGGGGGGCATGGTGCGGCTTGGAGGGGTGCGGCTTGGCATGTGTGGCAGGGGAAGGATACTGAAAAATCCCCATTCCCTCTCCACTCCTGAAGAAAGGATATTGCAAAATCTCCATTCCCACCCCACTCCAGGGGAAGGATATTGCAAAATCCCCATTCCTTCCTGACTCCTGGGGGAAGGAGATTGCAAAATCTCCATTCTCACCCCACTCTGGGGCCGCCAGAGGTGGTATTTGCCGGTTCTCCGAACTGCTCAAAATTTCTGCTACCGGTTCTCCAGAACCTGTCAGAACCTACTGGATTTCACCCCTGGTTCTATGGCATCACGTAGGGAGCCCAGGGGAGCACTCATCCACGGGGCTGATTACTCCCCTGAAAGCCCACCCTTCACCTTTTAACTAATGTTAATCTCTTACTTTTAAATTTTAGAAGCCCAAATCACAACTACATCTGGTTTGTTTTGGCTATGTCATATGTGCCAATTCATTGGATAGGTCAATGATGCTAGGAGTGGTTAGTGGAACAAGAAGGGGCACACTGACTTGACAACATCAAAGCTGACACAAAGATGAACATCCAATTTCTGAAAGAAGCTGTGCTTGACGAGGTAGCATGGAGAACACTTGCCTATAAAGTTGCCAAGAATCAGACTCAACTGAATAGTTAAAACAATATATACTGTTTTATATTAACATTTTATTGTATACTGCCCAGAGTCCCTTTTTGAGAAAATGTGAAAAATAAATAAAATGTATTAATGGGAAGACTGTCACAATAATGTATTTCAAATTTCATTTTGTCATTATTTCAGACTGCAACAGCCCCACATTTAAGACTATTGTCAGTATTCATTAGCTGTAGACATATTCATACTGGAATTTGTGTAAAGAGAAATATGGATTTTCAGTAATAAGGTGGATAAGGGACACTAAAAGACAAAGTTCATAGGAGACAGCACCTGTCACTTGATCTTTGAAAGGAGATAGTTGTCAGTAACATTCAGATTTTGTTTGCTTCCTCAATCCACCCTAGTTACCCCAGTTGTGTTAGGTAAGAGATTGGACG
Organism: Masticophis lateralis; assembly: GCA_030761175.1. NCBI lineage: Eukaryota > Metazoa > Chordata > Lepidosauria > Squamata > Colubridae > Masticophis > Masticophis lateralis. Next base: position 184,606,999 of record JAUDYJ010000002.1, on the reverse strand, counting down.
TTGTCTTACCTGAACGTCCCTTTTCTGGGCGCTGCGTACACTATCCAGGAATGGAATGGGTTAACCTGGGCCACTGACAGAGCCATGAGGTCGGCGTACCACGGCCTCCGGGGCCAGTTGGGAGCCACCAGAAGGAGGTCGGCCTTTTCCGCCAATAGTTTCCTGATGAGGCGTGGTAACAGGGGAATTGGTGGAAAGGCATACAACAGGCCCCTGGGCCACCTGCAGTGAAGGGCGTCGTGGTCCTCTGCCCGAGGTGATGGGTATCGAGACACGAAGCGAGGTAGCTGGGCGTTGGCCGCTGTAGCAAAGAGGTCCACCTCTGGGGTTCCAAAGCGTGATGAGAGCTCCTGGAACAGGCGTGGATGAAGTTGCCATTCTGACTGATCTATGGTCTCGTGACTGAGCCAGTCCGCCCTGACGTTGGTCGCCCCGGAGATGTGATCTGCTTTGATCGATGCCAGGTGTCTCTCCGCCCAGCTTAACGTCTCGGCCTCTAACATCAGGGGACGAGATCTTGTGCCCCCCTCTCTGTTGACATGGGCCTTGGCCGAGATGTTGTCTGTCCATATCAGGACATGTCTCCCCTGTACAGCGGACTGGAGTTGCTGCAGGGCCAGGCGGATCGCGCGGAGCTCCAGCAGGTTGATGCTGCTGTGTTGTTCCTTGCGGGACCACTGACTTTGTGCCACTAGGTGGCCGAGATGAGCTCCCCAGCCCTTCAGGCTTGCGTCGGTGGTAAGGATTACTCTGTCTGGCTCCAGGAAGGTGGAGCCCTTGTGAAGGGATGTCAGCGTCCACCACTTGAGGGACTGGCGGACCTGAGGGGTTAGGCGTACCTTGTGGTTGGAGTTGGTCGACCCTGACCTCTGGAACGGAAGGAGGAACCATTGAAGGGGCCTCGAATGTCTGCGTGCCCACGGTACGATACCGAAGCAGGAGACCATCTTCCCCAAGAGGCTCGAGAGGTGAAGTAGGGGAATCCTCTTTGTCCCCTGGATCTGTTGAGACTGGGTATGGATGCTTTGAGCTCTGTCCGGAGAGAGGAAAACATACCCGCTGATGGAGTCTATGACGGCTCCCAGATGTTGTAGTCTGGTGGTTGGATGGAGCTGACTCTTCTCGAAATTGATGGTGAAGCCGTGGGCCTGGAAGGCTTTCACCACCCGGTTCATGTCTGAGATGGCCTGGTCCTGTGAGGAGGACAGGACCAGAATATCGTCTAGGTAGCAGAGGACTCTGATCGGGACCGCTCGGAGTCTGGCTGCTACCACGGCTACCAGTTTGGTGAAGGTCCGTGGGGCCGATGAGAGACCGAACGGCATCGCCTTGTACTGGTAGTGGTGGCCCGCATATTCGAATCTTAGGAATTTGCGGTGGTCTGGGTGAATGGGCACGTGGAGATAGGCCTCCCGGAGGTCTACGGATTGCAGGAAGTCGCCCTGCCTCACTCCCGCCAAAATGGATTTGAGGGAGTGCATCTTGAACCTGTGGTATTTGACTGACAGGTTCAAGCGCTTCAGGTTCAGAATGGTTCTCCAGCCCCCGGAGTTCTTGGGTACCAGGAAGAGGGTTGAGTAGAACCCTAACCTCTGCTGAGTTGTTGGTACAGGTTCTATCGCATTGACCTCCAGCAGGTGCGAGATCTCCTGTAACATGAGGAGCTGTAATTCCTTGGAGCTTGGGATGGGGCAACGGACAAAGCGCTGGGGCGGCCGCCCTATAAACTCTATGGATAAGCCCGAGGAAATCGTGCGGTTCACCCAGGTATCCGAAGTTGACAGGGCCCACTGGCGCTGGAAGAGGAGGAGTCTTCCACCTATGGAGCCCCGGGGGGGGGCGAGTCACTTGCCCCTTCTGGCATTCTTATATCCGGTTCCACGTGAGCCCCTCTTAGGATGCTGGTTTCTTCCTCTGTCTCTAAACTGGTGCCTCTCCTGGAATCTGTCTCCTCCCTGGTAGGACGAGCGTTGAAATGAGGACCCCCTGGATCCTGCGCCGGCCCGAAAGGGCTGCTGGGGATAAGGTGCATACCTTCGCTCCTGGCGCCGGTGGAGGGATGGGAGGATCTTCCTTTTGTCCTTTCCCTCCACCAACAGAGGGTCCAGAGCCTGGCCAAAGAGGTCGGGAGCCTTGTATGGAGCAGCCACCAGCTTCCATTTGGCTTTAAGGTCAGCCTTCCAGGGGCGGATCCAGAATAGCCTCCTGGCAGTGGTGTTGGCTGCCAAGGCCCTAGAGGCAAACTTGGCGGAATTCAGGAACCCATCTGCTATATATTCTGTGGCTGCTATAATTTTATTGACATCGTGTTGCAGTCTAGCATCCTCAGCCGGGAGCCTTTCCTGCAGTTGTCGCAGCCAGATGAGGGACGCCCTACTAAAAAAGGACGTAGCCGTTGCTGTTTTCACTGCCCAGGCGGCTGCCTGGTGGGTCTTTCGGAAGGTTCCCTCCATCCTTTTCTCCTCTGCCTTGACAGCATCCAACGGGTCGGTGGAAATCATTGAGGAGGAAAGGAGCGCTTGCACCGGTTGGTCCACAGAAGGGAGGGCTAACATGTCCTCCAGTTCCTGTTCAGTGCAATAGAGTTTTTTATCTAGGCTGCTGGGTGTTGCTTGGGAGGCGGGCTGGGTCCAGGGGTTCTGGATCATGTCCACAAAGAGCTGGGGACAGGGGACACAGTCCTTCTGGGGCTTGGATGACTTAAAGAGGACATCGTGTGGTCCTGCTGAGGAGGAGGACGGGGCTGCAACGTCCCCTGGTATGCCCAGGTTAGTTGTTAGCCTAGCTTTATGCAGAAGGGACTTGAATAAGGCCGGCCTGAAAAGGCCCGTGGAGGCCGGGGTGTCTGGCGATAATCCCTCGTCCTCCGATAGCTCCATGTCCTCCTGACCTTCCTCCCCTTGGTCGGAGTCCTCTGATGAAGATGCCTGATCTCGCTGTAGCGGCTGGTGAGGTAGAGGATGGTGGTGCGAGGCTTGGGTCTGGAAGGCCTGCGGGGGAACCTGGGCGGATTGTTGTAAGCTGGCCGCTAGGAAAGAAGAGAACGCCGACGAAAGCATGGCCTGAAAGACCATGGGTGATGGAGTGCTTGGCCCCCCCTTGGTTGGGGTGAGGCGATGTGTTCAGCGGCGCTAGGATGCGAGGAGCGAGTGAAGGCTGCTGGAGAAGCTGTCCTGGTTCTCGGGTTGGCCTCAGCGTGGTGTGAATGGTGAGCCGGTCTGCCCCCCTCCGGTGTCATCGGGGTTCGGGCGATATCGGTTGGGGTCGATAAGCCCCTTTCCAGGTTCCTTAAGGGTGTTGGTGATCGCTCTGGGCGCGCAGCTTCCCTAGTTGCAGCCGCTGATGCTGCCTTTTGGGCCTTCTCGCACTGGCGCTCCAGTGCCTTGTGCCTCCTGAGCTCATCTTTGTCCTGTGCAGACAGGGGTCTGTCTGCGGGGGCTTTGCGATCTGAGCTGTGGCGCGACTTTGATGATTTCCTCCCCTCCTTGGCCTCCTTGCGAGGGGGGCTTAATTCGGGCTCCAAATCTGAGGACCACGGAGAGTGCGGCATGGTGCTTTTGTGGGCCGCTGCAAGATGATGGAGCTGCTATGGAGGGGAGGGAGGGGGGGTGCCCTCTAGCGCAGGGAGCTGAGCGGCCTGGCGGTGGTCCGCAATAGCCCTGTTACTCTTGGAGGAAGGAGGAAGGCTTCCTTGCTGGCCCCCCCTTTTCTTGGGCTGCGCCTTTGTTGTAGCTGACTCCCTGGTGGCCTAGGGAGGCGCTGTTTCAAAGGTCAAGCCAAAATGGCGGCCCGAGGGTCCGACCAAAACGGCGCTGGCACGTGGGCGTGTGCCTGAGCGACGGACTCACAATGGCGGCCCGGAGGTCCGTCCAAATGCCGCGCTTGCCCCCCCTTTGCTCGATCCGGCGGTTTTCTGTAGTGTAGTGGGGGGGGCTATGGGGCTGCCGCGCGCTAGCCCCTGCAGCTCCACGTGGCCTCCCGCTCAAGGCTCAAGGAAGCGGCTGCCTTGAGAAAGGCGTGGGCGGCCAGAGTCTTCAAATCCGCCACCCAGCTGAAGCCCACGAGGTGGAGTCGGCGCTAGGCGCGCTGCTGCTTGCTGGATTCAAGCAGCGCGCCGGAAAGGAAGCGTGGGCGGCGAGGAGCGGAGCCGCTGCCCAGCTGTAGCCTCCTTAGAAGTTGCGACACGTGGCGCGCTGCTGCTGCAGGCTCCGCGCAGCGCGCCGGGAAGAAGCGTGGGCGGCCGAAAGCTGCGAGCCCGCCGCCCAGCTGTAGTCGCTTCAAGGCTCTCCAAAAACGGGCGCGCTGCTGCTGCAGGCTCTGAGCAGCGCGCCAGGAAGAAGCATGGGCGGCCGAAAGCTGTGAGCCCGCCGCCCAGCTGTAGAGCGCTAGCAGAGCGCACAGCGGTAAAACAAAGCAAAATAATAAAGCAAACAAGAAAAAAAATCACAACCGAGAGAAAAATACTAATCAAAAGGACAAAAATAATAAAGCCTAGGAGCCAGGAAGGGTAAGAAGCAGAACTAAAGCTAAGATTCAAGTAGGGGGAAAAACCCCACAGTAAAACAATACCTGCACGAGGAGCACTCAAAAACACTTCAGCCTTTGCCAGGAACTGAGTGAAGACTGGGGATCATGGGAACGGGGGTGTGGCTAGGGAGCCGGAAGGGGAAACTTTTTTAAATAAGCACTCAGTTCGCTGCCAAGGGCTGAAGGTTAACCCATTCCATTCCTGGATAGTGGGAGCAGCGCACAGGAAAATATTCAGATTCCCTTTGAGCCAGTAGTCATATTATATGTTTAACTATTGTAAGGTAACTTGGTTCCAGTTTATCTCACCCACAGAGGGTAAATGGAGTTTAGGATTGTCCCATTCTTTCTAATATCAGTGTTCGTCTTTATTCTTTCAATGAACACAGCTGGATAATTCCAAAAATGGTACACAGAAGTATATAAATGTGTAAATTAAAAGAGAAAGCAGTGTTTTTAAACATCAAAATGTAATGTCTAATGAACTTCCCATGGTAGACCACATTTTCATATATTTGTACAACAAAGAAGTACAATAATTTATCATTGTGGGAATGTCTCTGTTCCTTTCTAGATCCAGCCTAGGAATCTATTCCTTAGCCTAGGAATAAGTCTGCAGCTGAAAGTTGTTGAAGTATATAATGTTGACATTTGCAATTGGTTTTTTTCCAATTCTATTTTTATTTTATTAAAAAAAGTTAAAATACAAATATAAAACTCCAAAATTTTAAAAAGCAAAAAAAAAACACAAGTCATTTAAATAGTGCATTAAAAACACTAACTAGTGTTAAAACACTAACTAGTGTTAAAAACACTAACCAGCACCACCACCCTAGTTAACTACTGGTTAATATATTACCACCCTAGATATATTACCACCACCACCCTAGTTAACTACTAGTTAATATATACCACATATTACCACCACCACCCTAGTTAACTACTGGTTAATATATACAAATATATTAGTTTCCTGCTCCTTGCAAAAAAAGGTCCTCCAAATTTTTAACTACTAAATCCAGTTACAAGTTATTAACTTGTCATCTATATACTATATTAATGACATAACAATAATGATAAAAAACAAGATAAAGTTTAAAAATCTTCGTTAACAAACTGTTATTGTAACCAACTTGTAGAAAATTTACCACAGCACTTTATCTATTCCAAATAGTTCCAAATAGTCCCAAAGATAACAATGATTCATCCTGGATCAAATATTCCACGTTTGTTTCTTAATACCATCTCTTATCAATTGTTGTTTGGTTAAATTGTTAAACAATTATTTAAATTGTTTTTAACTGTCAGCCAAAGTTTATATGGGTTTTAAAGATTTTTAACTTCTGTATATTGTATTTTTTATCTGGCTGTTCACCGCCCTGAGTCCACAAGGAGAAGGGCAGTATATAAATCCAATAAATAATAATAAATAATAATAATAATAATAAATATAATAAGACTCCAAAGCAGGTCCGTCTCCTCAAAAAGTCCAGATGAAATTGTTTTCCAATTAAATGTGATAAATCCATTCCTCAATCTCCTTCAATCTTTTTAGAGAAAGCCGATTTATCACTTCTCCACTTAAGTCAGAATTTTGCTGTTGTAGAAGAATGGAGGCTTCTAAGTCTGTAAAATCCATATTTCTTTCCAGCAAATCTGCTGCTTTCAAATCACATTCCTTTTGTGAATCTAATTTATTTACAGCTATATACATCTGAATATTTTCCACAGCCATTATTATTTCATCAACCTTTTAAAAAAAGCTTTCAAATATGGATTGCATATTACCAAACAATATTTTTTAAAATGTTGGCCACATTTGCTTGCCTGTAATCTGATACATTGTTGCTCTGTGTAACTTAGCAACAATAGATAAGAGAACACAGGAATTCGCAGAGTGAAAAAAATAGATAAAACAGGGAAGATATTTTCTGAATATTTCGATCCAAAGTTAAAAGAAAAAAAAAACAAGCTCTAAAGATTTTCCAAAATGGTAAGATGCAAAAATCTCATTGTAAGAGTCCAATATAGATGTAAATCAAATGAAAATACTTTCACCACCCAAGAGCACTCCATGTTTTCCTTACAGAAAAGCAAAAGCTATTCAAAACAACAGTATAAATCAAAGAGAAAAGAACAGATAAAGTCCAGCACGGGGTTAAAATAAATCAGCATTCAACTAGTTAGTCAACTTTTAAAGATAAAAAATAAAATGAAACAGAAGTTTCAAAAAGTGAAGTTAAAACCCAGGCATGCTTAAGAAAATGTGGAAAATGGATGACAGATGACTTTCCAACCACTCCCAGAGGGAACTGGAATCTTCAAGACCCCTCCCAGGTGGGCCAAAGGTGTTTGAAAGCTGTTTTGGTTCATTCCTAAGTGCTCCCATTCAAACCAAGAAAAAGAAAAGTTCCTACCATTTAGCAGCCATCTTGGGGGAAGAGTCAACATTTACAATTGGGAAGAGTGGGAAATAGAACTAATCTGAACTCTAACTGATTAGAGAAGAGAAAGGTAATTTATTACCTTATTCAGATATTTTCAATTACAATTCCAATTTTGCCACGCTGGTTGGTGCTGATAGAAGCTGAAGTCTCCAATTTCTGGTGGCTTAAAGCACATGAAAGGCAAATGTTGGCGTATATGGAAAAGGATACACATTATGGGATGAGGAGGGCGGAAGTCACTTCCGTATTATTTTATAGGTCAGTTCAACTCTTTTTGAAGTGGATGGTGAGTAGTAAGCCTATTTGCACTGTGTCCATACCAAGAAACCTTTCAGGAATGGTGAGGGAAAAGCGTTCTCTGCCACCTCCAACCATTACTGTAAGAGTCCTGTAGCCAGCCATTTGAATCCTGAACAAGAACACTAAGGGATTGACAGAACAAATATTTTTAAATTAGGTTTCCACTTGTAAAATCGTAACATATACATATATTACTAATAATTTTTGACTGAAAAAAGGATATCTAAAAGGTATCAAGCAAATCTACAACAAGGAGTGGGACATAGCCAACCTAGGCTGACTATGAGAAGCTAAGCAGGATCATATTTGGTTAATGTTTATTTAGAAATACCAAGGCTATAGGCTAGATTGGGAAGATGAAAAAGCATCTTGGAATAAACAAAACAAAGCACTTCTCATTGTTGCCCAAAAGAATAATAGAATAACAGAATAACAAAGTTGGAAGGGATCTTGGGGGTCTTCCAACCCACTGCATAAGCAGGAGACTATTTACCATTTCAGACAAATGGCTGTCTAATTTTTTCTTAAAAACCTCCAGTGATGGAGTATCCACAACTTCTGAAGGCAAGCCATTCTACTGATTAATTATTTTAACTGTCAGGAAATTCACATGTCTATGACATTAGCAGGAGTTAAATTCAACCTGAGGAAGTTCTCAGTTTTTAAACACATCAAAAAATGTTGCAGAATATGCTTTCATAAACTGAGCCCATTTCCTGAAGCACTAGAACGCAAGTTATTGGTGATAAACAATTTTACATAGATCACATCAAAAAGTTTGATTTTGTTTGTGTTTGAATGGAGATGATGGTTTCCCATTTAATTACTGCTTATGTGAATAATCACTGTGCTTTTTTCCTACCTATTAAAGTTTTATGCAGAATTGCTTGCATTTCATGGCCACATAAGTGACCTCACTGCTTATAATTCCTCTACAGCCACATATATCTTCCAACTGACTAAGACTTCGTGCAATTGATGGATTTTCATCCATGAAAACACATTTGCGAAACGAGGGTAATTCTTCATTCAACTGATGGATTTTAGTACATTAAAGATTATGCTTAGTCTGTTCTTGCTTCACAAAAGTTGGATATCCTTCTGAGAAAACCCCAAACTAAACAAAATTTACAACCAGTGGTAAAGAAATGTCCTATCAAGTTTAAGAGTGGGCAATATAAATAAATGTTTCAGTTCATGGGAAAAATGCAAGGAAAGGCAAATGTCCTCAGGACTCCAGAGATAATTTGCTTTCCCTTGCATTATCCATGAGTCCAGGGGATTGACCAAAAAGAATTATCTTAACAGACCAGGAAATTAGGCAGAGAGTAAATGAAGTTCAACAATATCTGGCAGAAATAATTACACAGTGAAATATATACATTAAAAAATCATAAGAGGGGAAGGAATTATTGTTGCTACTAATATATGAAAGTTTTAGCATCAAGGCTAAATGAATCGAACTATCTCCTATGCTGGGGATAACAATTTGGGGACAGTGATAGACAGATTCCAAATGTGGTGAACACTCTGACAAAATAACTATGGACAAAATGCTTCCGTGGAAACACAAATACTTATAAAGCACCAGTTTACTACAATGCTACCCATCATCCACACTAGTCTCCCTTTATGGCACACTCCTACCTCTGCCTATCTCTGTCCGGTTTCTGGGAAGGTGGACATAACTGCCAAGTAAACTATTGCAGACTCTCATTATTTTTAAATCCAAGGATTTTAATTAATTTTTTTAATACAAGAAATCAGATGGGTAGGCAGTGTGAAGAAGCCAACAGAAGTGCCTATGAGCATATATGTAGTGTGGGCACCATGTGGTGGATTAATGCAAAACTCAAAGGACCACAGAAAGACCATTCTGGATTGTATCAACAGATGCACCAATCCTAACAACCCTGTTTGTTAGATTTATTTTATGTCTTTCCTCCAGAGGTTCAAGGTGGCCTCCACTATGCTCCATCCTATTTTTTGTCCACAACAAAAAGGCTAATCTGAGAAAACCAGTCCCAAAATCACTTAGCAATCTATGGCTGAAAATGGCCATTGCTCTCCCCAGTCCTAGTAAACCCTCTATTTAAGAAAAATGTTAGTAAAAATCTAAATATATTATAAAGATCTTGTATATAAAGCATATAGGGACGCAGTGGCTCAGTGGCTAAAATGCTGAGTTTGTTGATCGAAAGGTCGGCAGTTCAGCAGTTCAAATCCCTAGTGCCCTGTAACGGGGTGAGCTCCTGTTACTTGTCCTAGCTTCTGCCAACCTAGCAGTTCGAAAGCACGTAAAAAATGCAAGTAGAAAAATAGGGACCACCTTTGGTGGGAAGGTAACAGTGTTCCATGTGCCTTTGGTGTTTAGTCATGCTGGTCACATGACCATAGAGATGTCTTGAGACAGCGCTGGCTGTTTGGCTTTGAAATGGAGATGAGCACTGCCCCCTAGAGTTGGGAACAACTAGCACATATGTGCAAGGGGAACCTTTACCTTTACCTTATATAAAGCATACACCCTAGATCAAACTATAAAAAACTTGGCTCAATTAAGCATGGTTAAAAAGTAGTACACATTTCAAATATTTTCTAGTATCTCAGAGAACAAAAACAAGACCTCAATACAGCAAAGTCCAAAAACAGATAATGCCTGTTTGTAAACACACAATGTTCTGGACAAGACTGACAAGAGAAAACACCACCATTAGAATCCCATTTTCTCAGCAAAATCAGAAAGTGCTTCCCTGACATAGATGCATCTCACAGATAACAACCCCCCCCCCCCCGCATTTCGAATATATGGATGTCCATCAATATAAAGTAAATGAAATTCAAAAATAACAAACCACCTTACATACATATTGATTAAAGTATAACAAAACAAAAATTTATTACTTTCAATTTAAAGAAGTGTATATTAATTTAATCTTTAAAGGAGCTACTAGAATGTATTAAAATATGCTCAAGAGCATGTTATATGCATGCAAGCATACATATTCACCCTTTTTGGGTTTAGTAACTTAATGCAAAATGCAGAATAAAAAAGTAGAACAGAAAAATATTGAAAGTAGGAGATAAGAAATCAAAGAGAAGCCTAACTAAATCTGGTTTGCATCAACACTGTTTTACTTATATCTTTTTGTCTTGGGAAGTTATCATTGCTTCCACTATGTCTGTACATTGGTTTTTGTTCTTTAAGTTTATTTTCAGTTTTTCATCAACCCATTCAACAACAACTTTCTTGGTCTTCTTTCCTTTTCACCCATTCCTTTTCACATTGTGTATTTTGCTTTACAAGTAATTATTTTTCACATGTCTAAACTATTTCAATTTACTCTTTTCATACTATTTATTCACTATTGTATTCAAGCCACATCCATTCATGATTCTCTTTCTTTTTGTTCTGCCACAGATATTTCTTAATTTCCCCAATCCCACTTCGTTCAACTTATTTTTATGCTTCTCTTGACAAATCCCAACCTTTGCTCCCACATAATAAAGTGGGGAGAACAGCCATTTTTGCTTCCTTCCTCACAACAGACTGTATGCTACCCATTGCCTTTCTTAGACCATCCCATATGTATTTAAATTTCTTCAGCCACTTTCCCATCTTTAATAAACATTTTTTTCCAAAATATGTAATCCATCTCCTAGCTATTTTTATTGATGGATAATTTAAAATAGTTCAGTCTTTTCAAATACCTTTATTTAAAACACTGCATGACATTGCTGTTTCTTACTGTAACTTTATAATGAACATTCATTAACTAATACAATTCGGAACCAATAATAAATTTATATGTCTTAACATATCAAAAGTGAATACAATTTATCATGGCCTAACAGAAGCCTGATAAATACAGGCCCCAAAACCCTGTGAAAGGAACTCATTTTTGCATTCCTGCACAGGTACTTCTTGAGTTACAGCTAAAATGGAGTCTACTCCCATCAAACTGCCTCACTTAATGACCCCACACATCTCTGCTCTCCCAATGCAATCATGAAATGAACACGTCAGTTGTTAAATGGAACATGGGGTATCTTGGGTGGGGGAGATCCTGAGAGGCCTAATTCTATAGTGGTTAACTTGAAACCCAATCATAAGTACCTTTGGGGGAAGATTATTGCTAAGTAACTGGTCATAAGTTGAGGACTGTACTTCAAAGGAGATCTCACAGATATGGTGTAGTTGCTGTGAAGACAAGATGGCATTGCAACAAATTGCAAAGATGGCAGTGATAAATTGAGAAATAGACTCTTATAAGGAAGGGAAAGAGCCTTTAAGAAATTATGGTTTCCAGGTTGTTCAATGATTTAACTGTCAAACAAACACTCAAAATTGGTCCTTGAAATAACCTGGCAACGGCTGCACCTGGTATAGGAGAAAAGACAAGTTGGTAGCTCTAATAGCTAGCCAGTTGTGATGAGAACAAGAATCCTTTATAGAAGAACAGAATTGTAGAAATGAAGCTTCAAGGGATACCCCACTCAATTGGTAGTTCTGTATAGGAAAGGATGCTTATAATTGCATAAATCAACTCTTAAATGTTTGCACAGGCATTTGATAGTCTCAAATACAACATAAACTGCATTAAATTTTCTTTTAAAAATATTTGAAATAAAACCGTGCTTGTATGTACTTAACATGGACATTTACTAGTTTATTATGCCACAGCATAGGCATCGTTAGAAGCAAATGATGAGAGTTATGAAATTTCTATTACTTGTGTTATGTCATGATGTGAATGATCTACAGGATATCATATGTGTCATTTGAACAATAATGCCGTGTCATGTGTGAGATCACTTTGCAATGCAGGTATCTATGTGCCATACATCTGTTGTAACCCAATTATATGAACATTTCAATAGAACTGCAAATATGCTCAGCGTATTTTACTCCCAGCTAAGCAGGTATAACACTAAAGCATAATAGAACTAACTTTTCTTGCCAATCACACGCACACCTGCCAAACAATTTGGGACACATTGCCTGTGCTAAGATTTCATACTAAGTTGGGATTTGATTAAATTCACATAATATACTAAACTATAAACCATTTTTACAAGCCATATTGACTAAATTCACACAACAAATTCAGGCAAAAGCAGTATGAACCAACCACTTTTTATTTTTATCTCTTCTAATCAGTTGGAGAGATCCCGATCATGATCCCAAAAGTGGTTCTGGCTCATAGCATGGAACCAAGGTTAGTGAATTTTCAGTAGTGGTGCCACAATTTGGGAACCCTTTCCAAAGAAAAGTGCTACTAATTTCCACACTGATTTTAAATAACAACGAAATACAAAGAGTACTTGTTTACCTGGGTGACTTTTAAATTAATTTTCTTTTATTACTGTATGGTTCAATGTTGCATAATTCTTGCTTCTATACTTTTCTTTAAATGTTATAAAACATTTAATTTATGGTAGATAACTTTCGTGTTGATCTCTAGCTTGCATTAAAAGGAAAACTGATATGCCAATGAAATTAGTAATAAATAATAAAATCAAGCAAATCACAGTAGCACGTTATGCAATCCCTATTACTGAAATAGCATATGACCACATAAGTACAAACTCCCCCAGATCAGATTAGCCTCTGATCATGACTAATAAAAATTAGAATATTTGAAATCACAAATAAATTTTTCCCCTCCCTCTCTCCCTTCTTCCTTCCCTCCCTCCCTCCCTCCAATGCTAATGTATAATTAATGAGACAAACTTTATTATTGGGCTGTATAGTCCAGGCGTATACCAGGATTGATTTTATTGGTAGTCAACATCAATAAACCTGACCTGAGAAGAGATAGCTCCCTGCCCTCTGGAATGAACTACCCCCGGAGATACAGAGGATCCCTGACCTACGCACCTTTCGCCGTGCCCTCAAGATGCTATTATTCCAACAAGCGGGGCGGTCTAGACATGGTTTTTAATTGGGGTTTATTTTTAATGATTAGGCCAATGGTTTAATATGTTTTTTAAAATGTTTTTTAAATTTTGTATTTGGACTTGTTTTATTGTTGGCTGTGCACCGCCCTGAGTCCTGCAGGAGAAGGGCAGTATAGAAATTAAATAAAATCTAAAATCTAAATCTACTTCACTATATCCAGAAATGCATGAAAGCCCCATTTGCAAATCATCCTAGATTCACCATCAAGAATCTATAGTAGCAAAATTTATATTATATGCACAATAACTCAAAAAGCCAAGAAACCCCTTGGTATAATAACAAGAAATATTAAGTAAAAATAGTTACAAGTATCCCCTCAGTAATATTATAAAAATGGAACAGTTGTCCAGTCCACAAAAATTAAACATATCCTTTTAGCCGGTCTGTTAGAAGTAAAATAATTTTTAGAATTGGAATTAGACTGTATTTGAATAGAACTAATTCAGTCAAAACTTACTATCAAATCCTTAAATAGCCTATGCATTTTTGTTTTCATTTAATACAGTTTCAGCTGTTTCATTTAGCACTATTAGAAATAACCATTTTCTTTTGAAACTATTGGAATAATTGAAAGCTTGGACTTTTCAAACTTTAAGAAACAAAGGCATGGATTTTAGTTTGGGGAATTTAAGAAAATATTCTTTCATGACCTTTTTTCTGTATATGTATTATCCTGTTTACACAATCAGTTTTAGCCAATCTATATTTCATATAATTCCACTAGTAGCACATCCCCACTAATCATGAAGACTCTTAAGCTTGTAACTGATCCTGAAGATACAAGCTTTGGAAATGGAAAGTTGGATTCATGTCTGACTTTAGCCACAGATTTATTTGTTTTTGTAAAATTAGACAAGATACAATATGTTGCAATGTTTTTCCTTACCTCATTATAGCAGTTTCTGATTTCTAAGAATTCCTCATTGGATTACTGACATGGCTCTAGGATACTGGCATGTATCCTTGTGTTACATAGACTCAGTGTTAATGTCCAAGTCAAAAAACAAGCAGAAAAGTAGCTATGTTGGTTTATTGTATTTACATGGTTTCCACTTCTTCACTGATTAACTTAATTCACTGTTCTTCACTTAATTCACTGTTAAAGTTTCACATACCTCACTGAATCATAAACTGACCACCAGGGCTGGATTGACAAAACATGCTAAAACATACTTATCTAGCTTGTCATTGCAGACATGGAGACTGTACTGCTATCCTATTACAGGAGCCTTAGGAAGGAGCACATTTTGAAAAATAGTTTTGGAGAAACAGTGGACCAAGTCACCAGGCTTTAAAGAAAAATATATCCTACATATTACCTGATCTATAGTTTCCATTCCCAATACTGTCAGTGGTAATATCAGTATATTCTATGGGAGAATCCTTACAAAATATGATGTATTGAGTATGTCAGTGAATTAAGCATACTTCTATAGGGTAAAAACAATAGGAGCATTCAAGAATACTAGTTAATTATATTACCAAACTGGTTTGTATCACCCAAAGTCGATTGAATGACAGTATAGTTGCCATTACTTAACTTATTTTCACTTTCACTTATAGCATACTTTCATTTGCCAAGGTTTAGCATTATTACTGTAGACTGTGCAGCTGTAGGAAGCTAAATATGAACATATGTCTCATTTTAAAATATCTGAGGGGGGGGGACCCCTCTTGGCATAATGTGTCAAGTTTCTGCCCACCTTAGAAGCACATTTAATTTTCTATACTATCTCCATCAAATCTTACTGGGTCAGATATTTTAAGGAAAGGATGGTCCTTCCCTTCCTTCCTTCCTTCCTTTTTAGTAATTGGTTTTGTTGTCAAGAACCAGACAGCACTTCAGATTCAATTCCAAAAAGGTGTTGTAGAATTCATAGGGATGAGCAATGTTTCAGCGTGCAACTTTTAAAGCAGCGGCTCTTTTCCTGGGATCCATGTCAATTCAAGTCAACCCTACATAACACAAATATTAAAGAATAAAATTGGAGTGGAATTTTAAATTAAGCTGTCTATAACACAAGGGGCTTTTAAAGCAGAACTGCCTGCTTTATCTCCTGCTATAAAAGTAATGAGAGTCAGTGTTTGAATATCATTTGTGTTTGAATATCATTAAATATCTATTGCTGAAGCAATAGTGTTCTTTTAAAAATTTCCCTACCTCTAGGTTCTCTGAAAATGCTCTTCGCTTTGTTTCTAAAAGCAAACATACCCCATAATTGGCATTACCAGAAGAAAGGATACGCCTTATCTGATAGCCATGCAGATATATCCTGTAACAATACCCTGTTTCACAACTTCAGACTTCTACAATAAAAAACACTAGAGTTACACAATAAAACCATGAAATCTGCTCACAGTGTAGAAAGGTTTCAAGATGATAATGTTATGAGCTTTCTCTTCCCAGATATGATAAAAAGTGAAGTAAATAAATACATATAAAGATACCAGATCTTACTAGTTCTGAAAATAAATCCAGATTATAGTTTTTCAAAGTTTTTTTAAAGTTTCTTATGCTGTAGATAACAATTTGTTTTAGAAACCTTCTTTTCTTTTCTTTTTTTATCTAAATAGTATTATTTTTATCTAAATGCTATTATCACCTGGTAACCAGTTAGCGTATCAAAAGTGATCTATAGCAATCAATGAAGAAACATACTGATATGCTTTAGAAATGTTGTTTAAATGGGGAGTATTATTTTCCCAAGATAAAATCATTCTCTTCCTGAATATGCCTGTGTGTATTGTTAATGTAGCTAACTGCAACTGTCTTACCAACTTGCCAAAACTATGAGTAACATATTTTTTTCCTGACAGTCACAAGGAAAAACAAAGTTTCTCTCACAAATCAATATCAGGTCCTAGTGCTTCAAGATTGATTTCTGAATGTCTTGTCACTCTATAGTTTAAACAACTGCATTTTACAAAGACAAATATTATGTTATAATTTCAGAAGATAGCCACCATGTTCATAGTATTAGCTTGTACTATCCAAACATATATCTAAGATGATTGTGAATTTATTAAACATCCTAGAAATGTACAACTTTTAAAGTAATGCAACTCTGTCTACCTTTTCAAAATTACATGACAAGTTTATTTACTTATATGGACATAAATTCCATTTAACTCAAACCTTACTTCTGAACACACATGTGCAAGACTGCACACCTAGAAAACACGCACCTCCCTGGAAATATTTATTTCAAAGCAAACACGTACAGAACCCAGGCTGCTAAATCACGGGATACCGCTAACCTGCAACTGCAAATGATCCATGACTAACCTCCTTTTTATTTTTGCTTTATTGCAGTTCCCCCCCCCCCCTTGCATATGACATTGCGGATTAAAATTTACTCAAGTTCTTCTACAAATTTTCCGCATCTTAACTCATCGGAAAAGAATGCGCTCGATACGTTATCTATTAATCTGGGCGCCTGGCTTTTTAAAGGAATACGCTGCTTTAAAACCAGCCGATTGCTGCGGACACTCAATCATATATATATTCCCCTCCTTTCAATCTTCCAGGATACATATCCCAAGCCCACTCTCCACCAATTTCTAGAATTTCAAGAATGGTCCCCCAGCGATGCTGTTTGGAACACTCGAAACTCTTTTCGTTTTTTTGCAAAGGTTGCGCAATCTCTCTCGCCTCCAAAACGGAGCCAAGTGTCAATGGACTCTTACAGGCGGGCGGGCGGGCGTATGTGTGTGTCAGAAAAAGCCCAGCACCAACGAGGCTGCCCGTTCAGCAATGACACTTCTTATGCCTCGAAACTTTTGCCGAGGGCTCCCCAATATATCACCCTGGCGCGCCTTGACACCGCGCTCGGAAAGTCCCGTGTCCCCCCCTCATTCACCCCGCCACGCCACCCCACCCCAAGGCGGCCAATACAACCACCGCCTCTCCTTTTCGGGAAGGTACCTCTTCCTCTTGCAAGTTCGCCTCGGACGGGCTGAGCTCTTGCTCGCTTTTGCCGCTGTTCATTGTCTCCGCCGCCGGCCCGAAATGCCCTCTTCGCCTCGCCTCGCCTCGCCCTCGCCTCGCCTCTCCTTTCCGCGGCGCGTCTAGGCTGAGGGGTCACAAACGGGCAGGCGCGACGAGGCGAGGCGCGGCGAGGGAGGGGGAAAAGCAGCGGGGCTCGCGCCCTGGCTACCACCAGCTGCCCTCAGCAGCATACAGAGGGTTCTGGCTGAATGGCGGAGCCCGAGCGTGAGGTGGAAAGCGGCTGGCGGTTGCCGCTGCTGGTTCCCTCTGGAAGGAGGTGGGGAAGAGTCCCAAGCGTTGCCTTTTGCGCGCCTTTGCTCTTAGTTGGCGGAGTGGGTGTCTCCCTTCGCCTGGCGCTGACTCCTTGGGACGACGCGGAGCGCGGAGGAGCGTGGAAAAGAAGATTCCCCCCTCCTCTGAAAGCCCCCCGCGGCCAGAGCACGTGAAGCGACCTCGAGGCTGGAGATTTGGCAAAGCAAAGAGGGAGGAGGAGGAAGAGGAGGAGGCGCTTCGAAGGGTGATAACTTTGGAAGCCTCCTGCCTTTGCTGAAGGCTGAGTAGCCTGTCAGCTGTCCTGGCTTCTCCCACCGAGCCTGCCTGCTTCTCTGAGGGGCCTTTTGGGGAACAAATTTTGATTGGACGCCACGATGGCATACAGGTAGTCCTTGACATATGAAACCACAACTGAGCCTAAAATTTCTGTTGCCTTCTGTTGTTAAGTGAGTTTGACCTCCCCTTCCCCATTTTACCATCTTTCTTTCTTGCCACACTGCCAATGGTTAGGTAACACACTTCTTAAGTAAATCTGACTTCCCCATCGACTTTGCAGGTCAGACGGTCACGGAAGGGGAATACCTCACCCCGGGATAACTGCCACCGTCATAAATAGGAGTCAGCTGCCAAGCATCAGAATTTTTATCACGTGACCATGGAGAGGCCTCAGTAATCTTAAGTGTGAAAAACGGTCATAGGTCACTTTTTGTTTTTACTGCCATTGTTACTTCGAATGGTCACTAAATGAACTGTTGTAAGTCGAGGACCACCTGTACTCTCACAAAACGACTGCCTTGGGAGCATGGCCAGTCACAAAACTCCTGCTTCTTGAGGGTCGAGCGTGTGACGTTCCCACTACCCACTCAAGGCTGTTTCCTTCCTGCACTGCTTGCTGTCACCCAGATTACCTCCGTCAATGCTCTTGCAGGTGGACACATTTCTAAACAAAACTGCATCTGACCACCCTTTTTAATTTCCAAGAAGGCCTCTGGTGTTTATTTTATAATTCATTTTTATCAAGGCGGTGCTAGAGCTTTGGTTTTGCTGCATGGCAACTCCCAACTTTTTTTTTAAATTATTTATTCTTTTTTTCAATAGGGTGAACAGAGAACTTAATAGACGACAAGAAAAGTGGCCTAAGTGTCTTCCCTTTTTGCATCAGTTTATGCTGCCAAAGTAAATCAATCTCATGTAAGACACCACATATTTGTGTATATAGTCAATATTTTTTTCTGCAAAGGAAAAAGCAGTCCTATCAGCAGGAAAATCATGCCTTGCTTAGAAGTCCCACTTAACATTTGACATGCATACAATGTTGCATTGTTCCTTTTAGTTTCAAAGTGAACTGAATTTGAGGAATCTCTAGCAGGAGTTAAAAAGAGTTCAATCCTGAACATTTCCTGCCTTGCTTTGAAAAAATTAGTACAGGTGATCCTGATTTAACAACCGCCTTATATAGCGACCATTTTCATCACAATTATGACTGATGAAAAAGTAGCTTTGTATTGTGATCAATTCTTGCATTTATGATCTTTGCAGGCCTATAAAGCCAAGGAAAACTGAAGTAAAATCATAACACAGTTTCACTTAGTAACTGCTTCACTTTACAATTGAGTTGCTAGACCCAATTATGGCCACTATATGTGGACTACCTATATGTCTTTAAAAAAAAGAATTTATTGATTCACATGTCTTTCAATCAGTAGTATTTAGGATTGTTCTTCAAGTGACATTGATGACTTTGATACTTTTTCTTAGTGATAAATTAGAACCAATTCTAATTTATCAGCTATAATTCTAAAGCTGTCATTAATAAAAGAGAAGATACAGTAATTATTTCCAAAATATGTCTCAGAACATGCTAATTTGGTTCAAGTAGTACATTTAGGAATGAACCTAGAATGTCTCCCCACAAGGAAGATTATCCACTGCAGCTCTATACAATTCATGACCCTGCCTTCTAATCAGTTTCTGGGCAATATCACATCAAACATGATGAATAATTCAAAACTTTGGCAATGTAGGCATGTAGAACAATTATTCATTCTCAGACATGATCTCCTTTTTGGCTGTTCCTGAGAATAATTTATTTGGACATGCCTTTATCCAATCAGTGGATATATCCAGATCAGGAATTTACAGAGAAACATAGGTGGGAGATGCCCTTGAGAAAGAGTAAATCATAATCTATACATATTCAAATATATATTCCTCTCTCTGAACAAGAGTAAAGTATCACTCCAATTCAGAAAAAATCCAAATAAAATGTGATGTTTAGAAAACAATGATGTAATCATGTTGGTTAGGTTAAATTCATGACTCCCTGTTATTTTTAATTATAATTTATAAACATTCCAATAAATAAAATGATTCACTTTGCTTAAATCTTTTGCTCTAGTAGACTTCACACTGAGGTTTATTAATGTGATGCCTGCCTTTCCATCACTAAAAATAAAACTAGATGATCAGAAAGGATATGTAATGATTCTTCATTTCTCTGGGACTCTTTCATGCATTGATAGGAAAGAACACACAGCTCCTTTGAAATCCTTGTGGTTTGTAAATTCAGTGTGTGTGTGAAAGAAAGCTGCATCTTAATATCTTCAGCTGCCTTATTGGGGGGGGGGAGACAGGGAGGGAGAGGGGGAATGCACGTTCAAAATGTAAATTGGAATACCTATTTTAAATGCAGGCACTTCAGCTTCACAATATTTTACTATGGATCAAAAGAGTGTTTAAAATAGGCTCTTTTAAGAGTTAAAAGAGACGTAGGAGGTGTGACATTGGACTCCACAACTGGAAATTTGACTGTTCTTTACTAAAAGCCACCATGAAGGAAGTGGACATTTCTGAACAATTTTCTATCTAGAGGAAGATTTTAGCCCTTTCCCCCTCCAAACCCCTCTCTCCCTTCATTTGTCCCACATGTTGAAATATGTGCATACGTATATGTTTTTTCCAATCGTCATTATTATGAAAATGATGTAGGCAGCTGGAAGAATTTAAACCAGCTCCAGTTTTGAATTCACCATGGTTGTTTTGTTTTTGCAAAACAGGTGACCTACATCAGATTTTCTGCCTAGATATACATCATCCCTGTATATACACGCAGAGAAAAATACTGGCTAAGTTTTAGTCCATATTCCTCATTCAAGTGTGATACATCAGAAACCAGATAAGCCTTTCTGTTGTCCTCATCTGAGAGGCATTTACTTGTACACTCCAGAATTCTAGAAATTAGGAGGAAGGAAGTCAATGAAAGTTCCCTCAAGATTCCTTGGCCATGAGACAAAAGTGGCATTTCAAGCAAGATATCACATGCTTAGTAATCATCTCAAGATTGCTAAAAGTATTGGAGATCTTCAAATAAATCAGATCCATATACAGTAAAAATGAATGGCAAATCACTGCACATGTCAAACAGTACTGCAAGGGAAAAGAATGGAGATACTAACCAGCACTGAATGGTAATCCAGGATCCAATGGTTTAATGACTTTTTAAAAAAAAGAACAATAACAGGATCAGAAAAGAGACAAGGGGGAACATTGATAAAACTGGCACTTCCTGGTCATCGACTTCAGCAGTTTATAAGGACTCTGCCAGAGATTTCTTCCTGTTCTTTTCAGGATGTACAGTTCCTTTGTTGATCAAACATCTAGGAATGTAAGGAACAAGTGCCAACTCTTGGACTGTAATGCCAAACAGCCTGATCAAGACAAGGGCATCTGATTCTATCGTAAGTGAGGGGCAATACCTATGAATATAGATAGAACTTTCCTTTTCAGAGATGGAGAATGCCATGCTGGGAAGGCTTCAGCAGTCTGATGGAGTAGACCATATAAGGAAGTCAACAGTGAGCCTAGTTTTTCTTAATAGTTGAAAGACAATTTCTTGTACTGTGGTTCCATTTTTTGCTTGGGTATTGCCAATATTTATATAATTGCCAAACACTGTCTAGTAAGTTATAGTATTTACAGTTATAGATTTGGTATGTTTCCCAGGCTCTGTCTGAATAAATGTTATTACAGTCTATTTTCTCTGTCCCTCTCACATAGCTGAACTTGATTAGGTGCTAGTGGCATGTTCAGGTCTCCCACAATCATTGCCTCATTAAAGAACAAAGAAAAGTCCAAAATTATGTGCAATATGCGGGGCGGGGGTGGTGGAGCAGAGTGCCTAATGCTGCTATGAATTCCATGTTTTATGCGTGTTTTGATACATCTCCAAATAAAGAAATAGTTTAAAGCCGCAAATGATATATCAGCTAACAACAAGATGTGAAACATCAATAAAAGCTATACTAGGTAATACATCTATAGTAGATGAGACAACTTCCTTGATAATTAATGCTCTAGTCTAAGAAAAAGACAGGGGATTCAACATATACTTTTCCTGGCAATGTTTGTTTACTGAGATAACATTTATTCTTACAGGAGGCAATAGCTGGTATCCTTCCAGATTAATTGTCTCATGTCATTCTTTTCTGGAGAGTCTGAATCTGAAAAAAAATGATGCCAGGAAACTATTGCTTAGCCTCAGTATATCTATTCTATGAGGTTGTTGCAGCATCCCATTTTATTTCTCATTTACATCTTCTTCAAGTAAAGTTAATATTAAAACCACAAAAGTTATCTTAATTTTTCATAACATAAAAAAGAGAATATTGAAGAAAAAAATTCAATGCATATATGTTGATACTATGAAACGACAAATTCTTGGGTTAATTGGGAAGGAACTGAAAAGAATAATGCCAATTTCATCATATAGTACCTTAAATGGTATGGCCAAACTTGGAATGCTATATTAAATCGGGTAATCACATTTTAGAAAATACACAATAAAGCAGAAATGGGGATCTAAAAATTATCGAGGGACTGTTTCCCTACCCATATAGAAAAGCTAAGAGCCAGTTTGGTATAGTAGTTAAGACACCACGCCAGAAACTGGGAGTTCTAGTCCTGCCTTGGCATGGAGCCAACTGATTGACTTTGAGCCAGTCACTCTCTCTCAGCCCTAGGAAGGAGGCAAAGGTTGTCTACTTATGAAAAACTTTGCTGAGCAAACTGCAGGAACTCGTTCAGCAATCTCTGACAATTGGACACAACTTCATGGAAGAAAAAAAACAGAAAAGCTTTGAAGCCTTTTTAGTGTAGTATGGAAGGCAACATAATATTAACTTCCAGTATCATATAATTCACTTCAATGGTGAACATTTGAGATAAGCAAAAATAATGGTTTCTTCTTGCGGCACGTATTGAATTCACTATTACAAAATGTAATTGATGCAATCAACTGGATGGTCTATGGAGATTCTCAGTCATCCAGGTCATGGTTGTCCCAAAGGTGCTTTTTTTCCCAAGAGGCAACTGGACTTTCTGTTTTTTGTTTGAAGACCTTTCGTTTCTCATCTTGGATGAGAAACAACATGCTAGTCAGTCACAGATTCTGGCCAATCACAGTGTTCTAAAATTTCTTTCTCTCTTCTGCTTATGAGACCATTAGGATCTTTTCTGTTTGGGCTTCCACATTACAGGTAATGCTTAACATTTGGACTTGAATGTTCAGAGTGTAGTTCAAGCTTTCTCCATGTTCTCCGTCTATGGTACAACAACAGTTATTAATTAACAGTGGTCAAATTCATGCATCTCATTAAATGTTTTTTTAGGGTTTTCAGTGTCAGCCAAAATCAGCCACTTATGATTTATTAAATAAAACATAATTAAAAGACGATGGCATATATGTTGAAGCCCAATTGGTGACTTCTGGCACCAACTAATATATCATTGTTGCAAATCCTTTCAGAGTGCAGACGGTAACTGCTAGCATTGCAATTTTACATTACGTAAAAACATTCCTTTGTTATTCTCAACAATTATTTCCTGTCTGGCATATTCAAGATTACAAGAGTACAAGAAATTAACCAAAGTCTCTTGCTGCCTCAGCCTGCACTAAAGTGTTGAATGAGCTTATATTTCTGGTTAGATGTCAGAGATCCTTCTCCTCTCCTGTACTTCCAGGACAATTTACTCATATTTATTTCCTTTGTATTTGAAAATAAAAATAACAAGTAAAGCAAAATATATTTTTAAATTGCAAAAACCTATCTAGGGATTGGTGAATATATTTCTAATAAGAGCGACAGTAAGTATTATTCACAGTGAATTGGAAGATACAATATTTTCACATTTAACATTTCAAAGGTTATTTAATTTAGATTAAATATAATATTATTCTCTCCTCTCTTTTTTGGTAACAGTGTAAGCTTCTGAGGCCTGAGGAAGTAAACAGGATATTAAAGAAGATTTGATTGATCAAATGACACAGAATGACACCTTTCCTTTATTTTATTTTATTTATTTTATTTTCCACGTTTTTGTCCTCCCCATCTCCCTTAAAGAAAGACTTTGAGCAATGTACAATTATGATTTATTACATATGGCAAAGAGAAAATAAGCGGCTGGGTTCAGGAAGTATTCAACTTCTCTTTAAAAATAGGAAGTCTAATTTCCAGAAGAAATATTTGTTGGGTTTTTAAAAATGTAATGCTGTAATAATAGGGCAACTGCAATGACTCCATTCTCAGTCAAGATGTTTTGTAAAGTGATAGACTAGGTTTAGGTGGTCTTAGGTAAGATTACTTATCTTATCTCATTTTAGTGGGACTTTAGATTTGCGCCTAATCTAAAATAGACATGCAGACATGTCATATATATATATATAAGTTTGAATTTTTGTTTTTGAGGTTCGTTGGTTTTGTGATGTGGGTGAAGTTGGAGAGAGGTGTGGTGTGTGTTGGTCGTTATGTGATTTGGAAGTGTAATGTGTATTGGTATGGTGGAGGTGTAGTGTGGTACCTTCGTGGTGGGTGTCAGGGGTACGGTCGGGATGATTGTCAGGGTCAGGTCTCGATGAGGATTGAGGTAGTTGAATCGTGGGTGAGGATGATGTAAAGGAATCTGGAATAAGAAAAGGTAAATCATTAATGACAGAAATATTAGCAATAATAGTGTTAACATGTTTGGATTTTATAAAACCGTGTTGATCATGAAGAGATACTTTAAAACCGATTTTACCTAATTTTGAAGTACTCAAAATATTATGGTCAAAGGTAGATGTATAGCGCACTTGACTAATTTCCCCTATACCGGGTATAAAGATAGATCCTTCATATTCAACTATATTGGAAGTACCATTTGCTGCTGTAATAGAAATATTGGTTGGGTGAATATCATGTAATATGGATTTGTCATTGGTGGTATGGTGTATGTTTCCAGAATCGATGACCCATAGGTGCGTGGTATCACGCAGGTATTGTTGGGTGTTGGGAAAGATGCTGAAAGTTTGGGATTCGGAATTAGAATATATAGATTGTTCAGTATGTTGTCCCCTTCCGTCTTTATAATCTTTGTGTGTGGGACCCTTTCTAATGTAAAATTCAGTGGCCATGGATCTTTTAGGTTCAGTATGTTCTTTGATAATATGATTTCTTTTGTTAGTCTTGCCTGAAGGGGTGTATCCCCTTGTATCATGAGTGTGGGTGGTGTTGTCACCATGTGGAGGATGGGAGTTGTAGGTATGATAATGTCCTCTATAGTTACAAGAATTAAAATTATTTTGATATTGAGAGGGGTGTTTCTGCCAGTTTTGGTAGAAGGGTTTGTGTGAAGAATGTGAAGGATGGGACTTATGTTTAGGGTAAAGAGGGTGGTCAAAAGAAGTAGGGTATCTATCAGTATGATAGAGTCTTCTATCTTCATCTATTAATTTGGATTTGATTTCAGTGACAGTGTACATGTGGGGGGGTAAGGAGTGGAGACTATTAATGAATCCTGACCAACCAGGGATGTGTTTAATAGAATTGAAAATGATACCAATCATGGCAGTTTCAGGTACAGGATGATTGCATTGAATCAGTTGTTTTCGCATGGATTCGAGGTGGAAAAGATGTATGGCCATAGATGTGCCAGGTTTATATATGGTGCTATAAAAGTTACTGGCAAGAGTAGCGATAATTGCAGGCGAGGGTTTGTTGTAATGGTTTTGTAAGTATTGCCATAGTTCTTGTGCAGTAAAACCTGTAGGTATAGAATGACCAATATCACTTTCTAAAGTTGACATAAGAGTGGCATAAACACTATTGTGAAGAAAAGTTAAGTCAGATGACCAAGGTTTATTAGGGGGAGATTCAATTATAAGAAATGTGCCTTCTCTTAAAAAATGTAAATGAGTTTCTTGTTCCCAAGAAGGGAAATTATTACCTGAGGTTTGTAATTTTTTGAAGTTTGGTGATAAAGGTAATGTTGTTTAAAATGTTGCAAAAGAGTTTCAATTTCTAAATTCACTTAACAACTGTCTCACTTAGCAATCTCAATTTTGGGCTCAATTGTGGTCATACATCAAGGACCACTTATATAGGAGATTTTAGCTATAGGGAAGGCTAGCATCACATTATGGACAAACTGAATTCAACTGTGCAGCCTCTTATTGCCCCCTTCAGATTTAAAGACTGGAGGTTGTTGGAAGGGGAACTGAGTTGAAAAATGATGAAAATCTTTCCAGCTACAAAAGTTAAAGAGCCCTTTTGATAGTTTGTGCTTGGAGCAACAGGGAGAATCCTATACATTTCAATGACTATGATTTTTTTTAATTATGTGAGAGATATTTAATAGAGAGTGCTGAAACTAGTATGTCCCAAGAAAGCTCAGATAAGATCTTGTCATTCTTTGTTCTTGTTTTGATCTTACTGGGTATCTTCGTTTCTCATGCTTTCTCTTGTGCAAAGTCCCAGACTCTTTTTCTTATGATCTGGGGCCATAGCAGTTGGGAGGAAGGCAATGGGCCTACTTAGGTCTGCTTCAGAGATTCATGACTATGCTTGGGCCAAAGCGATCCAGTCTCTTCCTGCTCAGTCAGGCAGTGATTTGGTAGGACAGATACTTTTCCCAGCCCTGCCATTCTAGTCTTTAGCAAGTCTCCCTCTTGACAAAAGTGTGATAGCAACTGTCATGCTTCAACAGAAAGAGAAAACTAGCTGTGCCCACTGCCCAGTCAAGCATTACACCACAAAAGATACCAAAAGAGACTTCCCCAAGTCATTTCTCGAGCCAGTATAAAAGCAGCCTGTGGACAGCTACTATAGATTTGATCTCCCTCTCCAGACTACTCACTGTCAGCTGGGAGTGCCTTATTGGTTAGTGTATGGTGGGGGAAATCCCAGTTCTGAATAATCTTGAAATCGCCTACAATTTACTTTCTGTAAATTGCATCAAGACAAATTCCTTGTCCAATCACACTTGGCCAATAAAAAATCTATTCTACTCTACTCTACTCTACTCTACTCTACTCTACTCTACTCTACTCTACTCTACTCTACTCTACTCTATTCTGAATGATGCCCAGACTACATTAGTCAATGATGGATTTATTCACACCTTAGAAATTACGATATTTCTATTTATTTAAATATATAACATAAAGCAAAGAAGAACTTTAAAGGAGTAAGTACTAGGGCTGTGCAGGACTTCAGCTTTTAAGGAAAAGGTGTTTTAGAGCTCATGGGAGTACAAATGTAGCATCTGCCCAGAATTCCTAAAACCAGCTATGATTTTTCCCAGGGACTGCACACTCACCAAAGAATCTTTGAATCAAAAATGGTGCACTATTGCATTCAACATGTATTTAATGAACAAAGTTTAATTTTCACATAAATTGCATGGGTTTGACCCAGTGGTTTTTTAGCTGCTAAGCTTATTGATGAGTTTTAAATATTGTAAAATGTTAGTAATTTGAGTTATTTGCAAACAAAATTAAGTAAGAGATAAAATTTAAAAATAAGTAAATGAACAATAATTGGTAATATGTGAAGTAAAATAAGCCACAATCACTATGTCAGCCTTACACGACCAGATAAGCTAATTCTACTGTATTGTAAAACTATATTAACATAATCTTGCAAGTCTGAAAATACAGTTAATCCTGCCATCTCCTTTATAGCCCAAAAAACTAGGGAGGGTCTCTTCTGAGCCTTTTGCCTCACCCATTTTGCACATGTGGGTTTTGCTGTCTCTTATCAGATGCTTCCCTAGGTATCACCCCCCCCCCATCCCCGAGCAATTGCAAGAAATTATACAAGTGCTTGCATTATCAAAACATAATTTTATTGCATATAGCTGCTATATGCCATCAACAGAACCCAATTTTAATGAATGGAAGGCAGTCACAGAATCTAGGAAAAGCCTGGGAAATGGGGCTATCTTTTTTTGTGCATAAGAAGGGCTATAAAAATCAGCCCTGAATTTGGCAGTCACCGATCAGGCTTAAGCAAACTGGTTGAGTTAATTAAAAGAGGCAAACAGATATGAAATGTTTACATGCTGCAGAAAGGGGCCTATTCTGCTATACCAAGGGGGAAAACAAACTGGAGGTAGTACAAATACATAGGAATGCCCTTATGTTAAACTGATGGATGCCAGTGGTGGACGCCCGATCCGAACCACCACTATTGGTTCGGATCGGGCGAACCAATAGTGGTGGTGATGGAAGGCTCCGTCCACCTGCCCAGATACTTCTGTGTATGCGCGTGAGTGCCCATGTGTGAACTGGTACCGACCGGTTTTGACCTGATGAATGCTGGAGGAAGTATGTATATGTTAATCAATCAATGCAAAAGACACAAAACAAGCATTATCCCATGGCTGGATAGACCTGAAAGAAATGCAGTCCCTATGCACAACACTATTTTAATGAAGCTTAAAGTCACTCTTAGGCTCGGTATCACCTAACAACTGCTTTGCCCTTCCCTTGTTGTATAAAAAGCAATCATTTGACAAAATTGTCTCTTCCCTGAAAGAAGGCCACTGCCCTACAGCATTCCCCCCCACCTTTGTTATTCTAGCTACTGCAATACTGTTCTCTTTCCAGTGGGGAATGGGCCTCCCACTGGTATGTATGGAAGATAAACAATTGAGAAATTGAGCAGTTAATCAAAGCTGTTCCAAGACACAACAGAGATCTTGGGTCTCTGCTTGAGCCTGCTTGTATTAAAATTTGCAGAACATAACTGGACAGGACAGAAAATGAAAACCGCCACATTGCACAACCCAGATATGCTCAATTTGAAGTTAAAAGTAGCAGATTACTTTGGATAATAATCTGGTGAATTGGAATGGAATCAGAATAGGATCTGCACAAATACGAATACACAGCAATATTATATAAATCAGATAGAACAATGTTTGACTGATAAAGTACTGTTTATTCACTGGTAAAATAGAGGGAAACTAGTAGCCCAGACTAGATGATAGAATTTTTGCATCATTTGTTCAATCTAACAAATTGCTTGCACTTTTGTTTATTCCTTTATTTGATTTATACACCATCTTTCTATTCTGGCTGGTAAACAAGGCAGCTAACAAAACTTAGGCTTCTGTTGGTGAAGGCTTTTAAGTCGACTTCTGCAAGAAGCATCTTTTTCTGCAGTGATGCAATACCTACAGAACAGCTGCTACCATTTTGTGTACATCAAATCCCATCATTTCCATTTTTTAAATGAATACTGTTAAGACCCAATTACTATATTCTTACCAATTTGTACCTGGATGTCTTAGATTTTGCATTTGGATTATTACCTATTGTCATGTCTGATATTTGTACTCTGGCTTAAGTTATGGATGTTTGTTGGTTTTCCTCATGTTTCAGTGTTATGCTTTTTATTTTTTAATCTCTGCATGCTGTTTTGAAAGGGCTTTTGCTTTTGGAATCTGCTCAAAGGCATCTGACATAAAATAAGAAGGTAAACAGATACACAAATATCCAGCAACTCATAAATAGCATATCAAACACTTTCTCCAATGTCCACAGATGACCGCAGATTTCACATTGGCAGAAAGGAAATCCAGCAACTAGATTGCTAGTTTCCGGCTGCTAAAATGCTAGCAAGAAATTAGCATCCTGCTTTGAGTCCCTGGCAGGAAAAAAAAAATCTCATGGCTTTGTCCTTTGCCTTGTAGCTCTATTCTGCTTTGATGGGAGAGAAGAGGACAAAGAAGGGGAAGGAAGAAGTTTGTTCAAGAATAGTGCTGGGATCCCATTGTGACTCCTGGAAGTAGAAAAACCTCTCCTGCCACACATGCTCTATGTGTGATTGCTTAACAGAGTATAGAATAATAGAGTTGGAAGGCAAAGCGTGTGCGCGAAGTGGACTGGTGGTAACATTGATTGAACTTGAAATCCACCACTGCCTTTCATCCAATGCTTCTGACCTTGATATGCTATTAGGAAGGCTCCTTCTTGGAATAGAAGGGGGAACTAGATGGCTGTTGCCCCTGATCAAGCAAATTTTCTTTTAATTGCCTCATTTATTTATGTTTTATCCTATTTAACAGTAACAGTGCTTCAAAATCCCGTCCCCCTCCCATTATCTGACTTAAACAGATAAACAGGTTTCTCTTCCTCCACAGTTAGAGAACAATATCACCGTTGTTTTAGAATTCCTTCAAGTTATGAAGCTTCAGCTAATCACATTCCTTTCTCTAAAGTAAGCTTCTTGGGACTTCTTTGTTTTAAGGTAGATGGGTAACCTTAAATTGCTCCATCCATCTATACTTGATGATCAAGAGGCACTTGTGCTTATCATTCTTTCATGGATCCTGAGATTTTTATCTAAAGGCATGCTGTTAAACCACAAATCCACCCTCCCTGAATCTACCCTTCCGTCACCCTTCTTCTTGAATAGCCCTGATTTCTTGGCTGTTCTTCCACCTGGATGTGAGCCCAGTTTTCTTAATCCACATTGACCACAATTTCTCAAATTAACAGATACAAACAAGTATATTCAGTTTCGTTGACTGAAGCCTTTGCTCCTAGAAACCACAGCCACTCTGGTATAGACCAGGTTATAGACCAGTTCTCATGGAATTTTTGGAACTGCAATCCTATCTATCTAAAATAAATAGCCATAAACTCAATTTCAAATGTTAAGAAAGAAGCTGCTATCTGGAGCATGATCAACACAAGCATAGCTTTGACTGTCCACATAGTAGCTCCTGGGCATTATCATGAGTACAGAATGGGAATGGCTCCACAGGAACATTTGGCCCCTAGTGCTAGGCATATTTTAATACAAAACTATGGAATTACAGAATAACAGAATCAGAAGGGACCTTGGAGGTCTTCTAGTCCAATACCCTGCTCAAACAAGAGACACATTTTGGACAAATGGCTGTCCAATCTCTTCTTAAAAGCCTCCAGTGACAGAGCCTCTACAACTCCTGGAGACAAGCCATTCCACTGATTAATTCTTCTCATTAACAGAAAACTTTTCCTTAGTTCTGGATTGGATCGCTCTTTGATAAATTTCCATCTGTTACTTCTTGTTCTACCCTCAGGTGTTTTGGAGAATAGGTTGATCCCCTCCACTCTGTGACTCCATTCTGAGCATCTTTGAAATTTTGAACATCTTGCTTTTTAGTGCTTTCAGCTTAAGAGGACGCTTAAGAATGTGGAAGACCACATTCAGGCAAAGGAAGAAACAGCTACACTTCGTAAGTCAGGCTGTGTGTTGCCTGAGTGGAAATTAAAAGTGCTATCCATTGTTTTGTTTTGTAAAGGAAATTGGCCACATAAACAGCATGTCTAGATGACTCAAACAAAGCCAATTTGGATAAAAAGGCAAAGCAAAACACGTAATACAGTGCAGAGATGAAAAGTCTCCTTGGCAGTCAGACAAGCTGTCAAAGTGATGTGGAACACACCAGAGACCTCGAGGTGGGCTGGTAAAAGTCAAGATTACTAATGAAAGAACAGCAAGTAATATCAGCAAATAGACAGCTGGACATAACTAGAGGCCTGGGGGAACACCAAAGGGAACCAAAATATTTAGGCGGCCCCTGAGTTTATGTGCACGAAACACGTTTTCAAAGGTTTGAAGATGGTAGGTTTGTTCCATCTTGCCAACAGCGTTGTGTGTGAGAGAGATGATATTTTTTCCTTTGATCCCATGGCAGTTGTTATTCACACTGGTAAATGTCTGAAATGTGTCAAAAAAACCCCAAGCAAAACAAATCAACATTCTATTGGACCAGACAGGATGTGGAAGAGAAACTCAATATGAAATCTCATGGCTTTTCACTTAGCTAATTACACATTAGGACACGTCTGAACTTAAGGTAGAGTAAATATCCCAAAAAAAACAGCTTATGTTTTGAGGAGGGTAGTAAAATCCTGGTGGGACCCCTTCTCTATCATGAGCTATTACAAGCTTAATCAGCTCTGCTAGTGACTTCCTCAGAGCAATGCTAGGCTAGAGACATGGTAGGAACAATACACTCCAATTGCTTGATAATATTTGACTGTGTAATCAGAAAAAAGGAGGTATAGAGAGACTAAAACCCCTCTCTCCCATGCCAAATTTTATATTCAAGATTGCTTTACCAAACATAGACTTTGGAAGAAAATGTGATGGCAGACTTTACCTTGATAGTAAAATAGGATCTTATAACTAATAAACTATTAATTATTTTCCATTACATTTTCCATTATTGCTAAATGAATCTATTGTTCCATTTGTTTATTCATTATATCATTGCATCATTAATGCAATGGTGACAAACAGTAGGAGAAATTAAGTTTGGTAGTGCCAACTGATGGTATCCAAAACAAACCTTGTACTGATTCAGTACCGTAAGGATGTTTTGTTAAAATCTATACATATACCTACATACATTCACTACACGTCTTGACACCACCAAAAACAAAGCAACAGAGAAAAAAAATGGCTGATTATCTTGCCATTACCCCTGTTGCCAGCAAAACTTTTCCATCTGGGTCTCACTTCTATCTAAAGATGCCTAGAGGATGAAGGTGAGATGGTCATTCACATACGGATTCAACAGAAGCATCAGAGAGGACACTGAATTTGCAAAACCCTCACACATACATAGGGCATGTGTATGTGTGTGTGACCTGCATACCATAACTTTAGAACTAATTACATAATTTAAAAGAAAGAGAATAAATCTCAGCAGAGTGAAAAGACCGTGACCATCCTACCAATGTGTTTGCTCATTCTGTTAGGCAGTTTTTAATTGTCAAAGGTCAACCACAAGGCTGATGCTCCTTTTTCTTTGTCTTGAAAAACAGCTTGGATAGAGATTAACTTCTCATCCTCCATCCTGTTGAATACATAGTCAGGGGTCAGGATGCAGGCACAAAGCCAATGAGAGCATGAAATTGTGCCATTCTGCCTACCCAGCTTAGCTGTGCCTGCCCACTAAATACCCGTGTCCGTATTTTCCCTCTCACACCAATTGAAAACAAGCATGTTGTTTCCAGTCTGAAAAGAACACGTTACCTAATTGAGCATGAAAATTATGTGACCATTAAAAGCATTTGACAGCTATACGTATTCAGAAATATATCACACTGCCCAGGTAGGGGCCTTTCTCTTGACACTCTGGCAGGATTACTTGGCTAGTGAAAATCTGCTATGCTTGATGAAGCTGCAATATAGCTTTCTAGGATCAGAGCAGAGCAGGGTTGGGGCAGTTTAGTTCCTTCAGGCAATTTCTATGATTTTGCAGCCTGGGTGACTCCCTTGCCATTCAATTTCCTGTGCTTTCCTCAGCATTGTTTAAAATATTTACCCAGTCTGTTTTAAGCCCTTGGGCCTCCCAGGGGTCTAGCTATACCAGCTCTCTTATCAGAGCAATTTTGACTCATTAGCCTTTCCTCTAATGACTTTTTACCATTGGAATGTGGGGAGGGAGATGTTACTCTGCATTCATTTGATATCTTGGAAGCCTTGTTGCAAGCTTGCACATGTTCCTTAGAAATAATTATGATTAGCAGATGTGTGTATTATTGGAAAGATAAGGTGACTTCCAGGAGATAGTGCCTGGCTATTGCATGTTTGAGAGCACATACGTGATTATGTCCTCGGAGAAAATGGCCAGGATCCAAACCAAAGAACCAGGCAATTTGTTCTGGGCTCTCATGAGGTTTTGTGACTCTTGCTCCATCTGCAGTCTCTTGCAACACACAGGACTATGGGAGCCAGTTTGATCACCCTCAGACTGGGAGTAAGTGAGATTTAAAGAGCCCACATCACTGTGCCTTATGGGCTAAACTGGAAGAACTGGCCAATAGGAATATGAACTTTGCTGAATAGGTTGGAATTTCCAGGAACTGTCACCATGTCTCTAAGGCACCAGATGCAATAGACCAGAAGCATCTGAAGGGCCAATCAAAACATTATGTAGTTACTTGCTAAAACTAGACTACTAAGGTCTACCTAGTCTACCCTTCTCCTTTCAGCAGTGACAAGACATGTGCCGCTGAAATTTCAAGAGTTAGGTGTGAAAAATGGGGTTTTTTTTCATGCCAGTAATGCTATGCCCTTTAGTAATAATGAGCAGTAATATTACAACAGCAATGTTCACATTTCTTTTTATAGTGGTGTAGCTTCTTACTGGAGTTGAGGGACATTATTTAAAGATCGTGAAAACTCTACCTTTGGATAATTGTCTCTGTGATGCTAACCCCTTTTTGATCTCTTTGGGGTCAATAGGCCACTTGGTCAGCATGCTATTTGTTCTGGTCTTTGTTTCTGGTTAAGTGAAGCAACTGTTTTAAATCCCTATTTAAATGTGTGGACCAAAGTAGACAGAAAGTTCCTAAAGAATTATTTACAACTCAGCCTTTTACACTCATGCTGATGAGCTTAAATTTTCATGCTTGGACAAGATCATGAGTTGAGACTTTTTAAAAAAACATAGAATATAAACACACACACACATATATGCAGATCATTTCTTTTTAAAAAAGGAATATTGAAATAAAACATGTTTTAATCACATTCTAATAATAGCTATTGATCCCCATGACTTCGATGAATTGGTCCAACCCAGCACTACATTTTATGATAGCAAATTCCAAAGTCTGATTATTTTTTTTTACCCCAAACCCCACCTGGTGGTTCTTGAACATGTTCAAGTTGTTTGGGGAATGATGTTTCATAGAACATGTTTTAAGAAATATTGCTATAGAACATGCACAGCTCTCCTATGAGGCAGAGCAATAAAAACTAGCGGTAGGGCAGCCAATTCTCTTATTCAAAGAAAGTATGTTCACCATTCTCCTGAATGTACAGCCAATCCCTGGGTTAAGAATGTCTGACTTAAGGACAACCCCTAGATATGAACAGGCTTTCTATATCTAAAAATGGTGAACACTGAGCTGCCAAACTGCTGAAGCCACATGTTTTTAATACACAGCCCATTTTCAGCAGTTCCTGAAAGCATAATGTGGCTTCAGTGGTTCATCAGCTAGAGGGAAGGCAACGCCGTCCACAGTGGTGGGATTCAAGTAATTTAACAACCGGTTTTCTGCCATAATGATTTCTTCCAACAACCAGTTTGCTAAACTACTCAGAAAGTTAACAACCGGTTCTCCTGAAGTGGTGCGAACTGGCTGAATCTCACCACTGGCTGTCCACCATTTTTAGTAAGTAGCAGTCTGTTTGTAAGCACAAGTTACAACTTAAGTAGACATTTGAGTTAAAGACAATGCTAGGAATGGAATTTGTTCTTAACCCAAGAGCTGCCTATAATATTAGTTTACTCTTATGCCATTGAGTTATAACAGCTGTTTACTGTATGGAGAAATACTGTAGCCACTACCCTGATCTATCTCCAAGGAAAAACCTGTAGTACTGTAATCCTTTTTTATCGAATTAATCCACCTTATTGGTGGTCTCCCTTTTTCTACATCCCTCAATCTTGCTAATCATAGCTATTTTTCTAGTCCAACAACTCATAGGCCACCACAGGCCAAAAGTATGTGAATTTCTACTTGTTGCTGTTGCTTCAACCCTCACTAGGTATATAACACCATGAAATTAGCTTCACAGGAAGGCTAAAACTACTTTTATTGTGATTGACTAAAATAACAACATCTTGAATGTCTGATTGTGCTGTACCTATTCCTCTTCTTATAAGTGAGTGAATTAGACAAGTGTCTGCCTGAGGCATTTCCAGATGTTATCTCAGGGCTCTGCACTTAAAAGTTGCTTCAACCTTTTTTGTCTAAGTAATGGTTCCTACATATCTCTGTAGCAGCCAGCATTTTCTTAGTCCAGGACTGATTGATTTATCCATGCCACTCTTAGAAACTATTTCCAGATCCATATATTGAAAGCATTTACCTTTTTCTCTCACTTTTTTTTGTGTCCACCTTTCAATTTGTATCTTAGCACAAAAAAGATTTTTGACACAGAAGTACCTTCATGAATGTCTCCACACTTGCCACTGCCTTCCATCTTCTCTACCTCTCCAGCACACTGTCCATTTTATGTATTTGTGAATTAAGGAAACAAAGCAATTTACCACCTTAATTGGAACCCAACAAATGCTATTAAAAGAACAAATAAAGTATGTAGTAACATCAGATGGCAATCAATTTTAAGAAAACACACAACTATTGAATAGGGCCAGAGTATCTGCATAAGTTATAAGTTCCGTTTGAGAGAGAATATTTGCCATAAGTATCAGAGGTTTGGAAAATATTCTGGGGTTTCACATATCTGTAACTAATAGAGAACAAGCTGCTGTATATGCCTAAAGGTTTTGCCTAAGCAAAGTTTGGCCTTTTTTTTTTTTTTGTCATTTCACATTTGAACAAATACTGGAAAGGCCTTTGACACATATAAAAGCATAGTGCTGTTCTTTTAAGAATTGAATTGTTTGCTTCTGCTTTTCTTTGCGTGTGATGCCCCTTGACTTTGTCAAGTAGCTATCTTTCTCTTTTGAACCAAGTGGTTGGCTAGAGATGGAGTGAGTTAGTGGATTCACATGACTAATGCTGGATTTTGCCCTCTGCTTGGCTTTCCAGGTCTAAGTGATTGATTGGCTTCTGACTGTGCTCCTAGATGCTAAAGCTTTGAGCAGCCTGTAAACAGAACAAGCCTAAAGGATCTGGAGTCCCCATTGGACACTAGTGTTGCCAGTAGACCTGTGGCAAGATATGTCATCTTAAACATGCCTCTGGCTGCTCATGGTTTGCTCTGATGGTTTGGGGTGAACTTTAAGTAGCAAAGGTGTGATCAAGAGACTCCTCCATTGCCACATGAAAGACCCTTAGGTGGGCAACCCGCTATTACTGATCAAGGAAATTCCATTATAAAATTCCAGAGCTCATCCCAGCCAGATTACCCCCGAGACTGGCATGATGGTGCCTAGTGTGGCCTTCAATTAGTCCCTAAAACAGTAGTGTCATGGACAAGCATCTAAGAACTTCATAGTGTGGGACTATCACAAGGGTGTTTCATGTTTGAAATGTGTAGGTATTTGATGATACTACCAACTATCAGGTGTTTTTCTGAGATAAACTGTTAAATTCAGGGTTTTTAATCCAAATATCTTTTTCTCAATCCCCCATAATTATCTCAATTTGTCCACACAACAAAATAACATAACCCCTTCTGTCTATTAACAATGCTTAACAATAATCTACAATGTTGAAAAAAATAATTTAAAAAACCTGTGAGATCGTCATGTGTAACTATTTAGTTTCTGAAATACCATTAAAAAATAACAAGTTCGTCTCTGTCTCCGATGTTAATATCAGGGTTTAAGTCTTTCGGTGCCTGAATATGTTCATTTTGCTTTTTTCCTGTATTTTTTGTGTATATTATTGTTGAGGATTCTACAAGGAAACTGCACTGAATCTTGTAACTGCAATGCCCTAGCAAGATCTGCTATGAGCCAGTGAGAAAGAACATTGTGCAGATGAAGGTTATGCAAAGAAGTGTTCATTGGAAAAGAACCGTGGAGTCTGGAACTTAACCTTGTAATTTCTTCAGACTCAGCCTCTCACCTTTTGTGAGCACATAGTATATTAAAACTACCCAGAGCCAATGGGATCTAGTCAAGTCCTCCATCTTTATTCCCAGTGAATCCAGCAGGTGCCTTGCCTCCCCTATGACATGCTTAACTAATCTCAAAGTATGTAAATACCAGAGGGCCTTTACTCTGGCTTCATGTCATACCCTCCCCTCAGCTGTCCTTGAAAGCTGAA
This sequence comes from Masticophis lateralis, assembly GCA_030761175.1. Taxonomy (NCBI): domain Eukaryota; kingdom Metazoa; phylum Chordata; class Lepidosauria; order Squamata; family Colubridae; genus Masticophis; species Masticophis lateralis. Next base: position 184,569,434 of record JAUDYJ010000002.1, on the reverse strand, counting down.
ACAGGAAGAGAGACAATGCCCCTGTAACTCTGGACAGAAGTCAGAAGGAACAAACCATGTGCTTCTCCAGTGCCTGTATTACAGAGACTGTACTAGCCTCATTTCACCATTACTACACAAACACCAAGAGTGTAGAGGGCAAATCTATTATCTCTGCTGCTTTCAGATACCAATCCTATCCCAACATGTAGTCAGGTTCTGTGCAGCATTTAAAATACATCGGATAATGACTGGTACCATAAATTAAGACTACATGAGCACCTAGTTCATGACACTAGTACACTCTATAATGTGCCATATACTAATCTTTATGCCCCTCCTACGTCCATCTAACGCTCCTAAACCTTCCTTTTGTTTTTTTAGAATTGCTTTTAATATACTTTTAATACCTTTTTAGCTTTTAGAAAATTTTATACTTATATATCTTTTATACCCTTTTAATTGACCATAATCCAGATGTGATTTGACTAGAAGTCTTCAGATGCATTTTGCATGTTGAAAACATTGGCTTTAAGAAATGCTTCCAAGTTGTTCCCAAAAGAAAATACAAATCACAGAAGGGGACTTTTAGCTTCAGAAATAGCTAGGGCAGCATTGTTACACACTGAAAAATGTAAACACTGTTTACAACTCTGTTTAAAAAGCTTTGGGGAAAAGTATTGGGAAGTGCAAATACAAGGCATTCAACATCTTTGAGAAGTGCTAATCTCCCAGGCTTTCCTATACTGAAGGAAAAATCTAGCTTCAGTGGCTCCATACATTCACATGTCAAAAGGGCAACAAACATACAGTGTGTTTAGAGGAAATGCTAGCAATGTTTTTATCTTGATTTTTTCTGTATTATTTCATGGTTTAATACATTGTATGAACAGTCGCAGAGACAGTAATCGTAACAATAGGCTTATGAAGATTATGATATTGTTTAAAATGATTAACAAAGTTTTACCTCTGGAAGTTATACAAAAATGAAGTCCCAACTATGTTTGGTGAGGCTTATTCCCAAGGGACTGTAGGACTGCAATGTTAGGCACAGGAGAGCACCACATGTTGTATTTCTGACAGCAGAATCTTTTTTCACTGTTTCATGCAGCATGTGTAAAAACAAATCTGGATTGAAGCCACAATATGAAGCCTTCATGATATCAACTCCAGATGAGTTACTGAACTACATATTTGTTTGACCTTGTTTGAAGTTACATGTGCAGTTTCAACTATTTAAAGAAAGCACTAAGGATGTGCAATCATCTAAAATATGTCTATTGAAGTTAACAAGTCTTTTTATTTTATTTTTTAAAAAAAACCCTCTTCTTTTTGTGCAATAGTCTGTTTGCTGCCTTCCAAATGAACTGGACCATTCCCACCGTCTCCAATTAACAGAGTTCTAAGTCAGGTTTACTGGAAAAATGAGGTGACATCCAAGATAGTATCAGTATGAAAGATGAGTTTGACAGTTCCCTGACTTCATTAACAAAGGAAAAAAAACAAAACAAGAGGCAATAGAGATAATGAAGTCCACTAAAAATATAAACTATCAAGTGGAATGTGACAATGGCACATTTTATTTTTTATATTTTAATAAATAAAATTAAGCTGCATAATTGCATGACTAAATTTCCAGACTAAGCAAAAAAAAGTTAGATCTTGCAAACACAAAGTCCAGAAAGCAAGTGGTACATCTCTGATATAATTCTGACCATGATCCAGGAAGGCTTTCAATTCTTCACAGGTGTTGATGTTGCTTTCATCATCTTTTTGAGATGATGATAGTTTGGGAGGATTTTCATTAGAAAGTCCAGCTGTAATGTTTGTGGCTAAAATGAAAAGCACAATGTTAGAAAAATATACATAAATCTAAACACATCTGCTTAAAAGAAGCAACTGGACCACAACTTCCATACATCCCGATCATCATGGCCAATGCTCACAGATTATAGAAATTGTGATCCAGAAGATTTGAGGAAGACTCAATTGCTTATTTTGGTACAGAAATGCAACGTATCTAGCTCTCTGATGACTTGAAGGGAAGGCTTTAACTCAGCAGTAAAAGACGTGATAGCCTCTTTCATGGATGTCACACTGGAGATTCGGTTTGTATGATTACTGTCACCAAGCAGTTTTGAAATCATTAGGTTAGATGGATCAAGGGACTGACTTGTTTTAAGGTAATTCCTATTAAGAAAATTTGTTTCCCAATTTCTCCTTCTCTCAAATGACACATCACAAATGTCTTCCTCACAAATATAAGGCAAACATATTTTAAACCACTCAGCAATTAAAGTTTCAGCAATATTCCCAAAATTACTTTAGTTCTCTACACCTTATGCAGTAACTGAGGAAATGCTGAAGCCTTTCTCCATTGTTTCATGCTGAGGAAGATTGGACAAGTTAGCTTGGTCTGAAATATCGACATGAGTGCCAGTCATCATTCATCATCTGATCCTTGGCTACTCTGGCTTCTTCTTCAACCAGCTAGGAAACCAGAATCATGATTTTAAAGGAGGTTTCTGTTTTTTTATTACATGTGAATTTACAAACTATAGTGATAATAGTAGCACTATAACAAAAAACCACTGCTAGAATGTATAGAGTAGAAGTGAAATATAGTAATATGTCACGTAAATAGTCCCAGTTTTGCACAAACTATCTTCTTTTTGTATTTTGTTGAAAATCAATAAAGTATTTATTAAAAAAAAAAAAACCTGACTGCAAAGCAACAGCGTAGCCTGACCTAACCTAAGCTCAGTATGCCTGTTTATCTGAAATCATAGGTCATTAACAAAAGTCACAAAACTCTTTTATTGAACAGTGCATCCCTTATCCTGGGAGAAAGAGACTGATCATCCACAAAAGACAGGGTGGTTTGTAAAGGAAAAGGCAAGAAAGAGATGCACCTCTATCCTATCTCAACTGGACCCTCAGACCAAACTTATCTGGTCACAATCTTCTCTCTCTAATACTATTTATATTGCCAAGATTTTGACCCCACCCCCCAAATTTGGTTAAATCTGAGGTCAAAGTAGGAAAACTTTATCAACAGGATATTATGGGATACAAATCACAAAGTGCACATTTTTCAGGGCTCTGCTCACTGATTGGATTGGTAAACTCACACCCCGCAAATCAGGCAATCTTGTGATTGAAGAACTCAAGCTGCTTTGCACGCTTGTTGCCTACTCACCTGTGGCCGCTCAGTTTGCACTCGACGAAGACAGTCTGCTCCGTAGATGACAGTGTTCTCAGGGATGACTTCGTATGTGTTGACGTTGCAGCAGGCACCGATAATGCAGCCACTTGTCAGGATCACATTTCTACCAACAAATGCTGTAGATGTAGAGAGGAAGATGTAGACAGAGAAATTCAAGAGCTAAAACAGAGACGTGTGTATGTGTGAGAGAAACATCTTTTATGTCTAGTCTTCTCTGTGTTTAGGCAATGTTTTTCTAAATTGTGGGGTAAAGGCATATAAAAGGAGCCATGGTGGTGCAGTGGTTAGAATGCGATACTGCAGGCTACTTCTGCTGATTGCCGGCTGCCTGCAATTTGGCAGTTCAAATTTCACTGGCTCAAGGTTGACTCAGCCTTCCATCCTTCTGAGGTTGGTAAAATGTGGAGCCAGATTATTGGGGGAAATATGCTGACTCTGTAAACCGATTAGAGAGGGCTGTAAAGCATTGTGAAGCAGTATATAAGTCTAAGTGCTATTACTATATGCAGGCACATATTGATTGACCACTGTGCTAAGGAAGAATGGCACAAGGAGCCCTCTTCCTCTCCTAGAACTCAGGCAGTTAGCTAATGTGTTGTTTAGTTGCAGAGAACGAAGTTTCCACATCATGACAGCAGGCAGCATAATATACACAGATGATACTTAATTATGTATCTTCATCCTGAGCCAGACCAGAAATATGATTACCCTCCGCTAGAGGCTGTGGTTCAGAGTGAGATAAAACCTTCCTAACAAGATGGAAATGCTATTTGTCCAGAAACCATGTGTCTCACCCTTTGCATTGGTACTCCCCTCCCCCAAAGGAACAGGCTTATCACCATAAGAATTGTTTTGGTTATGGCTGGACCTGCTGTGGAAGCTGTGAGCTCTTTGGCAATTTAACAATCATCTCATTGCCAGTCTGCAAGAGAACAATTTTGCAGTGATTGAACATCCTTTTCATATGTACCGTATTTTTTGCACTATAAGATGCACTTTTCCCTCCCAAAAAAGTGGGTGAAAATGTTTATGTGTCTTATGGAGCTAATTTTGCCTATTGCACTGCCTGTCGCTCACTGCCACCCATCGTTGATTGGATTGGCCTCTCAGAATACCACTAATCAGCTGTTCCAGGTGATGGGTATCGCAGTTGCCTATAGCAGCCTCCACCTGTTGCTGTTGCCACCATTCGCCAGCAAATGTGGCTGTGGAAACAGGCAGCAATAGGCAGGAATTGCTGCCGCTTGGAACAGCTGATTGGCGGTATTCTGGGAGGCTGATCCAACTGCCGATAGGCAGCGGCGATAGCTGGGGAATGCTGGCGAAAGCTCCAGCATTCCCTGGCAGAGGCAACAGACACAGAGGAGGCAGCAATAGTGCCATTTCTGGTCAGCCAGCCCACTGATTGGTGGGGCTATGGGAGGCCTGGATCCAGCTGTCGCTCAGCTGACTGGTGGTGGGCAAAATGGAATGGAGCCCTGACAAGCCACGTGCTGGGAGGCAGAGGCAAATTTTTTGAGGAGGAAAACAAGAAAAAAAAAATCTGCCTCTGCCCATTTGCCTCCGCCGTGGCCTGTTTGCCCCATGGGCCATTTGCCGCAGCCCATTCGCTGCCACCGTGGCCTATTCAGGCAGCAGCAGTGGCAATAGGTGGCACACGAACCCCCTCCCCCTCCCCGGAATATTTACTGTATAAGACAAGCAGACATTTCCACCCACTTTTTTTTGGGGGGGGGGGAGAAAGTGAATCTTATAGTCCGAAAAATATGGTACTTTTGTTCTGGGAAATGTGCCAGGATGGTACCATTTGCAGTAGTTTTTGTTAAATGGGTTACTGAGCATCATTTTACAATATATCCAGTTTGGATCAATATATTGCCAGTGCAAAGTAGATACTTCTATATTTTTCTTCTGCTGCGCTACCCCACGATTAACTATTGCCCATCCTCAAAGTGAAGTGCATGGGGGGGGGGGGTTATTCTTACAGGTTTGCAAATGATAACGAGGGACCCTATTCGTTTGAAAGTCTTTGAAGATTGGCTGTATTCAACCACTGAGGCAAGAATGTTTTCTAAGTTTTTACTGATATTGCTGTATCATAATAATTATATTATTTATACTCCTTTGTAATTATGTTTAAATTTCATGTAACTGAAAAACTAAAGTTAATGAGAAGGACGGCCATTTTCTCACTTATTTTTAAGTTGTACAAAATAATCATCACATACTTACCTTTTGACTCAATTACATTGTTATCTCCTATTTTCATTGCTTGAGAATCTGCAAGCATGGTTAAGAATATTTGACTGCAGGTTTCCCATATCCTCAGTTCTCCCTAATACAGCAAGAGGCCTTCTGCAGTTCCACTGCCTTCAAGAAAGATCCTGGGAGCCCATTATCCTAACTTTATATCTTTGGATACAGAAGAATAACAGAATGACAGAGTTGGAAGGGACCTTGGAGGTCTTCTAGTCCAACCACCGGCACAAGCAGGAGGCCCTTATCATTTCAGACAAGTGAATTAGATCACATGTAATAAAGTTAAAAAGCAATTATAGTAAACTAGTGAAACCACTCTCTTTAACAAAAGATTCCAATAAACATGTTATTTTTAAAAAGCTGAAATAACATCCCCTATTTTTTCATTTGATTTTTTTCTCTCTACTAAATTAGCAATGTGGAAAATAATTGCAATTAAACTAATATTTTATTTATTTTATTGAAGTAGATCCACTTAATAAGTGCTTAACAGCAAACAACATACATCCCAACCAATCCTCTTTAGCCACAAATTTAGGGATCTAAGACTACATCAGAGATGCTTACTGTCTGATGCAAACATATATCTTTCTAATCTTCAATTTATTCTTGAAAAGGATACAACAGCCAACTTCAAATACATTATTAGTGCCAATGACCATCGGTTTGGTTCCTACTTCCTCTGTATTAGGAATAATGTTTTCAGGATAGCTGTAGAGATGGAAAAGGTGTTTTGACTTTTTTTGTTTAAAAACAGGCATGTCATGCCCTTAAAACCAAGAATTTTATCTTTAAAGTTTGATACTAACTTGAACCTTTTCATTAAGCTGCTATTCTACAGCAGACTCACCAACTGTTAATCAAGGTTATTTCAAAACACAGAGATCATTTTGTAAGAATGTTTTGACAAAATAATCATAATAATATAAAAATTAAAAGATATGCTATGGAAAACTGAACTAAGAATAGATTTGCAGGAAAATTTAAATCCGAAATACAACAAAACCTCAAATTTATGAATTCTTGTTCAATAGACTGATTCAATATGCTATTCAAAGTGAATAATGTTTACATATTTTATATAAATTTATGACAGGAGAATACAAGTACATCTATGCATTAATATTTGCTATGCTAATCGGGAAAGCTTCAAATGATTATCTTATAGTTGCAAATATATTTTTCCTTTTGTATGCAACTCATGATGACAATACTAAAAAATGGCTGGTTATCAAATTAATAGAAAAAGCATATTAAATGTTCAGCGTTACAAATTCACTTAATTCATTATGATTATTATACTTAGCATTTACAATTTCACTGAATTGGTATTTATTACAATTAATATTTCCCAATTTCTCCGTTAAGATCACAGACCTGAACATCTACTGAACATTGAAAATTGAAATAAAAAATTTACACTCAAGGTAATATGAAATTATTTCAATGGCTGCGTGCTGCTAATTTACCTGAGTAAATACAATCAATATATGATGCCCCAGGAACAGGTTATTAGTTCCAACAGAGATGGCATGTTCCTGATCCCTTCTATCAAGCAATGCCAACTGTTGTGACTAAGGCAGTATATTTTCTATGTCGCAGTGCCAACCCTGTGGAATAGACTGCCTTTCAAGATTCAGATAGCCCTAACCTAACTGAAGTTTCATAAGATTCTTAAGACTTGGCAATACTCATTTGGCCAGAGTATTGAATGAGCCCTAGGAAATGTGGTGTTATACTGATTTGTATCTCTATTGCCAGTTTGTTCTACTTTTACTTTTTAATGATTGTTTTTGTTTGTATACTGCCCAGAATTGCTATAGGTTGAGTGGCCATGCAAGTGGAATGAATGAAATAAATATCTTAAGAAAGTTGATTAAATAATACTAACCCATTAATTATGATTGCCTGTTCTTCTATGAGATTACCTTCCCCAATCACAATTGGTCCAGCTTCTGCAATGATTCGGGCTTTGGGGTGCACCACTGTCCTAGGTCCTATAAAAAATACTTATTGCTATAATCTTATGTATCATCAAAACATTTCAAGGAAATGTATTATCCTGAGCACAAATTTATCTGAAAATACCAATTTGCTTTAGTCAACATAGGACTGCTGTCAGCCCTCTCTGTACAATTTAAATGGGTGTAATATTTACACATTAAAAGAAGAATCACAATCATTTGCTGCAACTTATTTCATCAACATTTTTATTGTCCTACATTTGAACAAAAAATGCTTTTTTAAATTTTAGATAGTGATCTCTACTTGTTGAAAGGGCAACATGAACAGGGTTTAGAACTAGGATTATGGCAGCAGCATTAAGCAAAAATGGGAAAATGTGCAGCTACCAACATAATCTTTCACTAAAGTATCAAGGGATCATCCACATTCTTGAACAATTGACTGAACTATTACAGCACCACTAGCTATTTACATACCTAAAATGAAAACTAACTCTTTAACTTTCCAAGCTTTGCTGGTTTTAACTTTGGTTGTGGCTTACCACACTATATAAACATAGACAATTTGTTAATAATTCGATGGTATTGTGATATCTAAGTGAATTCAATAATCAAGTTAAGTGTATTGGGCTAACCCAACTATATCATTCTATAAACTTATTTTCTCTTACCAATAGTCACATCTCCTTTGATTTCGCTCTCCACACAAACAACAGCTCCGGGTGCAATCTTCACACTAGAAAAGACATATACAGAAACAGTAGGAGTGATTGGCATTTTTCTCATGCATTTGCTCATCTCTGTCAGAGAGTCCCAGATCCTTGGAAATGCATTTTAAAAAGAATAGAGAGAAAGCTCTCTAGCTATCTGATTGTACCTGGGGGTGGGGTGGGGGAAGTGTACAAAGCAAAAGTGATGAGAAGACTTAATCTTGAGCCACAGTAGTGCTCAGTAAAAGTTTAAAAGTCCTCACATGGAGGAATTATGCAATTTTCTGTGGTTCTGTATCACAGCTATTAACCAGTAACTGCCTGCAATGACAGTTTAAATTTAATTAGACAGTTTGAGGGCAGGGAGCTGTTTTGTCAGTAATAAAACATTGTTATGTCACTGTTGAGAAACTTGGGGGAGAAATATAGGAACAACAATTCAGTTTGATGCATGGCAAAAAGTATGGAACAAAACTATGAAACTGATCCTTTCTTCCCCTTTCAAAGAAAACTTTTATAAAATGATCTACCGTTGGTATCTCCCCTCCCACCAGAATTGCTAAGATGTCCCCAGGGTCCTCTGATAGATGTTGGAAATGTGGGTCGGCCAAGGGTACTTTCTTCCATCAGTGGTGGACTTGTCCGTTAACTAGACGCTATTGGGGGAAAATACAACAGTGGCTGCTGGAAATAACAGGTGTGAGCTTTCCCCTTCATCCAGACCTCTACTTGCTTGGAATAAGACCAGACTACATTGATAACAAAGACTGGTATATATTTGTCCATGTCTCAACAGCGGCAAGAATGGCATTTGCCCAACCGTGGAAAGATGCAGATACGCCTCCCGATCATCTGATAATAAACAAGATTCTCCAATGTGCTGAGATGGATAGATTAACGTATATTTTAAAAGACAAGAAAGATTCAATATACAATAGAAGTTGGGACAAATGCTTTGTCTGGCTCAAAAGAAGGTTAAACCTAGGAAATGGGTGACAAGATCGTCTATTTAGATTAATTAGATATTTATTAAGTTATATGATTTCTTAAAATTTCGACAAAAACAGGCTAACTGTTTGTAAATAGTTAGTAGAAATTGACTCTATTGAAATGTCTGGTTTGGATGACACTAGTTATTATTAATTGGAGAGTGAGTTTAACTCCCGGTTAGTCAGGTTTGTCATTTCGTTTTAGTCTTGTGTTTATGTGTTTCTACATTTCACCATTTATATTGTTTCCCAATTTTTATTTTGTGTTAATCTTAATGTAAACATTTAATAAAGATTTAATTTATATATATAAAAAAAGAAACCACAATACTGCCTTAACTGCAGTTCTAGTCGAAACACTGGACCAGAGAGCTAGGAAGACATGGACATATATTGTGATGGACAAAACAGCTCCTAGTCTCACACTATCAAAATATTGTCAATTATTAAATCAATGGGAAGCTTTAGCTCACCTCCACCTGCCACCTGTAGTATTAACATTCAGGCCTAATAGTTGTTTAAAGAATTTCTAAGCTGATGAATGCAAAGCACTTAATTTTTTTTAGGAAAAACGTTGAATAATATAAGCAGTAGGAAAACAACAACAACACATTTTCAGAGTCAAGTTTTTTGGATTCTCATTCCTCCTTTTCCACCAGAACGATTTAGGAATATCCACAAGGTGGCTTGGCTTCTTCTAATATAAAGGACCTCAGTGAAAACGTTATATTATTATTATTGTTGTTGTTTTGTTGTTGTTGTTGTTGTTGTTATTACCAGACTTGAACATTTTGACTCTACAAAAAACCACCTTACTTGGAACAGCTTACATCCTCCCACGATACCTTAGCAGTTCCTAGGTCCTTGGTTAGGACTCGACCTGCTGAGCTATTAACCAGCCTTAAAGGCTGTGAATCTCACTAAAGATTAACCAACAATAATAATAAATAAAAATAAAAAATCAATGCAAAATCTCATGATATTCAGCAAACTGTGGAAACCTTCCAGAAATCGTCAATGCTGCTATACAAGGGTGACATCTGAAACTAAAAAATAAAACCACGGAACGAACAGCTGGATCCCCCCCTTTGGTGTAAGTAAGGCTTTCTCGACTGGCATCGGGAGTAGCAATATCTCGCTTTGCGTCCTCAAAACCAGAGGTCTCCAACCTTGGCCGCTTTAAGACTTGTGGACTTCAACTCCCAGAATTCCTCAGCCAGCTTTGCTGGCTGAGGAATTCTGGGAGTTGAAGTCCACAAGTCTTAAAGCGGCCAAGGTTAGAGACCCCTGCTCAAAACCTCCCTCTCCGACTGGACTGAATTACTTGCGGGGTTGTTGAAAGCGGATATTTACCAGCAGATCCGACCTCCTCTCTTCCTTTGAAGAGGCTACCCTTATGGCAGCAGCTTAGTAGCACCTGCTTAGTAACAACAACGGTCCATTGTAAAGAACTGGGCGTCCTTTTTGGACCCTCACAGACAACGTAGCCTTGAAAAAAAATGGACCCAAGGAGCATCTAAAGAAAACAACTCCTATGGAGGGAGGGGGGAGGGAAGGATCTAGACATTAATCGCGCCCAGAGTTCCCACTTACCTCTTCTGCACCTTCTCCGCCATCTTTCCTTTCACCCATCCATCACTCGACCTGCGGCGAGTCACCCTTGCAGATGTGGCGGCCTTTAGCGGATCGAGGCAGCGCGGCTGGCAATCAACTCGTCAGACCTTGCACTCGCTCGCCCGAGCAGCAGGTGGCGCTGGTGGCGCGTGCTCTCTCGTTGCAAGCCGCGGAAGGAGCGGGCGATTGAGAAGCAGTAACAAGGGGCGAAATTCGATTGCAATTACAACGAAAAGGGAACCGGCGCATAATAGCAATAGCCGTAGCGCTTTGATTTATATATCGCTTCACAGTGCTTTACAGCCTCTGTCTAAGTCTAAGCGATTGTGCTATATATTTATATATAATTAAATAAATGCATAACTATGTAATACTATTTATTATTATTTTATTTATTATAGGCGTGTTTATGTAATTACAACTTTACCAAATTAATGCATACAGAAATTATTGCTTATAATACTGCATACTTTATTTAATAAATTATTATTAAAATAAGGCAGTACTACTGGTATTTACAGTAACCATAAATGTCTGCTCGAAACTGGATAAAATTATTTTTTTACAGTATCTATCACCCTGTAATACAAATAATTCCATCTTGACTGCTTTGTGGAAAGAGCAGTTTATTACTAGGTAGAGTTTAGTACTGAGTTTAAATTGGGGTGGTAGTCTGTTCCCGGGTGGGAAGTACCACAAAGACCCTACATGGGTTATCTTTCTTATACTGGGTATACTCTTACTTTCTCAACCAAGATTGAATGGTTTGCTTCTTTGTATCTCAGGGTAAACAAATCATTGTAAAGCTGGAGCCCTGTTTCACATTTGTTGGAAAAATAAGAGAGGTCATTTTGTTCTAGTTAGGTTTCTGAAACATAAGATATAAATCAGTATGTGTCCCATTCCTTCTCTACTCACTGCCTCCTCGTATAAAATATATTTCATTTTATTTCAATATGGTTAGACGAAAGATCTCATCTTGAACAAGCTAGGAGAAGCCCTGGTCTTGCAAACATCAGAGAAAATGCCTTTTGCATTTGCCAGAATCTCAGGTCTCATTCAGTGAGACAACACTCATAAGAAAGGCATACTGCATCTTCAGCAAATGGATAGAAGTTTGTTTAGGATAACGCCTTATTTAGATTCATAGTGGGTTCACAAACTAAATATTTCAGCTTGTTTCATTAGAGGAAGCTCCTTTAGGTCTTGGATCTATGTCTAGCTGCTATAGGACTTGGAAATCCATCTTCTGATTTACATTGGCTTTAGCTTCAGTAAATATGGAAAGAGGAACAGTTTGGTATCTGGTTCGTTCTCTCTTTTTTATTTGCATTTAATATAAGATCACTGCAATAAAAGTACATAAAATAATGTAATAAAACATAATTCCAATTTAATACCAACTTGAAAAGTTGTTTAAAAAAATACAAATTTTTCAAATCCCGATGAACAGGATAACTCTAGTATTACGTATATTTCTTTTATTTCTTTCAGTCATGGCTGATTTTTGGAGACTGCCTGAGCAAGCAGCCTTGCCATTGCTTCCTTCCTATGGCTGAGAGAAAGTGATTGGCCCAAGAGTAACCTTGCTGGTTTTGTGCCTGAGACTGGACTAGAACTCACAGTGTCACAATTTCTAATCTCGTGCCTTAATCACAACTTCAAATTGGCTCTCATTATGTATATAACTGTCTCTTTAGTCCAACAACTAAAATCTTATTGATGCTCATTATCATTACAGCTGCCTTTTTTTGCATTGACAATACTGTTTAACTGACATGCTTTTGATGGGAAAAATAGCAACACACATGTGTTTCTCTCCTTTTTAAACATATATATATATATAATGGAAAAGTTAAAACAGTTCAGGATTGAGGCTCTCATCTGCTTCCAGTGATTCTTGTAAACAGTGTCCAGACAGATCAGACAGACACAATCTGTCAATTCAAACTTCATGACATGAAAGCAAAACGAAAATGCCATTTTGGCAAGCAAATACATTCCCTTTTTTTCTTGATACAGAAGTATTCAGGAAATCTAGGGCAGAGACTTAAGTTTCTTAAGCAGATTGAATTGGTCACTGTTGTCTTATGACTCCTACTATTAGCTCATCCCACATAGGAAAATTTCACTGCTGTATGATGAGCATTTTGATTTAAGTGAGATCCAGGCTGGAAGATCAACAAAGCAGCATTTGAAAAGCATAGTGTCTGTGAAATGGGGAAGCCCATTTGGCTGCCGTTCTATGCGGTATTTTCTTGTCTTTCACGGTTTATGTATCTCTAAGAATGTGCCTGTAAAGTATGTGTGCTTATTTATTATTACTAGTTCATTATCTATCCTTACCAAAAATAAACACAGAAATCCTTCAATCTCTATTCCCAAAGAACAGCATTTGAGATACTGTAAACTTACGTCATGGGTGGTTTATGGTCACCCATTATGGTGGCTTACCAGGCTTATGGTCATGGGTGATTTCAACTTACCGTCCGTCGGTGAAATGTCTGGGATGGCTTGGGAGTTCATGGCTTCCATGACTGCCATGGACCTGACCCAGTTAGTTCATGGCCCCACTCGGGGGGGGGGGGGGACGACACACTCTGGACTTGATTTTTGTCTCTGGCCAGTGGTTGAGTGGTCTTATTATAGGGAAATAGACATGGAACCCTTGTCATGGTCAGATCACTCGCTCCTTCGCCTAGACCTTCGAATTGCCACACCCCGCTGCAGGGAGGCGGAGCCAATAAGATGGGTTCGCCCCAGGCGCCTGATGGATCCGGATAGGTTCCAGACGGAGCTTGGGCCATTTCCTGAGGATCTAGCACACGACTTGGCCGAGAACCTGGTGGCTGCCTGGGATCAGGTGACTGGTGGGGCCCTGGATCGAGTCATGCCTTTGCGGCCTCTGACCCGGTGCTGATCCCTCACGGCTCCTTGGTTTACCGAGGAGCTGAGGGAGATGAAGCGTCAGAAAAGACGCCTGGAAAGTGGTTGAATCTCGTTGAATCTGACTGAACACTAGTAAGGTCGCATATTAAGACCTACCTAGTGGCGATAAAAGCGGTAAAGTTTAATTACTTTTCCGTTCTTATTGGGTCATCAGAGAATCGGCCGCCCTGTTTAGAGTGACCCTCTCCCTGCTTCATCTGGAAGGCAGGTTCGAGGATTTCAGACAATATCTGTATGACAAAATAGCTCAGATCCGAGGGGATTTGGACTCTGACTGGGTAGATTCGGGCAGGGTGATGAGGAATAGTCTTGAGAACGTTATCTGGGAAGAGTTTGACTCTGTGACCCCTGATGACGTGGACAGGATTCTGGGGAGACTTAGTGCGGCCACATGTTTACTGGACCCGTGTCCCTCCTGGTTAGCACTGGCTTCCCGGAAGGTAACACGAGGCTGGCTCCAGGGAATTATCAACGCTTCATTGAGTGAGGGTTACTTCCCCATGGCCTTGAAAGAGGCAGTGGTGAGGCCTCTTCTCAAGAAGCCTTTCCTGGACCCGGCAGTATTAGCCAACTATCATCCTGTCTCCAACCTTTGCTTTGTGGCGAAAGTTGTTGAGAGTGTGGTTGCATGACAGTTTCCGCAGTACCTGGAGGAAACGTCTTATCTAGATCTGTTCCAGTCAGGTTTCAGGCCCGGGTACAGGATGGAAACAACATTGGTTGCGTTGGTAGATGATCTCTGGAGGGCTTGGGACAGAGGTTACTCCTCTGTCCTGGCCCTGTTAGAACTTTCGGCGGCTTTTGATACCATCGATCATGGTATCATGCTGCACCAGTTGAAAGAGTTAGGGATGGGGGGCACCGTATTACGGTGGTTCTCCTTTCTCTCAGACTGGTCGCAGTTTGTGTTGGTAGTGGGGCAGAGGTCAACCTCGAGGCCTCTCATTTATGGAGTGCTGCAGGTCCTCTCGCCCCTTCTGTTCAACATTTATGTGAAGCCGCTGAGTGAGATCATCCGTGGCTTTGGGGTGAAGTACCACCAGTACGCTGATGACACCCAGCTGTACATCTCCACCCCTGGCCACCCCAACGATGCCCTTGAAGTGATGTCCCGGTACCTGGAAGCTGGGCAGATCTGGATGGGGAGGAACAGGCTCAAGCTCAACCTTCCAAGACTGAGTGGCTGTGGTTCCCGGCATCCCGATATAGTCAATTGGGGGCGAGTCTTTGGCCCCCAATCACTGACTATTGGGGGCGAGTCTTTGGCCCCCTCGGAGAGGGCTTGCAGTCTGGGAGTCCTCCTGGATACGCAGCTGTCTTTGGAGGAACATCTGATGGCTGTTGCCAGGGGGACCTTTTGTCAGGTTCGCCTGATACACCAGTTGCGGCCCTTTCTTGATCGGGATTCCCTGTGCACAGTCACTCATGCCCTCGTCATCTCTCACCTGGACTACTGCAACACTCTCTACATGGGGCTCCCCTTGAGGAGCACCTGGAGGCTCCAACTGGTCGGGAATGCAGCCACGTGGGTAGTTATGGGAGCTACATGGTGCTCCCATATAACACCACTCCTGCGTGAGCTGCACTGGCTCCCAGTGGTCTTCCGGGTCCGCTTCAAAGTGTTGGTTATCACCTTTAAAGCGCTCCATGGCATAGGACCTAGATATCTTCGAGACTGCCTGCTGCCACCAATGACCTCCGACCTGTGCACTCCCACAGAGGGCCTCCACGAGGTGCCATCAGCCAAACAATGTAGGCTGGTGACCTTCAGGGGGAGGGCCTTCTCTGGGGGAGCACCTACCCTCTGGAACCAACTGCCGCCAGAGATAAGGAGAATCCAAGACCTTGGTGCCTTGCGCCGTGCCCTTAAAACATTCTTTTTTCAGCAAGCCGGGCTGGCCTAACACTTTTTAAAATGTTTTAAAATTGTTTTGTCATTGTTTTTTACTTATTGGGCCAAATTATATATGTCTTTTTAATCGTATTTTAATGTTTGTAGTTTATGTTTTTATTTTGGCTGTACACCGCCCTGAGTCCACAGGGAGAAGGGCGGTATATAAATTTGATATAAAAAAAAACTTATTCAATGTTTGGAGGACTAGCAAACTTTCTTCACCTTGTTTGATTGGGCACATGAATAAATATAGGAATATATGTTCCTTGAATAGCAATAGCACTTAACTTATATACTGCTTCACAGTGCTTTACAGCCCTCTGTAAGCGGTTTACAGAGTCAGCATATTGCCCCCAACAATCTGGGTCCTCATTTTAACAAACTCGGAAGGTTGGAAGGCTGAGTCAAGCTTGAGCCTGGTGAGATTCAATCTGCCAAATTGCAGGCAGCCGGCAGGCAGCAGAAGTAGCCTGCAGTACTGCATTCTAACCACTGCACCACCACAGCTCCTGGGTTCACTTATGATGGTTTTGGGAAGCATGCCAGTTCTAAAATGGCAACTCTGTCTCTACCATCTGTCCTTCAAAGTACTAGAATTCTGGACCAGGTGAAGCTTTAGACTACCTGCAGAGGAAAACATACAGAAAAACTTTGAGATAGCTAATATGTTTATTTTTAATCACCATGAACCAAACTGCAAATTTAATGTGGTTTCATTCTATGCCTGGAACACAGCTGAAATGAGACATTCCAAACAACAAAGATTCCCAACGATGTGTAGAGTGCATGTCACCACTGTGCAGTTGAGAGGGAGGAAATTATTTAGGAGAAGCAGAAACAGGAGAAGGGGAGTGCTTTCAACTTTCTCCTGATTATCTCATTTTTACTGAAATCTTTCTTTCCTGTCTGCTTTTTGATCACTTAGTCTAAAGCTCCCAATTTGTTTGTGACGTAAATTGTAGCACTTATAATCTAGGAGTGAAATCTCTGAAGCATCAGTCAGGCTTCATAAGAGGAGAGCCAGGCTAATCTATGGTGGAAAATAATCACTACCTTTTCCTGCTAACATATTTTATTAGAAGGCATACACTTTCATGAATAGCAGGCTCACTTTCTCAGATGCATAGACTGGCTGGCATGAAAACTTTTTTAAAATAAAGTTTATTAGTTCGAAAAGGTGCAGCCAAACTCTTGGGTTTTTTTTAAAATTAACTAGACCACTTCTTTAAGTGCTGGGTATGTAAGAAGTGCATTATAGATATACAACAACAACAAAGTCCCTAATTTTCAAACACACTGTCAATAAAGCGATGTTTGGTCCTGCATATTTTTTGCTACCAGACTAAACTCTTTTTTTAAAAAACTTGCTCCAGTCAATCCTTACATGTGTTACTAGGAGCTTAACTCTTCAACCATTTGCTTTTATTAGTATTTATTTTCAATATTTGACAATAGTTTTAAATGGTTACATGCACAAGCCTGAAACCAATTGTTTTAGGACAAATTTACCTTAAGTAAATAGTTTTGAACCTTTAGCTAGATTCCAAAGAAGCCAGAAATAGATCTTTTTGGAAAAAGAAAAATGGCCTTTTCAGAAGTATTCTCTTCTACATTCTGCTGTTTCCCTCTATGCAAAATCAACTTCATCTCTTTGTAATGGTCTTTGGGATGATGGGGAACATATTTATTTTTGGAAATTGTTTGGATTGTTAAGTATCTTTTACTGACTTGATCTTAGTTGTTTAATTGATTTATTTGTACATCTCTCTGTGTGTGTGCATGCACGTGTGAAGGAAAGAAATGCGGAGCAAGTACATGCATTGCTGCTATCTATGATTCATGCTGCTGTTTTAGAACTTACTAATTTACAAGTAATGATTTAAATTGTTAGCTTATGGCTTAACTCTATCTTTAGTTACCTGACCAAGAAATCTGGCCAGGACAAATAGAAAGTGAGAGCAAGTGGGTGGGGAGAAGCAGCAGAAGGAAGTAACATATTTTTTGGAGTATAAGACACACCTTAGTTTTTGGGGAGGAAAATAGGAAAAATACCTACCAGGTATTCATCTGGCTAGCGTCCTTAGCCTGGTCAGCTTCAGCACATCAGTTCACTGGTTTTGAGCGTGCGCCCTTGTTGGAGCTAAAAAATAGCTTCTATAGCACAGCTGATCGTTGGAGGGAGCAGCAATGAGAAAAGCAGGCAAAGCACGGAAGATAGCTTTGCTCACAAGTGCCGCATTGTGGCTGAAAAACAGCTTCAAAAGCACAGCTGATCGTCGGAGGGAGCTCCAGTGACTAAAGCAGGCAAAGTGCGGCGGGGTAAGAGAAGGCAGCAGCTGTTCTGGGTAGCCATTTTGGGCACTGCGCATCGCGTTTTCAGCAACGAAGAAGACGAGGCATTGATCCTACTTTCATACAGTCCCTATAGTTAGAAACGCAGCCTTATGTTTTTTCCACTGTTCCAAAACAGAGGGGAAGTTGTAATTGTCTCTGCAGACATGAAAAATTCTAATGTTAAAAGTTTAGTTTTAAATGAAATCTAATTGTGATTTAGTTATTCACTGTCCTCCTATTCTCATGCAGAGCGCATGCTTCTTCTTTTCTTTTTTTTAAATAAAAGCTGCTGGTGTTTGTATATTTGTGAATGTATGAGCTGATTTGGACATTGCAAAGTAGCCCAACTGGATTTCTCTCCAAGGCAGAAGTTACAGGAAACAGATGCTTCCTGCCTCCCATTGGTTTAGCAGGGAAGCACCCAATAGTTTTTTTTCCAAGAGAAAATGTAGTCAGGATACCCTTTTGAGGAAGGAATTTTTAATATTTTGCTTAACACTTCAGATTTAGGTGATATATTTAGATTGGTAGTATCTTTCTGTTTCCATTTTTCCCATTTTAAAATTATTACTTATATATTTCTTTTTAAAATATTTGTTAAATAGTTTGGGGGCATTGAATTTTTTTTGTAATTGGTTTTTTTATATGGTTTTGTACTTTAAAAACTTGTAATAAAATAAAATGAAAGTTAATTTAAAAAAAGAATATGCTCCCATATTTTTGTTATGAAGTTTGTTAAGGGAATCTTTCAAAAATTGTTCTTGTTTTGTTTTGTGCCATTGTGTCAGTATTGGTTCCTGGTGACCGCCTGCAGTTTTCTCAAAAAGATTTCAGAAGTGGTTTGCCATTGCTTCCTTCCTAGGGCTGAGAAAGAGGGACTGGTCTCAGGTTACCCAACTGGCTTTGTGCTTAAGGCAGGATGAGAACTCCCAGTCTTCCAGCTTCTAGTCTAATGCCTTAACAACTATATTAATGTGGCTGTCTTCAAAATTTGGAAGGGTGTAAACAGTAAGGCAAATTCTACAGAAACAATGAACATTACAGACTTAATATTATTGTTAATAAGAAATCTGCCAAATTGCCTGAGGATAGGTGCAACTGTTTTGTAAGCTTATTACTTAATATGATTAAAAGCAGATCTTCTCCCTTTTTTGGATAGAATTAGAGGACATTTTAAAGGAAGCAAACATGCTGTCATCCAAATCACTGGTTGATGAGCTTGCCATATTGTTAGCCATTTATTCATTTCCATCTTGGCTAGAAAAGGAAACATGAAATTAGTTATACTTTCTTATCAAACTTTATGCCCGTCTTGGTACAGTTTTCCAAAGAATCACATTGCTGAAAATACGGTAACTTGACTGCAAAGTTATTGGACTGTTACTAGTCAGCAGCAAAGAATTAGAGTTTTCTATGTCTTGTTTTTGCCATTTATTGGTTGTGGGTTTTTTTTTTTTTTTTGGTGGCTCAGATATAGTACTTCTAGAAATTGCTCACACTATTTGTCATGGGCCTGGTTCAGTACAGATTACTTCAGAGTGATTCTATTTCTCCATATGGCATCTCATAATTGGTTTGAATTGTAATCTTTGTGTGTTTTACATTTGTGTTTACGATATGCCTGTAATGAAATGATGGGTTGTTGCTTTATTGGAAATTATCTATTTATTTCACTGGATTTATATAGTGCCCCCCTCCCTTACATGAGTATGGGTGGCTCATAAGTTAAAACAACAAAGAGAAATTTGTTTAAATGAATCAAAACAATTAACAAATGCAAATAAAGGTTTTACTGACTTAAGAGGTTGGCGTGAGAGAAAGATAAAATGCTGCTAAGAAAAGAACCATTAAAAAAGGTATGCTAATTAAACAAAACAACAAGCAAATCTCTAAGTTTAACATTTTGGTCATCAATTTTATTCCATATTGATTTATTTCCACAAGCACCACCTTTAAACATAGAAGAAAGTATGCTATTTCTTATCAAATAAAGCAGACTTTTCTAGACTGAACAGAATATGGCTGTTGACATTTGGATGGGATGAAACAATCCAGAATTGAACCTAAGTGGCATCCCTTTGAGTTATGTGTTTAACATCACAACGTGTATAGAAAAGAGTTGATGCAATATTGTAATGTTGTTGACACTAGTGTGCCACATTTCTTCCCTTCTCGGAAGTAATGTGCCAATTCATTGTTACTCCAATGTTTCTCTAGGGATAACATTTTCTCTAAAGTAGCAGGACTATAAATTAAGTGTCCTCCTGGACTCATAGCTTCCAGTCTCCAAACTCTGCAGGTAACTCAGAAGGATACTACAAGTGGTGGTATCAAAAGCCACCATGAGATCTACTGCAGAGGTGGTTTTCAGCAGGTTCTGACCACTTCTGGAGAACTGGAAGTGGAAATTTTGAGTAGTTCGGAGAACCAGTAAATACCACCTCTGACTGGTCCCACCCCCATCTATTCTCTGCCTCCCAAGCCCCAGCTGATTGGGAGGAATGGGGATTTTGCAGTAACCTTCCCCTGCCACGCCCACCAAGCCACGCTCACAGAATGGGTAGTAAAATTTTTTGAAACCCACCACTGATCTACTGGAATCAAAAGTGTGTGTGTGTGTTACCCCCAAAGCTTCATCTAAACAGTTCATCCAAAGGGAATTAACAAACATGTCAGAAGGACAATATTTCTCCCTTCACTGACGTTCCCCAGCTGCTATCAAACATGTCATGTTTGAATATGAATTATGAATATGAATTTAGTGTCATACCTAACAATAATTAGTACATTTTGAAAACTCATGATTAGCAGGATTATGTAGGAGAGAATTGGCTTTATCCCCTATGTTCTAACAGCATACCTAAAAACAGACAAACAGCAAATTGCACTTTATTTTACAAGTCACCAGGTGGCAGCACAATCCAAGGTTATAGTTTATTCTAAAATATTTTAAGTATTTCTGCAGGGATTCTTCTTGCAGGAAGTCCAAGCCTCCAAATAAAAAAGAATGATAATGCGCTAATTCACTGCTGATTAAACCTGGATTGTAAGCAAGTTTTCTTCTACCCGTACAACAATTGAAACATCATGATTTTACAATCTTCCTTTAGCTTTTTTTTTTTTTTTGCATTACAAATCTGCAAAGTTTGTAAATGCAATGATTGGTTGCAAAGTTATTTTTTCATCACTGTTGCAACTGTGAAAGGTTGCTAAACAAGTCAGTCACAAAAGGAGGACTACTATTTTGTTAGCTACCCAGAGTCATGAATTTGAGATAGGTGGCCATATAAATGAAATAACAAAGAAAGAAACAATTATGGGTTTGAATTAATTATTGTCTTATGACATTACGTTATTGACTTATGACATTACGGTAGTTCAACGTTCAATAGGCAAGAAGCTAATTATGTGCAAATTATAAAAGGATGAGAATCACCCACTTTTGGTGAGGAATCCAGAGATGAAAAGTTAGTAAGTGACAAGTTCTGCAGGGGAGGGACAAATTTAATTCCTATAGAAGTACAGGTAGTCCTCAACTTGCTGAAAAAAGTGGTTTATGACCATTTTTTACAGTTAAATTTGCAGCATCCCCATGTTCATGTGATCAAAATTCAGCTGCTTGGCAACTAGTTCATACTTATGACCGTTGCTGAGTCCCAAGGTCATGTGATTATCTTTTGCAACCTTCTGACAAATACAATGGGGAAGCTAGATTCACTTATCAACCGGATTACTAATTTATAAACAGCAGTGGTTCACTTAACAACTATGACAAAAAAAGCTTGTAAAATAAGGCAAAACTCAATAAATGTCTCACTTAGCAACATACATTTTGGGCTCCATTGTGGTCGTAAGTCAAGGACTACCTGTATTCCCTGGCCCAGGCATGCATGAAGAGGGACTGCAGATATGTTTTACTGGCAGACATGTTTACTACTCTCTTCCCTCTTCTAAGGACCTCTTTGATACATTTAAGTTTTAGGTGTATACTAAAAATTGAGTGTGGTAGTAACAAATGTGTTCATTGCAAACATACATGAAGCATGACAAGGGGGCAGAGCTGAAGTTGGTGACCAATCTGAATTTGTAATTGGTCAAAGAATGTAACTGCCTTTCTTAAAGTATAATGACCAAGAAAACAGAAGATGTGATTTTTCCAGCAAGACTGGGTACCCCAAGTTGATACAGAGCTTTGAGACTGTGTGATCGCTGCTCTTGGGGGTGGGTGGTTTCTTACATTATGATATTTTAATGCTGCAAGTGTTTTAATGCTGTGAGTTGAGCAGCCATATATATTAGAAAATGATAGATAGAGAAATGATAGATGATAGATAGATGATAGATAGATAGATGATAGATAGATGATAGATAGATAGATAGATAGATATAGATCGACTCCACAAATTATTGATCAGAATTCCCAAGGAGACGCAATTTCTCTATCCTATAAATCCCCATAACAGAATATGTAACAAGAAGCAAGCTGCTTAGATGTGCTGCAAATAACCACATTGTGACATAAACTACCTGGCATGATTTGGATCAAACAAGCGCCAATATCAAGGAAGGCTATTTTTGTACTCCAGTTCCATCTATCTCTGTTCTCTTTTGCCTTCAGAAGGCCATGGGTCATCTTGTTATGCAAGTGTTTGATCTTTGCCCGAGTATCTAAGCAAACACAAAACTTGCTTGTTGGATCTCATTCAAATATTTTCTTCAGGAACAATATCCTTTTCTCCTTATGACCCCAAGTCCTACACTGCCGAGAGAATTCCTAAGAAAATATTTTTGCACATCAGTTCTCACCATCTACTGCTGAAGCACAACATTGAAATCTTTCAGTGAGATATTTTTATTGTGGTTTCTGGCACAATAATCCTGCAGATCTTGATTTTAGAGTATAGAACAAATGTTAGAAGTTTAAGGATTACCATTCATAGGACAAGAATGTAAAGAAGGGACATTCAAAGGGGAGTTACAGTTCCAAAGTACATTGCTCTAAATGCCTTGGTTATTTTAAGTAAATTAAATATTTCAAGTACATTCATTAATTTAATAGTACCAATAATTTTAATTGTGAGCCACCCAGAGTTTTGGGAGCTGACTTCCTCTCCTTGTTGTAGATATGCATAGGATGTTTAAATTTTTTATGGTTGGCTGGGCTTATGATTTGGTGAAGTTGAATTTTATTCCTATTAAAAATGTTAAAAATTAAAAACCACCTAGAGTCATTTGGGTTGAGTGGAATATGAATGTGTTAAAAGAAATGAAATAAAAGAGATGTAGCCAGGAGATTTAAACACGTTTGTTCCTTATTCTAAGATCTGATGGTGTTTACTATAGACAGTTAAGAGGGGTTGTGGCATCTTGGTGGATATCAGTTTCTGAGTATTGGCAGCAGTAGCTAATGGGAGAAAAAGAGGTTAAAACAGACTCTGTTCAAAAATAAAAACCAAAAGGACTGGTTCTGCAAAATGTAGGGAAAATACCTGCATAACTCTCTGGCCAATGGTGACAACCACTGACCAGGAGCTGTGTCAAGTCAGGACTGAGACAGTCTTTCTTTGATTGGCTTTTTATATCCACCCAGACAGACCTCCTTAAAAATAAATGCACCACTATCTTGGTGCTTCTCATGTGTCTTTAAGAGCATCTGGATGTGAAGACTTTTTTTCCTTCTTCTCTCCTTGTTTCCCAATATCAGGGGAAACCAATAAAGGGTAAAAGGTAGACAATACAGTTAGTCCTCGACTTACAAACATCTGTTTACAACTGTTTGAATTTGCAAGAGCACTGAAAAAAGTGACGCACAGCTGTTCCTCACACTTATCCAACGGTTGCGGCAACTCTGTGGTCACATGATCTAAATTCAGGCACTTAGCAAATTATTAATATTATATTATGTTTAAATAATGAACAAAGTTTAAGAACTATATATTTATATGAGTATTAATATTATTGCAAAGTGACGGAAGATGTTTGGAACCAGTGATGCCATATCTATGTCCAATGTTTTTTAATTTTGTGCTATTAATAAAAAACTTTTTAATAAAATAAATAAATAAATTCAGGCACTTGGCAACTGGCATGTATTTACAATGGTTACAGTGAAATTAGGTGCAATGTGCTTAACAAACACCTGGCTTAGCAACAAAAAGACAGAAAAAACAGAGAGAACAGAACTTAGCAACAGAAAAACAAGAGGCCTAACTTGCTTTAGTAGTTAACATGACAGGCTAGAAAGTGGGAAATTGTGAGTTCCAGTCCCACCTTAGCCATGAAAGCCAGGGTGTTATGTCGGCATATTCCCTTAGCAGCTGAGATGCCTGTCCCTGATTGGTTGTTTAGTAGCCAGCTGGAGCGCGGGAGTTCCACGCTCCCTGATTGGTTGAGGCATATAAAAAGAGCTGTCAGGCTCTAGTTGTTTTGTTCGCTTCATTCCAATTGTTAAGACATGTTGTTAATAAAGTATTGTAGTTACAGCACTCGCATGTCGCCTCAGTCCTTAACTTCGCCCAATACACAACACTCTCTCAGCCCAATTCACCTCATAGGGTGGTTGTTGAAGGGAAAATAGGAGGAGGAAGGTGGGTAGGATATGTTTGCCACCTTGAGTTATTTGTAAAAATAATAAATACAAATAAATAAAATTAAAATAAATAACAATTGTCCCATTTGTGGCCATTAATTGAGGATTACCTATAAATATTTTGCCGATATAAAAATATCCATTGTCTTGAAAACGAAGTATCAGATGAAAAAGCTCATTGGTTTAGGTATGGATCACAACCAATGATTTCTGTCCCTTCTAATATTACTTCTGCACCATTTAAAGATGACGAGCAGGACAAGAAAGAAAATGATTATTTTGGGTTTTGTTATTGACAGGATAACTTATTCTGATTCTCAGTGTTATCCTTATTACAACTTTTTATTCATTAAAATAAATGTAGAAAAGGGATAATGTGTTATGATGACAGGATTAGTTTTAAACATGCCTGGGTTCAATAAGAAGTACCCTCAAGGCCCTGTTTGGTGCCACTTGGTCTCGCTACTTTTGGCCCCAGAGAGAAAACGTATGGAATAAGAGTTGTAATTGTCTCTTTTATAACCTTTACAACATGACTTTTCTTTTCAATCCCTCCAGTATTGAGTTATACGAGATCAGTAAAGGAAAATGGGAAGATATCCAAACCAATCATAGTATGACTAAGAAACCAGATGCTGCTGTTCTTTACATTACAAAGCTGGTGATATAAATCTTACATTGTTCCTCACTGCCCTCTGTAAACAATATGGCTGCTGGGGCTTCAACGCTTCCTCAAAGATCTCAGGGTGGACATGTTATGTATCAGATCATAGGCATTCATTCACTCTAGATACTCAGCAAAATTGTACTATTCACATAGTTCAGATGCTATGTAAATAATACATTGCATAACAAATATCTGCATTTTCTATTACAGAGAATAGTCTCAATAATTGCAAAATCTCTCTTACAAATTCCATTTTCTGTGCACAATGCACACGAGAAGACTGCTAGAACTGTTAAACTTTTCAGAGGGTGTTTCACTCATCCTATATACCAGGGGAGAGCAAAATTTGGTGACTAGAGACTGTATGTATCACTGGCTGATAGCAGAGAGGAACGCAATTTGTGTTCCATGACATGAAATAGATGGACCTACATTATGCATATGAACAAAAAAGAGAGGTGATTTATAAAGACTGTTTATTATCCTTTGGATTCTGGAGAATACATCACAATTTATATGGGAAACTGTGCCATGCATCATAAGCATTTGTAGCTAGAAATTGATGAGGCGGCCATAGGGTTTTTGAAACATGGACTTGGGCAGCTATATGCAGCACTAGTCCATCTCTGCCTTATACTTTGAAACTTATAGAATCCCAATTCAAGAAATTTAGAAATAGATAATCTATATATAAACGCAAAATTGCTAAGCAAGCCCAACATAATCACATGTGGTTTCAAATGAGGCATAAATGAAGGAGTTGGTTCAAAGGAAGTTGGGGAGTCAGGCAGATTAGGTTTCTTCTGCCCTTGCAATGATTGCCGTGTTCAGAATCACAGTAAAAGAAACTCAGTCAGATGGGGAAATGTTGCCATGCCAAGAGATTATTTGCATGTTCGACAAAAAGACAGGAAGAGAATCTTGTTTAACAAGAAGAGAACAAGCCAAAGAAATACATACAGAGTAATTAAGAATATAAAACCAAATCTGTGGGGAAGGTACTGTGTTGCCAGAATGTTCTTCTGCTTGCAGATATGGGGATCGGAGGCACCATTTTACAACAGTTCCACTCCTGTCTAAACAGAAGCTAATGATGGTGTCAGGAGATTGTCTCCTCCCAGGAGGAGGAGTCCATTATAGTGTCACCTTGCACTGGGATTATTGTATTTCAGTGTACACGGGGTGCTTTTGAAGAAGAGCCTGAAATACTGCTGAATATGATTCTGAAGCTTACTCCAAAGAGATTTTCCTATTGTTCAACTTTCCATTTTTCTTTCCTCTGAAAGATCCCATCATTCCCCTGCCCTGTATCCTCTAAGCCAGTCTCTCTCAACCCTTAACAACTTTAAAATGTATGGACTTCAACTCCCAGAATACCCCAGCCAGATCAGCTTGAGAAATACTGCACTAAGCACATCTCAACCCATCAGCCAAGCTGGAATTGGAACAAGACTGAAAGGACTGGTTTCAGTGGTTGAGTAAGATGCAATTTAAAGGCAGCATTGTTGGGACCTGGCTGCACAGTTCTCCCTGAAATTTTTTTCTTTAACCCACAAAAATAAAACAAAAGGCCAATGTTGTTTTAATTTAAATCTATTTCATATGAAAATAACAACAAAACATCTTACAAGAACAGACTCCTTCAAATTGGGGGAAAAAAACACTTTAACGGGGCTTTCAAGAGTTACTTAGAGGTGGAATCTAGATAACACTGTTTACATTTTAATAACATTCACAATGACTGCATAAAATGCATTTTCTTTTTTTTTTTTTAAGAAATTGGTCAGTTAATGTTACACAAAGGAAAAATGTGGTGTGTGCACCCATTTTCAAAAGAGCCAACTAAGTGCACTCTTAGGCAGATTCTGCCAGAACCAATGCCAACTTTGAAAACGCTTACAGAGATCAGAGGAGATGAAGAAGTTTCAGAGACTTAAAGAGAGAGGAGGGATTTGCAGAGGCCAGATACTGGCAACAAAGCCAGTCCTCCAGCTGAACATTGTGCTCTGCATCCACTGCCCTCTCGGCAAACTTCATCATTAACAAAGCCCGTTTCATGTCAATCCAGTTCTGAAGAGCTCCATGAACGGCTTCCTTGTGCTTTAGTGGCTGATCCGCTATGTCTTTTCTAGGACCCCAGAGCAGACACTGAAGAATCCGCTTCGCTTCTGTGATGTGGATACGTCTGATTGGGTCTGCTTCCAGGAGCAAATGTGCAAGTTTCTGAAGCCCACTGGAATAAATGGAAAGGTTGGGAAGGGCAGGGAGGTCACCCTGGTTGTATCCTTGTTCTCTCAGGCCGGTCTGGACTTCAAATGGGTTAGGCTGGTGCAGAAGCTCATAGATGAGAATGCCAGTTTGGAATTCGTCAAACTTTTTGAACTGGGAAGCAGATACAATCTCTGGAGCTAACCGGGCCTGGTTCTTCTTTGCTTTGGATTCACCAGTGCCTGGCTTTTGCATGGCTTTTAAAAAATTGGTGATGAGGAGCCTTGGCAGATGCTTGTCATTTTTGGTCCTGCCGCAGCCTAGGAAAGGTTTGCAACGCACCAGCAGCAGGTTTTCTAGGCAGAGATCCCTGTGAATGACATTGTTCTCTTTAAGATGCTCCAACCCATTGCAAAGCTGTAGCAGCAAGAAACACACTCTCCTCTCATACTGGTCCGGCTCATCTTTATGGAAAGTTTCAGCAACTCCCACAAAGTCAGCAGCAGTCTGGTGTGGCACTTCGCGGGTAATGACAACTACACACTCTTGCTCAGTGGCAACATGGGAAGAACACTGGCTGTCCATGGAAGCATTCTTCACCATGCTGGAGGGCACAGTGGCTACAAAATGCCCACAGTCCTGCTGGATATTGAAGTGAACGGGAATAGAAGGGCTAATACAGGATGCTGCAGCTTTAATGTCTTGGTATGTACATATCTATGAGAAAAAAGTACAAGCAAAGATTGAAAATGTCACTAACATCTGGAAATCGATTAGAAAACAAAGAAGTGGATACAGAGGCAAAGATATTCCTTAAAGCAATTAGCAAGCAAACAGATATACATGCAGCTGAGTGGGAAACAGCTGAGTCATGAAAGAGGTATCTAGAGAAGTTTTGAACTAAAGAGCAATTTCAGATATTTTAGCCTATGGTTCCCAAATAGCTTTTAGCTTTTGTATCATGGTTACTGGGTCTGATATAAATTGAATTCCAAATATCTTTACAGCATGAGCTGCCAATCACTGCTACATATCAGGAACAAGGAGTTATGGTTGAGCAGAAGGTGACGAAGGATCAGAACTAGAGGAACCCTCCTAGTGTTCATATTACTTGACTTCTACTTATTTATTTATTTATTTATTATTCAAATTTATATACCGCCCTACTCCCAGAGGGACTCAGGGCGGTGAACAGCCAAAATAAAAGTACAATTTACATACAAAAGTTAAAAGCTATTAAAATGGATTAAATAGTTTAGGCTCAGAAGATTTTAAAACATCCAATTTATGTTTATATAAAACATTTTAAAACCCAATTTAAAAGGAGAGTTAGGCCAGATCCGCCTGTTGGAATAGAAACATTTTTAGGGTGCGGCAGAAAGTGCGTAAGTCTTGAATCCTCCTTATCTCCGGGGGGAGCTCGTTCCAGATGGCAGGTGCTCCCCCTGGGGGCTGCCAGTTGACACTGTTTGGCCGACGGCACCCTGAGGAGCCCTTCTCTATGGGAGCGAACTGGTCAGTGAGAGCTATTGGTAGCAGAAGGCAGTCCCGCAAGTACCCAGGTCCTATGCCATGAAGCGCTCTAAAGGTAGTAACCAAAACCTTGAAGTGCATCCGGAAGACCACTGGGAGCCAGTGCAGCTCGCGCAGGAGGGGGGTCACATGGGAGCGCCATGTCGCTCCCATCACTACCCGCGCGGCCGCATTCTGGACCAGTTGGAACCTCCGGGTGCTCAAGGGGAGCCTCATGTAGAGAGCATTGCAGTAGTCCAGACGTGAGGTGACAAGGGCATGAGTGACTGTGCGTAATGAGTCCCAATCCAGAAAGGGGCGCAACTGGCGGATCAGGCAAACCTGATAAAAAGTCCTCCCAGCCACGGCCGTCATATACCCTTCTAAAGACAGCCGTGAGTCCAGGAGGACGCCCAAGTTGCAAACCCCATCCGTGGGGGCCAACGACTTGCCCCCAATAGTGAGTGATGACGCCAACTGACTATATTGAGTAATTACTGAGTAATTTAGACCTGAACCTATTGGTACTGGCTTACTCTCATAGGTTTTTCTAATTCCCCATTCCCTTTCTGTAAATCTAATCTAAATGGAGACAATCTGTCTCTAGACTATTCCCCTCCCCTGCCCCATGATACTATGTAAAGCAGGGATCCCTAACACCTGGTCCATGGACCAGCACTGAGCTGCAGCATGCCAGAAACTGGATTTCACAAAAAAGCAAAGCCCCATCCATGGGATGCAGGCCACACCCAAGACCACACTCCCTCTGACTTGCAGAAAAACCTCTCTCCACAGAACCAGTCACTGGTGCCCAAAAAGTTGTAGGACACTGCTGTAAAGAACAGTTTTCTGTAATGGTGATGGCATCTGGCTAAAAACTGGGGACTGTGAGTTTTAGTCCTGCCCTGGGCTCAAAGCCAGCTGGTGACCTTGGGCCAATCACGCCCTTTCGTCCCTAGGAAGCAGGCAATGGCAGACCACTTCTGAAAAACCTTGCCAAGAAAACTACAGTAACTTGTTTAGACAGTTTCCAAGAATCTGACACAGGGAAACAAGTGTAATACATATTGACACTCTTATATTGTTGTTATTAATACTACAATTAATATTCCTTAAATTATGATTAATGACTCCATTTCTATTGGATTCCCATGAGCAAAAATATGATTTTCATTGCTATTGTTTCTTTTTATCTTCTTCTTCGAATGTAAATTGATTTATTGTTTTGTTTCAAGCAGACACACACATTTCAGGATCTAAAACTTTAGGAACATCCATAAAAATGAAGTTTAATATGAATAATACATTACACTACTTATACTACAAGATCTCCCAACAGTGTTTTTAAAAGGAGGATTGTTTTATATCTCTTCCTGGATTGCAATTTACTCAAAGAACCTGTCTCATTATTAACTTGGATTAAAAAAAATACAGATGAAGATTGTGGTCCTCCTTGTAATGTATGCTAAAAGCCCCAAATTATGCAAGCCTTTCCCATCTACCTCTTGCAAATGGCAGAAAGAAAAAAAGAGGAGTTTGGATATTATGTGAAATACTCCAGATCTTCGATATTCAACATAATGACTAAATTAAATAAATCAAAATGATGTTGTTTCATAACAAGATCCACATTTTAGCTCAAAATTTCAAGCAGGCCTGAAGCTGCTGGCAAAATTTAGGCTGACTTCAAGCAATGATGATGTTGTAGTTTTTCTCTTTTATGAGTTGTGCCTTCTTTTTTGCAACATAAGAGAGGCACATGGGAAAATTATTTAGCTCAGTGACTAAGCCCTGAAATATGTCAATCAATCAAATATTTAAGCAGTGAAAAATGGAAGGATTGTCCCAAACTGCTTAACTAAATTTTCCCACACGGCAGCCTAACTTAGTTCTTAGTTTTCTGGGTTTGGCCTTATGATGCTGTCCTGAGACAATAAAGACACATTCTGTAACATAGGCATACACACGTGTGGTCTGCAATGAACACACAAAAAAGGCTTATTTCCTTTCCTAGCAATCGCACACACTATTTTAAACACCCATTGTGAATACACGCCGTGTGATTGCTTGACTGACAGGAGAGCAAGCCCTTTCCTTTTGTGAAACTGCCATCCATGCAGACAACACTTCGTGCCCAGCATTGAAAATTAAGGCCACAATCCACAAAAGGCAAAGAGATCAGTAGAACTAAAGTAATGCCGGTTCTTGACTTCTTTATTTACGTGACTAAAACCATCTCCAGACTCTTTGGATTGAAAACCATGTCTTCAACTAAGATCAGGAAGCGACAATCAAAATTATGTGAGTGAAATAATTTGAAAATATCCTTTTCTTCTTTTGGAAAGTTCAAGGATGGTGGCATTTTTTCTTAAGGGTGTGCAATTATGCCAGAGCACCCTTTAAAAACTTACAAAACCAAAAACCAGAATGAAGGTGGCAACTACCAGGGAAGCCTCAGGCTTTCTAGTGGGTTTGAGCACCGGAATATTCTGGAAGTCCTGCCCTACATGGCCTAATGTCTTGGAAAGGATGACTCATTTTCACCCATGGAAGAGTCTCATGAATCACAGGAATTCAAGGCCTCATGAAGTTCTTGGCACCAGTTCGTGCTCAAATGATGTTAGAAGGGTCAAGACTCACTTCCTGATTGTTCTGTTCTCCTGGCACTAAAAGGGGTGCCAGGACAACAATCCCAGCTACACACCCTCTTGGCCTGACTCCAGACACTTCACTTTCCTGTTAAAAGTTGAATGTTAGTGCCAAGCATATTGGCAGAAGCCCATACTGACTTGGCATTTTGGAGTTAATTATTCCCTGTACTTCTGCTTTTCTTGAAGCTCACCTTTTTAATCCATATTGCTTTCTCAATGCGCTTGATCCTGCTAGCTGCTATTTGCCCCTGAATTTTGCCATTTGAAAGGAATTGTCTAATCCAGGTAAAATCTTCAAAAAGACCTCAAACAGAAGCCCAAAGTATTTTGATCAGAATAGAAAAAGAAAAAAAGTATATTTGTTTTGCCCTATGTTCCAGAAGCCTGAAGATTTTTCTTAGGTTATTTATTTGAGGAATTTTGAATGAGACCAACTAATTTGAGCGTTTAAATAAGACTAGTGAAAATTCTTTGACTAATTACACAGGCAAAGGAAGGCAAAGCAAAATGATATTCTCAAGGTCTCATGATCTGCCTATATTTCACCTCAAGCAAAGCCACTCAACAATGACTTTAGGAGATACATTTAAGAGCTAGTAAAGTTCTCCAGATTAATGACAGGATTTCTTTTCCTAGCAGAAAGAGACCAGCTAAAAGCCACTGCGGTTGAGGAGAATTTCCATCTAGGTAATTGTATGAAACTTTCATATGGATCATATGGTAATCATATGGAAATCATCATGCAGACCTCAAGATAACAGAATAACAGAATTGGAAGGGTCCTTGGAGGTCTTTTTATCTAAACCACTGCTCAAGCAGGAGACCCTATACGATTTTGGACAAATGGTTGTCTAATCTCTTCTTAAAAATCTCCAGTGATGGAGCACCCACAACTTCTGAAGCAAGCTACTCCACTGGTTAATTGTTCTCACTGTTCAGAAATTTCTCCTTAGTTCTAGGTTTACCTGGTCTCTGGCACCTGCTCTCTGGACCTTTGATTGCTTCTGGAGAGTTGTCTCCTCCTCTAGTTATTTGAAGTGTCACAAAGACAAAAAGGACTTTGCAGGATGGGAGCACTTGCTCCTTGCCTCTGGATTTAACTCTTGGCTTGATACATTTCCTGGAGTGGGGGGGTATAAGAAATGAGAAATGTTTCCTACCCCTACATTACAAAATGGTATTCTTCAACTACTTACTTTCACTGCGTAAGTGCTAGAAGGATCCTTTGCACACGTTGCACAGAAATATACTGCATCTCCCGCATTACAGCATGGTTTGTTGCACGTAAGTTTGAAGAAAGGCCAGTAGTTCTCACTAAAACGCAGCTCACTTTTTTGATCATGCATAAAATACTCTTCACATTTGGAGACCAGGCGGCGCAAGGATTCTGCATAGAGTCCTCCTAACTTGGTATACATGCCTTCTTTGCTGTTGATGTTGCTGAAGAGGTTATGGAGCTGAAGGCTAGAACCTGAGGAGACCTGGGTGGATATACTGTGCTGTGAGGAAGAACGCGAGGGAAGGTTTCTATCCTGAAAGCCACAAAGGCTGCTGTTCTTAGCAGAACTTGGGAATGGAGTAGTGGTGGACCCTATGAAGTTTTTCCCCAGAGACTCAGAGGAAGAAATTGTATGAGGGTTGATTCCCAAGTTAGAGCAAAAGAGAGATTTTTCTTGGATACAGACGTTACTTTCTGATTGACTGGAATTCAACTTGAAGCTCGGGAAGACTGCTGCTTTGGACGGAGAGGATGAGCCCCAGTAAAATCCATCGGGTGATGAAAGAGCTCTGCTGACAGTTTTCTTTTGGGGCAGAGGAGGAGGCTCCACAGTTTTGCACGGTGCTGTGTTTTCAGTCAAACATGCGGAAAAATGAACGGAAGGCAAGGCAGATTTCTCAGTATGGTTGGAGGAATGAAGACTCATTTTGCACAATTCTCCTAAATTGTAAGACAAGTAAGATAATTATAAGCCAGAAAATCTTGGCAGCATAGATAAAGACATTTTGCAGCATGAGCATAGTATCAAGTTCTAAAGTTCTATCTAAAAATGAAACACAGAAGTAAAGAACAGAATCCTTTACTGAGAATATCTTTATTACCAAATATGGTATGGGAACAAATGATTTCCCATATATCAATATCACTGACCTGGGCAATAATGGCTGTTAAGCAACCACCACCATGGATCTCTGGTGCAGCAAAGCTTTTCTGGGCACCCAACTGGATTATCAGAAGACATCAAGAGTAATGGCCCCAGGCAGTAGTGATATGTAAAATTTGTTACTACCGGTTCTGTGGGCGTGGCTTCTTGGTGGTGGTGGGTAATATGACTGAGTGGTCATGACCAACTTTTTAAAAAAACTTTTAAAGCCATTTTTTCTACAACCTCTTTGCTGAAGAGGTTGTAAAAGAATGCTTTTAAAAGCCTTGGACGATCCCAGCTGAATTGCCTGATCGGAAGAGGCTTTTTTTCCTTTTAAAAACAATTTTTCTATAACCTCTTTGGCCGAAGAGGTTGTAGAAAAAATGCTTTTGAAAGCCTCTGATGATCCCAGCTGAGCCGCATGATCATCAGAGGCTTTTTAAAATATTTTTTAAAGCATTTTTTCGGCCAAAGAGGTTGTAGAAAAAATGCTTTAAAAAAAAAAAGCCTCTGATGATTGCGCAGCTCAGCTAGGCATGGGGGGGGGGGGGGGGAAGAGATTTTTGCTACTGGTTCTCCAAACCACCTGCCTCCATCGCTACCAGATCGGGCAATCCGGTTTGAACCGGGAGCATTTCATCCCTGGCCCCAGGGCTCAATTCATTTTACATATGACAAAATAGGTCACAAACTGGACCATTGTTTCTGTCACATATTACATAGATGTAGCATGTGATCTGTACAGCATCTGTCTACGCTATATTCTATTTCCACCCAAAGTTGGATCACTTGATTTGTAAAATCATAACGCTGTCAGCAGTTTTTCTGTACTTCAGAAAAATAGACAAAAATGATCTCATATTTCTTGTTTTTGCTGCTGATCTTCAAGTCAGCTTGTAAATATATCAGATACCCTTTGACTCTGTCCCCTGACTTTGGGGAAAATAGGTAGATACCATTGCATTTTGTGGCAGAACTATTCACTATACCGGTTCTCTCTAAGAGTATTTCTCCATCTATAGTGAACATATTATCATGGGCATATAATGCTTCTAGCAAGGTTATTTTGTGGAAGAAGAAATGGGATCAATAGAGCAAGACCACTTAGGTTGACAGGCTGTTCAAGTTATTTATGTGTGGGGGCCTGTGGAGGCCAAGTTTTTAGATAGGGCTCTATGGGTTCTGCCACCCATAGGCTGGATCTAGGCCTATCTGGTTAGTAAGGGTGGTTAAGCTCACTCTGTGTGACTAGATTTGGGAAGGGATAAACATTTCTTTAAGGAAGTGGGATGTGCCATCTGATGGGATCTTTTCTTGATTCAGTCATTTTGGATAACTGTTGCTTCATCGCTCACATTTCATTTTTGAGGAGAAGGTTTTGGAGAAGGTGGTGGAATCATATATTTTAAAATCAAACTAGTAGCAACAAGAACTTTAAAACTGGAGTTTTTTTTGTGGAGGGTAAACCTCCAACAAATTCTGTAGTGTAAACTAAGAATAACACATGTTGTATATTCATAGGGCGTACTAATCTAATATTATAATAAACTGACTAATATGGGAAATGAATCACTAAGTATAATAAAGAAACACCACTGAAAGGTAGAAGTCAGTGTCACACAGTGTTCTGAAGATCATCGACATTTTGTCATATAGGCAAACACTGCTGACTGCCTTACAGAAATGAAGCTGGAACAGAGTAAAGCAGAAAATCAGCCATATGACAACCTGGTAAAAAGCATGCTTGTTCAGTGTTACATACTGAAAAACCAAAGTTGTCTGATGCATGGCATTTTAAAAAACAATTAATATATTACTTCACTACTGACTGGTGTTTTTGCATCCCTGCAATACCTTCCCAACTCATGAATCAACAAGCTTTATAAATTACCATAAGCATTTAGTCCTCCCGAGAAGATGGCTCCCAAGAGTCTTTGGAAAAGTGGCAAGCTGATTTTATAGGGCAAGTTTGTTTTTGGAGCAACTGAAGAAATCATTTCATCCACAGAATATGTTTCTTACATAATCATCGTAATCCCACAGTGGTACCCAAAATTTAACTACCTCCACTGCCGAGTGGATTTGTATCCAAATTCAAGCTGGCTGTTGATCCTCTGAGGCTTTCAGTAGAATCACTGTTGAGCTGCTCCAGTTCACCATTTTTTGTTGTTTGTAGATGACGCCTAGAAATTGGGGGGGAGGGGGGAATATGCCATAAAATATGGTAAAGGTATGCAAGATATAAATTGCTTTTGAAGAATTACAGAAGGTCTGTTTGAGAGCCTCTTAAATCCCTGCAGTTTTTTGGCAAGTTCCCCCCTCCCCCCTCAGTGGTTTGCCATTGACTTCTTTTTAGAACTGAAAGAAAGTGACTGGCTCAAGTTTACTACCCACTTTATTTTGGATAAGCATGGGAGCAGTTCCTCTTGCATAGCATTTGGATTCAAAGTCTGTCATTGAAAACCATAGCTATAACATAAACATGGCTTCAGGTGGACCTCTTGGAATAAAAATAAACATAATTTATTGCTTGAAGTTGATTCAGACATTTCAAATATAAGAAGCTAAAACTCAAGAACTTCACAATTATTTATTTTTTTTAAAAAGAAGATTGGTCTATTAAATATTGTCATGGTCCAATGGTCTCTGTTATTAAAATATTCAATAAGTAGAGGTCTGTTAAGATTTTTATATTTTATGTTAAAAAATAAAAACTATCACGCATTTTAGTTATACAATAACTAGTTTGCCTAACCTTTTATATATGCCATAAACTTAAATCCATGTCCATCTGATTCTGATTTTTCAAAAGCTACAGCAACAATCCAGTCATACAGTATGTATGTTTATTCAGGAATTATTTTACTTTGCTTGCTAATCTTCTGGACTGCCAAGGACTATTGAATTTTACCTTTTAAAATTTATTAACATTTACCTGTGCAATACGAATAACTTATCCTTTCCATCCACAGAAGAAGATGTTAATTTGAAAACCCACAATAAACATAAAAGTATAATATTAAAAAAAATACCAACAAAACCCAACAGAACTAAACCAAATAGCTGGATAAATAGGAGAAACCAGCAGAGTCACTTATTTGGCATTCAACAATACCTTACTCTATCATCAAATGGTATATAAAATCAGAAGACCTGACTTCGGTTCAAAAAAATCTGACAATACACTAATTTCATCAAAAGAATATCATTATTTAATGGCATCATTTCAGGACTGGAAATTCTTTTCATAAGCAAGCTAGCTGCCTTTGCAAAGCTCTGCAGCACTGATTGCAGGAAGTCATTGTGGAAGAGTTCTATTTGTTCCCATTGTGTTATGTTTTATATAAAATGCATTTTCTGAATAGGAATAAAAGTGATGTATACTGTAAAAGCATTGCTGCTTGGGGAACACAGCTCA
This sequence comes from Masticophis lateralis, assembly GCA_030761175.1. NCBI lineage: Eukaryota > Metazoa > Chordata > Lepidosauria > Squamata > Colubridae > Masticophis > Masticophis lateralis. The sequence goes on along the minus strand of JAUDYJ010000002.1, from coordinate 184,532,327 downwards.
GATATATTTTTGTCAACTTAGAAAATAATCTCCCGAGCTCTCAGTGGTGGGAAGTGAAAAGTCAGTAGACCAACTTTAGAGACACTGTGTTTGATTCTGTACTTCTTAAAGAAATGGACAGTGTTAATCAATATGTTTGTTTGATGTGTGTTTTTACTGGTTGGTTAAGAGATTATATATAAGTATAAGTATAACTTTATTATCATTGTACGTATATACACAGTATACCCATACAACGAAATTCACTTTATACCCAAAGACAAGGCCCAACACACATAACAATCCTCGAACACATCCCACCCACCACAAATTCCCACCCCTGAACCACCCAAACATCCACACAACAGACCAAGTAATGTTGTCCAACAGTTCACTGATGGTGGCCCTTTAGTTTATTGTTGAGTGCAATATATGATCGGATATACCCAGGGATGAATTCATATTTGAGGAGGAGGAGGTTCAATTTGCTTGAAATAAACTGTTATGGAAAGTTTCTGGTTGGTCTCCAACCTACCCCTTGTTGAGGAAGGTTGTTGAGACAATAGTTAGGCTGCAACTTCAGACAGCCTGGGAGAAAGACTATCTAGTTTTTTTTCAGTATCTTTCAGGCTGGGGTATAAGTAGCACTGATAACATTTGCTGAGAACTATTAACTATTAATCCAGGATGGGTGATGCAATCATCTTGGTTCTCCTAGATTTCTTAGTTGCTTGCAGTTCGATAACAATATCCTTCTGATTGTGGAGACTGAGATTGGGAGGCAGGCTGATAGGTGGTACTACTCTTTTCACTATGCCTAGTGAATTTGGTTCTAGTCAAAATGATAGGAAAGGAGGGAGGAAGTCAGATGTCCCTGGTTTGTATAGGATGACACAGGTTTGAAGCTCTTGCCCCCTTCTTTTTAATATCTAAATGAAACTGCTTGTTGAGGTCATCCTTGCAAGGTCAGGTATTATCAATCAGCTGAAGATTCCTATCTGTACATCTAGTCCCTCTGTAGAACAAGTAGCGCTGTCAAAGTCTTTTCCCAGTGCCTGGAGATTGTTGGGGAAGAACAGGCTTTATCTTAACAAGATTGAATTACTATGTATTCATGGTCCTTCTGGTGCTTTGGAGTTTCCATGCTTAGTTCTGTCTGATCGTGGCTTATTGCCTCTGTATAGGTTTTGCATCAGGACAATAAGCGGTTCTAGGGTGATTGTTTTTCTAAGGACATTCCACAACTGGATGTGATCAACACTATAAAAGGTCTTTCTACAGTCAATTAAGCGCATATTGACTTTTTTTGTATTTTTGGTTCTTGATTGTCCAATGTCCAATATGCCTCAGCAGCAATTTTGCTTCTTCTTCTGTTGGCTGCTATATTTTTATAGATATTTCATCAATCACTGTAGCCTTGTGACTTAGTACTAATTGGAATTCTGATATAACTTAATCTTCTAACACCAAAGATACTTATGAATGTGAATAGGGAATATTTTTTAAGATAGCTTTCATTTAGCTACTTTTAGCTAAATTTAGCTCCTTTTTAATTTCAGCATATTCCATATTTGTTTGATCTTCTTGAAATCAGATTTTCTCCACTGGCATCCTTTTGCATATTAATTTGAGTTTTTAGTTCAGAGATCTTTCAAAAAGACATCCCTTGTTTTTCCATCTCTGTTTTCATCTTCTTTGCCTTTACAGAAGTCATTATGATGTTGCTTCTGGTCCCTTTTAACAGCTTTCAGAACTTTTTGGTTTTCATTCTGAAAACTTAATTTAAACTCTAGTTTTCTTATCGGCTTCTCTTCTCAGCAATTTCTACCAACTGTTTTGACATCCAGTTGCTTTCTTCTGTTTCTTGATCTTTGGCAGTCTCCCTTTACATTCATCCTTAAGATTTCTTTGATTTCGTTCCATAGTTCCTCTGGTTCCCATATTGCCGAAACTGATTGGCTTTGTTCTTTTGACTTGGAACTCACACATAAGCAGTTTTTGATCTGTTCCACAGTGAACTCGATTACATCTTTGCTGTTACAACCAAGCTCTTCCATCTTTTTAATTTTTTTTTTACCAAAAATATAGTCAAACGAATTTTTGGGAACTCTATCTAGTGATGTCTGCTGGTTGTCTGAAAACTGTATTAGCAATGAAAAAAATCAGGGGAATTCCTAGATCATATGTTTTACAACTCACTATTTTCAAGTTTGGTTTTCCAGTTTCCAGCCATAAGCAGCACAACTTACGTGCATGTTCTTTGGATTTCAGTTTGAACCTGACCATAAAACTTATTAATGCAGAAGAAAACCAAATACTAGTTTGTTAATATCACTACAACAATGAAGTCATGGCCCCCTAAAAAAAAACACATTCTGAAAAAGTCCCAAATACTGATCTTTGAAGAAGTCACAGTTCACAGAAATATTGCTCTATTGAAAAATATTGAAAGACACAAATAAAAAAGATATTCTTTCGTCTTTGTACATGCATTTTGCTGTCCCGATCAGTGGAACAGAAGGACATTTCTGCAAAGGCTTTAGCCAAAGGTAATATTTGAAAGAAGTGGGGCATTTGGCAGCTTTGAAGTAATGTCCTTGGCAGGTGCAAATGAGTAAACAACCCAAAAAATAGTCTTGTGCTAGTCTTAGAATAGCAATTGAGTTCATCGGATTGAAAGTGTGAAATAACAACCTTCATCAGCACCACTTTTTCGTACCTATAAATGAAAACTTCAATATTCACCCATTTAAAAAGGTAATAGTTGAAGTTAAAAAAATACAGTTTCACCAAGAAAAACATAGATAAATAGCTCCATTATGCTGTGGTTGAAAAAGAACTTAGAGGAGGTTGGCAGTCCCATTAAAGAGCATGTACAGTTGTTCACCAAAAAAACTCCTGGGCTATTGAGAGACCTGCTGAAGAATAAGAAATTGTCTTCTATCAGGATTAAAAGCAAAGTAGAATAGAAAAAACATTTTCTATGATCGTTCCATAGTCTCTCCCTCATGTTGAGAACAGGTCAAATTAGGTTGGATCAATCAGTCTGGCTCAATTGTACATTATAGGTACTCCTCAACTCATGACGGTAATTGAGCCTGGCAATTATAGTTGGAAGTTGTGATGGTCACGGGATTTTATGACGTGATTTTGTGAGGTACTCATTAAGTGAATGTGGCAGTTATTAAGCAAACCCGTTGTTTGCTATGGGGAAGTTTTTGCTGGAAATTGGAAGCAAAACACCAGTTTCCAGCAAAAATATCATAAATGTGTGATTGCAAAACACTATAAATAGCCATAAATGCAGTTGCCGAGTACCCAAAATTCAACCACATGACCATGGGGGAGGGGGCTGCTACCAGAATTTCAGAACTGGGTTGTAAGTAGCATTTGGGAGGAAGGGGGTCATCAAAACTTCAAAAGGTCACTAAGGGATCAGTCATAAACCAAAGTCTATCTATATTTAGTCACAAATGAGTTCTTCTCCAGTTTCCACAGTGGTTTATATTTTTAAAAAATCTGAATGTGCAAATATTTAATTTCACTTTCTCTACATCATGCATTTAGTTAGGGAGTCAAGGATACTGTTCCAGAACTTAAATGAATGATGCAAAAGAAAGGTGGCTTCTCATTGGCACATTAAACTGCTTCACTTAAAAATGGAAATCAAAGTCCCCTAATTACAATTGAAGGGGAAGATTCCATGCTTAAGTGAATGGTAGTGCTTCCTTTTGCAAAAATGAAACATCTTTTCAAAAAGTAAAAACATGTAGATATAACGGGGAGGGAGATAACATCTGGAAGAGTGTCTATGGAGATTTTCAATCATCCAGGTCATGCTTGTCCCAAAGGTGCTTTTTCAAGAGGCAACTGGACTGCCTTGTTTTTCTTTGAAGATATTCCGCTTCTCATCCAAGAAACTTATTCAGCTCTGACAGGATAGTGGGAAATGGAAGGATTTGCAAGGAATATAAATCCTTCCATTCCCCACCATCCAGTCAAAACTGAAGAAGCTTCTTGGATGAGAAGCAGAAAGTCTTCTAAGAAAAACAAGGAAGTCTAGATGCCTCTTGAAAAAAGCACCTTTAGGACATCTGGAATAGCTTTCTTCAAAATACAGAAAAATGACTGATGATTAGAACATACACAACGAAAAGATGCACAACGCAATCATGTTGTCCATATGTGTGTGAAAGAGTAAGCAAGTTCTATTCATTTACTTTCATACATTACAGCCTTAATGTTCAATATCCTTAATTTAGGATATCAGCACAATTTGATTCCTAAGACTTTTTCTCCATCCTAATTTAGATTATAAGCAATTACTCCAGACATAGGTATCCTGGCGGGCAAATGACAGCAAACACTTCATGACATCATTGCCTAAATGATGCACTCATGCAATTTGTGTCAGCCACAGATGTGCCAGCTGCAAATTATGTAATTGCATTATCTTTGCGATGAGACAATGAGTGAGATGTCATTTTAATGTGATTGTGGCTTCTAACAGAGCTTTATGCCTCCAGATGTTCCATCAGCCTTCACTACTGGCCATACTGGCAAGGCTAATTGGAACAGGAGTTTAACGTAGGTTACAAACTGCTCCCTGCTTCTCTCCATCCTCCTAAGCGACGTGATTTTATATGGCCGTTCTGTATTTCCCTCTTCAAAAAGGGTTCTGGCTTTAAGTGCTAAAAATTACTACATTTTCCTGTCAACTCTATTCTTCTTTTCCAGTCTTGCCTGCAGCACATTTGAATGATACAAAAAGACCCATTTTCCTTCTACATAACAGATAAAGGATGATTATGTTTTGTGAGGTTAATTGATCTCTGACTATTGACTGAAACAAAGAACTGTTCATCCCTTCTGCCACTCTGCACAAGAATTTAAAAATGAAGTAACACAGCCTCTAAAAATAGAAACTTTAATTCCATTTTATTTAAGCATTCCCTGAATTGAATTTCGAGATAAACAGCCAAGCAGCTTTCCTGAGACACATAATGGGGCTAATTTAATGAGTCCCTTCTATCTATTCACAAGCCAACATCTGAAGCAGGGCCCATCTTTTTCCCATGAGGAGAATCATGAAAAAATGTTTTCTCTTAAAATGTCTCAAATCTATATTCTTAGATTACAGATGGGCTAACACCATGCTAATGGGATCAATTTTAATCCCTTCAACAGGAGTCAACTTGAAACTAATGTTTAATCATGAACAGTCATAAACTTTTGATCCTGATGCATTTTCATTGGTTGCTGGATCATTAAATTTTAACTGAACTTGAAAAAAATTACTGGAAACTATTACAACTCTCTCAAGTTGAAGGCACTGTCTTATGAAATGCATATTCCTTTATTTCTGAATGTTCCAGATGTTTTCAAAGGTAGCAATTTATAACAAAGTTGTTTCCCAAGTCTTTGTTGGGTCAACCATGGTTTATTTAATACATATGTAACACTAAACCAAGTCAACAAATCATTTCAAACAACTGATGTGGTACAGGTAATAATCATATTATGTTCCAATAGTAACAGTGGTATGATTGATGAGGCCACCCTAATTGATCTCATGTAGGGCTAATTCCCTGCCAGTTTCCCCATTGACTTTGCTTATTGGAAGCTGGCAGGATCTCAAATCATTATCATGTGACCACAGAATGCATTGATGGCCATAAATACGAGCACCACTTGTAACTACCACTTGTTCACTTCCATTATAAGTTTGAACAATCACCAAACAAGTGGTTGTTGTACAAGGACCACCTCTTTCAGTGTCTGGGTCAATGTAAATAAAAAACTTTTTCACTTTATTTTCACCCATACAACATAAACAAGGTGCTGTTACTCATGTTAATATTCATTACTCAGCCTTAGTGACTGAACCTGTGCTCTATTCTCTGCCTGGATATATCAGCTCAAAGGAAAAAAACCTAATTATTTGGCTTTTACTCACAAGGAGTGTGCAGAAATTTAGGGAATTACCCATATAAAACAAAGAGCACCAAATAAGAGGACCATATTTTAATAATTTTGCTTTCCCTCATTTAGTACCTTTTCCCCACTTCCTTCTTTCACTGGGTTACAATTTCCATCATTCTTAATCAACATGGATGCTAACTGGGATTTTAGTTCTACACATCTGGAAAAGCCAGGCTGGAGCCTACTCTAACTCACCCCTCTCTTCAATTTTAATTTTTCTCTTCAAAAAAATACTTCACAATACTTAATTTCTGATTTTCCAAATAAATAATCACAGGCTTTTCCTTACAATTTCTTTTTGGTCTCTATAGATAGTCCTTCAGCAGGATGAACTTACTCAGAGCAACACAATGAAGTTCTTGTCAGAAGAATGAGAAATTCAGGCACATCTGTTGTCCTCTGACCAGCAATGTGCTTTTGTTTGCACTTGAAGAGAGACTGTTCCAGAAAAATGACTGATTCACTGCTCAATCATCTGAAATGCTATTTTTGTCTATCAGCTTATAGAAAAAAAGTCTCCGACGTGAGAAAAAATTAGAGTTGATTTCAACTTATGCTTGAAATACAGAAGCTATTTAAAAACACATTAGCAAAATTTCATTTCCATTAAGTTGCAGCTAATGATTTTCCAAAACCCGGGTTCAACTAGAAATAATTATAAAATAGAAGGCTGCTACTTAAGAACACATATACATATACATATACATACCCGCAAAAGTCTTATCCTAGGAAACACCCAAATGCTTCCAGGAATAGGGGAAATAGAGAATCATCGCTGGAACATCCTGAATTACATCATTTATCCTATATACGTAACTCTGATCATTTATAAGCAATTTAAACAAATGTTTACCTGGGTGGTTTCTTTGGAGGCAGCCGAGGAGTTATAACTTCCTCAGGTCCAGGCTCATCAAAAGCTAAGGTCGTTGACTGATTCATTTCTCCGGCCTCAACTGTTTGAATAGGGCATGGTTTAATTTGAACTGAAAAACTTGGAGAAATAGTTATTTCATTCTCCATTTCCGCTGCATTTCTTTGCTCTTCCTCCTCTTCTTCCTCAATCCTACACGGCCTATGCCAGGAGGCATGGTAATATTTTGGTCTCCTTTCAGAGCCTGAGGGCAAAGGACCTCTGCTGGATTCATCTGGGGAAATGCTGTTCATCTGGGAACACAAGGGCGACGAAGGCCCAATCACAGTGCCATCTGTCTCAATGCTTGGCATGCTAGCATCCCAGCTTTCAGAAATGGAAGAACTGGCTTTAATGGAAGAATTGACTGTTTGTGGAAGAGACTCTTCAAGTCTAGGAGGGCTTCCTTTGGACATCTTTGGAGGAATAGCAGGACTCCTATCAATCATATTCTTGTTAGACATTGGAGTCTCAGCCTCTGGACTTTTGTCTCTTGAATTCATATCACATCTTTCTTGTGGCAATACCCTAGGCTCAAAGAAAGAGGATGATTTCTCAATATCTGGGCTAATAGTGGGGCTAACACATGGCCACTGTACCCCAACTGCTGAGTCTGGGCTGCTAAGAAAAAATGCTCGATGGTCATCTTCTGTTTGTGGGGCCATTATAGTAATAGTTGCTGTTCTTTGTAAACCAGGATCTTGCAAATTCCTCTCGCAGCTCAAATGGAGGGTCTTCATCCCATCATGTTGATTCTGACTTGGGCTAATAGTCAAGACGCCACTCTTCAATGTATTAGTGTTATTATGCTGCATCTTTTTCCTCTTTGAACTCTCGGCATAGATGGGTTCATTTTGGCTCTTTCCTTGAAAGGAAGGCTGCTGCTCTCTGGAATTATCTCTGCTATCTGTAGGCTTGTTTTCAATTTGATCTGAAGTTCTAACCAGAAGACAGTAAGGACTTCCTTGGGACAAATCAAAAGAACTGCTGTTTTTTAGCACAGTATCTGGTGGACATGCCAATAAGTCTCTTTCTGCGTTTAAGGGGTTATACACAGAATCATGCACATGAAAATTGGAGAATGAGTTCAAGACCCTTCTTTTATCTTCACCAAAATTTGTTATCCTGGATACACCGGCCGTGAAATCCTGGCCCTGAAATTTTGAAAAATAATTTTCATTATCAGGCCATGCTACACTGATGGTGGGTTTCTCAAAGATTTTATGATTTACACTAAAGGGAAAGTACGCCCAACCTTCACTCTTTTGCTTGGAGAAATTAAATACATTAGTGGTGTTGCTGCTCCCTTTGGGCTGATGGAAGAGTATTTTTCTCAGAAATGACAGAAATGGTATTGAGACTCCAAATTGGCATGACTTATTGGCATGGCATGACTCTTGCTGGGTGCTTTGACCCAGCAAGACACATACCCATGGACACATACCTCTTTACTGTATGAGATACTTCTTTCTGCCCTTTCAGGACCAGATGGGCCAAGGAATAAAGGACGATCTTCTGGGATGTTCTGAGGCTTCCTTTTGATCTCGTTGCCCTGCAATGATCAAAGATGAAATGTAGCAAGATAGACATTTCTCCAATATGGGGATGAAGGTTTATATGTCACCTCATACCACGAGATGAATGGCATGTAAATTTTATTAATAAATGAAAGATAAAAAATACTTTGTATACAACTCAATTATAATCTTCTATAATTTGGCTGTATCCAGCTTCCCAAAAATATATATAATGATTTAAAAAATGTTTAACGATTTTTAAGTGAGTGGATGAACTCTCCTTTGGAATCAATGGGATTATGACCTTATTTAGCAAATTTGTTTTTTACTGTAAAGCAATAAATAAAATGAATCAAATTACTAGCAATTTATATCACCTTACAGATTTACTATACTTTTCTTTTGTATACAGATTTATAGAGTACGCTAAAACTAAAGATGGGCACATTTAAGTTCTACTGATTTTTATTGAAAAGAAGAAATTGTAATAATGTTCATAATTTGTCTACTGTAGATACTGGTAGTTCCTTGATCCATCCTGTTAGTAATGTTGGCAACTTTAGCATAGTTTAATCGATCAACTGTAGGGAGGGGATACAGTATTTGTTATTTCCAATTGTTTGTTAAACCCAAGGTTATGCAGCCAAGTGCTCTGTCTGCTTTTAAATTTTTAAAAACTCCCTTAACTTTGTTTTCATTCATTTTAAACTCTGTCTTTGATTGTATGGTTTTTATTTGTAAATCACTCAGTCACATAGGTGATATTGGAGGTATAGAAATTTGATAAACAAACAAATATATCCCTCCCATATACTCCCTCCCTCCTTGACAGCTTAGAAGAAAACAGAGACATTGCATTGAATAAGTAAGGTTACACACTTCCAATGCAGTTCCCCTGCAAAATGTCTACCCATTTTAATGTCACCAGGTTTCTTTCCCTACATGACTTTTAACATTAAAAAAATATTTTCATTAACAGCATCAGATTCCAGCATCACTTTTACTTTCAAGAATACCTTCGGACAAAAATTAAAACTGCCAACTAGATGAATGGTTGCTTAGACAGTTGTATTAAGATGATTATTAGTTATAGAGGGTTTTTTTTATTTTTATGATCCCGTGTATTGGTTTAGATCATTCTGTTTTTATCAGGGTAAAGGAGTGATACCAATAGTTTTATTGTTAGTTTTGTCTTATATATTTTTAACATACTTGATATTTTTATCCATTGCTATTCTTCTAAGGAGCTGAATATGACATACATGATTCCTTCTTCATGATTTCCACTGTCTACATATTTATTACAGAGGCCAGGCTGAAAGATATACTGACATGGTTTTCCAGAGAGGTTTTGTTCTTTTAACTGTGTTGGTTTTTCAACCTGGATCTTCTCAATCCGATTCCAATACCTTAATAACATAAGAAGCACTTTCATGATAGCTGCCTAATTAATGCTGCATATTTCAAATTGACTGGTTTAAAATATTTGCAGTTAACTAATTTGGAAACCAGCTTTCTGAAAAGATGAGCTATAACTTTTTTTAAATTTAAAGTTATAAAGTGAGATAATTTTATAGCATGAATCTTCAAATGGTTGAGCAAGATCATTTCAGCTAAACTAAAATAAATGAGTAAAATCTGGGGTATATATGTAAATAAAATTACATTGACTACATTCATAATAGTAAACTGACATACTATGGACATAATGGTAAACTGTAGATTAGCATTTTATGAATAAAACAAGCTCAATAAAGCAAAATTTCAACCTGCGCATTAGTTAAAAATCTGGTCAATTCATACTGAAGTTCAGAGAAAGCTGATTTCTCAAGCTTCTCTATCTGGGAGGCTCAACCATTCATTTCAAAAATAACAGTTGCCTACAGGAAGAAGTCCTGCTGAAATCTAGACTGATAGGTGACATGGCAGGTAGGGTACTAAGCTCAATGCCCATCTAACAGCATATACTTGCCCATCAAATGCCCAAATTTTGCAAGTTCATTAAATACTCACAAGTTTGGGGGAAACTTTTTTGAGTTTCTCTTTAGAGACTTGCAAATGCTAAAATGATACTGTTCACAGATTTTGTTTATTTCATACAGATTCTGAGATTGCCGAATGCTTTAAAAGATTTAGCTATTTGACAACAATCAGATGAGACAGTCTGAATCTGAAAAAAATTGTACATCTCGGTCCTTTTACATGAGATTTTCCTATTTCCAGTAGTAAAGGGGTATTTTTTTAAAAAAAAAAATTCATTTTGTGTTGTTTTGCTTACCATTCTCATATTTCAGTCCAAGGAAATTTAAACTTACATCATTATTTTATTTATTTATTTAATTTGGCTTATATGCCGCCCTATCTCCCAATGGACTCAGGGCGGCTCACAATAATAAAATACACAAGCCACAATACAAAGTTAAAATCTAAAACCTAATAAAATTTAAAACCCTTAAAACCCCATCAGTCCAGAAAAAGTGTGGAAAACTGAGATGAGCTGATTGTGTCAATCAACACTTCTCTTTATGGAGGCATTTTTCCAAATTGAATTCTATTCACGTATTATAAAGAATGTTGGGAATAGGGCAATTGGCATTGTGATTTGCAAAGAATCTGGACCCATCTGGAAAATATTTGAATCTCAGATGAACTTAGCTCAGATGGTAGGAAGTCAATCCTGGGCAATTGGCAGGTGCTTCGGATTGATCAGTGTAGTGGTAGGAACTCAACTGGATTGGAGAATCAAAAAATCCAAGTGCAACAGATAAAGTCATTGTGTACCAAGAAGTATCTGAGCACTTCTGTTGGCTTTTAAACTGAAAACATCTTGCTCACTAATATCATAAATGTCTTAAAAATCTCCCACTTTATTAAGAAACAGATTTTTGGGAGGCTGCTGATTGGTGAATTTCTCCCTGCCTGCTCAAGAAATTGAAAGAATCCATTTCTGCAAGTCCTGCCATAACAAATACAAAAATTGCTCCCAGGCAGTTAAAATTTTTACAACGGAAGCAACCTTGTAAAATACACCACACCCCTTATTAATCATTTACCTGCGAGACATCTGTATTCAAGTTTCCATCCGCCCACACACCAGCAGCATCCGAGGTTATCATAGTTGGTTTAACAGCAATAGTTGGCTTTGAGTAAGACAAGGAAATTAGACTCTCATCCTCCCAAGGCGTATTCTCAACTTTGGCTCCAATTCCATTCAAATCCTGCAAGGCTTCACTGCAGCCTTGCTGATTAAGGGATGGTGCCTGCAGTTGGTGAAAACTTCTGGGACAAAAACAGTTTTTGCAGGAGCCAGGCTTCCAGATGTGCTCCACAAAATCACTGCACACAGACATTTTCAAGCCCTCTTGCTTCATTTCCACTGCCCTCTGCACCTTCTGTATTGGGCTGGGTGGTTCATTTTGTTCTCCTCTCTACAGCTGGACTGAACAATCCTGGACTTGTAACCAAACTGCAAAGAAAGAACACAGAATTCATGTTATTAATGTCCTTCCCCCCTCCCAAACTTGTTTCCCAAGTTTCAATATCTCCCATTATTGGGCACCCTCATATACACCTGTTCTCCATTAGTCACAAGGTTATGTCAGTTTTGCTTGCTCCTCAGTTATATACGGACAGTTTATCTTAAGTAAGGAACAGAGAAGAGTTTGCCAACACCCATCCCAACTGTTTTCTAGGTTCCAAATGTGTCATATATAGAGAAATTCTATGATTGTGTGTCTGTGTAAAGGACATGACAGAAAGTTGTTGCTGTTTTGCAGGAAATAACAACATGCACATTTATTGCACAAACTGTGGAGTAAAGCTGATGGGGTAATCTTTTATACATTTTACTTTGTGATACAAATCTACACAATTGGGATAAACAGATGTTACACATTATTACCATATATCATGAATGTTTCCATCACATGTATAATGTTATTGGTCATGCAGTGCCAATTCTGTGATCTGGGTCAGTCACGATGCAAATGACACAGACTGCCTAACAATGTGGTATTGTCTATAATGTCATTCGCTCTCTTAGCGTCTGGCACTTTTGACCAGCAACAGAATTGATGAAGCTTCTTGGATGAGAAGTGAAACATCTTCAAAGACAAACAAGAAAGTCCAGTTGCCTCCTGAAAAAGCATTTTTGGGACAATCATGACCTGGATGACTAAGAATCTCCATAGACCAGAGATCTTCAAACTTGGCAGCTTTAAGACTTGTGGACTTCAACTCCCAGAATTCTCCAACCAGCATTCTTGGCCGTCTTAAAGCTGCCAAGTTTGATAACCTCTGCCATAGATATTTAGCTATGCAACAGAGTTGATGTTTCCTGTACTTCCTGTACGCATTAATTCCAAAAACAAAAACAGCAATTTCTTTTTTTAAAAAAGCTACTGCTGCTTCCAGTACAGGTAGTTCTCATTCAGTGACTGACTTATTTAGTGATTGTTCACAGTTACAACTGTAATGGAACATTAACTTTGCAATCAATCTTCGCATTCATGATCTTTGCAAGTCTAAAGCAAAGAAAAGCTAGAGTAAGTTCATAGGCACAATAGCATTTCACTTAATGGCTGCTTTACTTAGGTTAAACACTTAACAGTGTTTAAGTTGGTGATTATGGGAGTTACAGTCCAACAGATCAAAGTGCAACACAATTATAAAAAGATTGAGGGCCTGTGCTCCAAATGGCAGCTCTTTGTCGAGCACACAAATATGCATCCATGTCATTGACTATAGTTACACCAACTGTAATTTAGCAAGTCTGTATGGCAAATCATGATAACTATTATAAAGCTAGAGCATATAACACAGAGCTCTTCTTTTTCATGACATAGAATTCTCTACATTTCAAACTATTACCCCAAAATAAAAATACAGCCTAAATACAAGTAACTAGATCTTTCCCATTTCTCCCTTCTCCTCTTTTATCTTCTCCTCTCTCTCATCACTCCCCTCATCCAGCACATTTCTACCTGGGAGTCTTTGCAGTGCCAGAGGAAGCTCTGCTCTTGTGTGACCCCACATGGTTGTGTATATTTGGCAACTGAGCCCACTTATAGCAGTTGTGGTTAGAGGGCCTTTGCTCAACTTCCTGGAAAGGGAAACACTCTGCTTGGTCACTCATGTCCTGGTCATCTCGTTTGGACTACTACAATGTGCTGTAGATGGGACTATCATCAGAAAGTATCTGGAGGCAGGATTCTTATTTATAGCAGGATATCCAAACCATCCGTCTGTCTGTCTATCTGTCTGTCTCAGTCAGTCAGTCAGTCATCTATCTCGGTTTTAATTAGTCCACCTTATAAACTGAACGAAATGAATCTTTTGTAATGCAATACTGATGCTTAGGAAAGCCTCTACAGCATGGGTGTGAAACTTGCTGCGTCACGTTGCCATCATGTGACATATTGTGATGTTTTTTTCCCTTTGAGTAGCTATGGTGGGTGTGGCCTATGTGTGAAAAACTCAATCTAATTTTTCTTTCGATAACTTCGGACTAGCATTCAGAATATAGTAGTATTCCCACTCCCCTTTATTCTCTCAGCCTTGCCATGTAATAGAATAGACAACAACATTATTGTTGTTGCTCATGGAATGTAAAATAAATGTAAAATATTTTATTTATTATGTATTTATCCCAAACTGATTCTGGGTGCTATACAATATAAAATTAAAAGATGTAAATAATGCCCAGGACAGACTGAGTCAGCAGAGTTTGCTAGTGATTGCTAGTCCACACCATTTGAGGTGTATTGATCAATCTCTTATTGTTGCCATTATGAGTGAAACCCATTAATTTCACAAATGTTCTCATTGGACCTAAATGCATAATTTTGGCTTATTTTAAATCCATTTGGAATAAACTTTTATTCCAAAAGTTCTACTGTATAGACTTTTAAAGAAGTGATACACTATATGAACTCCATGACTAAAAGTTTTACACAATTCCCTTAAAGCAGTCTTCCCAACACCATGATGGCTGTGAATTGTAAGAAAGTTTGGAAGTTACTAGATTCAGGGTGGCCAGAACTGAGTATTTAAACCCAGATCTGGATTTTTTGACCCTTTTCTGGATTTCTAGATATTTTACTTTAAAATTGAAGTTTCTTCTATATATTATGTTGCATTGCGTCTACAGGTAGTCCTTGACGTATAACCATTCATTCTGTAATCATTCAAAGTTACAATGGCAATGGAAAATGTTACTTACAACCTGTTCTCTTGCTTATAACTGACGCAACATCGCTATGGTTACGTGATCAAAATTCAGGCATTTGACAACCGACATGTATTTATAATGGTTGTAGTGTTCTGAGGTCAAATGATTGCCATTAGCGACCTTTCCAGTCAGTTTCTGAGAAGTAAAGACCATGAGGAAAGCTGGATTGGTTTAATAACGATATGATTCACTTCATAACCGTGGCAAAAAAAAGGGTTATAAAATCAGGTGTGACTCACTTAACCATCACCCTGACCAGCAGTGGAAATTCTGGTCCCAATGTGGTTGTAAGTCGAAGATTGGTGGACTTCTCATACACCTCTGCTTGCAACCAGACAACAGAAACTAGGGAGGGAGGAAGGGAGTGATTGGAATATACTAGGAGGAGCTGGGAGGGAACCGAGGAATTCAAGAGCACAATCTGTGGCCTGAGAGAATTTCTACACCTCAAGGTCAAATGCTGGCAAACCTCTAAAACCAACAGACTGTTCCCAAAACAAACTGACTGTATATGATTGGTGGACAATGGACAGTGGGTGGTCCCAGGGAAAAAGGGGTTTTTACCGAGAGTGCTTTTTGCAGGAAAACCTCAGAACAGGCTTTGCGTCTTCTGCACCTATATGTGGAATTATCAGTAAAGTTAATTTACTGATAGGACATTGGAAAAACAATGTCCCAGGAGTTTCTTCTGCTGCAATATGCCAACAGGACAGTTAATGCTATCAATATGAAATGGGTGAAAATATTTTAGTTTCAAACTGATTTATTGTGCGTTTTTAAAAATCTGGATATTTTTGTGTAGAATCCGGGTTGATTTGAATGTGTTAGGAAACTCCACTGGCAATCCTGATTAGATACTACCTTAAAATCCTTCTTATTTAGCCTGTTTGCCTGAACTGTTATACAATTAATCACTATTCACGATTATTCAATAAATATTACAAAATCAGAAATGATTCTAATTTTGACCTCCCCAAAAGAAGGGTCATTTGAGTGCCACATACTGGGATAACAGTAAATACTCTATGAAGAAACTACTGATTAACATTCAGTTCAGTCATATACACCCTAAACTAAATAGCAGCTACAGCAAGCCAGAATATTTTTTTTTGTTTCCTTCACTTTCATCATTCTAAACTCAAGAAAATTATTGCTTAGCATACTATACACTCTGTGGAAAATGCCTGCTTTCGTGTAAAATGGTTTTTCCATAGAGATGTTCTTTAGGCACAATAAAAAAAATTCTACAGGTATAATTAGGAATGTTGTACAGTACAACTTTACTTAATGAAGGCATTTTATAAAACTCTTTTAAAATATGCTTGCTTACTTTTGCTACCTCCAAATCCTCTTACCCTTCAATTAAGCTATACTGCAGCCTGTTGAATTTTAACTACTGAAACAATAGTTTTAGATTCCTAAATGATGGAGGCCAACTAGAATAAAAACGTTCTTTTCATTCACAAAAACGTGTTAAAGAAGAAAACATGCATATGCACGTTTATGAATGTCTGTGTAACTAGCCACAATGGAAATTTAAGAAACTTACATTCTGAAGATGATCCATACTACTGATAATAAGTCCATATGTTGATGAAGCAAAAATACTTTGCTCTACTATCCAATTAAAAAAAGGGAAAAAGATGAAGAGCAAAAGAAAAAAAAAAAGAAAAGTCAATATCTGAAATTGTGTTGAGCTATCAATGTACTGTAATATATAGATATAATGTATTTCAGCTTAGTCTCATTCATTGACACAGTTATTATTGATAAAATGGCTTGAAATTGTGATTTTTCATCTCTTCTGTAAACGGCTCAAAAATAGGAAGCCCTTTTCTATAGAATAGGAAAAATCACCAACCTATTTTGTTGATCTTTCCTCTTTACAAGACATTCAATTTTTGCATCCTTATTCAAGAAGGATAGAAAAACAGTAGAATATCATGGAACTTCTGTTACAATCCATTCATCAGAAAAATCTCTTTAAAAAATGAAATAGTTATATGTGACTGCTGCAGATGCTAACTGCACAAAGCTGAGTAAATTCTTCTTTCAGATTTTCCAAATTCTGCCTACATATCTTTATGCTCTAAATAATTAACTTTAGGATACAGAAACATGTGAGATAAAGTGTAAGGGAAGGAAAACAATTCTAAGAATTACTCACCCATGATGCATACCATTTGCAGTGAAAAAACAGAGGGAAGCTGAGCTCACCCTGTGAAGTACAGCAGTTCCTGTTTTAGGTAACTAAATATGGCAACAATGCTAAAATAATGTGAATCTAACACATACAGAAGGCTAACATCTGGAAGTTCAAGAAAGCACCTAAATAAATAACAGGTATCTGCCAGAGTTTGAAATACCATGTTCACAGAGGTGAAAAGATAACTTTGCTAAAAGCCCACTATAATATTTCCTGTACATGTATTTTTTCTAGCTTTTTTATGCTTATCTCATTTTTTAAGAATTAATTTATATATATATGCAGTGATGGGAGGGGGAGGAGGAATCTACAAAACTTACTGAGTAATATCATGTATAGTTGAAACAGAAAAATAAATGAGCCAACATTTTAAGGTCCCAGTCTAGTCATCTGACAGCAATTGTAATTCACCCCCACCCTAGGTGGATGAGCAGTTGCTGCTTCTAGTGCCAGGACATGCTGCATATTAAATGAAAACTTTCTAACAAAAATATTTTGAACATTTGTATCTATTTGGTGATCACTGTTGTGTTAGTGCAATGCTGACATGATGTTGAATGGCAACGACCCTTTAGAACATCATTGCCTCACCCCAAGTATGATTGGTCCCTACTCTGTTAACCTTCTAGAAGGTCCTTAAATCTGGCCAGGGGATTCCATGGAAGTACAGAAGTTGCAAAAATATTATATTATTTCTAAGTTTAGAATGACCTCTGCTGTTTTTCACTTTATTATAATGTTAGTTGTTTCGTTGTACTTTAATGGTTATTTTTAATTGCTTTGTTTGTTCAGTTTTTTTTGTTGTTGTATTTTAATTTTGTATGCCATCCGAAATCACTGTGAGATGGATGAATCTATAAATTTGAGAAATAAACTAACAAATAAATAATGGAATACTGTCTAATAATGTACCAGCAAAACTTCTCCTATTTTTCAATGATAGAAGATAAGCAGGATTGGAAGAGTCCTTGAAGGTCTTCTAGTTCAACCACCCTGCTCAACCAAGAGATGCTATACCATTCCAATTAAAGCTCTTTTTGAAAACCTCCAGTGAAGGAGCACTCACAACTTCTGGAGACAGTCTGTTCCACTGATTAATTTTTCTCTCTCTTAGGAAATTTCTCCTTAATTCTAGGTTGGATCTCTCTTTAATAATTTTCCACCCGTTACGTCTTGTCCTGCCCTTGAGTAGTTTGGAGAATAAGTTGACTCCCTCTTCTCTGTGACAGCCTCTCAAGTATTGGAAGAGTGCGATCATGTCATCCTCAGTCCTTCTCTTCATTAGATTAGACATACCTAGTTTCCACAACCATTCATCTTAATAATCTTTTTTGCTCTTCTCTGCATTCTGCCTAGAATCTCAGCATCTTTTTTGTATTGTAGTAACCAAAACTTGACTCAGCATTCCAAGTGGGGTCTTACCAGTGCAGTATAAAGGGGTACTACTATCACGTGATGTTTTTATGCACCCAAAATATTCAAACCACCACACAGAGAATTGGTAGAATTTTAAGTACTGGTACAAGAATCACATTGTCAAATGTATTCTTAATGAATAATGTCCTTCAGCCCTATTACTTTATAATATTTGTAATGCGCACCCTTTGAGGTTGGTTAAGGTATTCTGTGTGGCAGGTATGGGGTTATGTTTCACAAATATAGTAATTTCCTTAATAACATACAGTGATATGAGATTTAACTAAAAAATGTCACCTGGTCCTTGTAGAAATGGCATGTCATAGCCTTTACTTTTAGTTGCAATTCTTCTCCCAATCTGTAACAGTCTATTTATACAAGGATTTTTGCAGGAACAACTGGTGGCATTTCAATTCTTCCAAGTATTTTAAGAGTATATAAATAATGATAATTGTTATATTAGCAACCAGTTAGTCTGAAGAAAACTTGCAAAGTGAAACACGCCAGTTTAGGATTTCTACCACTTTGACATGTCTAGGTCTTTCCATTCCATTCTTCCCAACATTACGTCTTCATTTATGGCTGATAAGTATGATAAGAGGGGTTTTTTGACCTATTTTGGGTAGTGGTGATGTTCTATTTTAAGTACACCTATAGCACCTTCTACAAACACTGACATTCCTTCAAGGATATATTATCTTTCACCCCTGTACAAGAGTGGTACCATTTTGGCCTCAGAAGGATCCAAGCTCACAATTATCTCTGGTGATGAATGAGATCAGGTTGATCGTCATTGCGATGTTGTTATTGCTAGACAGACACCACAGCCTCTAAGTGTTTCTAGGTTATCTGACTAAGAAGCCAGAGTGGCCCAACCCCAGGATATCTGACTTTTACATTGCTCTTTTTAAATCCCCATGATATAAGTTCGTTAAATTCCATTTCAGATATTTTTTCTCCATTACTACATTCCAGATTGAAGTAAGACTACCTGATCTTTAATTACTAGGATCATCTTGTCATCAATTAGAAAATTCCACATAAGCTTTCAAGACTGGTTAAAATTAAGTCAGAGATTAACTCTAGATTGTTCTCTCATAATTAACATGATGATTTGAAGATATTTCTATTAAGCAGATGCAATGCAGTATTTCTGGAATCTCCATTTACAATGCACACATCTCATTGTAGCCAATAGTCAAATTCTTAATTACTTTAACAGTTTCCAGATGGTTGCCATATTATCCTACTGCAGTAATATCATATTAAAATCCAACAAATGTCTATGGCACAAACTACCATGATACAGTTCTCTTCATATTTTATGAGATTTACAGTACTATCTCCCACAAGGTCATACAGTAAAAACTATTTAGATTTTAGATTTTTAATTATTTTAATTAATTTTCTCCCCCCACCCTTAGATCATATTGCCATGTCCTGAGATATCCACAGGTCCTGATGAACTAGGAATTCCTTTCTATTTTATATAAAATGAATTGTATGCACACCTAATACTCCTACAGTATATTCTTATTTTTTATTGCGCATGTTTGGTCATACACAAAAAGCCAACAAACTTTATTTCTCCTTGGAAGATCATCGAGGCAACTAATATCAAGGAGCTAACAGACAGTCTGACAAAAAAATGTTCCTGCAAATGGGAAGAGCTGCAGCATTTCAAAAAAAGTTCTAGTTTTACTGTGATTTCAAATGGCTTGTAGTTGATCATGAAATAAATTGGCTCAATTTTCAAACACAACCAGTATGGATCACAAAGGATGGAGGGCAGATTTCAGATTAGTCTAGAGTCTCTGGGGCAAGAATCTTAGAGAGAGAAAATAATACACCACATCTGTTTTCTTCCAAATATGGAACAGCAATACTCCATAAAGAGAGGAATACAGGATTGGATCTAGAAGATGTTAAACATGAAATATAAAATTATTTTAATTGCAGACAATAAGATGAAAACCCAGCTAGCCTGCTAAAGAACCAATGCATCATTTCAAATCAAGGTCTGGCTAATCCAACCCCCAGCAACTTTGTTGCTGATATTCTTATGATTTATACTGACTGTTTCCTAATATGATTTGATTGCTTATTTGTTCCCTATGACTATCATTAAGTATTGTACTTTATGATTCTTGACGAATGTATCTTTTCTTTTATGTACATTGAGAGCATATGCACCAAGACAAATTCCTTGTGTGTCCAATCATTCTGTTCTGTTCTGTTCTGTTCTGTTCTGTTCTGTTCTGTTCTGTTCTGTTCTATTCTATTCTATTCTATTCTATTCTATTCTATTCTATTCTATTCTATTCTATTCTATTCTATTCCATTCCATTCCATTCCATTCCATTCCATTCCATTCCATTCCATTCTATTTTCCAGCTATAACCAGCCAGGACATCTGTCCTTCTACTGCTTTCAGCCCATACTTCTACAGTGTGGTGGAATTAACTGTTCCCTTTCGATTTATAATTACTGTTCTGCCTTCTATTCATCACTATTTTATGTTCCATCTAAAAATTAATTTTTAGACGCTATAAAACTTTTTACTCCCCCACCCCCATAAATTTAGTTATTAAATTCTTTCATAAACTTTAATTCCATCAGTTAAGAATCAGGTGTGAATGTTTGCTGAAAAAGCAAAAATTCCTGTGTATAATAGTGGGCTTCTATTGGCTTTGTTATATGAAAATGAGATTTGGGTACTTAAAGAGAAACATAAAAGGGGAGGTGAGCCCAATGGCTCAGTGGTTAAAGAAGTGGAACTTTTCAGTTGGAAAGCTGACAGCCCAGGTTTGAGACCCAAGTGCCCACGTATCAAGGTGAGCTCCTGTTGCTTGCCCCAGCTCCTCCCCACCTAGCAGTTCGAAAGTATGCAACTAGAGTAGATAAATAGGTACCACTTCGATGGAAAGGCAACAGCGTTCTGTGTACTCCTCAGCGTACAGTCATGACCACGGAAAGGTTTTCAGACAAAGGCCAGTTCCCTTGGCTAAGAAATGGAGATGAGCACTGCCCCCTAGAGTTGGGGATGACTGGAAAGGAGAAAACTTTACCTTTCGTTGAACAGGTTACTAAGGGAAACGTGTCTGATAAAACAAGAAGAATTTAGATCAAGAATGAAGGAGTGCTGAAGGAATGTGACTAAGGAACCAAACTGAGCTACCAGTATAAAAGAAGGCTGACATGATCCAGCCATATGGAAAGAATGAATGAGGAACAAACGGTAAAACAAATATATGAAAGAAAAGTGAATGGGTTGAAAGGAAAGGAAAAACCAAGGATGATGTGGCCGATACAGTTAATGCAATCTTCTCAAAGAGAAACATGACAAATCAAAATAACAAAAGGTGATGCATGAAGCAGAATGGAGAAGTGTTGAAAACATGGTTTGGCAAAGCTAAAAAGGTATGAGGAGAGAGATCCTGGTGAATAGGACTCATGTTAACCAGATTTATTTAGGTTTTCTTTTATCTCTGCCTCTAATTTAGTTAGTTAATTAACTTTTTTTCAATACTGTGCACAATCTTCTCTTTCTAAAGGGGACTAGCCTAAGACCGTGATGGTGAACCTATGGCACAGGTGCCACAGGTGGCACGTGAAGTCGTATCTGTGGGCACGTGAGTGTTGCCAGCGTGCATGTGCACATTGGCTGGCTGATTTTTGGGCCTTCTGGGTCCACTGGAAATTGGGAAATGGGCCATTTCTGGCCTCCGGAGGGCCTCTGGGGGGGTGGGGAAGGCTGTTTTCACCCTCCCCAGGCTCCAAGGGCCCACCATTAACCTTTTGCCATCATGTGCCAAAAGCGGGGGTAGCACAGGAGGGGGTCACGTGCGCATGCGTTGGGGTGTGGGGGCCCATTGAATTATGGGTGTGGGCACATGTGTGCACAACCCCCCCCCCATGCTCCCCATGCTTTTGGCATGTGATGGCAAAAAGGTTAGCCATCACTGGTCTAACATATATTAGGTTTGGAGGTATAAAGAAAATGCTTGATATTAGACTGGCAGCTCAGTCTGTTAATTCTTCATTGCCTGGATCAATAATATTACTATTCTGATCAGCTGGTGCTTTAACTAAGATGGAGATGGCAAATCAACAGGATGTGCATTCACTTTTTATAGAGCTTTCCTAGGCTTGTCGAAGGAGACCCCCTCCCCCCCTTCAAAAAATCCCAGGAGATTGCATTCAAGCCTTGTGGTAAGAAAAGTCACATAACTATCAGTGAAATATAAGAGTGGTTACAAAATGACAGGCCATATGGCATAATTCACGGTTATGGCAGATCATTCAGCAAAAATGGCTTGAACTTTAGTCACTATAAATAAATTAGTGATTCCGTGATTAGGGACAGGCATAATTTTGGTGCCCTGGGGACCCACTTTTTATTTTGAGGTACCCAACAGCTACAACAAAAGAGAGAGAATTTCATGCACAAAGAAATAAGTGGGTTTCTGGAAGGAATGTGGATGGTTGCAATTAATTTATTGGTTTTGAACACTGCCACAAAGGCTCCTGGCAGTTTGCATCATAAAAGCATACAAACATGGAAAAACACAGATATAAAATTGATAAAAACATAATAAAAATAATTGGTCAAGAACCATAAAACCACACATGGCGCCTTATACAGTATATGTTAGGTCTAATTTAGTGGAATATTTAATCCCCAGAATCAAACTGCTAAATTCTAAAGGCAGAGAATGTAACCTAATGAACAAAATCAGTTCCATTTACTTCAGTGGGAGAAATTTAAACCCACTAATCAGTGGAACTAAAATGGGCTAAAATCATCCCCACTGGTAAAAGATAAAAATGGGAGCAGGTATAAGTGTGTCTACTTTACTGTTCTTAAAATTCACTGAGATGAAATGTCAGAATATGAGAAAAATGAAATTGTAGCATGTGACTAAAAATATTACAAGGAGCCCAGACAAACCATTCTCTGTCGCCTGCCAGGTGTTTGACACTTTGTATTACTTTAGCAGTCACAAGCAGACAGCAGAATTACCTTTATCAAGCCTCTAGCACGGTGTTTCACAACCTTGGCAACTTCAAACTGTATGGACTATATAGACAACTCCCAAAATTCCCCAGCCAACAGTGGAGAAACACTGTTCTAGTGGACTACCAGACTAGACATTCAAAAAAGCTTTGCTCTAGTTTATAAACCACAAATTGAAAAGGTCCAGTTTGGTAGGCAAAGCACTGATAATGCAGATTTCTGGCAACTGCCCAGAAGAAAAAATTCTTAATTATGTCAAATTTAGGACAGATTTGAAAATCAGTCAACAAAAATTATTACATTTCAATATTTGTATTAGCTTATTTTGCCATACACTAAATGAATAAATAAATATTAACTTCTTTGCTTGCTTCTGTATATCTTTAAGCTTTACGGCATGAAGTCAGAAAGGAATGTCTTTAATAAAATTTTCCCTCTGAAATATTTTATGTCAGAGATGTTTAAGAAAGGGGAATCCATCAACCCAAAATTATATGGAAATGAGTCAGTGAAGAGGCCTATTGAAGATCATTTTAAAAACGGTCAGAGGGTTCAGTTAAAATGAAAAGGCAGTTTAAAATGTATTTTAAATACAGCACACTTTAAGGAAATTGGCAACTTTAAAATAATTGAGCAATACAGAGGTAAGAAACCAAAGACTGTAAATGCTGCATTCCAGAAATACTCAGGGAAAAAAAAGGGTTTCAAGTTTGCCCAGTTTGAAATAGAGGAAAAAGAGATTGTTCTACAGTACCAGTTCCCACCACAGTTTCTAGCTGTGGAGCTTTTAGTAACATTTCCTCTCCATTATTCAATTCGGGCATCTAATGAAAATTTGGCTTTAAAGCTCAGGACACCCTGGAAAGATCATCATTTAAGCCCCGTTTCTTTGGTTTTATAAGAAGCTTCAGGGGAGGCGGGGGTGGGGGGTGGGAGGCTTATCTCTTACTCATCGAAGGCATGGCAAGGATTCCGAAGGGAACAGCTGACCCCTGTCACTTTGTGCACAGTGCGGCGGGCGTCTTTTAACGCAGGGCAAAAGCATTGCTTTCCTTTCTGTGCAGGGCAAAAGCAACCGCACCTTTGGCTCTTTTCAATCCTCGGTTCCACCAAAGCTGGGAAAGGCATCTACAGACACGCCGCACGTGCAAGGGCTCCGAGCAAGAGCCCTGCCCCAAACAAAAGCCAGACGGGGTCAGCCTTGCCTGTTCTTACGAGAATCTTTTGGAAAGTCGCCTTCTGCACTTCTCCGGCTCCAAACTCGGCTGCTCCCCCCCCCCCCGCCACCTCCCGCAGTGCAAACGCAGCTCCTCGGCCGCTGCCACGAGGGCTCCGAGCGGGCGCTCGCTCGCTCTCCTTTCCGGCCGCGAAGTTTGGTCCGGTGCCCTCCCTGCAGCTGCTTTCGGCAAGGTCTCGCTCCAAAAGGAAGGCACCCGCGGCGGCTGCCCGGACCTGCCGAGAATGAATGAGCGCCTGTCTCTGCCTTAGCAAACGTCATTTGGGGGAAGCTGCCTCCTGCCAACCCGGGTAGGAGAAACTTCGCCTTCCTCGCATTGCCGATCCCGGTGCACCCGCGGCCAGCTTTAGGAAGAAGGGAGAGCAGAGGGAAACTTACCGTCCCAGACATTCGGCTGCAGCGCCATAAGCCAAGGCGCCCGGCTAGGCAAGCGGGGCTTCCTTCCTGCTTCGCTACCGGCCAACGCTCCCCAAGCGCCTTGCCGGCGGACAAGCGGCTAGGAAGCGGGACAACCTGGGGAACTGTGTACGCGTGTGCGCCTCAGCCACGGAAGATTGGCCAGCGGCTCCTCCTCCTGCTGCTGCAGCAGCAAAGGAATCCTCCATCTCCTCCCCACCCCTGCAAGTTGCCTGCCCCGCCTTCTTGCCCCCATCCCCCCCCCTCCACACCGGAGGAAGCACGCCTGGGCTTTCCCTGCAGAGCACCTGGTTAGCTGGTAACTTAGAGGAGAGTGGCATCTGTTGTGACCAGGTTTCTCCATAGTCGTTTTAAGGAAGATTTTCCTCTGTAGTTGGTTGTTTCCTTCAAATAAAGCAGAGATTCCCAGACTCCCAGAATTCCCCATGCTAGGGAATTCTGGGAGTTAAAGGCCACAGGTCTTAAAGGAACGGAGTTTGAAAATCACTGCTCCTCCACTTAGGCCCACAATTGAGCCTCAAATGTTCATTGCTTAGGGAGACGTTTGTTAAGTGAGTTTGGTCCCATTTTATAACCTTTCTTGCCACAGTTCTTGCCACAGTTGTTAAGTGAATTGCTGCAGTTTTTAAGCGAGTAACATGGTAACTCACTTCATGGTTCCAGATTCACTTCACAGAAGCCAGATTCATGGTTAGTGAATCTGGCTTCTCCATTGACTTTGCTTGTTAGACGATCACAAAAGATCAGGGGACACTGCAATTGTCATAAATGCATGCCAGTTGCCAAGTGTCCGAATTTTGATCAGGTAACCAGAAGGGTACTACAGTTGTCAAAAATGTGAAAAATGGTCATAAGACACTTTTTTCAGTGCCACTGTAACTTCAAATTGTCATTAAACAAATGACTGTATGTGGGGGAGTACCTGCACAGTCTTGTTTTCACCTTTTCACCCATTGTGATGCAACATCCTGGGGTCACATGATTGCCATTTGCGACCTTTGCAGCTGATGTCTGACAAGCAAAGTCAATGAGGAAAGCTGGATGCGCTTAAAGACTGCAGCAATTTGCTTAACAACCAGGGCTCAAATGTAAAATTGGGCAGGACTCATTTAATAACTGTTGTTTAGCAATGCAAATTCAGGTCATTAGTTGAGGACTACCTGTGGGAGTGGGAATTGTATGTGGGAACTGGCAAAACCTGCCTACAGGCTGCTGTGAGAATTTGGAGTAACATTTCATTGATAAAGTTGTGTAAGTCTTTACACGGTGAAAATCTACTGAGATCACAGGGTAGAGACTTACGAGTCTTGGTGGGAGTAGGATCGTAGAGCTGATTAACACTTTGTTACAGGAGTGGGTAGTTCTTCAGTGGACTATCCACTCCCAGTCATGTTGGTCAACTCATATTAGTTTTGTTTGCTGCCTTGAGTTACATATCAAAAAGGTGGAAAAATGATGATGATGATGATGATGATGATCATCATCATCATCCAGTTGTCCAATTCCTTTATAGTGGGAGAAAAAAAATTGTGGAACAAGTGATAGCTACTCTTCACTTGCAAAGTACTGTAGAAGAAGTGGGTTATCTGGAACATTTACAGTCAAGGTTATATATAATGAGAAATTAGGGAAGGAAAAGGGAAGAGGAAAAAAATGGAGGGTAAAGGGGAGAAAAAAAAACATTGACTTCATTTAGTGTAGTAGAATAAGGTAATAACATATAACCTCAACTTTTTACTTTTACATAATAATATATACTAGATATTTCTGTAACAGCAAATCCATCCAACCAGCAAAACCAAAAATTTCATTTTTTTCCACCTCAAAGTCCAAAAATGGTTTCCAAGTAAAAATTATATTCTTTTCTATAATCAAAGCAGTCAATTTAACCATCTCTGCTAATTCCGTCAAGTTTTGCAACCATTCATCCATGGTGGGAATCAAAGCGTCCTTCCATTTTTGTGCATATTCTTGCTGCTGTCAGAAACCTATACAGCAGCAGTTTCTTGATTTCAGTCAAAACATTGATCTGATCTCAAGTGATTGATTTCCAAAAGAGCTTCACCCAGAATAATTGAACTAGGAAGTTAAAATGACTGAAATTATAAATGACTGAATGTATAATGTTTTTCAGTAAATTGTACTGTTGGTGGATTAGATACCTTTTAAAAAGATCTCCCAATTTAGACTATCACCTGTGCAACAAGGAAGATTGGCAGTTTCCAGAAGTATCCATTCACCATAAAGCCACTGAACCCCTTCTGCATTAGTGTAGGAAATGCAGTCTGCTGTCAAATCTCCATTTTGTCTGGATCACTTGTCTACTTTGCTTGTTTTGTCCTAAGCTCATCCAAAACTCTTACAAATGGAAAGAGTTTGTACAAATACAGAGTCATGGAAGTGGCAGTTTACCACTTCCTTTTTTTTAAAAAAATATTTTTATTTATGTGAATTAGCAATACAATAAAAAACATTTTCGGTTCCGTGATGCAAATACATATACACAAACTTTTAACTTGCCATACATATAATATTACTTCTTGTGAATAAATTTTATCTAGAAACTATTACAAATAATAATATTCAATAATACTCAATCCCTTAAAGTGCAAGTAATATTGTTCATTTCTTTAAATCTTCATTAGTTAGCTAGTAATTAATCTCTATACACTATCTCACTTTTTATTTCTTTTCTCCATCCACTCATACCACATGTCCCACATGCCATAGTATTCCGAATCTTTACCATTTCCATGACCTCACCTATATATGCTATTAAAATTCTTGTGTCTGTAACTTTTAACTGGGTGAAACACTGAATCAAAAGGCAACATTATTTTTAACCAAGAGATATCTCTAATGGGCTAATTTTAAGAATGTCCCCTAAATCTAGGACCAATTCTTGTGAAATTGAAATTAGCAAATTTGTGGTTACTTCAGTACTGCTGTGTTGCCATGGAACCATCCAGAAATTCAGTACACCAGTCCCACCCTGGATAGATCAGTCTCCCCATCTGAAGGGCAGTCAGCTATGGTCAAGTTGGCAGGAAGTCGGAAGTGGCTCCCAGTACCCTTGGACATTCTCTTTCTCTGTTTAGATAAGGAAATAACTCTAAAACGATGACTCAGTGGGTCATGGGTTGCCTAGTCATTATTAAAGATGGAAATGAGAGGCACAGCTGGTTGTCATATACCTACTATAGACATAAAAAAACAGGGGTCACTAGAGGCACTACAGGAAAAATAAAAACAACAATGGCATTAAATATAGATTTTATTCCCAATGTTTGATGTTTTATCAAGGGAAACATTATACGTCTGTGTGTGTGTGTGTGTGTGTGTGTGTGTGTGTGTGTGTGTTTGTGTTTGTGTGTGTGTATATAAACATTTGAAACACTTATTCTACCTCCTGAAATATTGTATAGAACAGTGATGGCTAACCTTTTTGCCGTCGCATGCCAAAAACGGGAGGGAGGGGGGGATTACATGCGCATGTGCCCATACCTATAATTCAATGTGCCCCATCCCCCCATGCATGCGCGCATGACCGCCCCCCCCCCCCGCTTTTGGAACACGATGCCATGGTGGGTCCAGTAGGCTCATTTTTTGCCCACCCCAGGCTCCAGAGAATTTCTAGGAGTCTGGAAAGAGCAAAAACGGCCTTCCCCACCCCCGTGGAGCCCCTCTGGAGGTCCGGAAACAGCCCATTTCCTGACTTCCGGTGGGCCCGGAAGGCCCGAAAATCAGCTGGTCAGCACGCACATGTGTGCTGTATTGAGGTAGGGCAACGCTTGCGTGCCCACAGATATGGCTCCATGTGCCACCGTGGCACCCGTGCCATAGGTTCGCCGTCACGGGTATAGGATAAAGACTTATCACTGAAAACCTGGAAGTAACATCTATACATATTAGCAAGTCTTTTTTGTTTACTTATATTGGTGACATTCTAAGCAAAAATATAAATTTATCTGGTTCCAGGTAGATTTTCAACAGCATGGGAAGGATAATATAGTATAAACCTTCCAGTTTTGTTTCAGACCCATTTACCCATTTAATGACCTCAAAACAGCTCAACAATGCTATCTTGGTTTGATCCTCTTAGAGTTATACTATTGAAAGATCCAGAAAAATCAACTTACTTGGAATAAGTAAGCTCTAAGATAATTTCATTATGAAATGTATACCTCAAAAGCAGATTAGCAAATATAAAAACCAATTGTTTGAAAAAACATGTAGATAATATACAGATTTATATTATGCCCAAAAAGATCACTAATGACAAGCACCCTGTTGTACATGTCAAAAAAAATGTTGAAAGCATCATTGATCAAATAGATCATAGAACTTTCCGCAAAGAGTCACATTTTTGTTGTGGTTTGACATTTAAAAGGTTTTCAAATGGTAGAAAGTTTTTAAAATATTGGTCTATAGGAACAGAAAATTAAGGTACCCAGAGAAAGACATGTTGGAGTTTTCAACTTTATATAAATTTGCTAAACTCCTGCATTATGTTTTTGGTTTGCAACGAATTAACTTCAAGGCAGTGTATTATCACCAGGCTCTACCTCAAATACTATAAAATAGATATGGAAATATCTTACTGGAGACCTGTTCAGATTCTTAAGATGGGGGGAATCTATGGAGATCACAAGGTAGAGACTTATGAGGATATGGCTAAAGCCCAAAGTGGGAAGAGTCAGAGTCTCAAACAGATGGAGTTACAGCCATTCATTCACCTACTGACTAATGCTTACTCAATCAGAAAGAAAACAGCACTGAAAAATTGATTTATGACCATTTTTCACACTTATGACCATTGCAGCATCCCCATGATCACATGATCTATATTTGGATTCTTGACAACAGACTCACATTTATGACAGTTGCAGTGTCCTGGGGTCATGTGATCACCCTTTGCAACCTTCCGACAAGCAA
Organism: Masticophis lateralis; assembly: GCA_030761175.1. Lineage (NCBI taxonomy): Eukaryota > Metazoa > Chordata > Lepidosauria > Squamata > Colubridae > Masticophis > Masticophis lateralis. The sequence goes on along the minus strand of JAUDYJ010000002.1, from coordinate 184,502,482 downwards.
AGTAACAACTGTGCTACTAACTTAAACAACTGCAGTGATTCAGTTAACAAATGTGATGAGAGAAGTCGTAAAATGGGGCAAGACTTGCTTAGCAACATAAATTTTGGGCTCAATTACGGTCGTAAGTCGAGGACTACCTGTATTAATCTTTAAGAAGGCTCAATACTCTGTTTATTTCTTTAACTGTTTATTTGTTTAACCTTTAACTTAAAGATTTCTAGGCTGCCTTTTAGGGAGAGTAAAAGCAGAGGGATACAAAGGAGCCTCTTCTATGGCCCATTTGGTGAGAAAATAAAATAGCCCAGTGCTGTGTTCATTTTTTTTTTTTTTTGCTCTCAAACTCAGAACTGAGAGATCCCTTTGGAGAAGACAAGGGCCTCCCGGCTTTGCCAGCATAATCAATGGTCTGGATCTGCTTTGCTTCCATCCTGTTTCCAGTTGGTTGAGCAACAGTCAGGGTAGAGCCTAGGAGAAAGTGCTGTAAAGAAATGGTTTCAACTCTTTCCCCCACCAATCTCCTTTCCTCTCACAGCTGCTTGGTGGTTTCCTAGCTGAGCAGCACTGAGGGGGAAGATTTCTTTGGGAACATTGTTTTAGGTTCCTCCAATGGCCTGAGATCACACTTCCCCAAACAAGCCATTTTCTTCTGCTTTTTTCCCTTCCCTGAGCAGGCTGGATGGGGAAGGGGAAGGTTCCCTGATTCTAGCATCATGTTAGAAGAACACGTCTTCATCTAATGAGTATGGAACAGCTACATTTTTTCATACTATCCAGCTAGGCTCCAGGACAGATTTTTTTTGGGAAAAGTTGTTAGTTGCGAAGTCGTGTCCGACTCATTGCGACCCCATGGACAACGTTCCTCCAGGCCTTCCTTTCCTCTACCACCCTCTGGAGTTCATTTAAGCTCATGGCTACGGCTTCGGTGACTCCATCCAGCCACCTCATTCTCTGTCGTCTCCTTCTTCTTTTGCCCTCAATCTTTCCCAGTATTAGGCTCTTCTCCAGTGAGTCCTTCCTTCTCATTAGATGGCCAAATTATTTGAGTTTCATCTTCAGGATCTGGCCTTCTAAAGAACATAGCTCAGTGTAAAAACAAACTAACAAACAAAAAACATTAGGAGTGTAAAGCTGCATGTACTCCATGCAAGGTTTCCAAAAGGGTATTTCCCCAGCCCTATCTTGGTTTGATTGAAGGCAAAAGGAGAAGCTGATGTCATAGGGTGAGAAGGTTAGATAGTATCATTGATGTAACGAACATGAATTTAGGCATACTCCAGGAAACAAAAGAGGAGGGGCGGGGGGCTGATGTGCTATTGTGGTCGCAAAGAGTCAGAGACAATTTAGTGACTGAACAACAACAATCTTGGATTACAGCACCATGTGCTTGCTATCTTCATGAAACAATGGAGTCCTGCACCAAGCAGCAAAATCACACTTTTCTAACTTCAGGTTATCATGAGACAGCTTCAGTGGTGGGATTCATCCAGTTTGCACCACTTTGGGAGAACCGATTGTTAACTTTCTCAGCACTTTGGTCAACTAGTTGTTGGAAGAAATCATTAAGGCAGAGAACCAGTTGTTAAATTATTTGAATCCCACCACTGGACAGTTTCTCTCATCATTATACTTTAGCAATAGTAAAAATGACCACCATTTCAGCAATGATACACCATAAAAATTAAGAGAGGGAAGAAAAGAAAGTAAAACAAAAACTTTTTTGGGGTGAAGTTACAAACCACATTCAACAGGATAGTGCCAGCCTCGTTCGTTGTTCTGATCCTATGTAAAATGGCGTGTAAAATGCACATCTGTTTAGGGAGAGAAATTTTAATGGTTTTCTATTTTGGGACAAAAAGAAACACAAAGCTATATGGATATTCGGTACATTTCACTTACAGTACATGGTAAATAAAAGGGTGAAATACCATTTTTCCTCATAATTGCCACTTGCATCCTCATTACTTTTTCTGACTGACAACCCCTCCATGATACTGTATGTTGGAAATATAACCCAATGGTTACTTAGTGATTTTGAGATATTTGGTAGCATTTTTTTCTAACGCATTTCATTTAAAGGCATGAATTTTTGTGAGAGGCAGTTCACATCATCAAATGCAATAGAGTGGCTAAGCTAATAATATAGGATTCAAATAGGAGGAAGGGAAGATAGCAGTCGTGGGTTGCCCCCAGTTCGCACCGGTTCTATAGAGCTGGTAGTAAAACTGGCAGGAAGCTCCGCCCACTGACCCCAGTGTCACCAAAATGCTTCTGCGCTTGCGCAGAAACTTCTGTGCTTGCGTAGAAGAGCACACACACAAGTGAAGCGAGTGCATGCGCGCAGCCGCATTACAAACCAGTAGTAAAGGTAAGTAGAACCCACCCCTCAAAGATAGGTTGGGTATGTAGATGTAGGTTACTTGTAAAATAGACTATAAGAATCTTAACAATTAACGTGTGTAGTATGTTAAAAACCCATTGCGTTTGTTGAGAACTTCTGAGATTGACCAAAACTTTTTAATGAGTTCAACATTTCTTGCTGAATAGTGCTATGAGATTGTCCCCCCCCCCCCTTTCTAAAACAACCCCTTTCTTTGATGGAGGGCTCTGGGAGGATGAAGTGCTCTGATATTGTTCTTCTTTTGAGTCCTGATATCAAACTTCTGTCCATTAATTCTTTTGCTGATTTGTCCTACTTAGAATCCAAAGGGGCATTGCTGGCAGATAATGGCACACATCACATTGGAGAAGAGCATGTCCATAGGAGCATGTTACATGGGTACTTCCTGGGGTCTATAATGAATGTGTTGGCATAGAGGTGGGGACATTTAGGCTACTGCTTAACGCATTGTAAGCCGCCCTGAGTCTCCGGAGAAGGGCGGCATATAAATTAAAAAATCAAAAAATACCAAAAACCAATAATGCACTGTCTGGTTCCATGTTGGCATAATTGTCCTAATGTTTCTTGTTGCTTGTGAGAACCTGCTTCACTTTGTCTGTATGCAAATATGGGCATGCCATCCAGTACCTGAGAAAGTACAATATCATTGTCCAAGGTCAACTCAGCCTTCCATCCTTTCTAAGGTGGGTAAATTGAGGACCCAGTTTGTGGGGGCAATAAGCTGACTTTGTATAAATATACAAAAGTATGAAGGCTATTGCTTAACGCATTGTAAGCCACCCTGAGTCTCCGGAGAAGGGCAGCATATAAATCAAATTAAAAAAAAATGGGCTGCAGCCTATTAATAATGCACTTGTGTAGCTTGAGGTGTGAGTTGTAGAGACAAGCAATGGGGTTTTGTTGTTCTACAGTTCTGTTTCTATGGTCTGTCTTGTAAATAAGTCCTTCCTGAGAACTCATCTGACTTTGTTCAGTTGCTTATTGATCTCATGGGTGGATAGTTAATTTCCTGGAAAAGCTTTTAAAAAGAGATTACACAACCATTTGTCTGAAATTGTAGGATTTCCTGGTTGAGCAAGGGATAGGACTAGAACAGCGGTCACCAACTGGTGATCCATGGACCACTGGTGGTCCGCAGAAAAATTATTTGCATTTTTTATGTTGCACTAAATCAGGGGTCCTCAAACCCATGGGCCAGGTATGTGCAATGAACGCTTGTGTTGCTGCAGAGAGTCTCCCCTTTGGGGTCTTTTTGTGCGGGTCGGAGGGAGATAGAAATTTTGACTTGGGGTCTGCTTCGGCCTCCTGGTGTGGGGCTTTGGGTGAAGGCTGGAGGGAAGCGCCGCTGGTGGTGAAGAGCCAGAGGGCCTTGTTCCAGTGGGATTGCATCATGTCCTGGAACTGGCTGACCATCTCAGCCCACTGAGCCTCAAAGCACTGGTACCTGGCCTTGCATTCCTGCAGGTCTTCCCTTTGCTTGGAAAGCCTATGCTCGTAGTCTTCAGTGAGGTGCTTCTGCTGAGCCTCCTTCTTGGTCAGATCCAATTTGAAGTGAGCCAGCTGTTTTGCCAACTCTTTCTCATGGTGGCTGCTTAGCTCAAACAACTGCTTCCTGTTGGGGCCCTAAGGAGCCCGGGTGGGCATGAGAGGAGTGAATGGGAGGGGCGAATAGAGGCTGGCGAGGTGCCCCTTGATATGAGTGACATTGAGTTGGTCATGCCCACCCAGTCACATGATCACCTAGCCTTGCCCACCCAGCCAGTCATTAGGCAAATCATATTAGTGGTCTGCAGAATTTAAAATTATGAATTTAGTGGTCCCTGAGATCTGAAAGGTTGGTGACCTCTGGACTAGAAGATCTCCAAGGTCCCGTCCAACTCTGTTATTCTGTTATTCTAATATGGCTATCCTAAACACAAATTTATTTTGTGTGGTTTTTTTCTCAATAAAATGTGTGGGAAGAAGGGACAACAAGAGTCAGACTTCTGCTGAACCATTTTCATGACCAGTTGAGGTTATGCAAATGAATTTTAAAAACAAGCTTATGGGCGCATATTTTTTTCATCCTAAATTTAGAATGTAGAATATAGTTTTTTAAATAAAAAATAAGAGAATAGATTGCTTCGGCTATAGACACAGCAGTTTTTTAGCCCCTAGAAAACTTAAAACTTAAGGCAGTTTGAAAGAAGGATTTTTGTTTCTATATTTACCCCACTTCGAGTTTTAATACATACATATCATTTTTAATTGTTACAGAGCTACAAAACTAATTTAATCAGAAACACCACTCAATCTTGTATGAGATTACAGTTCCCATAATTCCCACCTTCAAGGGTAATCATGCAATATTGAAAAAGGAATCAGTTTTTGATATATATGCAACTGCAAACAAATTTTGTTAAATTTTATTTTTAGGCATAAAGTACAACGCAACTGTACATTTACCCTGTGGTAAGTTAGGTGACCAATAAATTTTATGAACAAACAAACAAACAAGCAAACAAATAAATTCTTAGTTAGAGACTCTTGCTGTCTTATAGGCCAGGTTCTCTATGTTAGTAATATGAAAGGAGGAAAACCATATTAATTTATGGTAGTAAGAAATTCAAAGGAGTCTAATTTCATGTTTTCTGACTTAACAAATATTATTTATGTTAGAAATAGGAAGGGAGGACTACTGTAGTTTTTACACTTTCAAAATCCATGTCATTGTACAAACCTGTCTGCCGTTTCTCTAGAACTTTAGCAGGAAGGAAAGGGGCAGGTTAGTCACACAGGAAAAAGAAAGTTGCCTGTTTTAGCAAAATCTAAAAATAGTTTTTTTTTTCCAGTTTCATGGGCACTCTGTCAAAATGACACAATCGCATGCAATCCAAAAACCAAATGAATGCTATATTGTTTTTGTATGTAATTATTATGTAATTTTGTATGTAATTATTTGAAAAATACAGAAGGATTTTGGAAGCCAGTCCAAACTAGAAGAAAGGGTAGCAGAAAAGAATAGTGAATGAATTGCTGCCTCTTGAGTCTACAGCTTCAGGCCAATGTGAGTCAGTCTGCTTTGAATAATGGATTCCTGGGAACTCTGGTTCCGTGGCAGAGAGGCATATTCTACCACAATATGCATGTGAAAGAAACGGCATAGACAAGTCATTCGAAACTTTGGATTGAACTGTCATAATGATGCTGATAGTATCCAGCTCTATTGTTCCTTACCATTTAATTCCAAAGGATCAGTGGATAACTTTGAATATCACCCCAGCTAATGGGTTAGGGAACAAAGAAAAAGCTGAAATTAAGGTTAAATGTTGTGCTGTTGCCAAAAGAAAATTGGGCTAGATTTTGCAGCACAGTGATTATACTGAGTGATGCATTTCCACAATTATAGCTAGAACACCTATTGTGAGGATTTGTATGCCAGTTGGGTTTGCAACAGTTATTCATATTTTGGTTTCAGCTCATCTTTACTGTTGCTCCACACTCTTTATATTGCTAAGGAAGTTGTATGGAAGTTGCAGTTGGTGTAAAATGTAGCAATTAGCTTGGCAGCCATGCATATTATGCAATTTAAGGTGGACTTGGCAATAAAACACCTATAGACCACAAACCTTCTATAATTGCAAAATTGGACTGACAATTCCGAAATGAAATCTAGTTAATAATAATAGTAATGAAAAAATGTGGCTGAAGATTTACAAGAACTCATACAAAAACAAGGCTTTGTGCACGATGGTCTGAGTTAGTGTTCTCACACAAAGATCCAATGTTTGCCAACATTTCACAATTTTTGGGGCAGTGACCGTTGCACAAATTTGTGTAAACAAGTCTTGGCCCCCTATTAAAATCCTATTAAGATCACCACTCTCTGATTTGAAAGGAAACAAAGTCATTCTTGTTTTCTCAAACCTTTTTCGCAGGGGTGGGTTGTACTTATCTTTACTACCGGTTTTCAACTTCCTTTCCTCTTTCCTCTGTGTACTTTTTGTGTTCCCACAACTCCTCCTATGCTCATCATAGTGGTGTTGGTCTATGTATGGTGGGGAGTGTCTTGGGAAGGAGGACTGAAGAATGCTTGGGAATTAATGGCTAAGATACTTTCACCCAAAAAGGGCAGATTGGAGACTAGCCACAAATTTTCCAGAACTGTTGGTTTCAGATATATTAGAACCTCCTTCTCACTCAAATCCATCACTGCATATACCCTGCATATAAATATCTCAGGACAGCCAATGGAAACATGCATGAAAAAGTCAGGTGACTGATTGAGAGTCCCAATGGTTCTGTCCATTTCTTCAGAAATTACAGGACCAAAGACCACACAGTTAACAGAAGAAGATTTGAATCCATCTCCAAGCAAGTCAGAGCAACTTCATCCAACTGGCACCTAGAGTATATACTTCACACTGTCCCAGAAGATGCTCTTTTGACCTCTCCTTTTCCAGCAATAAATACTGCTATGCCGACAGTGTTGGAGGTTATTTTCTAAACTGGCAAAAATATCCAATCTGCTGATCTCCAAAGCATCTGTGCTTTTCTCAATTTTCTTCCCATTCAGAAAATGCGTTTTATATAAAGCATAATAGCAATGGGTAATTCAATGCATCAGTGGAGTTCACCTCACTGATGAATAGAAACCACTGGATTCAATCCAATACATTGTATTCCTATTTCTCATTGTTTTACTATAAATCACTTTCAGTTAAATAAATAATACTGAAGGTGATTTATAGTATAACAATGAGAAACAAGAATTTTTCTGAATGGGAATAAAAATGAGGGGAAAAAGCTGCTTGGATATTTTTGCCAGATCAGAAAATAACTTCCAACCGTGTAACTTTATGGTAACTTTGTCATGTTGCAGTAAAACCTATAAAAAAGATGGATACAGTATTATATGGATGGAAGGAAGGATACTCCATCAATTATGCATTTTTTTCTTCCTTGTGTTTTCCCCACTAGTGTAGGGTCTCCTTTTTTTCAGATCAACCAAGTGTTGATCCATTGATTGTAACAGGAATTGACCAACCAGTTTATCACTTGAGGCTGACATTATGGGCTGAGAAAGAATGTCATAATCAGCTTTCATGTCTAAAGTGGGACTAGAACTCACCATCTCCTGGTTTCTGGCTTGATGCCTTAATCACTAGACCAAACTGGCTGTCGCCATTAAGTATGTGATGGCCAACTTAATCCAGTATTTTTCAACCTTGGCAACTTTAAGATGCTTGTACTTCAACTTGGAGTCTAGACATCATGAAGTTGCCAAGATTGAAAAAATACTGATCGATACAGGAGTTCACTTACTGTATTATTCTGCATTCGAACAAACAATGCTATTTTGAGGGCCATTTAGAAATCTGGATTGTGTTTACTTATTAATAGGCTTAATTTCACCACTGTTTCTGTTGGTTAAATGATCTAATTTAAATGTCAGTAACTTACTTATTTCAACTAATAGTTCCATAGTGTGAAATGATGAGCTAATATTAGTGTGTTTTTGTATATAGGTAATCCATGAATTTATGGACTGCTTTTAATTCCTTTTTTTAACATATAATTAATTTTTTTTAAAAAAAGGAAATGATTAATGATAGCTCCTGCGATCCATTTTTAGCTTTTAAAAAAAAGATAAAGCCACAAATATTGCCAAGCATTTTGATGTTGGTTCCTTAGGTTTCAAAAGGTTGGAAGAAAGTTATTCTTCTGGCATCTCTGCCATCTGCCAGTCTGGTATCCTTGCATAACTTCTCTTGGCGTGCCTTAATCTTTTTTTTTTTAAATCTCCATGTAGATTCTTTCCAAGGATCCTCAAACTGAGCAGAAGCCAAAACAGCCACTGCACCCATCTCTTAGTTCTGGGCATCAGGCGAAAGACAGACCCCCTGCTTTACATACCTACCAAGGACAGTAGTTGCTAAGAAAGCCAAGAAGAATGGCTCTTTTGACTGAATGTGTAGATTTTGCTTTTGAAGGCAGTAGTGATGGCTGGAGCAGGGCACTGCAGGCCATGTGACAAGGGCTGATTCACAAATGAGCTTTGTCATATGCCACTACCCGGACACCTGCAGCTGCTCCAGTGTGCTGCTCACAATAGGGGCACTTTGTTTAGAGTCTAGTCTCGCAAAGAGGGAACAAGTGAACATAAAAAGGCAAAGTTTTTGCCGATTAAGTCATTGAATCCTCTCCAAATAAAGCTGTGGGTTGAACTCTTCCCTTCAGTCAAGTGTTCGTCTGGAAGTATCTAAATGACTGAACCATAGAGATGCTTCTCTATTTTCTTAACCTCAATTTATTCTATTCTGCTTCACATTTCTGATCAGAGCTGACACAAAATTCTCCGACAGAATGGCTGAGAGTTGTGTGGCAGAAAAAAATATGCCATTCTATGGGGACAGAGAAGCATCGGGATGTACTTTGCAATCTGTATTTTCACTTACCACTGTTCAAACCATTTATTTATTTATTTTATTTATTTTTATTTGATTTATATGCCGCCCTTCTCCGGAGACTCAGGGCGGCTTACAGTGCGTTAAGCAATAGCCTTCATACTTTTGTATATTTATATTTATACAAAGTCAGCTTATTGCCCCCAACAAACTGGGTCCTCAATTTACCCACCTTATAAAGGATGGAAGGCTGAGTCGACCTTGAGCCTGCCTGGGATTGAACTCACAAGTAATTGCAGCAGCTGGATCTTAACTCATCTGGATCTTCAAACCATTGAATCACCCCTGTGGTCATGCGATTGCATGCGATTGCATTTAGGGTGCCTGGCAAGCAGCTCGCATTTATGACCTGTTGCAGCCTCCTGCAGTCACATGATCACAATCTGCAACCTTTTTTTTTTTTTTGCCAGTTTCCACCAAAAACGTCCATTGGGGAAGCTGGACCCGCTTAACAATCATGTGATTCATGTAATGACCATGATGATTCGCTTTACAACCATTGAAAAAAATGGCCATAAAATTGGGCATGGTCACACGGTCACTAGACTTACAACTGCACCTTGATTTACAACCTGAAATGTTGATCCCTTTTATGGTTATAGGTGGAGGAGAAGGAGCGGCAGCACCTGGGGGAGGAGTCAAAAGAGGAATCAGTCTAGAGTCTCTACATCAGTGTTTCTCAACCTTGGAAGCTTGAAGATGGGTGGACTTCAACTCCCAGAATCCCCCAGCCAGCTGGCTGGGGGATTCTGGGAATTAAAGTCCACCCATCTTCAAGCTACCAAGGTTGAGAAACACTGCTCTACATGGTTACAAATGGATTAAGTCCGACCTTCTTAAATGCCGTTAGCCCTTATTTAATGCCAAGATAATGCTAACCCATTAGTTGAATAGATTCCTGGGCATAGGCATGTTTAGCAATAAATGAGTTTAATTGGAACTTCACATGTGGTCCTGATGTTTCATGCCTGACAGTAAGTCAAAGAGTACCTGTAGTCTGATTCATTGTTTACCCTTGTGCAATGCTTTGGAACCCAGCTATTTTCACTCTGTAGAAAATAGTTACTAATCTTCCCTGAGAATCTGAAAACTTTAAAGGGCTTATTATCTACATGCAACCACTCTCTAATATAGAATATGGTTCTCAAAAAGCAGAATACCGTATCTCTGTCTTTTCAGCTTCATGCTTTTCTGCAATTCTTTTGAGGTAGCAGCAGTGTTTATGGTTGTTGATCCTACCTGAGTGCTGACAGTGAAAATTTACAGAAGAGATGCGCTGACAAGATAGTAAATTTCCCTGACCTGGATTGTGTCAGATAATAATATATTATTCCCACAGTCAGACAGAATGGAACATTTGTAACACATGGAATTATTTAAATTATTAAATAATGGAGGATTGGCAAGAATATCAGAAGAGTCTTTTTTGAGTTCCACCAAGAGTCCTTTGCCCAAGTCAATGTACTTCAGATATAAATGGCTGCAGTATGTTATTTGAATACAGGTAGTCCTCGACTTACAACTACAACAAAATTTCTGTTGCTAAGCGAGGCAGTTGTTAAATGTTGAGTTTTGCCCCGTTTTACAACCTTTCTTGCCATAGTCGTTAAGTGAATCACTGTAGTTGTTAAGTTACTAACATGGTTGCAGAATGAATCTGGCTTCCCCATTGACCGGTCAGAAGGTTGCAAAAGGAGAACACATGACACCAGGACACTGCAACCCTCATAAATATGAGCCTGTTGCCAAGCATCTGAATTTTGATCACATGACCATGGGGATACCAAAACGGTCATAAGGCCACGAGTCACTTTTTTCAGTGCTGTTGTAACTTGAAATAGTTACTAAATGAACTGTTGTAAGTCAAGGACCACCTGTATTGAAATTTGACCACCAGTTAAGGAGATGGCTCAAAGGTCTCATTTTTGATTGCCAAAGCATACAAAAATTAATAATATAACAACAGAAAGCAAAGGACACAAGTGCTTTAGCACTGAAAGCTAGAAACTCTAGCAAATTCTTTCAATTCATTTGCCTTTTTTAATTGAAAAGCTATTCAGTTTGGCACCCCTGACTGCATTTCATAATAGTAAATCCACAAAGAAAGGGGTATCCAAATGCTAGATGTGGTAAAAGGAGTAGCCTTCTGTCCATTTCATCATCTCCATCTTTGACATGAAGGCACATCACATAGCTAGAGATGCTTTGGCTCAAGCATCCCCAAACCTGCATTCCAATGTAGGCAACCCGGGAGCCTCTAAATTATGGAAAAAAGAGCAAGAAACACAGTATGCAACAACCACCTCTCTGCAAACATTTCTAAAATAATAATGAAAAAAAAATCCTAAAATCTCCTAACACAGGATGGGCTCCAACAGAAATCAGCATAAAGTAGTTGAATCAGATTGAGTAAAGATCTTCAAACTGGTGACAACCGTTTACAAAGCTCAGCCACACTGGCAAGGAAGGCATTCCACAAACAGGATATTCTGACTTAGAATATCCTCTTTCAAGTCAGTTGATAGTGAATTCCTGGTCAATACGGCACCCTCTTCCTCAGGGGGTGGCTCCTCTCTCATTTAGTCTAGCACCTGCTGTGAGATGTTTAGACACCAGCTGAGGAGACGGCTTTTCTCTGAAGCTAATTAGCCGGCTGTTGTCACCGCTATTATGCTACTGTATTAAATGGAATTTTAGTAATGTTTCTTCCCAACTTTATCAGTTTTCAATTGTACTTGCTTTCAGCTGCTTTTCTCTTACTAGTTTTGACTTGTTCTGCGTTTTATCATGTTGCCCTTTGATATTGTTATTAAAGGTATGTTTTCCATTATCTATTTGGTATTACTTTATAAGACCCACAAAGTATCTGTAATAAATGTATACAGTGTTAAACTATACAGTTCTTTCAAGTCAATGTTGGCTCCTGGTATTGCCTGGTCTAGTCCCTGCAGTTGTCTTGGAAAGATTTCAGAAATGGCTTGTTCTTGCATCCTTCTCAGGGTTGAGTGAAGGGGACTGGCCCATGGTCACCCAGTTGGCTTTATACCTGACATGGGACTAGAATTCACACTCCCAGTTTCTAGCCTGGTGCCTTCACCACTACCCTCCCTCCCTCCCTCCTTTCCTCTTTACATTTTAGACCTAGTGCATGTGCTCTGAGAGCCAAAACCTCACACCCAAGTTCCAATTAACATACACACAATTGTATTCTCAACAAACAACAACAATTAATTTTGTATTGCTTAAGTCTTTAGCACTCCTGCTTTGATACATAAGTAAACAAAGAAGGAGCCAATGTAAACATTGCATAGTTGTCTCTGTGTAAACATTATACTTGTCTTGGTAAGTATTTTAATTAATGAAATATATTAGCTGCACATTCATTTCTATATATTATTGCATCTGCAGGCCCCAAAAGCAAAATTATAAATGGGAGGAGGGGCTGTGAGTCAATTAAAGCGAATCAGAACACAGAAATATCCTCTGTATGATTGTGTGGTCATAATAATGAATCCCACATTTCACTTATCCATTATTCTATAGAAATTGTTTCTCCAACATCTCCAACCCCCAAAATTGTTTCCCTTTTGGGGGTTTCTGACTAATATCAGTTGTAGAAGGCTGTAGGAATGGAAGGGGGAGGGTTAATCATTGATAGATTCTCACCTCTGGAACTGAAGCAAATACTCAAAGCTTAGACAACAAAATAGAAACAATACTCTTCAAGGGCTTCTAGAGGGAAGTTAAAACAGTCAAGGTGATCACATTTTAAAGCCCTGGTGCAGCAGCCACCAGCAACTTGAATGTTTTCTGTCCCTCTCCCTAACCTTCCCATAATTTCCAGGGATGCCCTTGATCCCATGACTCATGGATTGCAGACTTCTCTTCTTTTTTTAAATATCTGAATATGCCGGAGAAGGAGTGGCAGAACCTGAAGGAGGAGTCAAAAGAGGAATCAGCCTAGAGTCTCGACATAGCCACAAATGAAGTCCAACCCTTCTTGTATTCCGTTGACCCTTGTCTAATACCGAGATCAAGTTCTAACCATTAGTTGAGTAGAGTCTTGTACGTAGGCATGATTAATAATAAATAACTTTAATTGGAACTTCAGGAGAAGTCCTGATTTTTTGCACCTGATAGAATATAATCCTGTAATATTCTGTTTTATAATTCTTTATCATGATTTAAAATTGAGGTTACCCTACACAGTGGTAACCTCAAACCTAAAAGCAGACTAAGGCCTGTTATTAACATCCAACTGTCTGCATTTACAGCAGTTCGAATCTCACCAGGCTCAAGGTTGACTCAGCCTTCCATCCTTTCTAAGGTAGGTAAATTGAGGCCCCAGTTTGTGGGAGCAATAAGCTGACTTTGTATAAAATATACAAAAGTATGAAGGCTATTGCTTAATGCATTGTAAGCCGCCCTGAGTCTTCGGAGAAGGGCGGCATATAAATCTTTTTATAAAAAATTAATTGATTATGGGAGGCACGCTGAGTACAAAACAAGGATAAATACCAAACAAATTTGGTAAAGAATAATGTAGTGAGTCACAAGGAAGCCAACAAGTTGTAGCTTGTACATTCAATACCAAGCAAACAATGAATATTGGGACAAACGTTTTGCATCACAATGTGTTGAGTACCAAATTTGATGAGTTTCAAAGCAAATGAATGTCAAGGTATCTATTTTATTGAGGGAAATAAATTTTTTTTTAATTGAAAAAGTTTTACAAATACAAGTTCCCCCCCTTCCCCTCCCTAACCCTCCCTGACCCATCCCTCCCCACCCTTGACTTCCCTTATAGCCTTAAAATTACAATTCATTTTTAACTCCCCAGGTATTAAAAGGTGAAATCATATCATGTCATACAGTTCCCCCCATCTATTCTACCCCCTGTCTATACTAAAAATTTCTACATAACAAAATAAGCTATCTGATACTTTATTGATTAATATTTATTCTACACATTGTCTATCCCAAATATTAAAAGTGAAGTCCAAATCATATCATAATTCCCCCCAACTACTCTACTCTACACCTTGTATATACTATAAATTTCTACATAACATTCAACTAAAAATGATCTGATACTTCTTTGTTTGATATTTATTCTGCACGTAGTCTATCCCAGCAGTTCTCAACCTGGGGGTCGCGACCCCTTTGGGGGTCGCACGGCCATTTCACAGGGGTCGCCAAAGCCCTCTCTCGCCCCCCCCACGCCTTCATTCATCCTCACCCTCCGTTGGATTGCCGTTTGCCGTTTGCTTATAGGTGGCATTTAGATCCTAAGAAATTGTCATGCATGTATCCTAATGTTCAGCCAAAATGTTGGAGATGTGATTGTTTAGATGCTACATATTACCATATATGGTGGACTTGCTAAAAAGTGAAGGCTTTTTGGATCAAAATTTGGTGGGTTATGCAAAATGTTTTGAAGAAGAAACTTCAATTTTCTCCACAATTATTTTTATTGGGTATAGTTAAGGACTTTTCATTGAATGAAACAAAACTGATATTATATATGATTACAGCAGCTAGGTTATTGATTGGTCAATATTGGAAAAAAGATATTTTACCTATTATTGAAGAATGGACTTTGAAAGTGTCCAGTTTTGCAGAAATGGCAAAGATATCAACATATTTAAAAGACCGGACTCAAGAAACCTTTGTGTGGGAATGGAAGAAATGGATAGACCAGTAGTTCTCAACCTTCCTAATGCCGCGATCCTTTAATACAGTTCCTCATGTTGTGGTGACCCCCAACCATAAAATTATTTTCATTGCTACTTCATAATCGTAATTTTATACTACCAGTTCTGTGGGCATAGCTTATTTTGTAGGCATGGCTTGGAGGTCATGTGACCGGGTGGGCATGGCTATGTGTATAGGGACTACTCAGATGGCTGAAAAAAGTCATTTCTGACAGGTCCTCACACTTTTGACTGGTCCTCTCACTTATGACCATCTTCACATTTATGCCCATTGTAGCATTCTTAACAACCATGTCACTCATTTCACAACTGCTTCTCTTCACCATGGTGACAAGATAGGGAAAAAATGTAAAATGTGAGGACAGTCATAAGTTCGAGGACTGGTCAAAAGTGCGAGGACCAGTCAAAAATAACTTTTTCAGCCCTCTGAGTAGTCCATATGCATAAAAGGATACAGCAATAGAGAGGGATGAAGGAAGGGAAGGGAAATTAGAGTAGGAGTGAGGGTAAGAGAGGGAGAAAGAAAGGAGGAGAAGGAGAAAGGAAAAGAAAGTAGGGAGAAGAAGAGGGGGGGAAGAGAAATAAAGACAATTTGCAGCAAAATACAGACTGTTCACATATTTTTGTGTCCTCACAGAAACTATCCTTTCTTCATTTTTTAATTTCCTATTCTTAAGCCTGTCATCTTCAAGAGATTAAAGATGAGGTGGGAACTGTCTCTGAATAAGTGTGGATCAACATATCAAATGATGGGATCCCCTTGTGGGAAAACAGGGCTTGATAATTCCCCACGCTGAGATCAGCCTGTGGACTGTTAGTAGGAAAGAAATATAATCCAGTTTAAGTACTCCTTCTGCAGATATGCTAACAACATCAACAACTTCTGCACAGCAGGCATCTAATGAGCTACTTCAGCAAAAGGCCATACTTGTAAATAGCAAAAGAAAGGCATCAAGAGACAAAAAAGGAAAAAGGAAAAGGAAAAAGTCCAGGGCCGTTTTACAAGGCCACCTCAACTTCTATCCGTTCTACCAACTGCCCTTTGAGAAGGATCCCAAAAGGATTATTTCTGTTTTATAAATCAGCATTTGCTAATTGTGACAACTTTAAATTGAATGGTCTTCAATTCTCAGAATTCCCCAACCATCTTAAAGTTGCCAAATTGAGAAACCCTACTAAAAAATATTTTTGACGTTTTTATTTAAGAGTGTTAATGTCAAACATAAATAATGATAGGCAGGATATAAATAATGATATTAAACAATACGTAAAAAAAAGAGGAAGGGGCAGCTCTATTGTGAAAATACTTCGCAAAAAATAGTGCCACATTTTAGGTATAACAGGCAAAAGAAAAGTATTTTATTAAGTGATTTCCCACAGTGAGATAAATGATTGAGCAAACTCTTACCCAGAACTGTAGCAACCTCAGTATACTAAACATTAAAAACCAAAACCATTTAGACCTGAGGTGATGACAGTGGAGCTGGATTGTTTGAAATGTCAGGTATGTATGGTAGCTGCATTTATCAGTGGTTTGGAAGCAAGATGACAGCCGGGGCAGAGGTGTCAAAAAGTCAAGATGGTGGCAATCATATCCACACCTCTTTTTGAGTGGCATGTAAAAAAAAAGAGGTTGGTTCTTTGATAGCATGGTTGTGGCTGCCATCCTGACTTCTTTGACATCTCCCTCTCGCCATGGATACTCCTGTCAGGAACAGGACTTTTAATTAATCTTGGAACTTCATTCGGAGATCTATACAGTAGTAGAAGTTCTAATAATGTCTGCATTGATGAATAGTGCAAACCCATTCCTAGAGTTAGAAGAAAATATATATTTACCATAGACCTCAGACTAAATTTTAGCAATCTCAAAGTCCTGAGATGAACTTTCCCCCATGAACTGTTATTAGTTATCTATGTTACTTTTATTTTCTACGTATTTGTTGTCTTTCCACTTTATTTACTATAAAAACAAGGCATAATCATGATTTTTTTTCATACAGATGCTTATCAGCCAGAAGTAATATAATGTTTGAGATGTCAGATTGAACAAGACAGAAGAGCAAAAATTAAGAGGGGGGCGGGGGATATGAAGAAAATGCCTGGTAAAAGATGGTAACATCGGTCAACCCTTTTGTCACAGGGAAAGATGATGCACATACTAATTAGAAGATGATATTCTTTTTATAAATAGGATTTGGACACTGGAAAGTGGTTGGCAAATTTCTATCCAGCAACAGAAATTCTGTTTCTGAGTTTCTGTACTGACTGCTCTCTCTCTTACCTCAGCATTATATCAGACTATTTTCAAGATTGTGGGATGCTGCAGCTGTCTATCTTTGGTATAGATTTACGGTGTCTCAGGAGCCTTTTTACTCCACGAAAACTATTTTGATAGGAAACAATCTCAAAAAGGCAAATTGCAGGTAAGGGAAATTTATTTTTTGTAAATTAGTCCCATCTGAAATTGCTTGTTCAAAGGAAGCAATTAAGAAGGGAGAAAGAAATAAATGTTTCCAAATTTAGTTACCATATTTGCAGGTAAGGTCGTGATTAGCCCGTGTTATGCTGCTGCATGGTTGCCCTTCAACTTAACATACTGAGCTGACCTTGAAATTTCCAAATGTCTCGATTTACATTACTGAGGCTACTTTCCCCCATCTCTAAAATTTTCTGGGGTTACATTATGCTGGTCTGTGACTACAATAGTGAATTGATCTGATGGTATATTTGTGATGAGGGTGTCTATGTATAGATAACACCCAGATAACAAAGACACCTGCAGATTTTAGTAGTTGATACTTTACAGCAGACTTTTGCAGAGTTAATATGTTCCATAATCCATGCAAAATTTGTGGGTTTAGGTTGACCTTGACTTGATGCAACAAAACCATGAAAGATCACATCTCTTTATGACTGAGCTTGGCTTTGTTCTTGCTGTTATTTAAATGCAGTGTATAAAAAAACCTATTCAGAAATGGAGGAAATAATTTACATTTTTAAAAACAGATCAACAAGAAAGTAACAATTTCTGTAGCAGCAAAGCTGAACCCATAGGGTGAAAGGTGGAAGATCTCAATCTTCCCCTCCAGAAGGAAGATCCTTTGGTAAGAAAATAGGTCCAACCATCTTCCTACCTTGGTGCAAGGATCAGTACTATTCTTTCTTCTTCCATCCCTAATATTCAGGAGAATCCTTGCCCTGGCCTCTTCTTCCTTAATAGTTGCCCCTGAGACAGACAAAGGATCTCGCCATCTGGTCACTCTTACTTTCTAGTAACTGGGAATAATAACAGCAGCAGCAGCAACAACAACATCAACAAAACTGAAAATAAACTCCACAGCATCACCTCTTGACCCTTGTACCCCAGAGGTTTATGTCACCAGAGAAAATAGCTCCTGCCTATTTCCTATGTTGAACAGTTTAAACCAAAACACAATGTATAATTAAAAATAAAGCGTTATGAAAAACAAGAAAAGGGAAAATGTAAAACTTCTTTTGAACTTTAAGGTAGTCACTTGCAAAATTAATTAGGGTGGGCAGAATAAAGCAAAATCATAGACCTCACAAAGTACTACAGTACTAAGAACTGAGTTTGCTTTACACAATACAATATTTCTCAGATAATAAGGCACAGTTGTCAGAAACAAGGTATCAAAGTCAATAAAGCAGACCAGCACACAACTTGAAACAAAGAACGGAGCCTTGCCTAACACATCCTTGGCATTGAAGGATAACCTCAGCATACTTTCCCTGTTTGCTGTTCCTGGATAATCCCCTATTCAAGTAGATTGCATCTTTAACTCAGAGACCATGGAACAACTTAGTTCAGCTCCTGTGTCTCCTAGAGGCTTCTGGAGATCTCATCCAGATTTTGTTGTGGTCTGCCGGCGGCCTGTGGAGCTGGCAGCAGAGTCAGACAGTGAGGAGGTTGGGGTGGAACATGGGCCAGTCCTGGAGTCTGGGGAAGGCTCGGATGAGGTCTCTGCGTCAGAGGCAGAGATGGGGCCAGGGCCATCTGGGAATTATGTGCAGATTCTGGAACCTCCAGAGTCAGACATCAGAGAGGCAGAGGAACAGGGGGAGCCTGTTCCCAATGCACACATGTGCAGAGCTGCTAGAAGGCAAGAACAGTTAAAACAAAAGGAACGACTTGGGAGTAGGACTTGGAGATGATTGGCCCCTCCCATAAGACATAAAGGAGGAGCAAAGGCACGTGAGCCTTTGCAGAAAGCAATGTTGTTCGTGCTGACCCGTTTAAACTCTGAAGCTCCGTTTTGAATCTGTGCTTCGTGTGGCTTTGCAAAGCTAATTGCCAATTAGGTCTTGACAGCATGTCAAGGGAGATAAAGGTGGGTGTTTATCAGCCTTATCCAGAAGGATTGTGACAGACTTCTGTCGGACTCTTTACAACTATTTGTGATTAATCTGTGAATGAACAGAATGAGAATGAACAGGCTGTGGATAAACAGAATTTACAGCCGTTGAAATTAAAAGAGGCTTTTGGGGACTCATTGTGTGCTTTTTACTGCCTCAGGAAGCCTAGGTCAGAACAGATTTCCATTCTCCTCCAT
The DNA here is from genome assembly GCA_030761175.1 of Masticophis lateralis. Taxonomy (NCBI): domain Eukaryota; kingdom Metazoa; phylum Chordata; class Lepidosauria; order Squamata; family Colubridae; genus Masticophis; species Masticophis lateralis. Next base: position 184,483,350 of record JAUDYJ010000002.1, on the reverse strand, counting down.
TCCCTGGAGCAGTGTTTTTCAACCTTGGCAACTTTAAAATGTGTGGACTTCAACCAGATACATCTTAAAGTTGCCAAGGTTGAAAAGCATTGCTCTAGTCTAGAAAAAGCAGATTCTATATTGTTCAAAGCCATGTGTCTTGTTATTGTCCAGCTCTCCCTGAGGTTCTCATCTACCCAGCCTGCTCCAACCATTTTCTGCTTTTCTTTTTCCAGTTAGGTCTTTCAGTGATCTCAGCACCCCTTCGCCCCAACCTCAAGATCAAGACTTTTGAACCAGAAATAGGAGACTGGGGAAATCTCTTCCTGAGCTTGTCCAAGCAAGCCTCTTGTCTTTTCCCTCCCTTTTTGAGGAGAGGATTCCAAAATGACTAAACATTTATTCCCTGCAGCCAAAAATGTATGGGCTATGGGGAATCTTTTGACTTGGAAAGCAAAGACTTTGCTTTCCTGTCTGAATAAGATTCAAATTATTAGACATGACTGAATGAGTGTGGAGAACTGGATTTACCTGCCTTACCTACCTGCACCAGATGAGTGAATGAATGGGCCTTGCCACTAACTTATATTTTTGCTTTCTATTTTTTTTCCAGCCTGTTAGCTGAAGACATTTTGACGCTCCAGGCAAAGAACAAGATGATGGCCTTCCCTCATTTCAATGTAAAGAAGGCAGCTAGTTTGATTTTCAACTGTGGAAACTGCACTGGCAGCTACAGTTGCTTAGGGCAGAAATGTCACTCATGTCAACAGCCAACAAGTGCTAAATATCTGTTAAACGGTGAGAAAAGTGGGAAAAAGAAATGCTGTACACTCTATATAGAAATGCTACACCATGGATCTCCATTCCATGTTGACAGAAGGCACTCAATTCTATAAAGTGGCTTCATCATAGTATACAATAAACCCTCTTGTCTATCCATAGCATGTTAAGTATTTGGGCAGCTTCCACTGAGCCTGAGCCTGAGAGAAAAACAATGTGAGTTTTACTTCCATAAAATAAATCCTGGAAATTTCAAGGGAACTTTGGATGCCATTGGCTGAGAGATAGAAGAAGCAGGTGACTACAAAGCTGAAGGAAGAGGAAGAGAGCCCAGCAAATCAAAAGACTCAATATGAGAAAATGTATGTTTGATGGAACTGCAGGAAGAGTGAACAGAGAGGATCTGGGTTTACCTCAGAAGCAGAAGCCGGATGAAGCTCACCTGTAGATTTTAAATATCCAATCATGTTTTGGGCTGTGGGTCTCATTTCTGGACACTTGTCAGGCTAAGGGTTAAGAATTAACCAGTCAGCATCTTTGGCACACATTTGTTCTAAGTTGTACAGGCAGCCACACTGTAAATGTGATACTCCTTAGAAGCCCATTTGTAGTAGACCTTTCCAGTAAAATCTAGCCATGCGTGTATAAGAGAAAAAGGATGCTTTTTAGATCCAGTTAGCTTTTCTTCTTTGAGGACTAATAACTTCTGCCTTATGATCTTTTTTAATGCAACACAAAAGCTTCAAAGAGGGTATTTCCCCTTGATTTTATACATCATAGGGGGAGCAAGATGCATGAAACGCTTTCTATGGGCAGCCAAGGGGAAGAACAAAAGTGGTTGCATTCTTTCAAATCCTTTGTCATTTGATTAACATTATACTCTGAGTGGGTCTGAAGGGAAGAGGAAATGTTATTTCCATCTTATGGACAGATCCTCTGAAATGTCATCTGCTGCCAAGGAGAGGTTTGAAAGACACAACAGTGTTTTTGGTGATCGGAGAGAGAGAAACATGTTCTTTGTGTGTACTACATATATCTTAATTACTGGGTTTTTCTTCAAAATATGTATTAAAACAATCTGGGTGTGTGCTCCTTTTTGTTGAAATAATGAACAGTAATTACACATATCATTTCATTCCAACTGTCTTAGTTTAAAAAAAAAAGGCTGCACTGGGCCAAAAGGTTCCACTCCTTTTCAGGTCATAGAGCCTAGTAGTTAAGATAAAAATAGTTGGAATCGCTGATCAGAAGACAAAGGATCACTGATAGAAAATTGGCTGTGTTTAAATGATTGTACCCCCTTCCTGCCACACTTAAACTTCCAGAAAACCCAGTTAGTTTCTCCTAGAATCTAAGGGTCCCATGGAATACAATTTGAAAAATCTTGGACCAGGTTATGAGACCTAAACTCTGAGGTAGGCTATTTATCTCAAGATACTCCAAGGTGTCCCAAGATATTCCAAGGTGTCCCAAGATATTCTGGTTCTTCTTTCTTTCTTTCTTTCTTTCTTTCTTTCTTTCTTTCTTTCTTTCTTTCTTTCTTTCTTTCTTTCTTTCTTTCTTTCTTTCTTTCTTTCTTTCTTTCTTTCTTTCTTTCTTTCTTCCGCCCTTCTCCCTGGGGACTCAGGGCGGTGTACAGCCAAGTGAAAACATAGACTACAAACATTAAAATACGATTAAAAGGATATATATAAATTTGGCCCCATAATTAAAAAACAATAACAACCCAATTAAAACATTTCAAAGTGTCAAGCCAGCCCGGCTTGCTGAAAAAAGAAAGTTTTAAGGGCACGGCAGAAGATACCGAGGTCTTGGATTCTCCTTATCTCTGGCGGCAGTTGGTTCCAGAGGGTAGGTGCCCCCACCGAGAAGGGCCTCCCCCTGAGGGTCACCAACCTACATTGTTTGGCTGATGGCACCCCGAGGAGGCCCTCCCTGTGGGAACACACGGGTCGATGGGAGGTCATTGGTAGCAGCAGGCAGTCTTGAAGATAACTAGGTCCTATTCCATGGAGCGCTTTAAAGGTGATGACCAACATCTTGAAGCGCACCTGGAAGACCACTGGGAGCCAGTGCAGCTCACACAGGAGGGGTGTTATATGGGAGCACCAAGCAGCTCCCGTAACTACCGCGCAGCTGCATTCTGGACCAGTTGAAGCCTCCGGGTGTCCCTCAAGGGGAGCCCCATGTAGAGAGCATTGCAGTAGTCCAAGCGTGATTTAACTGTAGTGGTGGTGTATGTGTGGGGAAAGGTTTACAGAGGGACCCTGTCTGATAGTTTTCTATATGCATGTCAAGTGCTTTGTATTATTAGTTTACATTGTTATTTATTTAAACAATATTTATACCTTTAATAGACCCTGGGAATTATACAATAAAGCATCAAAACATATACATATGTATAAATGCCAGAAATCAATTCTATAAATATAAGTAGTCCTTGATGTACAACCACAATTGAGCCCAAAGTTTCTGTCGTTAAACAAGACAGTTGTTAAGTGAACTTTGCCCCCAGTTGTTAAGTGAATCACTGCAGTTGTTAAATTAGTAACATGGTTGTTAAGTGAATCTGGCTTCCTCATTGATTTTGCTTGTCAGAAAGTTGCAAAAGGCGATCACATGACCCTGGGGCACGGCAACTGGCATGTCATAAATACATGCCAGTTGCCAAGCTTCCAAATTTGGATCATGGGACCGTGGGGATGCTGCAACAGTCGTTAGTGTGAAGAATGGTCATGTCACTTTTTTCAGTGCTGCTCTAACTTCGAACACTCACTAAACAAAGGGGTTGTAAATTGAGGACTTGTAAATTGGGAAGTCTGGAATCTTGGAGGGAAATATGGCAACATCCTGTAGCAATCCCTACAGAATAAGACAGCCAAGATATCAGATGGTAGAGCATCCCTAGTGATACCTCTAATTTTCCATATCTCTCTTTTATGCTCTTCCATAATACAGCTTTTCAGTGTTCATGAAACCAGATTAAACTCAGGCACACAGGAATGTTCCTATGGCCCTTTTTAAATTCCCAAAGGCAAATCATCACAATTCTTTGTTTCATCTGCATCCAACCTGAGAGCAATTGGGCTCTTTGTACTTTTTGTTTTGAAGGCTACAGCTAAGCTTGCACTTCTCTTTTTTGTTCTTGCTTAACTGGGATCCAGCCCAGGTAATCAAGCTGCTGCCTTACTCCAGCATCTGCACCCAGCATCTAAAGCCACTACTCAAAATGCTTTCCTGGCATCAATCCTGATCTACGCTGATACCTTGCCCAAATCCTTCTGGGTTCAGCTCCAAATGGGGAAAGACACTGGAAACATGGAGACTGGTTGGAAAAATGGCTTAATATTGGACAGGATCACATGGTTTGAGTTCCTGAACAGAAAAGGGGCAAGATGCAGCAAGTCCCCGGATTATATGCCCTCTCTGGCTTTGAACTTTCTGGGGCCCCGAAAGAGTATCCTGATTAGTTGTCAGCCTCCCAGAGGGTGGGAGTCTTAGCTAGCCTTGCTGGCTGATATAATCTTCCCAGGTGCCATGTGGTGAGTTTCTCTTGCTAGATGGGTCCTATTGTGTTGCAGATGATGGTCCATTGACAAAGATTGAGTTTCTGCCTCTGGCCCATCGACAAAGGGGGGAAAGAAGGTGGGAACTACTTCGTCTTTTAAAAGATGCTTCTCCATTTCTCATCCAGGGAAACATAATATGCTGCCTTTTTAGTATATCCTAAAATATTTCATTTTTCTAGGAGGGGGTGGATGCTAACTTCCTACAGTACATCCAATAGAAAAAATGTACCACTGAAAAAATACCCACTGAAAAAAAGTCTAGCTACTGCCAGGGGTTCCTGTTCCTTTATTAATCTCTGTCCTAAGTCCAAAGACTGTAATGAAACACATAATTTACGCCATTGTGGAAGCCATAGAGAATGTATTAAGATATAAATTGCACCTGGATCCCCAAAAATTTTAGAGGAGCCAGAGGAAGTTCAGAGGACAGCAACTAAGAGCTTTCCTATGAAAACAAATTTACACGTTGGTTGCCATGTTTTTAGTCTAAAAAGGAGGTTTATGAATGGAGACAATATTGTTTGCATAGCGTAAAATAAAGTAAATAAGAAGAACCTGTTTTCCCTTTCTCCTAATATTAAAACCAGAGGTAATCCAAGGCAATTGAATCCCGCAATCCTGGAAAAATCAGGCCAAATGCAAATGTTGTTTTACAACACACGATTTAACTTTAACATTTGCTACGACAAGATGTGGTGCTGTCTACCACCTTGGCTGGCTTTAAACAAGGTTGGACCTATTCACAGAAGTCATGGGGAACAACAGCCATTAGCCTTGTTAGCAGTGTGACTGAAAACTATCTGCTGGGAGACAAATGGACTTCCTTGTGCAGGTGGCTGCCCGCTTTGAGAACAGACTGCTGGACTAAATGGCCAGGGGCCTGACTCAATAGGATGCTTCTTATGTTCTTGAGTCAGGTGCAACTATTGGACCAATATATTTGTTTTAGATAGCTATCCATTGAAAATACAAGTTTTACACTTTCAGTTTATACAGGTATATCTTAGCGGAGAAGCTAATATTGTTGATAAACATAATAAAAATATGCATCCTTTTCTCTCTTTCTGCTGAGAACATAAACAATGAACCTGAAGAGGCACAAATCCTGGAGTTAAAAAATAAACATTAGCTTCCTTTTCTTTTGCAAAATAATGCAGATAGCTATTCTCCCAAGGAAGAGATTTCAAATGTGCCTGACCACATTTGAAACGAGATGGTTCTCTCTGCTCTCATATATTCCATTTCTAGAAATGCATGCACAGTTCGCAGGAGAATATTTTTCTGATTTATGGCAGTGTAAGTAACAGAAGTGGTGAAGCTGGAATTGTGGTGCTGGAGGTGACTATTACCCATGGACTGCAAAAAAAAAAAAAAAAGACAAATAAAGAAGTCCTAGACTAGTGTTGGTGAACCTTTTCACCAACACAGGGTGCCGAAAGGGAGCACACATGTATGCGCTGGAAACTGGAAGAGCAGCTGCCTGGTGCGCATCCATGTGCTGGGCAGCTGTTCTTCCGGTTTCTGGTATACATGTGCACCCAAAGACCAGCTGGCCGGTGCAGATGCGTACACTGGAAACTGGAAGAGCAGCCGCCTGGTGCACCAGAACTTGAAAGATTAATGGGTGATGGCTCACGTGCCCGGAGAGATGGCTCTATGTGCCACTTACGGCACATGTGCCATAGGTTTGCCATCACAGTCTTAGACCAAGCCTCACCAAAACTATCACTTGAAGCCAAGATCGTCAAACAAAGGCTATCATACTTTGGCCATGTCATGCAAGCTGATTCGCTTGAACAGTCAGTCATGCTGGGAATGATCAGCAGAAAAAGGAGTAGTACCCATTGGGTGAATACTATAAATAAAGGATGACACTGAGATGACTATGGCAGATCTGAAGGAGGCTGTGCAAGACAGAAGGGCATGGAGAATGCTGATCCAGGTGATAATTTGGGTTAATTTGTTCAATGATCCTTGTTCTTTTTTCCTTGGCTATCCATGGTGTATACTCAGAAGTCCCAAAGGTGCTTTTTCAGGAGGCAACTGGACTTTTTTTCATTCCACATCCAAGAAGCTTCTTCAGCTATGACAGGATAGTGGGGAATGGAAGGATCCTGTCAGATCCTGTCAGAGCTGAAGAAGCTTTTTTTTTATTTGATTTTTTAAAAAATTTTGATTTATATGCCGCCCTTCTCCGGAGATTCAGGGCGGCTTACAATGCATTTAAGCAATAGCCTTCATACTTTTTGTATATTTATACAAAGTCAGCTTATTGCCCCCACAAACTGGGTCCTCAATTTACTTACCTTAGAAAGGATGGAAGGCTGAGTCAACCCTGAGCCTGGTAAGTTTTGAACTTACAGTAATTGCAGGCAGCTGGTCTTTAATCACAATGCTTTTAGTCTGCTGAGCTATCCAGGCTCTTGGATGAGAAATGAAACATCTTCAAAAGAAAAAACAAGAAAGTGTAGGTGCCTCCTGAAAAAGCACCTTTGCGACAACCATAACCTGGATGACTGAGAATCTGTACAGACTTGTATACTCAGAAGTTTTCTCCAACATTAAATTTCCAAAGGATCTTTCTTTCAAATATTTTCCTCCAATTTTATAAACATCCTCTTCTTCTTTCAGTCCAGCTTCCCTTAATATGTATTCAGATTACAGGTTAAATAAGTAAGGGATATGTACACAATCTGTCAGGAGTGACCTTTGCCAACCTAGAATCAGTCTGTTTCATGTTATGGCTGTACTGAGGCTTCCTTACAGGTTTCACATGAGGTGAATGAGATGTTCTGGGTTATAAGACACAGTTGTCACTTCTAATAATGTAAGTGTCTCGGAGGCTGCAAATGATGCTTATTTAAACTGAGACATTAACAAATGCTGTAATTATAAATCCTTCCAGTGGACAGCAACAGAAAATCAATCCTCTAATAGATGAAATATGAAAAACTCATTGTAATTCAATTATACAAAGCAAAATGATAATAAAATAATAAAACAAAGTAATCATCTTAATATCCTTCCAAATCTCCCAAATAAGAGACATTTAAAATAGTTCAAAGGTTTGGATCACTCCATAGCATCAGTTTAGTATGAAAAAGGAAAGGGTCAAAATGCAGTTTTCAAAAAAATATTATGCCATAATTTTTGAACTGATACTATTTATTATTTATTATTTATTGGATTTATATGCTGCCCTCTCTCCAAAAGGACTCAGGGCGGCTCACATCAAACAAACAATCCCAATAAATACAGATTAAAAACAGATTAAAACAGATTAAAAACAGATTAAAACCAATTAAAACAATAGACCCCATCAATTCTGGCTAGGGCATTCAAACAGCCAGGTCTTAAGCTCACGGCAGAAGGTACGAAGGTCAGGGGCCAACCAAAGACCCACAGGAAGTTGATTCCAAAGGGTGACCACGGCCACAGAGAAGGCTCTACCCCTGGGGGTTACCAGCCGACATTGCCTCGCCGACGGCACCCTGAGTAGGGTGCTCACTGTGAGAATGCACCAAGCGATGGGAAGTCGATGCTGGTTGCAGGTGGTCCGACAGATATCCTGGACCTAAGTCATGAAGGGCTTTATAGGTTAACACCAGCACCTTGAATCTCACCCAGAGGGCAACCGGTAACCAATGCAAGTCGTGCAGGAGAGGTGTAACATGGGAGTATCAGGATCCTCCCATTACAACCCGCGCGGCCACATTCTGCACCAGCTGAAGCCTCTGAGTGGTCTTCAAGGGCAGCCCCAGGTAGAAAACATTGCAGTAGTCGATCCAGGAGGTAACTAACACATGGATGACTGTGCATAGGGCATTACGGTCCAAATAGGGGCGCAACTGGTGCACCAGGTGAACCTGGGCAAATGCCCCCCCCTTATATGAGATAAGTCTAACCTTTTATATCTTAAATGTGAAGTAGTTCAATTAACTAAAGGTGGGATGTGCAAATATTTAAAAAGGGCCCAGGGAGGAGAATTTATAGTAAGTGAAACCATCCAAAATTCAATTTGAGTCAAAAGCAATGTGTAATGTTAGAATTCTTTGCACAAACAAAACATTTCCCACCCTGCTTTAACTTTTTAAAGATATACCGTGTTTCCCTGAAAATAAGATCCAACCAGAAAATAAGTCCTACCATGATTTTTCAGAATGCTCTTAATATAAGCCCTACCCCCAAATAAGCCCCAATAAGATCTCAGCAAGATGGAAACATTTAGTACTATATTTCCCCCAAAATAAGACTTATTTGGAGCAAAAATTACTATAAGACCAGGTCTTATTTTTGGAGAAACATGATACTATCTTCAGAACTGAAGTAACTCATCATAATTTACAGAATGGTATATTGTGTTTCTGAAAATGTTTCCCAGATGTGTACATTCTATATAGGATAGAAACTATCATGGGAATTACATTTATTTTATGAATGTTTAACTTACTCCAAAGTGCTACTGTTAGATCGGCGCAGGAAAGAAGAAGTGACCAGCAGGGTTCAAGTAACAAGTTTTAATAACAAGAACTGAACGGCTTGTGCGCTGCCGGAGCTCTCCTTATATACACTCCGGCAGACGCACCGCCCACTGACAGGGATTCAAAACTCCCGCCGAAAGGATCTGCAGCCAATCCCAGGCGGATGTCCTTATAAGGACATAACACTCCTCCCCCCTAGTTCTTAGTCAGTCGATCAGGGAAATAGTCACTAAGATAAACAGGACGTCTACGTGCCCGCGTAGACCTGCGCAGTTCAGAGTCAAGATGGACACTCTCCCGGACGGAGGGTGTCTGCTCTCCTCGGGGCTTCTTCCCCGGTGCCGGGCTGGATCTGGCCGTCGAGGACGCGGGCACTGTGTCCGAACCTCCGGCCGGGTCACGGACCTCCGCCTGCGGGCGATGCTGGTCTGCCTCGTTCCTGCACGGATCGTGGAGCCGCCGGTGTGGATCCCTGTTCTTGGCCGGTCCGGAACTCCTGAGCCACGGTAGGTCCCTGGGTCTCCCTCGGGTCCCCTTTGGGCTGGGGTCGCGCCGGTCTGGGTCAGGGTGCGAGTCCGGCGGTGGTGGTTGGGTTAAGCCCCCGGGGTCTCCGGTCGAGTCCGGCTTACTCCCGGGGCGGCAGGTGGACGGACATGGTGACTGGTCGGCTCTGTCGGGGTGGCGTAGGCCTACCTTGCAGGGGTGGTGTAGGCCCTCTCTGCGCGGTTGGTCTGGCGGTGGTGTCGAATGTTCCCTCTGGCCGCTGGGCTGCTCGACCTGGTCGGGTTGGTGCTGGCCTACCCTGCCGGGGTGGTGGAGGCCTTCCTTGCAGGGTTGGTTTTCTGCGCGGTTGGCGGGTTGTTGTAGGGTCTCCTGGACTGATGGCTGGAGGTCCCCAACTCTGGGCTGCCGGTTGCCTACTTCGCAGGGTTGACATTGGCTTCCCCTGCTGGGTTGTCCCCGGTCTACTTGCCTTGCCGGATCTGGTATTAGGCTAGGTGCCGGGGTGCTTGTTCGTCCCTCGGGTCGCCGGTCTCCCTCGTCTGGGTGGTTTAGGCTTACTTCGGCGGGGTGGTTTAGGCCTACCTCGTCGGGGTGGTTTAGGCCTACTGTACCGGGGTGGTTTAGGCCTACCTCGTCGGGGTGGTTTAGGCCTACTGCGCCGGGGTGGTTTAGGCCTACCGTGCCGGGGTGGTTTAGGCCTACCTCGTCGGGGTGGTTTAGGCCTACTGCGCCGGGGTGGTTTAGGCCTACCTCGTCGGGGTGGTTTTCGCTCACTTCCCTCCACCTTTTGCGGAGCTGGTCGAGATGACGTCTCACGATCTGTCCATCGTCCAGCTCAACGCGGTAGGATTTGGGACCGGTTGTGCTGTGTACTGTAGCTTTAAGCCATTTCGGCGAGCCGTGGAAATTCAGAGCGAAAACGGCATCACCGACGGAAAACTGGCGAAGTTGGCGACTGGCGGATGCGGGCACCTCAGAGGAGTATTGCGGGTGCAGTCTGTCCAGGGGAGACCGGAGTCTCCTGCCCATTAAAAGCTCGGCGGGGCATTTTCGGGTGGCAGAGTGAGGCGTGATATGCTGGGTGAGCAAAAAAGTGTCAATGCGCTCCTGCCAGTCACCCGGGCCCATTTTGGCGAGCGACTCCTTCGTGAGCCGCACCATTCGTTCAGCCTGCCCATTTCCGGCCGGTCTGTAAGGGGCAGAAAGGGCATGGCGAATGCCCAAGCCAGCCAGGAAAGCTTCCATGGGCACGGACGTAAGTTGGGGCCCGTTGTCTGAGACCAAAACGTCAGGGAGTCCATGGGTCGCGAAAAGGCGCCGGAGGGCACGGATGGTAGCTTCCGTTGTGGTGGATGCCATGGGAACGACTTCCAACCACTTGGAGTAGGCATCAACCACGATGAGGAGGTGGTGCCCATGAATGGGGCCCGCAAAGTCTATGTGAATGCGCGACCAGGGGGAGCCCGGAGTCTCCCAGGGCATCGGGTCAGATTGAGGCGGGGCGGCTCTGACTTCTTGGCACGGGCTACACCTGGCGACCCAATGTTCAATGTCTTTGTCCAGTGTCGGCCACCAGACGTAGCTCCGTGCCAGGGCTTTCATCCGGACAATGCCCGGGTGTCCTTTGTGCAGCGCCGTAAGAGTCCTTCGTTGAAGAGTGCTGGGAATCAGCACCCTATCTCCCCATAGTAAACAGCCGCGCATGGTGGACAGCTCCCCTTGCTTGCGGCTGAACGGGCTGAAGTCGTCGCTGTCAATTCGAGTCGGCCAGCCTCTCAGGACCCAGGAGTGGACTTGGCGGAGGATGGGGTCAGCTCGCGTGTGCGTCGCTACGTCGGCAGATGTCACGGGACAGTTGCTGTCGTTGTCAATATGCAGCAGCTCGAGCGTGGGGGCCGGGTCTTCCACAGATTCGGCGGATGGGCACCTGCTCAACGCGTCGGCGTTTGCGATGGCTTTACCAGGCTGGTGGACGAGGCTGTAGGAGTAGCCGGCGAGGAATATGGACCAGCGCGTCATTCGGGGGGACATGAATGCTGGGGTCTGCTTGTCCCCTGCTAGTAGGCCGAGGAGAGGCTTGTGATCGGTGACAATGGTGAATTGCCGTCCATACAGGTATTCGTGGAAGCGCTTCACCCCTGCAACAATAGCCAACGCCTCTTTGTCCAGTTGGCTGTAGTTGCGCTCAGCACTAGACATAGTCTTTGAGAAAAATGCGATGGGGGCTTCACGACCGGTAGGCAGTTCGTGGCTGAGCACAGCGCCAACTCCGTACGGGGAAGCGTCACAGGTCAGTCTGAGGGGCAGTGTCTCATTGTATTGAATGAGCACACTGTCAGAGGTCAGGAGTTGCTTAACGGCTCTGAATGCAGACTCTTCCTCACGTCCCCACCTCCAGGAAACCGCCTTCGCCAGCAAGCGATGGAGCGGCTCAGCAACAGTGGCTTTCTGCTGGAGGAAAATAGCGTAGAAGTTAAGCAATCCAAGGAAAGCCTGAAGCTCCGCTTTGTTTTTGGGGCTGGGAGCTTCATGGATAGCTTTAACTTTTGATTTGGTGGGGTGGATGCCAGAACTATCTATCAGATAGCCCAGGAACTCGACTTCCTGTACCCCAATGATGCACTTGTCCCTCCGGACTCTCAAGCCCTTCTCCCTGAAACGCTGGAGAACTAGCCTCAGCCGGTCCAGGAGTTGAGCCTTTGAGTCCCCAGAGATCAGTACATCATCGAAATAAGGCACCACCCCTGGAACGCCTTGGAGAAGGCGTTCCATCATGGATTGGAAAATGCCAGGGGCTGCACTGACTCCAAACTGGAGACGGTTGCACTTAAACGCGCCTCTATGGGTGACAATAGTCTGTGCCTCCGCCGTTTCCTGATCTACTGGCAGTTGCTGGTAAGCCTGGGCCAGGTCCAGTTTTGCAAAAATTTTGCCCTTGCCGAGTGAGTGCAGCAAATGTTGCACTACTGGCACGGGGTATGCGCTCTGCGGCAATGCCTTATTGATGGTCACTTTGTAGTCGGCGCAGATGCGCACAGATCCATCCTGCTTCATGGGAGTCACAATGGGAGTTTCCCATGAAGCATGATCGATGGGTTCCAGAATACCTTGGGCAATCAGCTTATCTAGCTGAGCGTCTACTTTAGCCCGCAAGGCAAATGGAACCCGGCGGGGCTTGAGCCGAATTGGGGTTACCCCCTTGTCCAGATTAAAGGAGATGGGTTTCCCTAAAAACGTCCCTAACTTACCATCGAAGACTTCTTGGAACTCTCCGATGAGTGAGTCGAGTTCGCCTGAGCTAATCTGGTGGATGCCTCCAATAGAAAGCCCCAGTGGCTGGAACCACTCCACGCCCAGCAGGGTCGGGCGGCTATGCTCCACGACGGTTATGGGAAGCTGGCCCTGGAACTGCTTGAAGGCGATCCGGAGGTTGGTCCGCCCGATGACGCCGATGGGGTTGCCGCCGAAATCCACCAGCTTGGAGTGCAGAGGTTCAAGTTGGCGCTTGGAGAGATTCGGCTTGAGCCTCTTGACCTGGTGCCAGTCGATGATCGAATAGACGGAGCCTGAGTCGACTTCCATCGTGCACGGCAAGCCTTCTGCCAACAGTGTCACGTGGAATTTTGTGGCACTGTTGGTGCTGGTGAGGGCGATCGTTGTCTGGTTCACAGCGCCGCCATGAGAACTGGTGCGGTCGTCGCGCTTTTGCTGGGTTGAGGACCGTTTGGACGACCTCTGGGAGTCGCGACGATTTTCTGGATTCTGGGGCTTGATCGACTCCGGAACAGGATCAGAGGCTCTGCATGCCTCTGCGATGTGCCCCCTCTTAAGGCAGCGTCTGCAGGTGGCATCCCGCCAGCGACAGGATTGGCGGGGGTGGTGTCCCTTGCAACTGCCGCACTGAGCGGCGCGGCGGCCATCGTTTTGAATTTCCCGCCTGGTTGGGCGGGAAACTTTTAAAACGGTTGATTCTCCCTCTGAATCAGTCGGAGTGGACGAGTCGTCGGATGATTCCGATGACGGTTTGCGGATCTTATGGATCCCTCGGGACTGGAGCATGGCAGCAGCGGCGGTCTCGGATGTTTCAGCAGCCGTAGCCTCCTCAAGAACGTCCTTCAAGGACAGTCTTTTCCTGCTTAGGAACTTCTTTTGGAGGTTGGCATCTCTCATCCCGAAGACGATCCCGTCGCGTAAGGCATTGTCAACGTTCTCAAATTCGCAGTTAGCAGCGATTTGACGCAATGCCGCCACAAAGTCTTTAAGCGATTCGCCTTCCTTCTGATTACGTTGGCGGAAGGTAAAGCGGTTCGAAATGGGGGTGCCCGTTGGGGCATAGTGGTCTTGCAGGGCAGTCTGCAGATCCACCCAGGACATGACTTCAATGTCCCTGGGTGCGACGAGGTTGACGGCGAGTTCCAGAACGTCGGAGCCGCAGTTAGCGAGGAAGAGAGCCCTCTTCCTCTCGTCGTCTAGGTTGTTGTAGCCGTTTCCCCGGAGGAATTGGCGGAAACGTATCATATACGAACTCCACTTCTCCCGGCTGGGGTTGAAGGGAGCCAGTGAGGCGAACGGCGCTTGCGGCGTTGCCATTTCTCAGACCGCGTCGAGTGACTTCAGCTCGTTATGGCGATCGTGCCACGCGGAGGTTCTTCTCTAGACCTTCGTCGCCAGTGTTAGATCGGCGCAGGAAAGAAGAAGTGACCAGCAGGGTTCAAGTAACAAGTTTTAATAACAAGAACTGAACGGCTTGTGCGCTGCCAGAGCTCTCCTTATATACACTCCGGCAGACGCACCGCCCACTGACAGGGATTCAAAACTCCCGCCGAAAGGATCTGCAGCCAATCCCAGGCGGATGTCCTTATAAGGACATAACAGCTACCAAAGTTATATAGATCACTAAAGTAGATATATGGATGTACATTCAATTGTTACCGTATTATGTTAAAATGGAACTTATTAGAAAGAGTAGGATTCTCAGTTCTTCCCAGTTGCTTTGCTGTTTTGCAAGACGAAAATAAATAGTGGAGAAATATTGAAAAAGAGCATTATCTATATTGTTTGCAACAAATGAATGATCAAAACAATTATATTTCAGAAAGCTGTCCTTTAGATTTATTTTTCAAAAATTCAATATTTGAATTTTATTTAGATCTTTTACCATAGAACTATTGTAACTTAACACATAATCTTTCATATTCATGTGAAAAACATGGAAAATGAATTATCTTTCTTGAGTAAATTTGCATAAAATATTTGACTGTAGATATGTTTTATTTCAATATGCATTTTGGTAATGTTTTCTTTGGTTTTATTCTTGAATTTTCCTTTGTAAAGTAAACTTATAAACATAAACAATTAGATTTTTTTTTATCCTTATGAATCTCTTTCAGATTTGCCCCTTTTGCAGGTTTGTCCTTTGTTTTGTCCAAAAAAATATGGTCATCGTAGTTATAACTCATTTGTCAATGTTCTATAAATGTTTTGTTGTTATTGTTAGTTGCGAAGTCATGTCCAACCCATTGCAACCCCATGCACAAGGTTTCTCCAGGCCTTCCTGTCCTCTACCATCCTCTGGAGTCCATTTAAGCTCACACCAGTTTAAAATAAATTAACTTCATACATGTAATCTTTATAGGACCTTCAGATATGGACTTTGTAAAGTTACATGAATGATTTAAAAGAGTAATTCAACAGCAATAGCAAAAGAAAAAGAAGAGCCAAGAAACCTTTTTAGAAATTGGAGAGTACTTGAACAAGGGAACAAGGACACTTTCTTATCAAGAAAAACAAGAAACCTGATTGTAACAGGTAGTACCATGGGAAGGGGAAGATATGAAGGTAGCACAAGTGGTGGCAATATCATTTCACTTTTTAAGATATCGATCACTGATCTTTAATCATGGCGTCCATCAAATGCATGCCTATCTGAACCAAAGAGGTCTTCCTCAAAATATCTTAGGCTTTTCCTTTGAAATGCATCCTTTCCATTTTCTGCAATTTTTAACAACTTCTGAAAGGGTGTCACTTATACCCATGTCCATTTGCACATTGGATCAATGTAGCTTTTTTCACTTGTTTTTACATTTCAGGAAATTAAAAACCTGTTATCAGCTTTGCTTGGAGATATCATGTTTGTTTTCACAGCAGATAGACTGGGAGCTGGCTGATTGCCAAAACACATAGAAACTCAACGGCCTAAGTTTTACAAATATGCTGAATTTCAGGATTCGATGTGATTTTAAAGGGGATAGGTCCAAAACAGTTAACAGGTGCCCAGGTTTATAATTCATGTTCTATTTTTTTTCCCCTTTGAGCATTCAGACTCTGTTTAAAGGACTGAAGAATTTGTGAAATCCAAATAAAGTTGTCAATTAATGTGTTACAGAGTATTAAAACTCATGGCCCAATCTTATATACCATCTTCAGTGCAAGTAGAGTCACACATTAAACTTTCAAAGAAAAATAGTAGCTATTGTACATGACAATTGTGGCACTTTGGCTCTGGGCCACAATCAGTGGTGGGTTTCAAAATTTTTTACTACCGGTTCTGTGGGTGTGGCTTGGTGGGCGTGGTGGGGAAGGATACTGTAAAATCTCCATTCTCACCCCACTTCAGGGGAAGGATACTGTAAAATCTCCATTCCCTCCCCACTCCAGGGGAAGGTCACTGCAAAATCCCCATTTCCTCCTGATCAGCTGGGACTTGGGAGGCAGAGAATAGATGGGGGTGGGGCCAGTCAGAATTTTTACTACCGCTTCTCCAAACTACTCAAAATTTCCACTACCGGTTCTCCAGAACTGGTCAGAACCTGCTGAAACCCACCTCTGGTCACGATACAGTCCTGACCAGGACTGCAGGCTCTTTTCGTAAGGGCAACAGCCAGGACTACTATTGGGCTTCATGGTAGCAATTTTCCAACAGTAAATAAAGCAAACAGCATGGATCCCTGTTCCCCCTGCACAGTGTTTTAGCAGGTAATATGGAGAGTGATTTTTTCCCCCCAGTGACTTATCCGTATTATCTGTCTAGCCTCCACTAGATAGATAAGGAAACATCTAGGCTTGCCAATACTTGCTTTTTCTGTACTTATCGTCTTTAATTAAGCCTCTTAAAAATGTTTCCGATAAAGAATTGAGAAGCTGTTTGGGTGTTTTCTGCAAATGTATTCTCCCACAATCAGTGGCTTCAACAAAGGACCTGTACTTCAGACAGGTTGAAGGATAGAAATTGATTTGTCACTTTGCAGACTTTCCTATTAGCCTACAAAGCTAGCTTCCACTGAATATTTCTCATTCTTGAAGTTCCTACCTCCACCCTGGATCAGTTTTTACTGTGTTCAGCTGTATTTGCCTATGGTAAAATTATCTATCTCAGCAGCCCAATTAGCAGTCCAATTTAAAGCAGAACCTGTTTTGTGTTTTTAAATATTAATCTTCTTCCTTTGGGCTCTTTCTTCAACTTTCCATTGTTTCTGTCTTTGTATATCTTTCTTAGAACATAGACACCATGAGGATGTTTCTCTTTTGGTTCCTATTCCTTCCAACTATGATTTAGTTCATTCAATATAATATTTGAACCATATATTATAATTATAAGCCCACTTTTGTGTCTATTACTTTGAGTGACAAAGAGAAAGTTAGCCAAGGATAAGCATATCATTGTGAAAAACCCTGTAGGTGACAAAGGAAAATAACCTCTTTTCTTAGTTGAAGACCAGATTAGGCCAGGTCTGAGTTACAAAAACCCAAAGTATAGTAGGTAAGCAGCAGAGAGATACAAAAAAGTAACTCAAAAAAGTAACTCTAATCTAAGCTATAAGCAATTATAGCTGATTTAGAAATGAATGTTTCTACACATCTTATCTCCTATGTTACCTTCCTTCTTCCATCTTTTTCCCATTCCGCAGATGAAATAACTTGACAGTGGGTATCAGAGGCATTTCAACTCAGCAAATAGTTTTGCAGAGGATGGGAGAACCTTGAAGTTAGCAGAGAAGGAAATCTAAAAACACTAACAGGTTCATCCATGAAATTGCTAAAAAGCTGATAGAGCTTGCTAAATTCCAGACGCACAAACAGGCATCTGTAAAATATTAACCTAAATTACTTTCTTAAATCACAGAACAGTCTTTGACCCTTTACTCAACCAGGCTACCAGAAGTATTTATTTATTGGCAGGCAGACTAGCTAGGTTCTTAAGGGCTCAAGTCTTAGTAAGGTGAACAACAGAGGCAAAACTCCTGTATCTTAAACAGCTGTTTAAACAGCTGTTTAAAAATTTCACATTTGAATAGCTGTATATATTTGTGCAGGGTTAGAAAAAACTGCACTTGCTGAAATGTCAATTTTCACAAAAAACAGAAGTGTTGGGACCCATCATCCAATGACAAGTGGAGACGAGACAGAAATATTGGCTGTGCCTTATTATTCTCCTTACTTGTGAAACTGGATGGAAACGCATGCAATTGATCCCATACTCAGCTTGATGATTTACATAGTGGCTTCAACTCAAGTTCTAACTACTGAGCAATGCTACAGTATTAGCACTGAAAGGTAACACAGTAATTTTCCATGCAACTGGGGAGCATCGTCTTAACAGACTGATTTTATAGAAGAGCTTCAGATGTAAAATTTTAAGGAAATGGTAACAATGGAACCATAAGAACTATGGAAAAATCAATAAAATTTACACCAACCTATAGTTTGAGGCTAAATTGGTACTAAATTATTTATATATATATTCTTCCCGTGTAATTGTAAACATATCTTTAGAAGGGTAGTATCGACGTTTCGATGAAATCGCATTCGTCATCTTCTGGCTGATGTTCTCGGTTTGGTGCTTATGGGCAAACTGTGTGATCTTAACTGACATTTTTCTATGAAAAGAGGCAAAGGTTTATTCTGATTGGTTGACAGTGTTGTTGTATTCTGATTGGCTGATGATGTAGTTGTATTTTGATTGGGTGGAAGCGCTGTTGCTAGGTTGTGGGTTGATGGATAAGTTATGCTGGAAATGGTGGCAACACAGGCTTTTTGATTTCTCTTATTGGAGAAAAATTGGCATCAGAAACTTAGGTCTGATGTGATGGACATTTAAAAACAAACCTTGGGAAACAAAATGCTAATAAACAGGGCAAAGGCCGGGAAAGAAATGGCTGAGGTTGAGAAATTGGCTGATGACCAGAAAGGAGGGTGCATCACTGCCTATGCCTCCCAGCACTCCCAAAATGCATTACTGATCACCTACAACCTGGCATCTGACTTTGAGTTGTCCTCAAATGGTGTCGGCGTAAGCAGGAGGGGATGCTGTTTTTATACCCATGTAGCTAAGACAAAGTGAAGCCTCTCTCATTTATAGGCTAAAAGGAAAATTGTCAAATGCATGCCAGGTTAATGCAAGGAAGGAGGGTCTATGACAATTCATCACAGCCAACTTGCTGCAGGACAACTCGTCATGGCCATCTCGCCACAAGACAACACAATGCAGAACAAGAGACTAATATCAAAGAAATGGTGGAATAGAATAATTAAAGAAAGGATGCAAAGGGAGAATGAAATGCAAATGACAAACATTAAAATAAATTTTGATTTATTTTAAATAATTAAATAGAGTTGTTACATTGTCCCATGGTGGGTTGACTGTAGCGAGTTAGCCACGGCGGGTTGGCCGCAGCAAGTTGTCTGTGGCAAGTTGTTCCATTCTCAAGGGAGGATAAGGGAGGACTGACTAGAAGCTGCAGAAGCTGGGGTGAAATGCTTCCTCAATATTCTTAAAAGGTTGATCTTGTTCCATTTTAAAATAATATTCTTCTGAACAATGTATCTGCTGTTGTTGTTGTTCCATCATAGTTCCACTATCTGTAAAATGATTTATTTCCTGCAAGAATTCAGATGAGCGACATAAGTTACAGGCTTTTGAGATGGAGGTTTGCAAGTGATGTAGTGATTCTAAGTATAATGAGGAGATGACATGCTGTCAATTGCTGTTCTCTAACTATCTACTCAATTATCCATGAATCTATGCCTCCCTTTCTCATTGTTGAGAGGAGTAGCCATCTAAAATCAATGAAAGATCCTCCCTCCCTCCCTCCCTCCCTCTCTCTCTCTCTCTCTCTCTCCTTAAATCTGTGGATCCTTCTCCACTTCCTCCTGTGCCAATTGAAGAAGCCAATACATAATTATCCTATGTTTTTAGAAAAAAATAATAGAAAGTAGACACTACCATTGTCCAAATCTTGCCTGAAGCAAAGCATACCTTTCAGAGCCCCAGCTCTGGTGACAGCTATGCTTGCAAAACCAAATGCAGTCTAAGTCGGTTAACAAATCAATCTTGTAAATCATGGAGGATGGTATGAAATATTTTCAGAACAGCTTTGCCCAGCACAGGCCTCATTTTGTTTCAGGCTTATCTTATTCTCCTGCACATGGAATTTATTTTGCAAGAAATATGTGTTTGATTATTTGCTTTTTATTGCATCCATTGGCACAGATGAACATGCCTCAACTAACCTCGATTGAAGGCTTGGTGACATGCTCCATTGATAGATCTGATATTACAAAACTGGCAACTTCTGTCCAAATTGCCATTATCTTATTTCCCCTTAGCCAGTATTTGTCATGTCCAAAAGTGCTGAATATTAGACATCTTAGATACTTTCTTTTAATGACAAAGATTCCACAAAAGATAAATCCACCCTGCCTACTGAAGGCCTCAAAACGGTTTTACCCAAACTCTCAAAATTCTCAGATATTCAGTGGAAAGTTAAGCAGGTTCAGTGTTACACTTGTATGTCCCCTAATAAAACTTTAAATGACCACATTTACATTAAATGATCACATTCAGAATGAAATGAAAGTGTCAAAAAACAAGGTAAAATAAGGGAAGTACGTGAAGTATACAAATTAATGAATGTATGTTTTTTGCAATAGATTAAAGTAAATTTGGGCCAAATATAAACATAAATATAAGTTGCTATTTCAAGTTTGGAAATGCCTTCAAGTACAGTGCAACACAAAAATGTGATATTCAAATCTATGGAATCTGTATCTAGCTAAAGGTACATATGGCTCAGCTTAAATGTGAAGGCTTGATGAGACTCTTTAGATGCATGTAAAACACATGGAAGATACTACAGCAAATTTCAGAATGGTTATGAGGACAGCCTTGTCAAATAGGATGAGATTCAATCTCCAGAATTCATCAATACTGACTGGGAATTCAGGGAGTTGTAGTCCCAACATATCCCTAAGTGCACCAGAATGGAGAGAAAGCATTATATGCATTTTACAGATTTTTTTTTGTTGGACTTGCACTTCCAATGTTTGAGTTGTGTGAAGAAGGCATTCAATTCTAAGTAAGTACCCTATTTTAGATTATTATGTTTTGTAAAAAACAGTGAGCATTGAGTATGACTAGGACAAGGAACCTTGCTTATTTACGTTAGCTGCAGCCTCATTTTTCTTTGGGGTAAATTTTTAAGGGGTGGAGTCCAAAATGGGGTGGAGTCCAAAATGAACATATGAAAAGTGTTACATATATATTAGTCAAGAACCCGGAATATAGAAAGAACCATAGAAAAAACATTCAAAAGGGTATAATTATAACTCAATCCTGAAGACACGTACCTGAATCACTTGAACTAATTCTGACAAAGCATGACATCAAATAAATTTTCCAGATTTATTTCATGAGGTACATATTTATCAGGAATATGACCTGATTTATACCTCTTAATATAAATGTAATTCAAGAGAGGAGGACAGGCAGAGCAGGACAAGAGAGAGGTCCAACATATTGCAAAATTTTCTCTTGTGGGCACAGACAAGCTTTGGACAATGGGCCTAATCTGGGCCATAAAAAAAATCAACTTCTGCAGGCTAAGTGAGATCCCTCCCACTGAAATCTTCTCCCTCATTTGATAGCCAAGGAAAAGGGAGTCTAAAGGTTGGTGTAAGCTGATCCTTGCAAAGGTTCTAACTGTTATACCTTCCACTGTTGGTTCTGTTTTCTGTCGTAGAAAATCTCCCTCTCCTGGCCTTCCATCAAGTACAGAAGAAGTCCTAGATTTGAAAGTGGTCCATTCTAGAATATCCACAATTGCTGGTTTGGTATTACAGCCTCACATCTTTCACAAAGGGGACTAAGTAGAGCTAACACTGGCAAGTGTTCAAAGGACTGGCTTTTCCTTCCAGTGCAGTTGCAATTGGGAGCACGAGTTCAGGCAAGGGTCAACCCTGCCCTTGAAAATAATCCAGGCTGCAGGTAGTATGAGTGTGCATGTATGTGAATTGGGCTCTTGAGTCAGATCCAGTTTGCCAGCCCTGCTGTATTTGTAGCAGGATGTCTGCACTACTGTATTTCTTCTCAGTGGGGGGCTGGGATACAACACTGCCCTTTTCCCAACACAAATGTTCATTTAAAAAAGATTAGTCCCTTTTAATAATTTAAACAACACAGTTAAAGGACGAACAGCAGTAGATGCAAGCATTTCATATTGACTCATCACTACTAGCACAAGATGGGAAAAAAGATATAGGATGGGACCTCAAGATTTCTCTGGCATGTATGGATACGAAAAACTCTACATCTTATAAAGAATTATTTATTTGATGAAAATGGACAAGTTTTGCTCTTCCCCAACATAGTTGCCAAATGCATTGCCAAATGCAGCCCATAGTTGCCAAATGCAGCTCATTTCATAGAACTGAAATAGGGCAACTGACAACCAAATCAGTTCTTTTCGATACAACTCTCTAAGGGTTTCCATGACTTCATGTTTTTAATCTTATTTACTTAGCAGTCTCATAATCAATAGTGAATTGATTAGAAAAAGAACTTAGCACCATGCAACGAAACCTGAGTAGGCTAAAGAGGACTGGTCATTTATTTCTTCAATTTATAAATCACATCCATCTCTCACAGAGTGATGTATGATGATACAAATAATAATTCAGACTTACCATAAGCACAAGTCTTAATGCTTACTTAATATTAGGAATTCTGTCATAAATTCTATCACTCTCCAGCAGACACAACTAGAGCATCTGCTTTGGATGCAAAAAAGTTGAACTTTAATTCTTGTCTTCTTCAGGTAAAGCTGGGAAGAACCCTCCTTCAGATGCTGACAATCAGTATAAACACTGCTACATAAGATGCATCAATGGTCTGAGTTGGGATACATAAGGGTTGTTTTTTTTTTTTTGTATTTATAATACCAGGAGAACAGAAGAGTCTTCAAGCTGTTCCCATGGCAGCCTCACTCGCACATGCTGACGGTATTGGAGAGAAAAAGGATTCACAGTTTGAATTTGTTTGTGGGAGGAAGGGGACAATGGCCAGATCAGGGAAAGGAATCACAGCAACTTGGTAGAAATTTGGAAGGAGCAGTACTGCTCATCCCTCCAGGGCAGCATCCCTGGTTCTTGCCATGGATCAATAAAAGATCTACAAGTCACCCCTCCCTTTCCATCGTCTCTAACAGGCACATTCATGACCCTTCTGTTTTTTCTCAAGACACCAGTCCAACTATTTCAAAACCAAGAGGCATCTTCCTCAGATGTCAAAAGTTCATCAGATTCTCCTGGGAAGGCACTTTCGTTTTGCAACCTCAAAAGGATTAGGATAGGCTTCGATAAAAGTAAAAAGTGAAAACACCCAAGAAGAAAAACCACAAGGTTGTTTTTCAAACAAGTTCGAGCTTGAAAAGTTCTTTTTAATAGAAACGGCTGGTAATCAGCTTCTCAGTTCTCAGAAGCCTCTGATGGAAGAGGCGGTTAATGCCAACTCCCAGTTTGGTATACTGGCTGGTGTGCTGGGCTAGAAACCATAAGATTGCGAGTCCTCTCTTAGGTATAAAAACTGACCGGGTGACTTTGGGTCAGTCATTCTTTTTCCCCCAATTTGCTCACAGGGTGGTTGTGGGAAAACAGAAGATGAGAGCATTAGGTATATACACTGTGTTGAGGTAAAAATAAAAGTAGGATAAAACATCTAATTATCTTCCTAAGTATTGTAAACTGAAGTAGGAGAAAGTGGCACACCTATTAGCTGTTCTGAATGATTACATAAAGATTCTGCAGAAAATGTGGGTTTCAATGGGTGAACCTCTCTTAACCAAATGAATGTAGGTTGAATTAACTTTGGTGTGTGTGTAGATGATTTAAAGGAAGATAAAGGCTGACATGGTTATTTAACAATTTGGCAGAACACTACCTACATATTTGTTTTCCCATAATAAAAGGAATTAAGAATTACTTATTAAAATTAATACTGAATATTCAGATAAGTAGTTTAGTAGGTCCATGGAGGGGATCCAACCTTCTCCCTCTAGGAAAAAAGAAAGGAATATATACAGATGACTTTTCTGCTTTACATGCAGGAACTTCATAGTGGTGGAGACTGAATTCTGGAACATTTTTCCTGTTGATATAGATCTCTCCTTTTTTTAAAAAAGCTTTGTTTTTCCTCTCTTCCCTATAATATGAAGAGCTGTGAAGTTTCACTGTGTAATACACATATGATGTTTCTTCCTCCATCTTATAATAGTACATCTAGCTAGCAGATGGTTGTGACATTGTGACACGCTATTTTGTAAAGGCTTGCTTGGCTTTAAAAGTTGCGTAAATGTTTTGCATGAATGAATAAATGAAACAAAGTAAGTTCATGCTGGAATGTTTAGTTGGAGTTTATATTAATGTATGTGTGACTGCATGGGGGTGTCTGCGTGGGAGAAAAATATGGGTCACTACAACAAGAGACAATAAAGTTAATGTTGTCATTTCTTTGACCCAAACCCTTCTCCCAATGCAGTTTCTTGTAATTCCAAGGTTATTTTCCTTCATTGTAGCTAGTAAGTTAACCTTGGCAATATGAATTCCTGCCATACTTGTTTGTGGGAGTGTGCGGATACAGTAAGAACTGTTTAAATTCAGCTCTAGCAAGTTGGAGACAACACATCTTGACGGCTTCCAAGCAGCCCAAACAGTGAGATAAAGAGCTGAACATGAGGGATAGATAGGTTACTGTAGGATAAATTTTATGGGAGGATGGCGAATTATAAATGAACTTGAAATTTCTAATACAAGCAGATGTGCCCACACTTTTTTCATTAAATCCTTATCAATTTTGATTCAATGATACAATGGGCAGGATGCCTTGCTAGCTATAATCCATGGTTGTTTTGAAGAGATATGCTGGAAAATATCAGGCATAACACTCATCTTCAAAATCAGTCAAAGAGGGTGCCAAATTCTTCAATCCTTGCAATTTTTCTTAGCTTGCATATACTCTTTCAGCTGTCACAGGAAGCAGCAATTTCTCATGAAGCTGCTCAAGAGAAGCTTTAAAGATTTTGTTTTGTCACTTCAAAAAATCCTGGTTTTTGTAGGATGCAGCTTGAAGTCCTTCTTGAATGCACTTTTTTTTTACTCCATCTCACAAAGAGTATTTGCACAACACAGTAAGCTAAAATGCTGAATTTACAAGCATGTGCACAGGATTACAGATGCTTCTTTAGTTCAACTGATCAGTGGCTTAATTTGTCATCTGAATTTGAAACAGTTAACATTTTTTGGTTCAGAAAGCAGGATTTCAAAAGACTTGATGGAAGTTACAATGTGAATGAGAGAGCTGCAGTAATTGAGTAGGAAAGCAGATGATTCAAGGATAACAACTCTCAAGTTTGTATGAAATATTTTTCAGCTCCGTGCCATTCTTTTTCTCCTGGGTCAAAATTTGACTTAGATGAGTTGTACATGCATGATTCTACCAATGGAGGACAAGGGGACAAAGTAAGAGAGATCATATGGGCAATGATGTCACAGTGCAAATGATGCCAATAATTCATGATATGTGTGACATCATCATGGCTTGCATCATGGCTACACATGCCCATACCTCTGCAGCTATCTCAGATGAAAACAAAATAAAAATCCCGGTATTTGTGATCACTGTCTCTGATATCCCCTAAATAATAGTGGCAGAAAAAGAACAAACAAAATACAAAAAAAATTAATTCTGAGCAGCATCATAGGGGTTGAGCATGATGAAGCTTTTCTCCATTTTGAACTTTGAACAATGAGGCTGTTTCTCCCCAACAAATCTGATTGAGATTAGAAATGGATGTAGGGTGATCGGGGAGGTGGTTTTAGCTGGGTAGAATTGCTAATTAGTATTTAAATCCAAAGTTACCTTACAATGTTTTGTATTTTCAATATTTTCAAATACACAAACTAATACACAAACAGAAAAATAGTCATCACTGGAAAGTTGAAGCTCTCTTAATTTTGCCAACCAGCTATCATTTTTATGAAGAAATGTGCATTAGAATCTCTGTAACATCATGTATTTAGAAAAATAATTTGCAAAAATACATTATTTGAAGAGATGATTTGCAAAGGCAGGTACATTCAGTAAATTGTAAACAGCAATGCATGTTTGGAGAGATGGATCCTAAAATGCATTGGCCCTCTAAAAAACAAAAAAACAAAAAACAAAAAATAAGAACCAAAAAGAAAATGAAAGTGACTTGATGGTGCCATTACCAATGGAAAAGCATTGACTCACTAGTTAATGAATCAGGCCAGTTAACTCACTAGTAGAAAAAACAGGCAGGTGAGTTTCCTGTCAGTATGAACAAAATGCTTATTTTGTGTTGCTAACAATAATAGGAATTCATTTGTATGTTTGCTGTTGGCCAATGATCATGCCATCATCTGACTGAGAAAATTTGGTTAGGGATTCCTATTACAGATGGGAGTTTTTTGCTGACCCATTGAGACTTCACCTGAGGATTACATGTAACCTCCCATCTATGAAACATGTGCTGGTTACAACTCAATCATATTAAATTAATTCCACAATAAATTTTGTGATACTAGTAGATTCTAGTTCTTTATCTCAAGGTAAGATCAAAAGCATTCTGAAGTTGGCTGCATTCCCTGATTTGTGACATCTGAAGCTAGAGTTGCACAGATACATCTTACCAATGTTTGAATAAGGCAAGATACTTTAGAAAGCAGCTGTAAGGTGAATTGTTCCTTTCTTCTGCTACCTTAGCATGTGTGTTTGTGTATGTGCATGCATGCGTGTGTGGTTGGAACACGATTGAATTACCAGTCTTCAGTCCTTAGTCAGACAACTGACCCAGTAACATTCCTTCTCCTGCCATGGTTACGCGTCCAGCCACAGTGGTGTTCTTTTGTTTTTAATAAGGCAAGAGTTAATTCTTCAGATGCCAAGTGTCTCATTCCACAGATCTAAGTATGAGCCAGAACATTCCTTGCATGCTCAGAAGCACTCGGTTCTCATGGTGTAATAGAGACAGAGATAAAAAATTTTCTCTGTCACTCACAAAACATCTTCATACAATAAATCTTAAAAAAAATCAAAACTGATTTTTGGAATGTAATTCCACCTATTGGCTTTTGCTGCAATCAAACTTTGAACTGAATGCGTGTGTGATCTTCATTTTTTGTTTTTATTTGCTAAACTGCTAGAAATCTTAGATTAGACACTTAGATCACTGCATTTTCTCATTTTGAATTACAATTACTACTAATACTGGTTATTGTTCATTATTGTATATTGATATTAATAATAATGTAAAGTTCTAAGTTGATGGAAGAGGATCTAAAATGCAGAACTATACTAATGTCGCTTTGAACATTTTATTTCATGCTGTAATTTCTTTTTACTTTCCTCCTCTTCTTGGCTGTGTTTTTAAATATCAAATACAATGAAAAATAGGGGGAGAGGAAGTGGGAAATCCTTAAAAATCTATATTGATAAAATGTTATTTTCCAGGATTCTCTCTCTATTTCTCCAAACTTTACGGAATTTAGGATAGGGCTCCAGGACTTTCAGGGCTAAAGATTTCCTGGTGGGATTGTAGCTGTAATTGCACTAGTGAAGTCTCTGAGTCAGTGGTGGGTTGTTCTGGTTCGCACTGGTTCACAAGAGCCGGTAGTAAAAATTTGTAGAAGTTCGGAGAACCGGTAATAACATTGGCTGGCCACGCCCCTGAATTGGTCCCTGGTCGCCGCTCGCTTACCCAGCCCATCTCATCAGAGGCTTTTTTAAAAAAAAACTTTTAAAAGCATTTTTTCTACAACCTCTTTGGTTGAAAAAATGCTATTAAAAGTAAAAAAAAAAAAAAGCCTCTGATGATTGTGTGGCTCAGCTGGGATCGTCAGAAGCTTTTAAAAGGATTTTTTCTACAATTTCTTCAGCCGAAGAGGTTGTAGAAGAAAAAATGCCTTTAACAGCCTCGGGCAACCCCAGCTGACTTGCCTGATCGGCAGAGACTTCTAAAAGCATTTTTTTCTGCAACCTGTTCGGTCAAAGAGGTTGTAGGGAAAAAAAATGCTTTTAAAAGCCTCTGGTGATCCCAGTTGAGTTGCCTGATTGTCAGACGCTTTTAAAAGCATTTTTTTCTGCAAGCTCTTAAGGTTGTAGAAAAAATGCTTTTAATAGTAAAAAAAAAAAAGTTGGCCACGCCCACCCAGTCACATTACCCCACCACCAAGCCATGCCCACAAAATAAGCCACGCCCAAAGAACCAGTAGTAAAAATTTTTAGAACCCACCCCTGCTCTGAGTACACCTTGTTTCCCCCCCACTTAAATGAGCCATATTGAAAAGGAAAGCATAAGGCTTTCAAAATCTGTTGCCAGGTACCAAGAGCAATATTTTACCCATAGCAATGTGTGGCTTACATCCTGCATGCTTTTTGCCAATACTAACGGGCATTGTGATACTTTAGGGCAAAAGGCATAAATAGCTTGTTCATATTACTGAAAAAGTGACTTGTTTATATTACTGAAAAAAGAAGAACACACATAGCACTTTCAAGAGAGGCCACCAAAGAACTCAGATTGTCAAGCAGGAACCTGCCTGATTTTCAACCAGATAATGTGAGAATTAACAGTGCAATCTTGGTTCAAAATTCAGAAAAGTGTTTTTGCCCTGCTCCTAGGGGAAGGAAAAAAGAAATGACTAGGCAGGAAAATGAGGAGCCAGAGTGCTACAGCAACCAAGGTGTCAGGCTAGGAGCTGGGGGGGAAGAGTTGAGGGAGAAATACAAGTTTCTCCCCTCAACCCCCCAGCCACAGAAGATCATTGGGTAACTTTGGACCAATCATTCTCTCTCAGTCCAACTTACTTCACAGGGTTATAGAGAAAGCAGGAAGAAGGTACGCCATATACATTGCCTTGAAGTCCTGAATGAAAGGCAAAATGTGTATCAAAAAAAGAATGGATAGAACAGAATAGATGAGTACATGGTGTGACACAATGGAGAGCCCTCTTTTTACATTATCTTCTACTAGCTTTCAGACTGGCACTTATGTTGTGTTGCCTGGGAAGACAAAGGAAGGGATCCTATACACACGTTACCATATTTTCCCTTAACGTGTCAATTGTCTTATTTGCAGAGCACTGATATAACAATATTTCCTCAAAAATCCCCATTTTTACCCTCTGAGCAATGACAATTTCTGACTGCCAGCCAAATGCAACCTATTTAAAAACTGCAATCCTCTCAGTTTTATTTGTGGAATACTTCCACAAAGGAAGATGCAAATATTTCTTTTTCAAAAGTGTGTGTATTGGGATACGTACACCTTGACCTGTCAGTTTTCTGTAGGCATTTGAAACTGGTTGGAACCAAATGAAATTTAGTAGAAATTCATTAAGGGAAAAGATAACTGAGAAAACTGTGAAATTAACTATAGAATGGGTAACTTGCCAAAAGCAGCCCTCACAGGAAATAGGGGATATCCAGTTTATGGCTCCCATCAGCTCAAGAAATGCTTGATTAAGAAACAATTTCTGTATTTAAATTAAATCCAAGGTTAACTCTGCAGTAAGGAAGGGACTGGTGTACAATGGCAATCAGAATAGTAAATTGAAAAAAAAAATACACGAAGAGCAAATGTTGCCTGCTATATATAGCCAAAAAATATGATCTCTCAAGGGCCACCTAATTCCTTGCAGTGATGAACTGTGCACACTGTGCTTACCTTATAAACACAATACATATTAGGCCATTCTGTTTGTCACGTCCCTAATGAGTAACTATTATATTTCGGAAAACAGCTATAATTCTGCTACTTCTTAAATGGAAGAAGGTTTAGATCAATGCTCAGAGGAACAACACAGATATGTGTGGGTCAAGTGGCAATGAAGGCAGTTGAAGTAAAGATGAAAGCAAAATCACCTGCTTTAGTCCCTGGGAATCTGAACAAATTGGGAACATCAAAGGAGTCCCACAAAATGAGGCCAATGAAGGGATGATCTGATTAAGCATCCTGCTTCTTGCAGGACCTGCCAAATGCTTCTGGGAAACTTATGAAGAGTTTCTGAAATTAACATTCCTGTGTTCACTTCTTTCCTTTTATGCCGGTGATGAAAGCTATCTTTGATAGCAACAATTTTCTTCAGAATTCATCCTTGGTGATCTCCACAGGAGGCATAACACACTCCCCTCCTCCGCCATTCCTCCCATCAACACCCCTGCTGTTTTTCCATAGATCTGCATTCAGACAAGGAGAGAAGGCAGTTTTCTCACAACTATCACCATCTATCCTAATCATTCTTCCACATCATTCCTAGGCTACCTATAAAACCATTTCCTCTGTGCCAGGAATCCTGCCATTGTGGTTGCTCTTAGCTCTTTGGTGGCTACTCTCTGTGTATCCAGGAGGTAACAAGCAATGGAGGAATGGGAGCAAGAAGAAAAAGGCCACTTTAGGTCTGTCTAGGAGAGCTGGCCAGCAATAGCAGTTTTCAAAACGAGCTACAGCAATCTTTGGTCTGCTTCAGATAATGGAAGAAGCTATACAATTTCTGAGAAGGAATCAGAGGCAGGATTTGGAGACTTTATCCAGCAAAGAACAGGGAAATGGTTGATTTTTACTTGGATTGGTTAAGCAATATGTTCTGCAGGTTTAATCTATGCTAATCTAGAACAGCATTCAGGTTCAGCTTTTCCTTCTCTCAAAAGCTGATGATCTCTCCACCAGTCCTTGAAAGATAAAAGGGAAAATTACCCTTGATATTACTGTGCTGAAGAACTGGAGCTGAGGCTAAGAAAAACCATTACTTGCTATGGAGCACATACTCTTGTACAGTGGTGAAATCCAAATTTTTTTACTACCAATTCTGTGGGCGTGGCTTGGTGGGTGTGGCAGGGGAAGGATACTGCAAAATCTCCATTCCCATCCCACTCCAGGGGAAGAAGACTGCAAAATCCCCATTCCCTCTCTACTCCTGGGAGAAGGATACTGCAAAATCTCCATTCCCACCCCACTCCTGGGGGAAGGATACTGCAAACTCCCCATTCCCTCCCCACTCCTGGGGGAAGGATATTGCAAAATCTCCATTCCCACCCCACTTTGGGGCCAGCCAGAGGTGGTATTTGCCAGTTCTCCGAACTGCTCAAAATTTCCACTACCGGTTCTCCAGAACCGGTCAGAACCTGCTGGATTTCACCCCTGCTCTTGTAGCAATATGTGACCTAGAAACTTACAGGCTGTAAGTTGCCCATTTTTGTATTGTTTCCTGACAATTAACCATGCCAAACTGAGTGATTATTCCTCTCAATACAAAGGACTGCAGTTTTAGCTATCAACTCATGCAAGAAAATCCTGAGGACATAGGAAGCTTGGATCATATCAAAACTCAATATCTCTACCAGGCAACTGATTTCTAGTGCTAGATGGATTAGTTGTGTCCACCAATTGTATACAATGTGAGGTAGAGATTGGTGAAGTTGGACTAAGATGGGGAAGCCTGAATTCAGGTCCATCTTCAGTGTTAGAAGCTCACTGGGTGACTTTTGGATCAGTTACTGTCCCTCAGTTCAACCTTCCTCCCAGGGTTGCTATGATAGGGAGAAAATGGAGGAAGAAGCACTATATATACACTTCCTTGAGTTCCTGACCGAAAGGCAGGATATAAATTTATCAAATAAAAGAAATAAAAAGAAAATAAATCTACACAACACCTTTGATACCCTGCTGATAACCAATTGCCTTTGTTGAATCACCCCAGCCACCATCAGTTTACAAATTCTATCATCAATGATTGAAAACTCCTTTAGGTAGAAATCTGTTTTCATTGCTATGTTCCTTTGCCAAACACCACATTCTCAGAAAACATGTACAGTTCATAAGATTAAGTTATAAAGGCAGCAGGAAATGGGCTTGGTTGGATACATTATACCCCAGGAGGGGATTCTCTTTTGTAAATGATGCTTGCCAATTATATTATTATTCTAAACAAAAGGCCCCATGCATTCTTGTAGTGAACTGTGTGAAATTTGTTTAATAGCTGGTCTTGATTCCCCATGACTTGGTTGTATTGGTTTTAGAATCTTGGATCCTTTTTATTTCATGGCTGGGATACCAGAGGAATGTATCCTTAAGAGTATGATCCAATAAAAGCAAACTGAACAATGTTATACTATTACGATATCAAGCAAGCAAAGCAAAGGACAGAAGAAAAATGGTAGGATCAGTGCAGATGTGCTTTGTGTTTTTTTCTCCAGATATATTACCAGAGATATTTCCTCTCTGATAAAGACTTAAGCATCTCGTGAAGAAAAAATTGAGCAACACACAAAGGTTTTGTTCACAAAACCTTCTTTTCCAACCTTCCAAACCCTTATCATTTCCTGGCAATTTAATCTTTCTGCAAGAACAATTTTAAAATCTGTGGTGGTGTCATCCATTTCTACTCCTCCTGTACGGAGCCATGAGGATAGGAATGAGGGCCAAAATGATTATGCAGAGTTCCTACAAAGTCCCATTATTGGTGGTACCTCTCTACGTCTTCATCCAGATTAGCTAAGCCTTTGGTAGCAGTTCACACAATTGGCCAGGCTTTGGGAGATATGATTTTTAACAAGAGCACATTTTGACTCTAAATGCCCCCATCTTAATGGGATTAACTGGATTGTTTGACCTTGTTTTCCTGTTCATACAACATACTAACTTCCCCATGACCCAGTTAAACAGTCCTACCTACTAGGGCGGAGAAAACCCACAATTCAATAATCCTGCATATGTACATGGTGTTAGGTTCAAGGTCTGACATCTCCGGTAGCAACAACAAAAAACAAAATTTTATTATGGTCATAGATGAGAAGTCAGAAAAAGCATAAGAACAATAAAATGATAAAAGCAAAATACAATTTATCATTGGCAATATCCTTGCCTTGTTATTTTATTGCACCAACACCAGGGGTGAAATCCAGCAGGTTCTGACAGGTTCTGGAGAACCGGTAGCAGAAATTTTGAATAGTTCAGAGAACTGGCAAATACCACCCGTGGCTGGCCCCAGAGTGGTGTGGGAATGGAGATTTTGCAGTATCCTTCCCCTGGAGTGGGGTGGGAATGGAGATTTTGCAGTATCCTTTCCTTGCCATGCCCACCAAGCCACGCCATGCCCATTAAGCCACACCCACAGAACCGATAGTAAAAAAAATTGGATTTCACCACTGACCAATACTAATATAGCACACTTTAATTGTTAGAGGAAAAAAAATTGCTTTTAAAGAATGAACTTCAGGATTACTGAAATAACTTATATAATTTCTGTAAAATCCATCTATTTGGCTGGGCAGTTTTTAAAATAAAGGCTGGAACAGTCTTGAATGCGAATCTGAAAGAAAATATACATTGTAGGAAAGCAGGTTCTGAAGATTGAGTTTCTTCTGGAGTCAGTAGAAATGATCTCTAAGACAGAGGTCTTCAAACTTGGCAGCTTTAAGACTTGTGGACTTCAACTCCCAGAATTGGAGAATTCCTGGAGTTGAATTCCAAAAGTCTTAAAGCTGCCAAGTTTGGGGACCCCTGCTCTAAGGTGTTGGATTTGCCCTTCCCAATTGCTTCAGGGAAAGCATCAAATAAGTTCTGGAAAAAGACCACCGGTGCTTAGCAAAGATGAGAGAATATCAATAATTTGTTGCAGAGAGCCTTGGAATTTCCTCACAAGGCCAATAAATCAGTTCATCAGAACCTACAGAGTGTGATAGAAAAAGGCAAAATGGTGACCACAACAGTGCAATCAAAGCTCACTTTGGTTTTTATAAAGGCTGCACATAAAAATGGGCATGGAATTTCAATTATACCATTATGGTTGCCAATTTGACTTTTTAAACCACATTCTGCACACACATCTGTTTGGGTTACCTCATTCTGGAATTCAACAGCCTCTTCCTCCTATCTAGTGATCGCCTTGATCTTTTCCAGCACTAAAGCAATCCCACAGCAGAAGTAAGGAAAGTCTAGTCCTTTTTTAAAAAAAGTTTTTTATTTTTTTAAACAAACAAACATTTAATAAATCAGTCATTCTTTCCGTGTGACATTTTGGTGTTGTCTCCAATCGTTCTTTTTGTTATTTCTTCTGTCACAATTCATCACTAACAAAATATTCTGATTATTGCATTTTTATACATAAATATTAATTTACTTATTTGTAAATTAATAGTTGTAAATCTTTTCTAACCAATAGTAGAATTGATTTCATATCTTAAAGTATTCTGAATCTTCTCTTTCTTTAATCATCAATCTATTCATTTCTGCACAATCTAAACTTTTTAAAATTACTTCTCCTTCCCAAGGTATTTTCTCTGCTTTCCAATATTGTGCATAAACAATCCTTGCAGCTGTTATTACATGTATAATCAAATAAATATTTTCTTTGCTGATTTTTTCTGACAGGATACCCAATAGGAACAGTTCTGGTTTTAAATTAATACGTTGTCGTATCATTTCTTCCAGCCATATCTTAATTGTATTCCAATAATTTTTTGCTTCTGGGCATGTCCACCACATATGGTAATAAGAACCTGGTAACTGGTGACATTTCCAACATTTAGCTGATTTAGGAAAGTGTAGTCCATGAGCAAGATGCGGCCTCCATTTTTTCTGCTCCTAGAATCAGAGGAGGGTTTCACATAATTTTAACATCAGTTCGCCATGCACCGAAAATGTAAGCACATGCATGCACACTCGTTTTGCTTACACACACGCACCTTCTGCACATGCACTTTGCTCCTGTGTGCAGCTTGCATGCCTGCGTGCGGCTTAGAAAACGTGGCTAAATAGGATGGCATAGCACCAGGGCGGGTGGGTCCATCAGTAGGCCGCCACCGCAGGTTGCCACTACCGGTCCACCCGAATTGGCTCAAACGGGCTGAATACCACCACTGTCTAGAATCCACCCAGACAGCTTCACTGAGACTTAGTGGCAAAATTGCCTATTTCTGAATGTACAGGTAGTCCTCAACTTACAAGTGTTCATTTAGTGACCTTTCAAACTTACAGCGGCACTGGAAAAAGTGACTTACGACTATTTTTCACACTTATGACAGGGGTGAAATGCTCCCAGTTCAGATAGGATTGCCCAATCCGGTAGCGATGGTGGCGGGTGGTTCGGAGAACCGGTAGCAAAAATCCCTGCCCACCCCCCCACATGCCCAGCTGAGCTGCGTGATCATCAGAGGCTTTTTAAAAAACTTTTTAAAACATTTTTTCCTGCAACCTCGTCAGCCGAAAAAAATGCTTTTAAAAGTTTTTTAAAAAAGCCTCTGATGATCGCGCGACTCAGCTGGGAACGTCAGAGGCTTCAAAAAGCATTTTTTTTTCTGCAACCTCTTAAAGTTGTAGAAAAAATGCTTTTAAAAGTAAAAAGAAAAAGTTGCCCATGCCCACCCAGTCACATTACCCCACCACCCCACCACCACCACTACAGAACCAGTAGTAACAAATTTTACATTTCACCACTGACTTATGATCATTGTAGCATCCCCATGGTCACATGATTTACATTCGGACGCTTGACCGCTGACTCACATTTATGATGTTTGCAGTGTTTCAGGGTCATGTTATCCCCTTTTGTGACCTCCAGACCAGCAAAGTCAATGGGGAAGCCAGATTCACTTAACAACCGGGTTACAGTTGCTTGTTTAATAATTGCGGTGATTCACTTAAGAAATGTGGCAAGGAAAGTTGTAAAAGGGGGCAAAACTCACTTAACAAATTATTTTCTCACGGGTTTCATACATTTACTTTGTACTCACCCCTTACTGTAGCTCTAAGCATTGAGATACTGGCATTATAGCACTGCAATATCCTCTACAGTATCTGGACATTTAAAAAAATTTTTTTTTAGGGAAAAGACATAAAGAGTTGCCCACCCACAAAGGACCTTAAGTTGAGCTGATCTCTGCTGAGACTGCCAACAATCACATTACAAAGTGCTGCCTTCCAGAGATAACCAATGATCTGACTTTGTGGGTTACATGCTACATTTATTGTCTTTTAAGCCTGGCTTTCCTCTGAGAATTTAAGGCACATATGAGAATCTCTCTTCATTGTATCCAAACAATAACAAACTTGGGCAGAGGCTGTCTGGCTAGGAATCCCTCAGTAAACACCAAAATCCTATGGGAATTGAACTTGGGTCTCCTTGATCCCACCCAACATCTTAATTATTACACCACACTGGCTTTTCAACAATATATACATAAGTAGGGAGGATATAGATAATTGCTTGCAAGTCCTGCTGATTTTATCTTTGTTGTTCTTCCCCAACTATTGCAATCACATCCACATGGAGTATGACTCCTCCAGTTCAATTGAATCAACTCTTTAACGTCTACACAATTCACTCACAATTATATTGCTAACTCCTAAGCAGATAGAAATTAAGAGTCCAGAAAAAAGAAGGTTAAACTTGATGCACTGGAAATTGAAGAATTTGTTTCATTCCTCATGTTTCCAGCCTTACGTGTATGTACTAGATAGGGACACCATCATGCTGGCTGGGAATTCTGGGAGCTGAAGTCTACATGTCTTGAATCTGACAGCGTTGAGAAACACTAATTTAGAAGTTTGGCCAAAGTTGTACATGGGTCTTCATAGTCATACATTGAGTGGGCTGTCATATTCCCTGTTGGATTTCTAATATTTAAAGATATTTATTTCTGCTGTTTATTTATTGATTGCAGCCATTGAAATGAATTATAGGTCTATGACAGATTTAGGATGAAATGTTAGCCTTGCTATTTCCAATTTGACTTTACAGATAGAAAGAATTGTTAGGAAAGAATTTTATGCATTTAAGTCAATGTTTTGATACCATTGTTTGCTGTTGCTTTTTTATTATTATTTGACATGCCTCCTTTAAAATGTATCTATTCTAAATGGTTTCTCCTGAATTGGCTTGCTGGGATGCCAAGTAGAAATATTATCATTTTTGTTTTCTTTGCTTATTTTAATTTTTGCATTATTATTTAATTACATTAAAAGTTTGCCTCATTGGTATTTGGAAGCTGTTTTACTCATTAAAATGGCCTGTATGTTTTGAAAAATAAAATAACATTTGTGGCGTTCATTCTATAAGTCCCTATACATAAGCTATGAATAAAAGAATGGAATAAAAATTAGAGTTTGAACAAGCTGAAGATAGTTATGAACACTTGGAAGATTGCCAATAACATTTATATAAAAAGAAGCTGTTTGCATTAAAAAAATTATGATATTCCTTTGACATAAGGAACTACTTTGACATAAAAATCCGAACAAAGTAGTTACATATTCTGCCACTCTGTGCTTGGGAGGTACAGTATATCAGCTGCAGTTTTAATATTTGTTCGTTAAAACATAAATTCAATCCTCGGCAATTTAATCCCTTATTTATAAGAACGTATACAAATCATATATAAAATTTCATTTACTCTATAAAAGAGTGATAACTGAGTGGTTGTCATTACTGGGTTGTAACTGGGAAATTACTTGATGGCCTCAGAGAACAAGTTTTCTGTATCCTTTGCTGCCTTTTAGTGTTCCTCTGGATTTTTGGAACCCAACTACTTTTATCATGTGAATTCAAGATCATAAAAGAGAGTTTTCCTAGTTCTCCAGAATTCTTCTTCAGGCAAGATATAAAGCTGAGAATGAGAATGGGGGACAATCTTATTTTTTGTTTCTTCAACCCAGCAGCTGTGAGAGTCCCAAATGCAACCTGAAACCACTTCAGCCTCTGCTGTTTTTATCATTTACTTCCTGACATTAAGATTAAGAGGAACTACACAGAAACACACGGATAAGCCATCTCGATGTATTGTAGGCGATTCCACCACATTCAGGCACATGGAGGGAATCAATTAGTGAGGACCTATTGAGTCTGAGGAACAGTTATATGAGGATTATGCAAGGCATTATATTGCCTGCATAAAAAAGGCGATAGAAACATATGATTTTAAAATGTATGATATCCAGGAGTTTGCCAGATGAGGTAGAATGGTTATCATTGCTATTGACCAAATAATAAGAGCCAGTTTTTTTCACTTCTCCGAGACCAATGATACTAGAATCATAACAACTCCAAAAATGGTCAACAAATATTTTGTGTATGGTAAAAGAGGAGACCATATACATTTTTTTAAAAAAATAGCACCTGATTTTTAAATTGCCACACTGACTTTTAAATCAACGGCCAGAAGCTTTCAATTGCATTCCAGAAGATGACCTTATCTATGGAAATCCAACTGGAGAGACTCTATTTGTCTGTTCTGTTAATTTATGTGAAGAGATGCCAAACTACTAATAAATAACCCTTGTTAGGGTCTTAATGCACCCCATTCAAAACCATGCACAAAAGGAATACTATGTAACGGAAGGAAGTGAGTGTGTGAAAGGCAACAGACAGTGCAGGAAGGCGATAGACTCCAACAATGTAGTTTGTATCCTGTTTTTATTTCTCAGCAGGCCTGAGTCTTAAGCAAAATAATGTATGTTGGACAAGACATAGTTAAAATGGCCTCCTTCAATGTCCCTAACAGTCAGATCCCAAATTCTTTTGGGTCAGAGTACTTACTGCATGATCTATGAGATCAACATTTTCCTGTACAAATGGCTTTGGAAATGTTGGTTCAAAATTATTTCACCATACAAGATGCCCTCATATCCACCCTAATTAGGTCCTGCCATAAGCTCCTAGAAGGCCTCTGTAATAATGATGAATATGGAATATGGATGAATATGGAAGGATACATTACATACAGCATAAGGCAGGTGCCTTTAGCCATTTCTATGTGCAGAGTAGAAACCATGTAGTGACTCAAGTAGTGTGAGAAATGCTATGAATGGTCTCAGACATACACAGCACATTTTGTCTTGGTTTGTTAGATGATGGAATAATGGACTCAAGATAACAGCATGGAGAACAAATATGGAAACCTTTGCAAAACAACGTACCTACTATACAGTGTTTTGGTTTGGGTCATTGATATAGCTTTGCCTTTAACCTTTTCTGGAGACAGATGTTCCGTATGTATCCTTACTGACAGAGTACAATTACTCAATCTGAAGATGACTCTCCATCATTTTCTTTCTGCAAGATGTATGGTTTTAAGGCTAAGCCAATCTTCTTCTATCCCCGGAAGAGTTATTCATGCAGAAACATGTGGAATAGATTATATTCATCAGTAAATAATAGAATTGTAATAAAGATCTTTAAATGAATGTAATCATAGTATTTTCAATTGATAAGAATTTGTGTCTTTCTTATGAGAAGTCTGGGAAATTAACACAGGTTATATTTTCACTTTGTATCCTTATCGACACACCTCTTAGAAGTCAGAGCTCTTCAAGAGCTTATATATAAGCTTATATTTCAGCTTATATGTAGACTCTGCGCCCCTTTGCTTCACGATCACCTTTGCAATTCTCTCCTGTCACATGATTTTATGTTCATTCATCGGATGCTTTATTTCTGGTCCATCTGTAGTAGAACTCAAATAGCTTTGCAGAGAAAGGAATCTCTGCAAAGCTGAAACATTGCAGGTTCTGAATGCTCTGTTTTCCATTGCTGAGAACTATGGCTTCATTACCAGGCTTCCATTGCCCTTGCATTCTGTTTTCCGATGTATTAAGTGGTAGGGTGACTTCATGACTTGCCAGAGCCTCTTCACAGCAGCCATTCATCTCTATGTGTTTTGCAGAGTCAGATTCCATTAAAGAAAACCAACCATGCTCTTTGGGTTTTCTTCAAGTTTTCTCCTTATGAGTCATTTCCTTTCTTTTCCTTACGTGCGAAGGGAATGGTGGGCTGCAACCAGTTTAACAACTGGTTCTGTGAGTGCACGCTTTGCTAATGTGTTTGCGCGCAGTGTTCAAAATACAGCAATTTGAAGATCAACTGATTACCTTCTAGGCAGCCCTGGTAAGTAAAACAGTGGAGGCACGGAAATCAGCTGTGCTGCATGAATCAGCTGAGCCAGAAAGAAGGAAATATAGGGCAGGGGCGGGTGGGCAAGGCCAGCTGATTGTCAGAACTACCAGTTCGCCTGAAGCGCTCCGAACTGGCAGCAGCCTACTACTGGATGGCAGGTATTTTAGATGTTCAGAGTTATCTCTTTCCTCCTCACGACCACTGTTGTCCGCTGTTTTGCTTGGATGCGCTTAGGAAAAGAAGAATGATCTTCAATACAGAAAAATGACAATTTTACAGCCAGGCGGGTTTTATAAGGACACGGCATTGTCTATAAAGAACCACATGCACAAAACAGGTCATAAAATTGTAGATTGGAGGAGGTAGCAATTTATTTGATTTATTATTGGGGGGTACAAGAGGTACCACGCTGAAATGCTCCCGGATGTCTCCAAACTGAAATGTTTACGAAATTCCATGGTCGTCACAGTGAAACCTGTGAGTTCCTGAAAACACACCAAATGACCAGGTTGCACTTTGTCAGGAAACCCCAATTATTCTTGTCTTCCTGCTATTGCTGAAACCCAAACTTCCACATTCCAAAGTGGATGCCAGCATTCTGTTACCTCTCCCTGCCTTAACTTCCTTGTTTTATTTTAGGATTATAAATAGCAGGCATTCCATTGTGTGTTTCTAAGCAGAAGAGTTCTCAGTCTGCTGCAGAAAAAGCTATCACCGGCTATAAGTAGTTGCCTACTGTTAACAAGCACTTCTTTCAGCCTGCAGGCCCTGTGCTCCAGTTACTCAAAAGCTGCATTCAGCCATCCATAACTGATGAAAAGCCATTTCTCTTCTTCTTTTCAGAGAATAAGATCAGCTCCTGGCAACTCCTCTTGCTGCTTGTGAAAATGGGAAGAAAAGCAAATGTACCAATATTGCACAAGGAGAAACAGCCATCCTCTTTCAACCATCCATCCTCTTCTGAGGTAAAGGTTTGAGGCCTGATTTCCACTCTTCACCCCTTTTCTGAAAGCAACCAATAGTACCTCTTCTTAGTTACATTAAATTCCTCTGCAAGGGGAATTTAGCTTTAGCAGCATTGTGATCAATTGCAAGGAATTTTGAATGGACAAATACGTTGGAAATATAATCTGAAGGCAACATAACCATTTCCACATTACTGAAATGAAAATGTTCAAGACGTATCTCAGTACGTATGTATTTATAAAATAGAGAGATGCAAAGAAAAATGAAAATAATGGGAAAATAGGGAAGGAAAGGGAAAAGAGGAAAAAGTGTAAAGTAAAAGGGAGAAGAAGAAAGAAAAGCACGATATCCAACACTTTTTGGTGCAGGTAATAACATACAACCTCAACTTTTTACTTTTATATAATAATATATACTCGCCATTTCTACAACAAACACCTGTTTAATCAGCAAAACCTAAAATCAAATTGTTTCCCCCTCTCCATCTCAAGCACAAAGTCCAAAAGCAGTTTCCAAGAAGAAACGAACCTAATTGTTTTGAAAATGTCCAAGAATCTCTGTTGGTGATGAACACAGAGAAGATTTAAGAAAGTAAATATTATCATTTAATTAGAAATCCAAAATGTTTCTCATTGTTGAAAATGACTGTGTCTCAGGGATGTTTATCATGAGTCACACAAAAATCAATGGTCCCGTGTTCCCTCCTTACTGTTCTTCATTCTTAAACTGGACTAGGATTGAAAGAGAGATACAGCTCCTGAAAACCCTTCAAAGAAAATTCCTTGTTGGGAGAACCATTTCAGAGGTTTTTTTTTTTTCAAATACAAGTAGTCCTCGACTTACAACAGTTCATTTAGTGATTGTTCAGAGTTACAACAGCACTGAAAAAAGTGATTTGTGACCATTTTTCACACTTACAACCATTGCAGCATGGTCGCAAGTTCGAAATTCAGATGCTTTGCAACTGACTCCTATTTATGACAGTTTCAGTGTCCTGGGGTCATGTGATCTCCTTTTATAATCTTCTGACAAGGAAAGTCAATGGGGAAGCCAGATTCACTTAACAACCATATTCCTAACTTAATGACTGCAGTTATTCACTTAACAACTGTGGCAAGACAGGTCATAAAGTGAGGCAAAACTCACTTAACAAATGTCTCACAACAGAAATGTTGGGCTTAATTGTGGTCGTTAAGTCAAGGACTACCTGTGATTAAAATGAATGACTTAGTGAGGAATTTGATAAATATTCATATTTATTGAATGTTCATATTCATACACCAACCCACTTTTTCCACAGTGGATCAAATTCTTGACCAACCTCTAAGAAGCCTTCTACTCAACTTATCGTCGATCAACACTAGAGTTCTTCATACCAAGGCCAACACAAGAGTGCTTCATACCAAGCTGGCTTTAGTGCCACAAGCAAGTTCTCCACTCTCTGGAGGTATTCTCTGTTGTATCCCTGCTCTTGACCAGGGACAGTCCCTGGGATATAGGAGAACCATTAACAGGAATGACAAAGTGCAAAGTCCTGCTCAAATATTTTCCCCCACATGCCACTCCGCACAACTAATCTTTCAAATAAAAAAAAACAAAAAAACCACAAAGCACAACAAATCAGGAAGTAAGTTAATAGGTTGCTGGAAAGGTTACAGACTTCATATTTTGGTAAACAATGGAAAGGTGAAACTTGGATCAGCACAGCAATAACTGCTTGCTCTGGGGAAAAGAGCAGATATTTCTATCTAGTTTCTCTCAGCCACAAGCCAGAAAAGTTTGCAACTGCCCATATATCCATCTCAATATATAACATTCAAAGGCATTCAGCTTCTGAATAATTGCTCTATTTAACTTTCAGATCTGGACTGGGCGGCAAAACTCTGAAGATGTCACTCCATTTTACCCAATTAGTGATATAAAAGAGGGATATAAAATTTTCTCTGTATATTCTCCTTATGAACTTCATTATTTTACATTCATCTACTTTAGAAGTTCTAAACTGGGGCAATATGGCCTATATCTTGATTTTTAAAAAATATAGCTGTAACACAACGTAAACTATATTCTAGAACTCCAATGAAACTATGCTAATTTTAAAAATGTATTGTTTTCTGCACGACTGACACCTGGTTTAAACATTACAATAAACCATAATGTGATTTGTTTAGTTTTGACTGGGTGAATTAAATGAAGCAAACCATTGATCAACATATTGTATGAACTCAGTCTTTGACTGAAAAGACAATTAACTGGGATAACCTTTTATCTGATTAAAAAAACTACTGATTTCAGCCCAAGCAATTATAGATATTCAACTCTTTAAAACAGATACTTCTTTT
Organism: Masticophis lateralis; assembly: GCA_030761175.1. Classification (NCBI taxonomy): domain Eukaryota; kingdom Metazoa; phylum Chordata; class Lepidosauria; order Squamata; family Colubridae; genus Masticophis; species Masticophis lateralis. The sequence goes on along the minus strand of JAUDYJ010000002.1, from coordinate 184,440,489 downwards.
CCAGAGACCCTAGAGAAGCTGAGAAGGGCAACTCTGGAATTCCAGGAAAAGACAAGAGTTCTAGGCAAGTGCTATCTTTTTGCTCTTGTGTGTTCTGAAATCCCTTTTTGGAATCAGATGCATAGAACCACAGAGCTGATGTTATGGTGGTTCTACTCCTACTTGAACAGGTAAGTCTAAAAGGTGGCTAGAGGACTGAGGTCAGACCCAAAGATACTTGAGGTACATCATGGTTTACTTCTTCTCCCTATCCTTATCTACATAAAATTACTGGGAAAGGTCATCTGTTTTGGGTTGAGGTGTCATCAATCTACAGATGATACTAGGTTATATATCTTTAACCTGGGTTCATTAGGAGATGCAGGGGAAGTCATGCTTGATATCTGGAGGCTGTGAGGGTGTGGATGGGAAGAAAAAAGGCTCATACTTAGTCCAAAGAAGATGGAGTGGATCTTAATTCAGAATCTGACTGAATCCATATAAAGCACCATCTTTGACTCTTGGGTGGCGGGTTATGCTCAGAGTATGGGGTTCTCCTGGATTTATAGCTTCTGTTCAAAATAATAGATAGAGAACTATGACTAGGGGGGCTTTGCACAGAAACACTGGTTAGGTGCCAGTTGTAGCCTTATCTGGTGAATTATAACCAACAGCACCAGTGGTGAAATTCAGCCGGATCTATTCGGATCCCGCAATCCAGTAGTGCCAGCGGCAGAAGGCTCCACCCACCCACCTGAATGTCATCACGTCCCATTTTTGACCCTCTGCGCATGCGCAGAAGGCTCTGCGCATGCATGGAGGAGGTGCGTGTGCTCATATTTGCAAGCCGGTAGGGAAAGGTAAGGGAATTTCACCCCTGAACAGCACCATGTTCAGTAAACATAAGTTATTACTTGTGTTATTATTTATTCATTGTACATTGATTCATTTTGCATTTTATATATAAAGTTCTATAAGTCACTTTGATTCCTAGTTTCAGGCAGTAGACATATCTCAGAAATAAATATTGTAGGAAATAAGATTGTCATGCTATATACTTTTAGCTGGGACTAATCCTTATTCTAAACAAAATTTAAGTTTTACTGGACACATGTTGCTTTGTAAAATACACATCTTAACATTAATCATTATATCCATGGAGACTCTCAGTTATCCAAGTCATGCTTGTCCCAAAGGTATGTTTTTCAGGAGGCAACTGGACTTTCTGGTTTTTCTTTGAAGACATTTTGCTTCTCCTCCAAGAAGCTTATAAACCCTTCCATTCTCCACCAGAATATAAACCCTTCCATTCTCCACCATCCAGTCAGACTCAAGAAACTTCTTGGAGGAGAAGCAAAATGTCTTCAAAGAAAAACCAGAAAGTCCAGTTGCCTCTTGAAAAAAAGCACCTTTGGGATTAATCATTATCTATTTCCCAGAAAGATCTCTGGTAGGCAGTTAGGAGAAGGGAGGTTACTTTATGGTGATTAGTCAGATGCTTGCTATAATAGTAATAGCACTTAGACTTATGTACAGCTTTACAGTACTTTACAGCCCTCTCTAAGCTGTTTACAGAGTCAGTCTATTGCCCCCAGCAATCTGGGTCCTCATTTTACCCACCTCAGAAGGATGGAAGGCTGAGTCAACTTTGAGCCTGGTGAGATTTGAACTGCCAAATTGTAGGCAGCCGGCGGACAGCAGAAGTAGCCTGCAGTACTGTACTCTAACCACTAGGCCAACGCCTCATAAAATACACAATTACATTTAGACTTGGAGAGAAAACAGTCATAATATAAAGACAGAGTGAAACAAAAAATAAGCAAAGTAAAAGCAATGCTGCTTCCATAAATCCAGGGAAGAGATTTCCTGTTCCCTTCTCTTGGTATCATAGTTGATGTCAGGTGCTAGAAAAGCTTGAAAAGTATCTGGGAATAACTGCAAATAATCTCTGGAGATGCTGAGACATTGAACAAAATTCCTGTTGATGATATGAGGATTTTGTAGTACATATTTTGGGACTGAATGCTACTTAACTGATAGCTAGTTGGAAGACCTTATAGGTTATTTGAATTCAAATCTTAGCATAGCAACTAAAAACTTTTATCAGTTAACTTATATATGCTGCTTCCATATATGCAGCAGATGTGAAAGGGAAGGTTATTTTAAAGTTAATTTTCCCTTTTGGCTTCCAAACACAAGAAAAAAATTGAGCATCTTTTAAATAAGTCTGTACCAGCCTACTATCTCTGTTTCCCTTTAGTTTTTGAATAGTCCTATATGGAGGTAAACTGGAGACAGAAATATTAGAGAAAAAAATGAAAATTTCCTTCATTACATTTGAGAGGAATCCCATCCTGTTCAAATTATGGAGCACTTTTTAAGAAATGTTATAGAGTGGGTGGAAATGTGGGGGTGGGGAAGCAAGTAACAGGTTGCCAAATATGCCAAAGATCTCAAAGATGATTGACATAGTATCCAATACTTTTTAATGTAAGTGTTTATATGATTTATGTAGCCACCCATAAGGAAGGAAGGAAGGAAGGAAGGAAGGAAGGAAGGAAAAAAATGAATGTGCTTTGCTGCCCTCATTGTCATGAAGTGGAATTTAAGGAAGGCTCATATCCCTGCTTGGTTGGATTCACTCTTTGTTCCTCTTCAGCAATATTCTGGTATCTCTTATACCATTTCATCATCTGGAGTTGCTCCAAAAAGCAGAACCTTTTGAGAACCACAAGCATAAGGATGGCTGGTCTTTAATGAATAGGAACTATTTGTGGTTTCTTGAATTACATTGTTCCAGGTCATTGAATACATAACTCAGCATGCTGCCTACTAGATGAATTTTTAGGCACAGCCAATTCAATCAGCCATGTTTTTTTTTAAAAAAAATAGTCTTTGAACCCAGCCACTGCAATATTTCAGGTGGCTACTAAAGCATAGGAGCAGGGCAGGATTTGAAAGCATAACTGAACTGCACCGACCCTACCCATTTTGCCACCTGAAAGGCAATATGACAATTCCTCACCAACTTGGGCAGTGGCACATTCCAGCTTTATTTTCCTTCATATTCAAGCCAGCTGCCCAGTTTTTCCCAAACGTTCTTAATTTCTGGATGTAATGGAGATGCTTGACCTTTCTGTTTATATAAAAAAGGATGTGCTCTCCTGTGTACTTAACAAATAATTATATTTTTTAAAAATTACTGTAGCATAAAGCCTGCCAAGAAGGCACCTTCATAAAACAATGACATATTATGAAAGCATGGAACATAATAGCACTTCTGACACTCACAGGAAATTCAGAATGGAAGTAGAGATCTTCTGACACAGGTCACCAAGTCTACCTGTCATGAGTACAAGGACTCAGTACTCCCATTATTCCCTCATCTTTTGCTACTCAGACTTTGTGCTGAATGAATCAAGAACACAGTCCAAAGTCTGGCCTGCAAATCTGCTTTTCATAGGAGAACAAATACTATTAAGTAATCTTTAGGCTGCTTTTCTTCTAAAAACACTGCATAATTCTTGGAACAATAGTAGATATGAATGATACTCAAACATACACAAGCTTGGTCCAACCAAAGATCAAAGTGTATGTGATATGAAATATATACAAAACACATTTGCTTTATATTATTTCTTTTCATTGTCAGGTTACAACCATTAGAGAGAAAGTAAGCAGGAACTGGCAAAAAATGGTAATTTTTGCAACCTGTCCACATGATATGAACCTTACACCATGGTTTTTATTTTGAAAGGCTTAAAAATGCTTCACATGGTTGCATGTGCTTTTTTAGTTTCAGAAATACAAAATTCTCTTAGTAGAGGAGGATGGAATATATTTGACTATATTTTAGCTATCATTTTTTGCTCATCATGTGATACTGGGCATCATTAAGCCAAGAGCATTTTCTGTTTTGTGTCTTTTTCTCATTTTAATCTTAGAAAAATAATATTGTGCTAGTTGTTATGTAATTAAAAGAAAATGAAGTGAATTGTGCTGAATATTATTCTCATGTACCATCATGATTCAAATGAATGTAAAACCACTGCATTTTTGCAGTATTGAAATACACAGTAGTGGCCAAAATTGTGGAAACCTTTTGGGAAAAGTGTATTTTTGAAGTTTGATGGCTAATAACACCACTTTTTTTGGAGTTTCAAGATAATCATATTCCACTGCTGGAATGGCCTTGGAATAGCCCAGACCTTAACTCAATTGAAAATCTATGGAGCTGACTAAAGAAACTTGTTAGTCAGAAGTGACCCAGCATTAAAATCCAGTTAATAGAAGCAATCATTCAATCTTGGTTTCACATTATAACAGCTGCAGAACTAAAAGACTTGGTTCACTCCATGGGAAGACGTTGTAAGGCCATAATTCATGCTAAAGGTTACCCAGCTAAGTATTAACTGAAGTGATAATTTTTGTATCTCATTTTTTCTACATGTTTCACTTTTTTTCTTTATACTGTAACTGCTATTTTAATAGCAAATTCTTCCTAAAAGTTATTGCATTACATTAATGATTAAATTATCTTTCCATTGATATATAATTTTATGGTACCATTTAAAAAAAAGTGATGGTTATTAGCTAGTTTTAGAAAATACACTTTTCCCAAAATACACTTTTCTACAGTTTTGGCCACTACTGTATACTGGCAAATAACAATAGTTAGGAACTCCCCATTTTTTAAAATTAAATCTTTTCACTTTATCCAACAGTGCAGTTTCCATGTGTGATACAAGTTTCCATTGTCAATACCATTCCAGCATAATTTTAGAATCATAAATACTTATTGCGATAAGTAGGGCCAACAAAATAATGTGCCTGAAGTAGCATTTGGCATTGTTAGAAAAAGTATTCTCTGAACCCAAATGAAGAAATATGTTTTAATTTAGATTTGTCTAATGTCTACATTCACTGGAAGCATTGACCCTCCAAACTCTTGAAATTTATTTGATTCTTGGCAAGTTTCTATATATTGCAGATTATATTGTGGACTAAATTAGTGGCTGATGACAATTCAGTAGAATTGTAGTTTATACTATCATTGCACAAAGATTGTTTCGAACACCCATGAATCCTACATATATTCTAGATATAGAACATCTTCTACTGAACTTCCCTTAAGAGCTGTTGCATTATTTCTAACCATGCTGAAAAGAACCTTTCTAAATACACTGTATTTCACTGCAGGAAACATTTTTAAAAAATAGGCAGAGCTGGAAATGATATCTTGCAGTTTGGATAATGGACGTCAAAAATAAATTCTTACTTACTCACTTCCTCAACGTACAGGTAATCCTTGAATTATGATCACAACTGAGCTCAACATTTCTGTTGCTAAGCAAGACAATTGTTAAGTGAGTTTTGCCCCGTTTTATGACTTTACTTGTCACAGTTGTTAAGTGAAGCACTACAGTTGTTAAGTTAGTATCATAGTTGTTAGCTGAATCGGGCCTCCCCATTGACTTTTCTTTTCAGAAGTCACAAAAAGTGATTACATGAAGCCAGAACACTGCAATCATCCTAAAAACATGCCAGTTGCCAAGCACCCATATTTTGATTACCTGGGGAATGGGGATGATACAATGGTCATAAGTCACTTTTTCAGTGCCATTGTAAATTTGAACAATCACTAAGTGACTGGTTGTAAACTGAAGACTACCTGTGCATGATAGGTATGTCTGTGAACTTTTTGTAACACATGAACTCCACATAAAACCAATTGTTGGCTCTGAAATATTTAATACTTTCTGCCAATGAATAGCTCAGAATTTCTCTCACTATAGAAGAGATCAAATACTGGGGCTATTTTCATGGAATGGGATGCTTTTTTTCACTTACAACAAGATATTGCAATAAATTTCCACATTTTAATATGTAACTGGAGAATTTCAGATAACTATCAAGATGCAGCTGTTGAGCAGCTGCAATGCAGCCTATTCTACAAATAATTCTTTATCTGTCTTTGGGGTCTTCCTTGGTGGTTTTATCATGGCAAGATTCTGTGAATCAAAGTTTCCCACCTAAGCAAATTTATTTTAGAAGCAAACTTCTCAAATAGGTATATATATATATATATATATTTCACACAAAGTCAGAGCATGATGTTTATAAACTGAATACTTGAATGTATCTGCTAATTTATTCTTTCAGGTTCCAGATTGCATATTTAGATCTCCTGCTTTCTAAATTTTGTGCCTCATTAGTGGGTGAGTTATGAAATACCAATTCTATCTCAGATATTTAGGTTCCTTTCAAGTTTGCAAGACATGATTATCCAGCAAGCTACAGCAGGTTGGAAGATCTCCTGACTGGTTCATTACAAACTGAAATGTTTCCTTTGAAAGGTTCTTTTCTTTTGGCCCTTCCCCCCTCCCCAAATGATAACAAAGATTTACCAGAAAAGTATGTAGATCAAAGGAAAGAGCCTTTGCCTCATATTCAGCTGCAGATGTGCTCAATGGCATGCACAGCCGGGACCATCCAATTTCCCACCAGTTCATTTCTTTTGTAAAAAATCCCATTGGAGGATTGCCAACCCTTCCAGAGGTATTGCTGAGATCCCAAGCCACACAATTCTCAAAGCTGAAACCTGAATCGGGGGTATTTTTTCAAACAGCCTGCAATGTTTCCATCATCCTCATGCCATACTGAAGGGCTATCAAGAAAATGGCTCCTAACTGAATCCTTGGAATCCCCAAAGTTACAAATATGCAGGTATGTTTGTTACCCCTGTCAGTTGCAGTTTGTACTCAATGAAAAGCATTTTTTAAATAACAGGAACTTTGCACTAATTCCTTGTGGGATAATACCTAGCTGTTGTGCCTCCTTATTCATATTTCCTATTGCTTTACTTTGAGACTTTCACCCACAACAAATGGCAAATTATACTGCAGCTCTATCTACCAGTCAACTAATGCTGAAACAGTCATTCTGCAGAGACTCATTAGGTTGTGTGGACTGGTCAAGTTCATGAATGCTTCAGTACAGTTTAAACTTTTTACAGGTTCTTAAATCTGTCTAACCCATTATGATCTCTACAGTCAGTTGGGTGCAGTGGTTTAAGGTACAAAACTAGAAACTGTGAGTCCTAGCTTTGGAATGAAAGTAGCTGGCTGGCTTTGGGTCAGTCCCTCTTTCTTAGCTCAGGAAGCAGGGAATGGCAAACTACTCCTGAAAATTTGCCAAGAAAACATTAGTCTATTCCAGGCAGTTACCAGGAGTCAAGATTGACTTGAAGACACAACTTCCCCATTTTCTCTTGTATGTCTCTTTTTATGTTATGAATCTATGCTGGGACATTGAAAAGTTATGCGATTTAGAGAAAGCACATATTCTTGGATATCTTTATAAATCTGCTGGTCTCTGCAGAAATGAAGACCTGTATATAGTTTCAAGACATGGTTGCTTGGGTTTACATTTCTGTAGGATGTTAACAAGACGACAGTGGAATAAAATGTTCTTTTGGACAAGTGGGGTCATGAGACAACAGAGGAAGGATTGCCATGGAGTGCCTTCCTCACACACGCCCCTTTCAATAGGCTTACCAGTTTGATGCACACCTCTGCCAAACACAAAGTAGTATAGAGTCTAGAGCAGGAGCCTCTAGAACTTTGCTGACTGAGGAATTCTGGGAGTTGAAGTCCACGAGGCTTAAAGTTGCCAAGGTTGGAGAACTCTGCCTGGGGAATTCTGGGAGTTGAGACCTCTGGTCTAGACCTCTGTAAGAAACCCGAGTGGTTTTTCTCTTTCACTTAACCTAATGCCTTTTAAAGAATGACTGGCTGAAGAATTCTGGGAGTTGAAATCCACAAGTCTTAAAATTGCCAAGTTTGGAAATCCCAGATATACGGCTCTGTAAGAAACATGAGGGTTTCTCTCTCTCTCTCTCTCTCTCTCTCTCTCACACTCTCTCTCTCTCTCTCTCTCTCCCCCCCCACCCCCCCCCGTCTTTTAAAGGAAAAGACAGAATTACAACGGAGAGAGAGGAAGGAGGGGGTCAATAGCAACTTGCAGCAAGCCAAGTGTTTTGCAGGCTGCAGCATTTCCAGAGAGGCTGTTTCAAAGGCTAAGAAACTTTTCTTTTGATTTTTCCCGACTTTGATGAATGAGAATAGCTGACTTGTAGAGAGTTCACAAATTACAGTATATAGAAACAAGCAAGCTCTTAAATATGCTTTTGTGATTTAGTGGATTCAGCTCCTCCCATGAAAATTTTATTCTACATATGAAGTCATAAAAGTTCTATTGTGGTTTCATTTGACATACACTTTAATTATTAAAAGAAAATGGTATATCTATTTCTTGCCCAATACAAGAATAAATAATAAATGAGTCTTATGTAAGCAGGCTTCATCCATCAATTACATAAAATGGAATACTGATTTATTTATTTTTTAAATTGCTGGTTTCAAGAGATGCACTCAGGGAATCTTATTTTGCTTATAATATCCATCCATACTCAACAGCAAGAGTTTTCAAATATTTCCAGGCAATAGAACCAGTGACAGTAGTTTAAAAAAAGTCCCCAGCCAAGAGGCAAAATTCTAATGATAGAAAATTGGCTGTGTTCCAAGTTAACTATCTTTCTTTCTTTCTTTCTTTCTTTCTTTCTTTCTTTCTTTCTTTCTTTCTTTCTTTCTTTCTTTCTTTCTTCCTTCCTTCCTTCCTTCCTTCCTTCCTTCCTTCCTTCCTTCCTTCCTTCCCCCCCCCCCATCTATTTCTCATCATCTACATCTGTCTGTATATCTACATCTATGCCCTTAATGTCTCTGGAATCCCACCAAGTTCTCTAGAGCACAATATGAAAAACCTATGTTGCACGTTCTGCTTATTCATGCCTTTTATTTATTTATACCTGCCTTTATTACTTTTATAAATAATCAGTGCAGTCAACATACAAATACAAATAGTCCTCTATTTACAACAGTTCACTTAGTGACCGTTCAGAATTAACAGCACTGAAAAAAATAACTTAATGTCTGATTTTTACAGTTACAACCTTTGCAGCATCCCCATGATCATGGGATCAAAATTCAGATGCTTGGCCACCGGTTCATATTTATGACCGTTGCAACATCCCAGAGTCGTGTGACTGATCACTTTTAGCGACCTTCTGACAAGCAAAGTCAATGGGAAAGCCAGATTCACTTAAGGTTATTAATTTTATCAACTGCAGAGATTCAGTTAACAACTCTGGCAAGAAATGTCATAAAATGGGGCAAAATTCACTTAACAAGTGTCTCACTTAACAATACAAATTTGGGGCTCAATTGTGGTAGTAAGTTTAGGACTGCCTGTACTTCCTCCTCCTCCTATTTTCTCCATAACAACAATCCTGTGAGGTGCACTGGGCTGAGAGAGAGTGACTGAGTTAAAATTGCGGGCTTTCATGCCTAAGAAGGATTAGAACTCAGAGCTGTCTGCTTTCTACCCTGGTGCCTTCACCAGAAGACCAAATTGGCTCTTTTATCATGGCCGCTCCCACTGTCCTGCAGGGCAAACCGCTTCTCAGCCAATCATTTCTCCCTATGTTTTCCTGGAGAGAGAGGGGAGGAATCAACTGCATGGGCCATTCAAACCAAATGGCTGGTTTTCCTCTTCTCCAGTGGTGGGTTGCCACCGATTCAAACTGGCGGGAGGCTCTGCCCACTGACCTGGACATCATCAAAGTTGATCTGCAAATATGTGCACGGGCATGATGCAAACCGGTAGCAAAGGTAAGTAGAACCCACCCCTGTTCTTCTCGTATTGTGATTTAAGAGGGAAAGCTAAGTTTTATTTTTCTTTTAAAAGGGTATCTGTGTGTTTTATCATAGCATAGAGAAGATGGATGTAGTGACCCTGAAGTTTCAGGATTGACCAAGACATGCTTCTGTATCAGATCTGAATCCTGAAAAAATGAGGCAGTCCTGGCCAAACTGGAACTGTTGGTCAGTACATGATAACCGAAATGGAGCCATATCTGAGAAACAAGAGAGAGAGAGGTGGGGGGAAGGCAGGGAGGATTTCTTGGGAAAGAATTCCATGATTTGCAAGATTTCAAGAACTCCAAGATTTTGAAGAGTTTCAAAATACCATCACTGCCAATAATTAAAGGGGATGATGAGGTTGCACATGAGCCTTTGGATTCCTGGGACTTTGAAAAGTGGAAAGTCAGAAAAGAGAGAGGGAAAGAAAGAGCAAGGAAGATTTTATAGGAACCGATAAACTAATTTGCTTGTAATACTTGGGGTTGGAGAGAGGGTTACTAAAATACTTGTAACTCTTTGATCACCTGTTATCTGATCTGAATGTAAAACTCAAAATGAATTGGAACTGTTCGCCCCCACTCAGGATCATATCCTCTTGCTTCTAGCTGGACAGCCATAAAATGTCATAAATTGGGAAGGGGGTTCACAGACTCGGGCTAAAGAGGAGTTGTTACTGATCTTTTTCTCAATGGCCAGAAGATTCCTGGTTCCCCTGAGCCTAGGAAATCAAAATAACAGAATAACAGATTTGGAAAAGACCTTGGAGGTCTTCTAGTCCAACCCCCTGCTTTAATCAATCAAAATCAAGACACTCAACATTCATTTCCTTCCTTCTATCTATCCTCAAGTTAATTCCATGATTGTAAACACAAATTACCTTGGCTTCATTCCCACTCAAGTTTCTTGGCACCAGAAATAGCGAATTTGATTGATATTGCTGGTAATCACTGAACATTTAATTTAATGAATACCATCAACAAGGGGTTTTGCTGCAGCCTACCAAAACGTTTCACTGAATAAATGACAAAATGAATTATGGTCTTAATCCAACATAGGATAACTGTCAGATCATGTTTGGACATCCTCATAGATTCTCTTGGCATTAATGCCTGTTAAACTTGAATTGCCATTTTCAATTCATCCTTTAAGTTTCAGAGTTGCAGAAGAATGAAGATGTTCACGAATCAAGATAATGGCAAGGCTTCACTTCTGGGGGAATTTAAAAAAAAACCGGACCAAAACGTTCAAATATGAGAGCAGATTTAGAGAGCAGAAAGATATTTCTCTGTGAAAAAGAATTAAATGAATGAACAGAAGATGAAATCTCTCTACTGCTGCTAAACTTTTACATTTAATTCTCATGTTCCAAAACAAAACACGAGATTGTGGGTATTTGGTGCCTCTGGACAATAGATGTTCTGCATAAAACGACCTAAATTCTATGAAAAGAAAAACTGGATCTGTGTGATTTGTTATCAATTTTAAAAGCCAAGCAATGTAGTGTTGTTGTTTTTTAAATTAATGTATAATTGATACAGTTTTCCCAGAAACCTTCCAGCAAGACAAGGAGTTCTGTAAACCCATCCTTTGATTGTTAATAAGTGTTGGTTTTTCTCTTGGGTCACATTCTATTCACAATGTGAAATATCCAAAGTAATGAGTAAGTGATCCAATTGTTTCTCTTCTCTTTCTCCCAGAGCAATAATGGAAAGCAAGTCTAGAAGACGAGGTTGCACAGACAATCGCATAATAAAACATTAAGAGATGAACAAATTGCAGCCATGCTGAGACTCAACCCCTTTTAGTTCTTGAGATTTCTCCCCTTGTTCAAGGTGCTCCAGTTCGAAGCAGAGAGTTGCTATTTAAAACCAAACCAACCTGAAACTTTTTACAAGTTGAATGCTGCCTTCTGCTGTTTTATGTATTTATTTATTTTTGCTGCCTTTGCATTTCTTCAGAATATGACAGGCGACACACACATCCTAGGTCGGGCATCCAGTTGACTATTGTAGGAGATAGTAGGAAAACATACTCCTTAAGACTATAAAAGCCATGAAGAGGAACACTTGATATATAGCTCTGTGCCATACTTGATACTCTTGAAGGGTTTCAGAAGGCATTCCTTGAATGCATGTTTAGGCCTTGATTCCGGTCACATTTTGCCCTAAGCTGTTTAGTGATTTATTTGCCATGATTTAAGTCACGGCCTTTAGGACAGTGAACCAAATAATGTGTGACTTAGTCAAAACAGGATGGCTAATGCAATCTGCGATACCAATACAAAATTAAACACAATAGGTTGGAAAAAAACCAGTCATTTAAAAAGTCGCACAAGAGAACCCAACATACATTTCTACAGTGAGAGTAGATGTATTTTCTAATTTCTTTTTCTTCTTTTTGATTTTCTTTCTAAGCTGAGGAACAGAAGAATATGTCTTTACCGGGCATAAGGAAACAGATTGATCATAAGTGAAATATGGTTGTGATGTGACCATAATCTCTTTTTCATTGACCTCAGCAGCACATAGACATCTATATGATAATATCATTTGCATTTGCATATGCTGGCTGGGGAATTTGCGTATTAGAGCCCATAGTAACCTTGGATAGTGAGATGAGCAGCAAACAAATTTAATAAATAAATAAAATTGCACATGCTGGCTGGGAAATTCTGGTTGTTGAAGACCACATGTCTTAAAGTTACCAAGGTTGGCAAACACTGCTGCAGTGGGAGGCTGTGGGTTATGTGGATACAGAAACATTACACAATTTAACCACTAGGTGGTGGTGGAGTCAAAATGTATCTACTTAAGAGTTGTGAAAATAAGCTTTTGATTCTAATTCTATTTTCATAATGTTATATATGCTTTTTTCTACAGTGAAGAGAGTCAGTACTATATACACACATACAAAGACACCTGGAATTCCACATAGAGCATTGGGGCAGTGGTGGGTTTCAAATTTTTTACTACCAGTTATGTGGGTGTGGCTTGGTGGGTGTGGCTTGGTGGGTGTGGCAGGGGAAGGATACTGCAAAATCCCCATTCCCTGCCCACTCCAGGGGAAGATTACTGCAAAATCCCCATTTCCTCCCAATCAGCTGGGACTCAGAAGGCAGAGAATAGATGAGTGTGGGGCCAGTTAGAGATGGTATTTATTGGTTCTCCGAACTATTCAAAATTTCCGCTACCAGTTCTCCAGAACTGGTCAGAACCTGCTGAAACCTACCTCTGCATTGGGGGCCAGGCAAGTACCTAATCATAAGCAGAAACCCATTATTACAATCTGTAGTGCATACATTGCATCACAAATACACACACATACACACATATACACCTGGAGAAGGTGGGAATACGTGAGGAATAGGTGTGCATTTACGAAGAAAGTCAAAATTACAAGTATTTGCTTGAAAAATATAATTTTCCTGCACAAGCATGCTACTTTCTAATCGGTTGCTCTGATCTTTAGCAACAAGTACACATTCCAGGTGCAGAAATATCAAACTGAACAGCGCTTGTGAATATGGAAAGGAAAAACGGGCAGTGTTTATACTTGCCTGATGACTTGGCCCAAATTATTTCTTGTCCTTTCCCTCACTGCCCAACCACACCCTTGTTTATTTACCAGCAGTTGCTGCCCTCTGCTGACTAGTGCAGAAACTTAAGAAGCAAAAAAAAAAAAAAAAAAAAAAGGCTTCGTGCCAGGAAGCCACATTATCCACCATAATCCTTATTTATACATGCCCCCTCCCCAAAATGCAGCATTGCAACCATTAATCCCAAATGGTTTTGAATTTCTTTCCTGTAGCGAAAAGAATGAATAGAGATGTTGAAAGCTCAACGTCTGTCACCACTGATGGAAGAGAAGAAGTCAGGAGATGAATGAATGAAACGGAGGCATTTAGCCAAAGTTAAGGCAAGGAGAGATGGGATGACTTTTCATCTAAATGGACTTAATCTCCTTCTGACCATGATAGAAATATGAACTATTTGGGGTGTTGGAAAAAATATCTATCTGGTTCAGTTGCAAGCTGGGATAAAGACACTGGAAACATGGAGGCTGATTGGAAAGATGATTTAATGATGAAGCAGAACCACATGGGTGGTTCTGGGCAGCTGACCACATGGAGTTGAGAGTGGAGGGTATTTATATCTTCTCTTGGGCTTTGCACTTGAGCTTCCTGTTCCTGTGCAAGAACGTGTATTCTATTGGCTGTTGTCTGATTCCCATGGGGCCATGTACAAATCCCAGGAATTTGTCTGAGCTAAATTTGGTTGAAGTTTGCTGGGGATGGTGCAACTGAGATGATGCAATGAAGGGGCTTGTCTTCTGAAAGGACAATTCCTAATATGGCTGAGGGCTAATCCTACCTTTGTTGGATCTTGGGTGAGGGTATTTGCTTATGAATAGAGCTAGCTATCTCTTTATCTCTTAAGTGCTGACATCTGCTGAAGGCTATTAAGGAAGGTGGGGAAAATATGCTTTCCAAGAACATTTTTCTCCATTTTTCATCCAGGGAAATATAATATTCTACCTTTTTAAATATTTCTCAAAATATTTCACTCTTCTAGGAGAGGGGTGGGTGGTAACTTTCTATAGGGATTTTTCCACATAATTAATTATGGATGATTTCAATCCAACTTTACACACTTCTTCCAAATATTATATATGCAAGTGTTTAATATGATATAGATGGAGCAGTATAAAATAAACACACACAAGCTTAGCAACTTAGTATTTAGAGGCCATTTCCAATGTTCAAAGTACTTGCCATAATTGTCAACAAATGCTACTGTCTACCCCAATGTATTGTTCCTACCAATTAATCTTTGGAGACAGAATTATTATTATTATATAGACAGTTTTATTTAATGTAGATTAAAACATAAAATAAAATTATTTTAGATTATAACTTGACTGGCAGTCCCAGGCAATTAATAGTAGACTCTGTTTTTCTTCTTGGCGAAAGAAATGAAAGAGATGGAAATGATGTTTGTGTTTAATTTTTGCTTATCACATTGCTGTTAGCAGACAAAGACCCCAATTGGGATAAATTAGCAATGGTTTGAGCAGTGGTGAAATGTAAAATTTGTCACTACCGATTCTGTGGGCGTGGCTTGTGGGGGGTAATGTGACTGGCTGGGTGTGGCCAACTTTTTTTTTTTAACTTTTAAAAGCATTTTTTCGGCCAAAGAAAAAATGCTTTTAAAAGTTTTTAAAAAGTCTCTGATGATCACGCGGCTCAGCTGGGCATGGGGGGTGGGGGTAGGGATTTTTGCTACTAGTTCTCCAAACTGCCATCACTACTGGATCAGGCAATCCGGTCTGAACCGGGAGCATTTCACCCCGGGATTTGAGTCTCAGCAACCGGGCAGCATGGTACCAATGACAGCCTTCAGACAAGGCTGAAGGGGGCTTGTGCTAGGTAGGTGGCAGTATCTGGCTGATCTAGAGGCCCTAAGCAAGGGCAGACCTAATTAGTATTTAGATGGGAGTCATTCATCATGAAATACTGGGTTGTAGGCTAGACTGGGAAAATCAAAACCATCCAGGGAGAAGGTAAAGGCAGGTCACCTCTGTACTGTTGCCAAAAAAACCTACACAAAGTCTCATGTAGGACTCACGAAGTCACCAAGGGCTGAGCTCAACTCAAAAGGCTTTGCTGTGATCCGGCATATGTTGGGAAAAAGGAAACATATTTTCCAATCTAGAAAGTGTCAGCATTCCAGAAAAACCCCAACTCCAAGTAAAGATGCAGAAGCAAGCATTTTCCAACGTTCTCTTTACTAGAATAGGCAAACTGGCACATCTGGGAAATCCCGAATCTGAAAAGCCCGAGTTTTCCTTCAGTAAGTCAAAGGTCCCAAAACCATCCCCTTTCTCCCCAATCGATCATATACTCCAATCAATGTCCATTCCATCTCGACCCAGCCTCCCGACCACTCCTTCTCCAGATGCTGGATGCCCTGACCTTGACCAACAGGAAGAATGCTGTTCTTATTCTTATGTCTACTAACCCCCTCTCCTAAATCCACCCTCCTACTTTCCCACACATGAGGAGGTGGCAGCATTGAAGCTTCGGGCCTAATATGGCTTCCAAAGCTGACAGAAAGTATATGCAGATTCTTCACACTAAAAATTTTTTCAGTCTGGTTGTACCAGTCTCTGTTGTACCATTCTGCCTTTGCTTTGTTTCCTGAAGTATGGCAATACTGTCCAATAGTCAATCAATTTCCCTCCCCCACCACTCCGACCCTTATTACAGCACATTCCCAGGAGAGCAACCCAGGCTCCTTGCCAGCATGAGAATTGGTTTTTTGAACAATGATTTACTCAAGGGATACAACTAGATGTATTTTCCACTGAGAAAAACAATCAACGTGATATAAAGGCCTCCCAAAGATTGTTAAACAACCAGGTAAGACATAAGGAAACATGTTCCTGTCTAGTGTGCAGAAATCAATAGCTGAAACACGTTTAATTTGAGTATCTGCCAGTATCTGGTTAGGAAGCTGCTCTTTAACTTCCCGCTACATTGGTTTGCTGGCAAGTTGGTAAATCAAGACAGGGGGACTGAGAGTGAGAAGGAATTAAAAATATACCAAACCTGTAGTGCACAAAAGGGTTCTTAAAAAGTGGCAAAAGAATGGTTGAGTCAGTTCCTTAAAACGCCGATCTCTTCCCCATCCCACTTTCGACAATTATTCTCCCTTGGCAGTTTCAGAAGCAGCCTTCACTCAGTTTCACCTCTCCCTTTCAGGGCATTAGTTCAATCTGAACTGCCCTGCATGCTTATCTTTTAAAATACTTACACAAGCAATGCTGCTTTAGATTGGTGATTGTTTAGATGGGCTGTGCAGCCTGAGCAATGAGAGCTGACCTTTACTCAGGAGAATAAAAAATCACTCTGTATCTTCCACACAGAGAAGCAGGTGTGATGTTCTTCCCCAGCAAACCCCACCTTCCTGAAGTCACCAACTTGGCAACACCTGGTACAAAGCCTTCCTGGTTCCACTTCTGTTTTCCTTCTCCTCCCCTCCCTTCTTGCCTATAAAATACAACATAAAACGAGTTTGGCGACAGCAGCATTGTTTCTTTGTATACAAAGAAGTTTCGGTCGCAGTAGCTGAGTGCGTTTAGCTGGGTACATAGAGGAAGGAAGACAATGGATGTCACAGGTGTGCCTGCAGTAGGACCAAGCAAGCGGACAGGTAAATGTTTGCTCTCTTTGATGTCTGATTCCAAGTCAGGGGGAGCTTCAGGATTTCTGGAGGGGTATCCTCAAACCATCTTTAAACTTGAATGGGCAGAAAAGACCCTCAGGCTGCCGTTGACCTTCCTTGTTGGGAAGGTCCCTGCAAAATTATACTTTAGAAGGGGGCACTCAAGAGAAGCAAAAATGTGCCATATTTTGGAGCTGCTCCTGATTATAGGAGGAGAGAGGAAAATGTTCTCTTTAGTACCGGGGAAGGGAGACAGAATTTAAAATTAAGAAAATGTTTCCTAAATTGTGTTGGGCTTTAGCGAAGTGAGAAATAGAGCAACCCAACTGTTTGCTGCAGTTTCTTATACTGACAAAGTAGGAAGCTTAAGAGAATTCTGTAGTAAATGTGAGGCTTGTATGTGGAGAACCAGAATCCTGACTGGCCGGATTTCTTGAACCCTAATCCAGAATCTTTTTTCAGCAGAGATCACCAACAGATGCCTAGCTTGGAATCTTATCTAGGCAGGTCAACCTAGAAGGTGAAACTTCTTCTGGTTCCCATAACAGCTTCTCGGGCTTGATCGCTTGGTCAGCAGCATGCGGACTCCAACCCCCATGATTGTGGGCATTGTGCTTGGTCCCTGTGGCCTTGTTTTGAACCTGACAAGCACGCTGGCCCCCAGCTGGAGAGATGTGACTGGATTCCTTGACATGTCAAGAGATCTGATTCAGCACCAAGGGATCTGGGATATTTGCAATGAGCGGATAAGTGACCACACAAACGAATGCAATGTCAAAGACACCTTGGGTTATTTTAACCAGCTGCCAGTACAAGTGGCCAGAGGACTCATGCCCGCTTCTCTGGCAGTCACAGTCGTGGGGCTGATTGTGACTTCCTTGGGTGTGCGATGTTGGCAGGATATGCCCCACTATTTGCTTGCAGGGCTAGGCGGCCTGGTGCTCTTTGTTTCCGGCTTGCTGAGTTTGATTGCAGTTTCATGGTACAATTATGAATTGTATGATTTACCTTCTCCTCCATCCACTACCATGCGAGTGGCCTACTGCTTGGTTCTTGGATACTTAGGGAGCTGCCTGGAAATTATCGGAGGCATTTCTCTGACTTTTAGCTTCGGCCAATGCTGCAAAGAGTTGAGATTGAAGAAAAGCACCAGGAATTCCAGGTATGCAACCCGCAACCAGCACAGTCCATCAAACGTTGGAGCCATCTCTGCCCCCATCAGCAGCACAGCGGTTCCAAGGCAATCCCAGAATCCCATGCCCAGATCCTACAGTAATTCTCTGGATGTGTTGGAAGGGGAGAGGAGGACCTGGAGTAAGAGCAGGAATGAGAGCAAACTTCCCTGTGACACAGATGTTTAGTCCTAAACTTGAGAATTTGCACAAAGCCAAAGCAAGAAGGAAAATTCTTGGTATTTACTATGAAATGTCCATCCAGGAAAGTCCCCTCACCAATTTAACATTTCTCCTTCCCTCTTGACAAATGAATCGATGAAAGAACCACTGAGACTCTGGAGCAGTATGTGATTTCTGTATTTTCTCAGGATGCTGGCATACTGCTTAGGCAACATATATTATAGTCACTGCACACAGAAAAGGTATGAATGGAATGAATTGTGCCCTTGACCGGGGCCTGTATTGTTAGGAGATTGGAGATGAAGTGGGCTAAGGATCATCTCAAATGAGCCACCTGGTTAGTAAATAAAAGCAGGATTTTAAAAAAATGTAAATTATTGAAAAAGGTCCAAACAGAAATTTAAACTGCAAGCAATACGCACTGAACTGAGCAGAAACCTCTTATGCTCAAAAACTTACTGCTGACCAGCCATGCATAGGATTGTCCTGCTGGGTATTAAAAACTGCTTTAACAGCGGTGTTACTAAGAGCTCCTAAGCATTTGCTTTTTTTACTGTCAGATGAAAAGCTGAAGGGAGCTTTAGCAGAGATTCCGCGTAACTTTTCATACAAGGCTATAATCCTCTTCCTTAATTATTCAGACATGGAGGGAAACCTGCAGGGGAAATGTATCCACATTTGTTTGGATGTGTATACAGTCATGTAAAGAAGGGAAATCACAGTCAATTGCACAGAGAAGTTTATATACTCTATGTAGATATACTTGAATGCAGATAATTTGCTCTTAAGACTTTCTGCTAAGGCTGTGCCAAAACATGCTTTGCAATTGATCAAAAGCCCCCCCGCCCTTCATCTCAAAGAGAGGTTTCAATTTTTCTCATATTTCAGGTAATTGGAAAGTTCTTTCTTGATGGTGTTTTGAGCCTGCTTTATTGTCCGGCCAATAGAGTTTGGGAGAAATATCTTTCTTTATTTTTTAAAAGTCTCTCCACACTCCCCAATGTAAAAAAAAAAAAAACAACCCAAGGAGAGGGGTTCCTTCATAATGCTTTATTCTGAGATTCAGTGTGAGAACCAGTAGTTGTGCAGTCTGCTCCTGAGAAGATGGAATAGTAAAGGATAGCACAGCTGCACGTTCCTTTGCCACTTTTCCACTAAAAAAAGTGCAGGAGTATCCCATTCCACCAAGAGAATTTCATCTCTTTCCTTTTCAATAACATTTGGAAAGCAATTCCCTTACCCCAGATAGAATGAAAAGTAGTAGGTGGAAACATCACCGAGAGCTTTTCTGCACAGTCTCGCACTCTGCTGTATGTGCAACATTTAGAATAGAGTAATGGGGCCATTCCCTTGAGTTGAGCTCAACTCTTGATAATTTCATGAACATGTGATTTCCTTGACTACAAGGCAGGTCGGTTGTGATTGTCTTTTTTAGGTGTGTGTGTGTGTATGTGTGTTTCATTTTCCCAATCTAAATTGTACTCTTGGGATTTCTTCGTGATCTCTCATTCTAATACTAATCAAATCCAATTTTGCATAACCATCTTGAGATCAGCCAGGTTCAGCTAGGGGCTGCTACCTGGTATGGCCCAGTTCTGATAGGTTTTGAATTACTCAGTGTTCTTCTCCCCATGGCTAGGATGCTTCTAGAATCTAGATTGTCTCCTCCACAGGGGTTCTTCCATTTTTCTTCAGATATTGTGCCTGCAGTGTTAAAATGAATTTGTTCAGTGTCTATTGCCTTGATGGGAAAAGCAGTTAAATTACTGCTTGCCTTCATGTTTTCTGTTTATGACAAGGGAAAATATTATTTTAATAAGGAATGTAATAAGGGGACAATATCACAGATTGTCCTGCCACACCAAACAAATCATGCTAAAACATTTACATTTACAAATGAGTAGCTTCTAATTGAAGGCACAGGAACCCATCATTGGGGCCGGGCGAGAGAACATAACAACAACATCCTACAACAGTATGCCACAAATTAAGATCTGAACACCCAAAAGACAAACAAACATTGAAATGGAATCATTGTGTAATGATACAGCTTGGATTACATGAACAGTAATGGTGATTTCTGAGAAAAATGTTTGAACAAATAGAGGTGGTTTTTTTGGAAAGCTATTAGGCAATTTATTTCTGCTGTAAGATTATTTTAGTCAGGTTTTTTTCCCCATAATAAAGCTAAGAATTTGGGAGAACACTAGCTTACTTAAATGATACGTTCTGCAGGGTAAGTTGCCAATGAAGCTTAATTACATCCTTTCAAGATTTATATAAATGCCAACTTGTATTAGTTTTTAATCTGTTCATGCAATAATGGGCAACTTTTGGCTATATTATACTAAAATACAGTGAGCTGAAAGATTTGGTGGATATGGATGAAATGCTGCTGAAGGTATTATATTTTTTTTCCTGAAACTGAAATCCAAGTATAATAATAACCACCTCTAAGAGCAAGGGCAGCTAAATTATGCAAGGTATGGATTGCATTTGACAGAGTGGCCATATTTATACATGTAGCCCTTAAATCTTGTGAATTTTTTCCTTATTGACTCTTTTACTTGTATTTTTATGTTTTGTGTTTGGTCTGAAACATTTTTTTCTCCTTAATTTTTTAAGGAGACAGGCTTATTTTTAGCCTAAAGATCTGGTGTTTAGTTTTATTGAATTTTTAGTCTTTCATTGTTGAAATATATTTCTGAACTAAATTTAAACCATTCACAGTGTATTTAAATCTTAACAATAATGGGACCAACAAACATAGGCTCTTGGGGTATGCCATGTCTGTCTTTTCCATTTGTTTTAAATACTTGCTTAACTAACCAACCTACCAGAAATTTGATTAATCCCTGCTGAATTTGGAGCTGTGAGTCTTTTTCAAAACTGAAATTTCAAAAAGTGATTTTTGAGTGTTATGGGAGTGGTTCCACTCCCTAGGTAATGTGATTTCATTTTGTTTACATTTAAATATAATTAAAATTCAGTAATTTTAACTGATTATTCTTCACTTGTTTATGTACTTTTCTCCCCTCTTTTATATTAAAATTTCAGTTTGAAAATCATTTTTGAAGTCTTTGCCTCCTCCAATGTACATCTGTGATGTCAATTAACATATGATGATTGCATCCTGAGTTAACAGGGGTATTTTCTGCTCCCATTTAAAAAGAAGACAAAGAAAATCTTTCAAGTAGCTATTTGAGAAACACTGCTGTAACCCAAATGATAACCCAGGGCTGTAGAGTGGGTCTACTTGCAAACATTGGGTCCCTGAGTGGGGTGGGGGTCCCACCCCATATGGTTGTCATGCCTTCCTCTGCCTGTCACCATCCTGATGTATTTATGTATGTAAGTGCATAGCTTATTTATATGGCTGCCCATCTCACAAAATGTGACTCTGGGCAGCATGCAATCAAATCATAAAGACATTTTTTTTAAAAAATAATAAATACAAAAAAGGAAATTACTATTAAAAAGGGACAGAGAGGGAGGGAGGGAGGGAGGGAGAGAGAGAGAGAGAGAGAGAGTCAGCCATTATGAACAATAGAGTTACTTCCTCAGATCACCATTCCTTTGCAACCTCCAGGCCTGTTGACCCAATCAGATGTGGAGGAGCTTCCAGAAGATCAGCAGAAGTGTTTGGGGAGTTCATATTCCACAGGGCAAGTGTCAAGCAGATGTTCCTACCTACTCCTTCTTCTTGATCCTTCTTCCAAGGCTAGTAGGACACACACAACCAACACACAACCCCCCTGGATCCTCAAGAGACAAATCACCCTTGCCCAAGCACTAGGTGGCCTCAAGAGCTGAACCCCTCTAGGCAAAAGAATATCCACTCACCACATCCACACAGAAGGAAAGATCATCCATCCCCCCTCGCTATTCCACTCAAGAGTTAAGATATATTTTGTGCTCTGTTTACTGAGTCCTTGGTTGTTTGAGTTACATACTATGCAAGTGCTGAGAGTTCTACCAATAAAGGTGCGGTAAAGTGAAAAGAAATGCTTCTTGCTTGCAAAAATACTTTTTAGCTAAGTGTGTGCATGGTGTGCCTATATATTGTATGGTGGATGGTGGATAAATAATGCAATGTCAAAACCTCTGTAGTTCAAAAGTCAGTCAGTTTCCACTTGATGGTGATAGCTTTAGGAAGCGAGTTTGCATCTTTAGAGGCATGAAAACTGCCACAACCACTGCCCTCACCTGCCCCTCAGCAAAGATGTCTAGCTTTCTCAATAAAATATGGTTGTAAAGCAAGTGGGAAGGGCAGTCGAAAGCCCCAAAAGAAAAGTCCCAGTGTTGTGCTATTTCTGTGAACACCATACAGTTATGTTATGTTAATATTTTACCAGTTATTACATTTTCCAAATAGCAGACATTGTACAGTCACAAGGATGCAGGTGGAGCTTTTCCAAATCTCAAAGCAACTCAGAAAAGGAACTTGGAAAGGAACTCGAAGTTTAAGCTTAACTACTCCAACAACTAAAAAACCGGCTAGCCGATTCTGCAGCTGGCCAATTCACACCACTCATCCACAGA
Source organism: Masticophis lateralis (assembly GCA_030761175.1). Classification (NCBI taxonomy): domain Eukaryota; kingdom Metazoa; phylum Chordata; class Lepidosauria; order Squamata; family Colubridae; genus Masticophis; species Masticophis lateralis. The sequence goes on along the minus strand of JAUDYJ010000002.1, from coordinate 184,417,629 downwards.
TATCAGCACCTTAATTCCAAGTTTGCTGCCTCTCTAGTTCACTATGTTAAGTATTACTGTATATAGTACTTGATTTCTATATTTCATAATGGTTCAGTAAAAGTGATTTTGATGGGGGCATATGTGATTCTATCGTCTTCCAATTTCTGAAGCCATGCATTGGGGCAAATAGATATATAGATACACACGCACACACACAGTTGGCTGTGTTGTGACTATTTTAAAAGAAAGGTACAGTAACTCTTGTAATTTTTTTGCTGTAAAGGAAAACCAGTTTAATGTACGGTTTAAGGCATTAGACTAGGAGGCCTTTAGTTCTACTCCCTCTTTAGGTACAAAGCCAGCTGGATGACCTTGGGCCCAGTCATTCCCTCTCAGCCCTGGGTAGCAGGCAATGGCAAACCACTTCTGAAATTTTGCGAAGATAACCTCAGGGATTTGTCCTGACAGTTGTCAGGAGTCAGCACTGATTTAAAGGCACCAAAACAAATACAGTGGTACCTCGGTATTTGTTGTTAATTGGGAGGCACAATGAGTATTAAAAATGGCAAGTGGAAAACAAATTATGTGACTTAACAAGTGATCCTTTGTTTTGGCCAGAAAGAGTAGCGAATCACAAAGCAGCCAAGATTGATAGCTTCTGGCTTGCATGCCGAGTATCAAACAAGTACCAGGACAAAATTTTTGTGTCAAAATGCATCAAGTACCAAATTCAATTATTTTTAGAGCAGTTGAGTACCAAGATACCATTGTATATGCAAAAAGGTAAATCTGGAATAAAATACTTCTTCCCCTCTTTCCTCCTCCTTTGAAAGAATTAGAATGTCTGTTTGGGCGTCTCTATATATATCTTCTCCCCACTACTTTCCTTCCCATCTTACAAGTATGTCACTAAGAAATTAACGCCACAATCAGAGGCATTGATTCAGAAGTAATGTTGACTCTACTAATTCTTATTCCCAGGTTCAGGATCACAGAAGAAAAACGTTGGCTGTGAGCGATAACATTGGATAGAGTAGAGTAGAGTAGAGTGGAGTGGAGTGGAGTGGAGTGGAGTGGAGTGGAACGGAACGGAACGGAACGGAACGAAAGGAAATGGAAACGGATACGGAAACGGAAACGGAAACGGAAATAGAAACAGAAACTGAATAGAATAAGAACAGAACAGAATCACAGAGTTGGAAGGGACCTTGAAAGTTTTCTATTCCAACCCCATGCTCAGGCAGGAAACCCTATACCATTTCAGATAAACGGTTGTCCAATTTCTTCTTAAAAACTTCCAGTGTTGGAGCATTCACAACTTCTGGAGGCAATTTGTTCCACTGATTAATTGTTCTGTCAATAAATTTCTCCTGAGTTCTAGATAGTTTCTCTCCTTGGTTAGTTTTCATCCATTGCTTCTTGTCCTGCCTTCAGGTGCTTTAGAGAATAGCTTGACTGTTGACTCCCTCTTCTTTGTGGCAGCCCCTGAGATATTGGAACACTGCTATCATGTCACCCCTAGTCCTTCTTTTCATTAAACTAAATATATTCAATTCCAGCAACCATTCTTTATATGTTTTAGTCTCCACACCCCAATCATCTTTGTTGCTCTTCTCTACACTCTTTCTAGAGTCTCAACATCTTTTTTACATTGTGGTGACCAAAACTGAATGCAGTATTCCAAGTGTGGCCTTACCAAGGCATTATAAAATGGTATTAACACTTCATGTGATCTTGATTCTATCCCTCCGGTCTAAACTGTATTTTTGGGTAGCTGCAGCACACTGCTGGTGCATATTTAAGAGATTAGGACTCCAAGATCCATCATACAGTTACTACTATTGAGCCAGGTGCCACCTACTGTACACTATACCTATGCCTTTGGTTTTTCTTGCCTAAATGTGGAATGTTACGTTTTTTCACCATTGAATTAGAACCTCATGGAAAAAGAGAAGTTAAACAGATCTCTTCTTGAAATGAAAGCTGTTTTTTTAAAAATAGATATAAAATCCTAAAGGGCAAGCTGAGAGAAAGAAGGCCAATAAAAAAAAAAATCAGCTTTCTGATGTGACAAGTACTGCTGCAACAGTACTTATCACAACAGAACAACAGAGAAAAAATGGATAGTGTTCCCAGAATTAACTTGCCTGATTTCAAAAGGGCTCCCACACTCTGCATAAAAATAAATGCATCACCCAACCTATCATTAATGTCTTCATCACCAAAAGGTAGGGTGGGAATCACACTTTATAGCACAATCCTACCCTTTTCCGCTCAGAGTTTATTGACTGTATCTCTGTATGCATGCCACTGTAAAGGATTAATAGATTGCCATCGTACTTCCTTCTTTCCCTGTAGCTGATTAACCAGGGATAAAGAGATAAACTCTGTTCTTCAGAACAAGAGTGGTTGTCACTTCTGGCTTGTAATGGATTTTAAAGTCAGCTTCCAAAAGCATGAAAATAATGACTGGTTCAAGTTAAGGCAAAGTACCAAGAAGGTATAGGTAAGCCTCCAGTTTTGGTTAAGAAACCATATCCAAGAAGGGACAGTAAAAAGGGTGCTACAGACATATAACTTTATAAAGTTAATGTATTGTGTAAATCATGGAGCCAATTCAAAAGTATGCATGTTTGGGATGGCAACCACATTAATGGAAGATAAAGAGTGTGTCTCCATCTTAGCTCCTCCACATAAACCGTCCCCCTTTCCTCAACTTGTCTCACATTCAATGGTGGATTGCCCCTGGTAAAACCAGCGGGAGGCTCCGCTCACCAATCCTGACATGAGCAGAAGAGTGTGCGCGCAGCCCCATTGCGAACCGGTAGTAAAGGTAAGTAGAACCCACCCCTGATTCAAATGCTAAGAAATACACTGACTCCTGGTCTTGTTACTATCACAGAATAGAACTTGACAAATTAATCAGTTTACTCTTCTACTGGCTCAAAGGCTTTCAGGTTGGACTTTCACATAGCCATCTGGCTGTACCTTCAAAATGGATATATATTGTAAAAGTAGAAAATGTTGAATTTTAAAAAGCATTTTTGTTTTAATACTGAGGCATTATCACAGCTGTATACTTATTTTCTTAGGCACGTTACTTTTTTTAAGCCTTCTTCCTTTATGGGAAAAAATGTTTTTGTAGTTACACACATTATTTTCAACTTCCCTTAGTGCAGTGGTTCTCAACCTGTAGGTCGCGACCCCTTTGGGGGTCGAACGACCCTTTCACAGGGGTCACCTAAGACCATTGGAAACACATATTTTCAATGGTTTTAGGAATAATTTTATGGTTGGGGGTCACCATAACATGAGGAACAGTATTAAAGGGTCACGGCATTAGGAAGGTTGAGAACCACTGCCTTAGTGATTTCCAGTTCAACCTCAGGATAACATTAAAAGCAGTATCAGGTTCTTGTAAATAAAGTAAGAAAGAATCCTTGTGTGTTGTTAATAGATTTTTTTTAGAGTTACATAACAGGCAGGAGTCCAAAGTCAATGGATTTTGGATCTGATAGCAGCTCAGCTGAAATGTGCACTTTGTATATCAGTTATGGCGAACCTTTTAGAGACCGAGTGCCCAAACTGCAACCCAAAACCCACTTATTTATCGCAAAGTGCCAACTTAACCTGATTTTAACCTGAATAATGAGGATTTACGACCTAAAATAATGATAAACAGTGCAGAGTTCAAATAATTGTTCTAAGAAAAACGTGATAAATGCACTTTTATGCCCCTTCATTTTTTCCCTGCTTTTGAAATATTACATTTAACAATATTTCTTTCCTTTCCTTTCTCCCCTTTCCCTCCCTCCCTCTTTCTCTCCCTCCCTCTATCTCTCTTTTCCTTCCTCTCTCTTTCCCTCCCTTCCCCTCCCTGTTTCTCTCCCTCCCTCCCTCTCTTTCTCTCCCTCCCTCTCCCCCCCCCCCCCCGTGGGAGAAACGCAATGGAGCTGGGCTGGGACGACAGTGCACGTGCCCCTAGAGAGAGCTCTGAGTGCCACCTCTGGTACACGTGCCGTAAGTTCGCTACCACTGTTGTATACCACAGGCAGGACTCTCTTTCATGCATTAATAAGAATTCTAAATAAAATGTTGGTAAAGCAGAATCATTCTTGCCCTGATAGCAGACACTGCCTACCCTTGAAAGCACCATGCTTATCATCTGGCAAGAGAAGCAGGGAAAAGGACTGAGGAAAGGGGAAAAAATATCTGTACTTCGGTAAAAATGCACATACATTTCATGTACAAAAATCCCAATTTAAATACCTCTAATTAAATCAACTCCTCTAACAGAAAATAGGATTGAGAAAAATGCATGCCCAAAAGTCCTGGGGTTATGGGCTAGATATTCAAGGAGAGTTCCCTTTCCTTTTAGGATAGTGAACCCATGTTAAGTAGATAAGACGGTGAAGTACCTCATACTAAGGCCTACAATCAACCGTTTTTCTCTTTTATTTATTTATTTATTTGGTTCAATTTATATGCCACCCTTCTCTGGAGACTCAGGGAGGCTTACAATGCGTTAAGCAATAGCCTTCATACTTTTGTATATACCTGCTTAGTAAGTCTTTCGCCCGTCCCCCAAGCGGTGTTCTTTTTTATACAAAGTCAGCTTATTGCCCCCACAATCCGGGTCCTCATTTTACCTACCTCGAAAGGATGGAAGGTTGAGTCAACCTTGAGCCTGGTGAGATTTGAACTTGCAGTAATTGCAGGCAGCTGGTGCTATTTAACAGCACTTTAGTCTGCTGCGCCACCAAGGCTTTTAATGTGACTTACTGGTGTAAACCCTTTTTAAACCAGAGAAAGCATGTGGCAGACCTTCAAATATCTGAGAATAGCCCTCTCTTCTCAAGATTAAATATACTACACCCAACCGGCATTTCTGCTAGGGGTGTGGGTGGATAGGACTAAGGATTAAGACTAATCCTTTCTCTTTCTGTTTACTGTGCTTTGCTTGAACCAACATTTGCATTTGTATCCTGGTGCAGCACTAGGGAGCAAAGTGGGCGTGGACTATGATGAAATATTAAAACAGCATTTCCTTGATAGTAAAACAGACAATCTTAAATATTTGAATTCTTTTACATGGATGGATGTATCTCTTTCTCAGCAGAGGTGGGCTGCTGCTGATTCAGACTGTTTCAACCGAACCGGTAGTTCCACCACTGGCTGGGCCCGCCCACTCACCCCAACTCTATCCCGTCCTATATATCTCACTCCCTGGCTCGCTCGCTCACCCTGCCCACGAAACCCAGCTGATTCCCGTGCCTTGCCTGCTGTACTCACTATGGCTGCCCAAGGTGGTGTCCTGGAAGCCATGTGCATGAAATTGCCATATGTTTGAAGCTGCACACACTCACATTTTCAGTTCTGCACTAGGCGAGCTGGTTGTTATCTTATGTGAAGCCCCTCTGTCTCAGTGTAAAACAGTGACAATTCTAACCTATTCATTCATGGTCAAGAAGGAGAGCTACTTAGAAAGAAAATCAATACATGGGCATTAGCATGGGAAACGTGCTCCCAAGCCAGCTCCCATTATTGGAAAAAACTGGCACTCTAATACCAGCAAACTAACAAAACATGTTTGAGGAGAATTTATCTCCTGCTTGAACAGGGGGCTCCAAGGTCCCTTCCAGCTCATTCATTCATTCTATATTAAATGATCTCTTTCATCACACTGATCATGAAAAGATTCTCTAATAACTGTTGCCTATTTCTATAGCTACTTTAGAATTATCATGATGTTAATATAAATGGTCCAGCCATATTCTTCTGGCGCAGCTACTCTTTCCCATGTAAGCAAGACTAATGGTCCCATGCTAACAACTATAAGTCAAAAAGGGTGGAAGTAAACTCTGGAACTGCTCTCATACTTTGAAAGCATCTTGTACACAAAAGAAATGGCAGGCCAGATAGAGCTTTATGCCTTTTTCCAATAAAGAACATTTAATTGGAAGATGTAAACTCTTGAAATACATAGTTGTGTACTTTCAGTGTTTCATAGGAAAACCCATATATTCTGAGCATGACATAGATGCTGCTTTGTTATGGTCAACAGTGTGAAAATCTTACTTCTGGTAATGCCCCCAAGAAGTAACTTAAAACTACACAATATTGTCTTCCATAGGGAGATTTGTATATTTTTCCCTTCTACTCTGGCAATGCTTTATAATCTTCTACCAACTGTGTGGTTTGATGCTACTTTGATGCGACAGGACCTTGGGGAGACTGAATGCAACCACATGTTTATTGGACCCGTGTCCCTCCTGGTTGGTGCTGGCCTCCCGGGAGGTTACACGAGGCTGGCTCCAGGAGATCATAAATGCTTCTTTGCGTGAGGGTGCCCTACCGGCCGCCTTGAAGGAGGCGGTGGTGAGGCCCCTCCTCAAGAAGCCCTCCCTGGACCCGGCTATTTTGGCTAATTACCGTCCAGTCTCCAACCTTCCCTTTTTAGCGAAGGTTGTTGAGAGTGTGGTTGCATGGCAGCTCCCTCGGTACCTGGATGAAGCTGTCTATTTAGACCCGCTCCAGTCCGGCTTCAGGCCTGGATACAGCACTGAAACGGCATTGGTCGCATTGGTGGATGATCTCTGGCGGCCCGGGGTAGGGGTTATTCCTCTATCCTGGTGTTATTAGACCTCTCAGCGGCTTTTGATACCATCGACCATGGTATCATGTTGCGCCGATTGGAGGGACTGGGGGTGGGAGGCACCGTTTTACGGTGGTTCTCCTCCTACCTCTCCGACCGGTCGCAATCTGTGTTGACAGGGGGGCAGCGGTCGACCCCGAGGCGCCTAGTGTGTGGGGTGCCGCAGGGATCGGTCCTCTCGCCCCTCCTGTTCAACATTTATGTAAAGCCGCTGGGTGAGATCATCCGTGGTTTTGGGGTGGAGTTCCATCAGTACGCTGATGATACGCAGCTGTACATTTCCACCCCAGACCACCCCAACGATGCCGTGGAAGTGATGTCCCAGTGCCTTGAAGCCGTGCGGGCCTGGATGGGGAGAAACAGGCTTCGACTCAACCCCTCCAAGACCGAGTGGCTGTGGCTGCCGGCGTCCCGATATAGCCAGCTGACACCATCACTGGTTATTGGGGGCGAATCATTGGCCCCCACGGAAAGGGTGCACAACTTGGGCGTCCTCCTGGACCCACGGCTGTCTTTGGAAGATCACACGACAGCTGTGGCCAGGGGAGCTTTCTATCAGGTTCGCCTGATACGCCAGTTGCGGCACTTTCTAGATCGGGACTCCCTACGCACAGTCACTCAGGCACTCGTCACCTCTCGCCTGGACTACTGCAATGCTCTCTACATGGGGCTCCCCTTGGGATGCACCCGGAGGCTCCAACTAGTGCAGAATGCGGCCGCGCGGGGGATTATGGGAGCGACGGGACGCTCCCATGTGACACCTCTCCTGCGTGAGCTGCATTGGCTACCTGTGGACTTCCGGGTGCGTTTCAAGGTGTTGGTGACCACCTTTAAAGCGCTCCATGGCTTAGGACCAGGGTACTTACGGGACCGCCTTCTGCCGCCAATAGCCTCCCACCGGCCGGTGCGTTCCCACAGAGAGGGTCTCCTCAGGGTGCTGTCAGCCAGACAATGCCGGCTGGCGACCCCCAGGGGGAGGGCCTTCTCTGTGGCAGCCCCTACCCTCTGGAACGATCTTCCTCCAAAACTGAGAACAATTGCTGACCTCCGGACTTTTCGTCGGGCCCTGAAAACTCATCTCTTTCAGCTTGCTGGTCTAGCCTGACCCCGCTGAATTTTTAAGATCTGTATTATAGGGTTGGGTATTTTAAATATTTAATGGTTAATGGTTTTAATTTTTAGCCAAAGTTATATGCTTTTTTTTAAAGAAATTGTTTAACTTTTGTGTACTATTTTTATTTGGCTGTTCACCGCCCTGAGTCCGCAAGGAGAAGGGCGGTATACAAATCTAAACAAATAAAATAAATAAATAAATAAATACTATGGACTGATAATAAAACTGGAGAGAAAAATCCCCTCTTCTTCATTCTCCAAATCACCTATTCTTCTTCAATGAAGCTCTATCTCCTCACATTATAAGCTTGTTAGGAAAGAGAACTGTGCTGTGCCAGTAACCCAAAATGGATCTAAAGAGAGTTGGTTGTTTTAAAGAGCAATGCTGCGTGATGATTCTGAGTTGGCCTGGGCAAAAATTCCCAGAAAAGTTGCTAATTCAAGAAAGAACCATGAAGCATTAATTAGTGGAAGAACTGGAAAACCCACCGAAGATTTCAGGACCATCATGGGACAATGCTACCCGGTGCCAAAGGCTCTAAGAAGCAAGAAAAGAGAAAGGAAGACCAAGTTCAACCGGCCAAAAAGTGTTGTTTCAGCTACATACACAAGCACTCGCACACCCGCTCACACACACCCCTCACACACACAGAGGATATGCTGGCCAGTATATTTACTCTTCTTATCTCTAAATAGAGATGTTAGAAACATGATAGTCAACAGAATCCATATACATACAGGCAGGGGGAAAAAATGCTGCAAACTGTTCAGTAGAGGGAAAATGGAATTTTTCAAAGAATTTTCCACTTAAGCCACAGTAAGTCATTAATCGAGAATGGAAAGTAGAGACCAGTGTAAATATGTTTCCAAGAAATACACCTACAAAAATGAAAGGAAATGCTATTTGATATTTTAATGAAAGGGAAAAACCACGAGAGATGCTTTGCATTGCGTCTTGCATCTAAACTCATGAATTCATAAAAACCTGTGATGGAGGGATTAGTAAAGTTTAGTAGGTCTGGGATACAAATCATATTATTCAAAGGGCTGAATTCTTGTGGGATCCTAAAGTTGTTTGAGCCAAAGTTTTTATTGTGCATTTGGTTTTTCATACAATCATATATTATCCTTCATTTGCAAAGCTGGTATATGACTCTAGGCATAGTACTATACAGCTTGTCAATTTCATAACTGCTGCTAGTTGAGTATTGGATCCAGATATCCCATTTGTCCTCTAGAAGTGATTGCAGTTCATTTCATTGGGTCTCCATAACACTGTAAAATAGGAATCTAACTCATGCTATCAGTGGAATCTCTCCATGTTTGCTACTTTCAGCTGGCTTTTAAAATGCTACTTAAATAGCTTTTAAAATGCTATTTAAAATGAACATTAAAAGACTGACTGGTAATATAATAAATACAACATTGAGAAATTCCCATTCTGTAATTCTGCATTATCATCCCTGGTTTCCAGCTGAAGAATACAGCATGAGGTTTATAGTTGACACAGTTCGTTTTTTTTACAAATCTGTGCTTGTCCTTGTCTTCAGAGGATCTGACATTTCCTGTTTAAAAAAAAAACAAGATTCAACATTTTATATTACATTCTTTGCATCTTTAGATTTGTTTTCATTTTGCAAGATCCTGCAGTGTATGTGTTTGCCTGTGTTTGCATGCACGTATGTGTTTGCGTGCTCTTTTTGAATTCTCCAATCAAGTACAATCTAGAGAGAAACTCTGTCAACTTTGCAAAATAAGATGCAGTTAATTTAAGTGGCAAACTATCCTTTAATCAGTCTCAAAATCAATTTCTCTAGGCAAAGAGGTTGTGATTCTAAAACTTTTCAACTTAAAACAACTGCACACAGTTTAAATATCCTTTATATTTAAACTATACTTAAATATAAATGGGCTATAATTCATTCAAGATTATAGAGAAAGCCACCAAGTGTATGTGTTTGGGACTGAAATACGACTTTAAATGTTATTAGAAGCTGTTACCTGGCCTGGGTCATAAGCTGCATTGATGCACGTTTCATCTTCAACAAAGCTATCTCCTTCTGGTTGGTTATCCTTCTGGTAGATGGCCAATGTTTTATCAGACCCTGTACTTGATGCCCTTTGAGAAAGAGAGACAGAATTCTAATGTGAGAAACAGTTTAAATGTCAGGGTTTTTTTTTCAGAGTTGTAATTTTACATTAGTATCAGTTTTATTACCACATTTCCCTTCCAATGTTGGCACCTCATAAAGGCCATAGTTGTTTTTTATTTCAAGACAACTTCATAGTCCTACACATAGGTCAATACTCTGGCAACTACAATGTCTCCAATAACAAAAATAACCAAAGACCAAGAATAGCAAAACACACAATTGAGGCACACTAACATAGGCAACACCTCCTAGGACAAATTCAGCTAACATCTTGGACCCGAGTGAACAGTCAGGACTTCAAAGTCTAACAAGGTTGGGCCCTGTTGAATCTCAGGGGGAGATAATTCCATAGGATAGATACCATGACAGAAAAACCTTGCCTCCTAGTCCCCTCAGCTACATAGATCATATTCAACATGAAACTAAATGTTTGTTGTCATAAGTCAACAGTCACCTGAAAATAGAATTCAGCAAGTATACTGACTTGCTGAAGTCAGGGATAGGACTGGGTTTTGAATTAGATAGCATTTAAGACTTTCAACAGACAATCTCATGTCTATTTAGTCTTCATAATGTTTGTATAATCTTCCATCTACTGGGTGGCCTACCTCCAAGCTTATAGCTTCATACTTTCTAGCAGCAAATACAGTCCTAACTAGATGAATATCTACTTAAGTAGGCCTAAAAATGCAATCGGTAGCACATGTGAAGAATCTAATCAGGCAGGATTCACTTGACTAATAAAGCAAGATAGTGCAATTTATTTTAAATGCCACCCATCCCAAATTCCTTGCAGGAAAAGTGCAATATAAACACAGTAAGCATGTATAGAATTATAAAAAGAGAGTGAGAAAGCTATGGTTAGTAGAATTACACTCTAATGTCAAACACCAATTGTCAGCCCTGGAGGCCACTTTTCTTTTGGATCTTCAGGGCTGCCACACAATTTGTGGGAAATTAGGAGGGGGGTTTGCATGGAGCTGATAGAAGTATTTAGCCATAACAACATTCTTTTTTCTGGGAGTCAAGGACGTTCAGCCTGCACCTGGAGTGGCGTGACTGGAGGCATCTCTAGTTGGGACGGTGGATTGATTGGACCATATGATGGACATGTGGTGCAGGGGAAGGGACTTCGACTTTCCTTTGGATGGGGAAAACCCAGGAGCTTTCAGATTCGGGGTTTCCCAGATGTGCCAATATGATATCTCTAATAAAATGGAACTTTGAGGAACTGCTGGCCTTGGAGTCTTGAGGAACTGCTGGCCTTGGATGGGAGGTGTTACTTGGAACCCTGACACCAACTGTTGTTAGTTCAAAAATGTTAGTCCTTCAAAGAGGAAATACAGAAAAGCAGACACTAATTTTATTATAGATCAGGTAGCAGAGAAATATATTGCATTTGCCTGTTTTCACCACTGAATACGGGTTAATTTGAAAGAAGGAAAGAGGATAACCAAACTTACCTTAGACGTGATCTTTGCCTCCTAAAGTAGATAAAGATCCCTGCAGCTCCCATAACAAGTAGTAAGACAGTAATGATACTCAAAACAATGGAACCAGCCTTAGACTTTGGTTCCTCTTTTTCGCAGTAGTCACCACTATATCCCAGCATGCAATTGCATTTTATTCTATGGTTTTCCACAGTACAGTCTCCTCTCATGTTACAGGTCTCACTGTTACAAGCATGCGACCCTAAGTTACTTTGTTTGACCCCCTGCACTAGAGAGGGTTTTTGCCATTTCCCCACTGCAGGGTGTGTATATTTTTGTCCTCTTCTTGAAGAAGGGATCTCCGTAGTGGTAGAAGTTGTACTTTTAAAGACAGTAACAGTAGTACTCTTGTATTTTGTCTGTGGTTGCACGTGCATCTTTTTAGTGACAGGTTTCTTTGTGGTGCTTTTGATGGGTGCCAGAGTTTTCTTTTCATGAAATGGTTTTGTTTGCAGTGGTGTTGTCCGAGATGGAGTTATTGCTTGGGGTTTATGGACAATGTAGTGACCTGTAAGTAGAGAACATCATTTACATACATCATTTCTGAATACAGCAGTCAAGGTTGAATGTTTTGCAGTTGAACAGAGGTTTTTAACAGAAAGAGTAACTGCAAACAAGCTGAATTCCCCCTCCCCCAAAAAACTATAATGTCTACTCAAAAGTTAGATGTAGGGCATTGGGACAGATCAGGTTAGTGGAAGGACTGCACTAATGGTTAATGGTTTTTGCTTAGATGGTACATACGAGCTCAGGGTTCTTTCAATTAAACAGTGCCACCTACTGGGTCCCAGGGAATGTGCCTAATTGTTATTGTGCCTGCCCTCTGAAACAAGATCCCACCTGAAACCTGTTGGCTCCTACCCCATTTGATGTTCTGTAAGGTGCTGAAGATCTGGTTCTTCTCCAAGGCATTTGGTTAAGGTGGATGGAACCCCTTGTTGGATGCATTTTACCTCTTTTTTTTTTCCTTACTGAGCAACTGAATCCCATCTTGTTTTGTTCTGTATTGTGTTTTTATTATTTTTAGATTGTGAACTGCCTATAGTTAGTTTGAGGGACAGGAGGCATCTAAATTTAAATAAATAAAAGCTAAGCCATCACACTTTCCTTGTCTGATAAATAAGATGTAAGGTAGCATGCAGATAACCTTTAAAAATAGGCAATGCTTGCATTTCAGCTAGTCTGTCAGACTGACCCCCAGTTCAGATGTGATCACCTTTCACTGAAGTTTATTTTCCCTTATTCTCTTTATTACCCCTTCTATAGAGACTCACAAACTCATAACACCTTACCTGACTAAATATCCAGGAAACTCTGATCATTTTTATGTAAAACTGTTATTGTTGGATCAATAAGATTGAGTTTCACTGAATGTAGCTAAATTTTGTTATACTGTCTGTAAAATTAGATAGATTTCACCATCAACTGTAACTTATTTCTATGCCTTGTTCTGTTTGGTTCTCTTCTGTTTTATTTTAATGTTTAATTTTTTGTGCTGGTCCAGGACGGTAAAAAAAATGATCTGATTTTGATTTGATCCCTTTATTCATATTATATTTGCATCACTCTATTGCTTTCTGAAAGAATTGCAGAGAACTGCATTTTAAAATATGATGCTGAATGTTGGGAAATGTTAATCCCTTGTTTATGTGGCTACAATTTCCAGGAAGAAGAACAGAAATGACTACGTAATTTAAACAAGTCACAATATGTTAGATTTGACTAATGTACTATTTCAACCATTTGATACCAAAACAAAGCAAAGCAACTTGAACTGGGAAATTTGTTGGGAAATTTAAAAATCTGATACACTAATCCCATTAATTTATGAGTAGCCATTGCTATGTAGAAACTACAGCCATTTATTGTTTCCCCAAGCTAGTCATAGGATGTGTGAATCTTACTTTGAAATGGGCACTGAATTAAAGCAGGCTATTTTATGAAATAGTCATTTATTTCCAAACCACATCTTGTAGTAAATGCACCCTTCTAACATGAATATTCTTCTCTCGCTTTTACTTTTAAAATACTGTTTCATTATATCGTCATAAATGTAGCAGGTGCTACATTACAGAAATATTGTATAAATTATTAACACACTGATGATTTAGATAATTTAAATCTTTTTTTTAAAAAAAGAAAAAAGGTCTTGTGAACAATGATTTCAAAAACGTTAATGTGGATACGCATAAGGCTGCTTAAATTATGAATCTAGAGCTGAGGGTAGCATTTGTTTGTACTAGGTAAACACCTTATTTCAGTAAATTCAATCAGCATACCCAACTTTCAGAAGTTTATGAAAAGCATTTGTGTTAAATAAACAATTGGTTTTAACATTTAGTAAAAATCAGTTTTAACAGCAGCTATCCATCCTTCGGGTATTAATGAGCTGTTTCCCAAGCATTCATCTCTGATTGTTTAAATACAGGTTTTCATACTTACAATTCAACTCATCAGATCCATCATGACAATCAAGATTTCCATCACAGACTTGTTCTTTTACAATGCATTTGCTGTTATCCGAGCAGGCTTGAAAAGGCTCTGAGCATATCATGGCTTTGATGCACACAGTATCGCGTTCTAAAATGTACCCGGTGGTGCACCAGCAGCTTCGGCCTTGTGGATTTGGTAAACAGATCTGACTGCATCCCCCATGCTTTTCTGAACAACCGTTTCTACCTAGAAACCACAAGACAAAAAATAATTGCTTCAGTTCTATTTCCCATGCATAATATGGTAAAGTAAGGAAGCATCTATTTGGCAACCTGGCTGGCATGCTGTTGACTTGAGAAGTTGACTTGGACTATCTCACCAATTTCAACAGCTGGAACAAGCCAATATATGATAGGTACTATTTTTCCAGAAGGGTCTCACTTAGCCTATGCCTAAGGGAGAGAGAGATTCTCAGTAAAAACAATGGCGGTCACATCCTTGTTCAGGATTGATGCTGAGAGAACATCCCACTTTTTGTATGCTTAAAACTTAAAACTTTTGCTTTACCAAAAACATACCAAAGAATGTTATTGTAGTCCAAATATCCCATGACAGGGGTGTCATACTTGATTTCATTGAGGGTCGCATCAGAGTTGTGTTTGACCCTAGGGGGCCATGGTGGCCGTGGCCAGGGTGAACGTGGCCAGCTTGACGTCACTCATATTGGGGGCACCTCTGGTGGCCTGAGTGCTCTGCCAGCAAAAATGGTCTCCCGGGCTCTGTTTTTGGCTGCCGTGGCCTCCTGCAACACTCTGCCAGTAAAAACGGAATTCGGGAGCCTGATTTCACTGGCAGAAGCCCAGTGACCAGTCCTTTGCTGTTTCCAGGGTGGCTCCACGGGCCAGATCTGGGCCCCAGGCCTTGCGTTTGACATCTCTGTCCTATGACTTCTCAAAGTTATAATGAACTTTACCTTGTTGGTATAGTTTGCTGTAGATCTTTATATCCACAAGTTTCAGATTTGTTTGAAACCACCAGTTTTCTACCATGTCCAGCTGACTATGCCACACCTTTATAGCATCTGTTAGGAATAAAGTTAATCAGGTTGGAGAAAATATTTTACTACTGCACAGAATGTTGCTATCGATTTACAAGATACTACATAACACTAGTATTAATATCTGACTAGAATCTGTTAATGTCTGAGCCAGTTGGGATACAATACAGGTAGTGCTTGACTTACAACCACAATTGAATCCAAAATTTCTATTAGGTGAGACAATTCTTAAGAGATTTTTGCCCCGTTTTAACACCTTTCTTGCCACAGTTGTTGAGTGAATCACTGCAGTTGTTAAGTTAGTAATGCAGTTACTAACTTCCTGGCTTCCCCATTGACTTTGCTTGTCAGAAGGTCACGAAAGCTGATCACATGACCCTGGGACACTGCAACCATCACAAAACTAAGTCAGTTGCCATGGAGCAGCTACATTTTGACCATGTGACCACGAGGATGCTGCAACAATTGAAGTGTGAAAAATGGTCATAAGTCATGTTTTTCAATGTCGTCGTAATTTTGAATGGTCACTAAACTAACTGTTGTAAGTTGAGGACTACCTGTATCATAATACATTATAATAGTCTAATAACTAGACTGAACACTGCAGGAATACTTGCCAATAATATATTAATATAGTTGGAGGCAAGTCTTCAATCTGAACTCAAAGTATTTTTTCTGCAAGTATTGACATAAAAACCTGACATCTGGTTCCCTTGATTCTATGATATGTCATTATTCTGAGTCAAGTAAATGACCCAAGTGACACACAGCTTAATATATTATGATTGAGCCGCGGTGGCACAGTGGTTAGAATGCAGTACTGCAGGCCTCTTCAGTTGACTGCCAGCTGCCTGCAATTTGGCAGTTTGAATCTCATCAGGCTCAAGGTTGATTCAGTCTTCCATCCTTCCGAGGTGGGTAAAATGTTGGGGGCAATATGCTGACTCTGCAAGCCACTTAGAGATAGCTGTAAAGCACCGTGAAGCAGTATAATAAGTCTTAAGTGCTATTGCTATCTGGGACACAGTGCTTGCCCTTTCCTTGGGAATGTCCTATAGCTGTGATGGTGAGTCTATGGCACGCCTACCACAGGTGGCACACGGAGCCATATCAGTGGGCATCTGAGCATTGCCCTAGCTCTGGCGCGCTGACCAGCTGATTTTCAGCCCTTCTGGTGCCACCGGAAGTCAGCAAACAGGCCATTTCCACTCTCCGAAGGGCCTCTGTGGGGTGGGGCCTACCGGGCCCACCGTGCCATTGCATGCCAAAAGTGGTGGGAGCATGGGAGGTTCATGCCTGCATGCATGAGGTGTATTGAATTATGGATATGGGCATGCGCACGCCCCCCCGCCGTGCTCCCCCTGCTTTTGGTACACAACGGCAAAAAGGTTAGCCATCACTGTCCTATAGGGTTTGTCTAATTCAAGCCTGCTTACGATTGCGTGCTGCTGTTGTCCAGAACATCATTCCATCCCCTATTGTGAAGAGCTTAAGGCCATGTATTCCTCTCCAAATGAGTCTGTGCCCGGAGCCATCTAGACGAATGCTTTCCACAGAACCTTTTGCTATAGGAAATAGAGCCTAGTCAGAAAAGTTCGATAATACAATGTGAAAAAGGAATTGCAAAGACATTTGATCATAATGAAATAGATACCCTGTTATCTCTGGTAATCCTTTATGGACTTTTCTTGAAATAGGACTGAAATTATGAGGGTTTTTAATGGATTTGTTTTATAGATAAAAGAGATAGGATATGGGAAGAAGACATCATTTGTTGCATTTTAAAAGGGGATAAGGGGATAAGTTACTTAAATTGTGAGGAATGTGAGAAGTAGTTTTTTATATTTGCCTTCTTTATTGCATTTTTATTTTCTATTTCTCTATTTTTTTCCTTTCTCCCTTTTCTTTTTTTGTACCTTTTATTATTTTTTGCTGTTTGTATTAGTTTTTATTATTTTAATTATAATGCTTAATAAAATTACTATTAAAAAAGAAGAACATGTACTAGTCCTAGTATGACCAGTTTTTTCATATGCTAGGAAAATAAGCTGAACCCAGAGAATTTGATCAACATGTTAGACTGCTTACCTTGGTCAGCCCAATACAGCCAAGTGCCAGCATCCACTATTGTTAAACCAACAGGAATCAGGGATCTTTTCCAGAGTATTCTCCGCCTACTCCCATCCATAGCAGCACATTCTATTGTGGGATCAGGTATGCCATGTTCACCACCTAAATCCACAATGCACATGGATGCAGTTGGGGGATGCACCACCACAGTGGTTGGGTTGTAAAGACCATCACTAAGTACCACGTGCCTATATTTGCCTTCTGATGCTGTCACTTGGACAGACGGATATTTATTGTCAATCCAATAGATGTTGGCACTTAGCCAATCAAGTGCAAGTGATATCACAGTGCCCTCAACTGGCAGAATCTTCTTCAAAGACGCTCTTCCAGCATCTTTAATAGCCAGGACTTTTATGAAGTTGTCATTTAAGTCTGAGAAATACAAAGCAGTACTGCGTACAGAGTAGTCTACAGCCATCAGGTGAGTTACATTAGTCAAGGGGAGAGTGCTGTGCTCAGGAAGAGCCGTCTGCCCAGCTGTGGAACGCAGTTTTTTCAGGTAGACCTAGAGTTCAATATTAGAAACAACATTGATATATTTTCAGTTTACAAGGAGCTATCTGCATTCAGCAATCTGCTCTAAGACAATTCTATCATAACAGAAGCCTAGGACTGCTGAAGCCCATTCAGCTTTTGCTACCTTGAGCAATGCTAAATGAAAATACTATACAACAGCTTCCATTTATCTCTGCAACACTTTGACTACAAAGGGTGAAGTATCACTTTCCAACAGTATTTCAATAAGATGTAAAAAAAAAGTGGCTAACTTTTGGAGTCACTCTTTTTAGAAAGGTGTGTGTTTGTGTGTGTTCTCAGGAGAGCTCTGTAAAAAATAACATGCAGTCAACAGCATTTACTTGTTACTGAGGAAAATCCAGATGGAAGCCACTTTGCTGTGCCACCCAATTAAACAGCTGTAAGAACACTGCATTTGGGCAACTTGATTTGCAGCTACCTTATTCTCTTTACTATCCAGTTGAAAGCAATACCTGGGTAACATCTGTCTGTGCAACCAGTAACATGAATGCTGACTCCTTTAATGGAATGCAGGTCTTTCCATCACTTGATAGCACAAATTCAAGTGGGCAATGGCAGCTTCCTCTTTTGCTGGGGCTTAAGAGACACAAATGCGAACATCCAACTTCTATACATGGATTAGGGGCTGCTGGCTGCAGAACTTCATGCATCACCTAAAAGCCAAATTTCAAGAGCATGAGAATGTTACACTAGGAGTTTCAGGGCATCTCTATTATGCACTTTGTATGTTCCTTCTCAAAAATTATTAAAGGAATGCACACTGTGTATACTATATTCCATTATTTTCATCCACCGTCCACTTGCATCAACATGGCAAAAGTCTGAGAGCTTCAAAAA
Organism: Masticophis lateralis; assembly: GCA_030761175.1. NCBI lineage: Eukaryota > Metazoa > Chordata > Lepidosauria > Squamata > Colubridae > Masticophis > Masticophis lateralis. Next base: position 184,399,242 of record JAUDYJ010000002.1, on the reverse strand, counting down.
AGCAGTCAATCTACTTCATGACTGACTGTTTTCTTTCAGTTGATAGGACTCTTAGATCTGTCTCCAAATCTATAACTAGTATGTTACTACCGTATTTTTCGGAGTATAAAACGCACCGGAGTATAAGACACACCTTAGTTTTTGGGGAGGAAAATAAGAAAAAAGCTGATTGGCAGGTGGATCGACTTCCCTGAATACCCCCAATCAGCTGTTCCCAGAGGTGAATTTTAGCAACAGGTTCCTTGGTTGTGAACCTTGCTTTTTTTTTTGCTTTTTTTTTTCCTGCCTCTGAAACTTCTGAAACTCTGTTTCAGAAAAAACTTTTTTTCCTGCCTCTGAAAGCCTCCAAAACAGCTTCAGAAAAAAAGCCTCTGAAGCTCTGTTTGTGGGCTTCTTTTCTGATGCTTTTTTTCAGCCTCTGAAACCTCCGTTTGAGAAGCTGGGTGGGGCTACATTCGAGTAAGACGCACTCAGATTTTCATCCTCTTTTTTGGGGGTAAAAGGTGAATCTTATACTCTGAAAAATATGGTATTTTCTTTCTCATCTTTCAATTTTCAGAGCCATACCACAGGAAAGACCATTGATAACAAAGATTTTTTTTAAAAGGCCAAGCAATATCATTCAAATATCCTTATTCTTCATGATTTTATATAAATTTGCCATAGTCTTTTTTCCTACCATCTTTATGAGTCCAAGAAAACAAAACAATGTTATCACCTTCACTTCTTTGCCTGCCATCAAGTGTCTGATCACTAAAACATACTGGTTGACATTACCTTTGCCTTCTTAATGTTCAATATCAACCAACTTCCCCTCCTCCCCATTTATCCCCTATGAAGGGAGACTGAGCAAAAGAAATAATCCAGTTCTATTAATAGAGGAGAAATCTCTGAAATAAAAAGAGTTGAATGAAAGAACGTAAGATCTATGAAAGATCCCATTCGTTTTAGAAATACAGGTAGTCCTTATCTTATAATCACAATTGAGTCCAAAATTTTTGTGGCTAAGTGAGACATTTGTTAAGTGAATTTTGCCCCATTTTACGAACTTTCTTGCATATAACTTAGGGGCCTTTGGAGACTTCATTGCCTTTATATCTCTGGGAACATTATTGTTGATCATTGAACTAACCAGCCAGGCTATCATCACAATAACCTTTGCCAACTATATTGTGCAGCCAGTCTTCCCTTCTTGCCAGCCTCCGTACATTGCTTGCTGTCTTATCGCCTCTGCTTGTGTATGAATATACCTTGCATTATTCCTTACTACTACCAGATAAACCTTATTTTAGTAACCCAGGCCTCCTGCAAAAATCCCTAAGTTTGGAATTATTGTAATATTTTTAGGGCAACTAGCTTAGCAAGAAATATCTAAGTTAGGAACTTCTGCTAGAATAAAGGAGGTGTGTAAGGCTTTTTTCCTTAGTATAGCTTAGAGGTGGTTTTCTTCTGACTTTCAATTAGGGCAACAAATTAGGGTCTATTTATGACAAATCGCCATGGCCAACTTGCCATGGCCAACCACAAGACAATTCGTCATGGCCAAATCACTGTGGGACAATTTGCATAACAGAACAAGAGTTACGCTAATATCAAAGAAATGGTGGAATATAATAACTAAAGAACAGATGCAAAAGGAGGAACAAAATGAAATGTGAATGACAACATTTAAAATAATTTTTATTTATTTTAAATAATTAAATTGAATTGTTAAATTGTCCTGAGGCAATTTATCCCGTGGCAAGTTGGTGGTGGTGAATTATCCCACAGCAAGTTGGTCATGGTCAGTTGGCCGCAGTGAGTTGGCCATGGAGAGTTGGCAGTGATAAGGTGGCTGTAGCAAGTTAGCTGTGTTGAGTTGTCCCATTCCAAACCAATTATGCTATGACCAACAGTCACAGCATAATTTTTCCTATAAATGCTTTATTCTTGGTCAAAATTCTATTATCAGTTACAATACTGATCAGTATTGATGCAGCCTTAGTCTGACAAGATATGAGGCTTGGCTCATAGAGATGCTAATATTTGAAGATTCAAGGCAAATAAACTTGCCTTAACATTTATTTATTCCAAGCTAGAAACATTCCCTTGGCAAAGTAAAATAAAAATAGGTACTTGCTCTAGTATCAAACTTTCCATAATGTGTACTATTTATGTGATACCTTTAGTCCATATGGCTGTCCATGACTCTTTAGGAGAACTGTTCTATTTTTGGCTGTCCTTTTGTCTATCTTCTGTATTATCCTTGTTTGCATGTCAGACCAATAGATATAGTCTTCAAAGATACTCACTGAGAAGGGACTATGTATCTCATCCAGCTGAAAAATCTGAGAGAAAAATATTGTTGTTAAGAGATCCATCACAGCTCAGGGACTGAGATCTTATTTTCAGACAAATAAAAAGATCCGAAAGTCAGACACATTCCCACATTTATTTCTACAGCTCTGGTTAGATATGGAATTCTGAAACAACATAGAATGCTACCAAGAGAAGAGTAAGATTACTCTTACTCTTATCAGAACATTATCAGAAATGATTCTTTCCTGTAAAACAAGCAACTCGAATAAATTCTTGCCTGCTTCCAGCTTAGTCAAGTTTATGTACAGTAGGCAATACCTTCATATTGCTACCATCCAAAAAGGCTGAGCCAATGGAGTGAGACTTGTCATCAGACCAGAAAATTCTCCAGCTCAAGAAGTCAATGGCTATGCTTGTGGGCCAACCAATTCCATTAGCAATTAGCACTTCTTTATTACTTCCATCCATCCCTGCTTTCTTGATTTTGGGTTCAATGCTTATTTCACACCAGTACATAAATCTAGGAAAGAGAAGATAACATTATATATTTTTATAGAATGGAATTCAAATCACCACTAACCTTGGTGGTCTTCACTGTGTATTGTCTTTAGGGTACCAGACAAGGTATTCCACTGGTATCTCAGATGTTTTCAATTTGAAGGAATATTAGCGTCAGAATTCTTTTGGCTAATGTCTCTTCTTTGGAATTTGAAGTTAGATCACCACTATCTTTCTATCCAATCATGTATCAGATCTACAGTTTCAGCACAATTATGGCATCATATATCTCAGCTCCCATTAAGCATGGAGCTTGGGGGAAGGTGGACTACTCTGTTAAAGTTTAATACATCTGAGGTCTAAGCCTAACCATTCAGACCACGTGGGTCATTTCATTTGCATTTAAATAGTATTAAAGTCAAACTAAATAAAAATTTATTTATTATTTTGCATCCTAATAGGCTGCACCCAATAGGCAGTAGAACAACTGTTACATAGCAGGCCAAATAAATTTCATGATCAAAACATCAAAATCTGTGAACAGTCTTGCCTTTGATTTTTAAATTTTGTATCTACTGTGGTTAATATTTGAATATTTATCACTTTTATTGTTAATTGCCCAGAATTGCTTTGCAAAGTGAAATGGGCAGCATATAAATTTAATAAATAATAAATAAATCAAGCAGAATCACTAGAGTTGTACTCCTAGTTTCTTCTCTCTAAAAATATCCATTTGCCTTATCAATTATGATTCAATCACACAATTGGATAGACCTGATCACACATCAACATGAACCCAGCCAATGTTTCCACCCTCTGGAATATCTTCCCTAAAAAGACAACATTAGTGACTTAATAAAAGTATATCATTGTGGACAGACTATCCATCTCATTTCTGAGATCTATTTCTAATTCTTTTGAACCATTCTGACAAGCCCAAACTTTGCACAAGCAAAATATAAAAGACTTACCCATCCAGTGGGTGGAGAGCTAATGACCGTGGTTGCTCCAGATCCTCAAGAACCACCGTATAGACAGGCTTTCCTTTCCAAGTGCTATTTAACCATATAGCCAAGATCTGTCCTGAGGTACCATCAGTCCAGTAAAGATTCCTTCCTAACCAGTCCACTGCTATACTGTCAGATTTGATGCCTGTAATCAGATGTTTGAAATAACAGAAATGAATCTACACAAGTTTCCAACCTATCACAAAAGCTAGGATCTCAGTGCCAAAAAATAAAATATTTTTTTCAAAAAATTAATTAGCACGTATTCCAACTTTCAAAATAAGCAAATATATTTTTGCTTTTATCTGCAGATCTCTGGTGATAAATAGCTAAGATTTACAAATGTTTGAACAGGAAATATCAGCCGACATCTCCTATTTAGTAAGTAATTACAAAAGCAGAATTTCATTACAAATTATTTTTTGAACAGCCATATAAGAGAAAAGACATCCTGTTCAGAGGTTTTCAAGCAGAGTACCTCTGGTTTAAGGCTGAACAGTTACAACTTAGCTCCAGGTAGGATTGTTTATTGTTAACGGTGCTTGAAATCCATCTTCTTAGACAATTCTCAAAAATACTCTTACTTGACCAATACTCATAAAAGGATACTTTTTTAGGGGCCAGTTCTGCTGTTACTGTCCCTCTACATTAGTGTACACTGGAGGAGCCTTTACATTTATAGATTAGAAGCTGCAGATTTCAACAATCACCCATTCTACGGCAAGATTTTTGGCCTTCTGAGTAATTGTCCCAGGTGACACATCATCTTCCTTTGCCATTCATGAGGGACTTCAGTAGGATAACCTCATCTGTGATATGAGACTTTGTTAACTTGTATGTTTTCTTCCCGGAGAAACTTAATGAAATCTTTCCTTCAGTTTATCAGCTAAAACTTGTAGGCAGGATTAGATCTCTGAACCCACCTGGCATTGCTGTTTCTCAAAGTTATTTTGTTATACTGTTAAAAGTATCAGTTTAGAAATACGAGCACTCAATTTTTCCTTAGCTTTTTCCTTTTCAATATAAGTGGATTTGAATTTCACCTTGTCTCAAGTGAACCTGTGCATGTTGAGAGTGCGAGTCAGCTTCATTGTCAAATATGAGTTCTACCAATAGTTTAACTTGCCAAAGTTACAATAAATATTAGTTTTGTCCTAAGCCACTAATTTTTTAAAAACTGTCCAAACATCTGAAAATATATTAAGACCCACCTTTTATTAGAGTTCCCTTTTCCTTGGTTTTCATATCAATCCACTTAATACTTTCTGCATTGAGATTCATCCAAAACACTGTCTGTGATACAAAATCGTAGTCAATAGAAAAGATAATGACGTCATGATCAACTCTCAAGATAACATCCTCCTTCATGGTCCTTAATCCGAATACGAGTAAATCAAACTGAACTGCAACTAGCAATGATGGCTCGGAACCTATGGCAAAGACAAAACTAGTTACTTTCCATGCAAAATATGTATAAATTGCAACCTCCCAACTATGTAAGTTAAGGGAGAAGATATAGAAAATGCTTTAACAAGTCACCTTTTAATGAGCGATGATGTTCATTCTTCCATTCTATTCTTTGTTTTCTATTATTTAACACCGCACTCAAATTTAGACACAACAAATATAGACACAACACAGAAAGATTCCAAAACCATTTGAGACAAACTTCAAAATATTTCACTACAGGCCAGATGGTGGGTTTCCTTGTTTTTGCTGATAAGAACAGAGGCTATTAACCAAATAATGGAAGACTTCCAACATCATTCTTGAAAAATAGTGGATACCTTTGACGATTAGTCTGAAGAGGCAATCCTAAAAAATAAAAACATGGGAAAACTGCGCAACTCCCATGATTTTTGTTTATTTTTGGTTGACTTTTTATTTTACGGAAAACCTCACCTCTCTTAAATTCAGGCTTGTCTTCTGCTTAAGATACTATTTTGCTCTAGGGAACTAGTCATACTTAATTCTTTGCCTCTCAGGTTTTCTCCAGAAAGCTTCTAAAGTCATTTCATGCTGAACGCTACTTGCCACTCAGCCCTATCAAGACATTGCTAAAGGTGCAGGGAAGGGGCATTGTTCCTAGTGCAAGCATATTACTGGCTGCAGAATGGCTGCTAATTCTCATTGCTCTGAGGTCTGAGTTATAGAAAAACTTATTGCTTTTGCTGATGTTCCTGCAAGTTAGATCATTTGTGGGCCTAGGACAGTGATGGCAAATCTTTTTGGTACCGAGTGCCCAAACCGGAATGTGTATGCACGGGTGTGCATGCCAGCCACCTGGTCTTCAGGTTTTCTGTGTGTGCATGTGCACATGCCAGCTAGTCTTTGCACTTGCTGGAGCACTGGAAACCCAAAGACCAGGTGGCTCGCACGGGCATGTGCACTGGCCAAGCTGGTCTTCAGGTTTCCGGGGTTCCGGCACGTGCAAAGATGCGTGCCGGAAACCATAAGAGCAGCTGGTGATGGCGCACATACCCACATAGAGGGCTCTGCATGCCATCTCTGACATGTATGCCATAGGTTCGCCATCACGGGCCTAGGATTTCAAATGGCAAAGTGATCCAAGTTTCTATATTTTCCTAGGGCAGGATATGAAATGACACAGAACTGAGTGTCCCTTTTTCTTCCTATCTTAGAATCGATTTGTTTTGAACATTTCAAACTCAAAATGTTTTGCACGTATGTTAATGTGCTTGAGCTTTGGAAATTCAAATAGGATTTATTGCAGAATCAAAACACTAAGCAACTATTTACTTTGCCCAAAGTATTTATATTTCATTATGAATGCATTCTTTTAACTTTGTCAGGTTTTTCTTCCTGAACTACCACAGTAGCTGCAATCTTAGCAGGGAAGGCAGCCTTTAGTTGGATGAGATCCCCATACAGCACGATCAGGGGTTCCTAATCCTTTTGCCATCACACCATCCTTTTGTGTAATCCTAATGTATACACTCCCCTAAAAATCCAAGCACCAAAATGAACACAAACGAACAAGGGAAACAATACAGTGAAACTTTGGAAAAAGTGGATTTATTGTAACAATATAACTAAAATATTCTTTAGACCTCGACTGAATGTGGTACCTTCCCAAGGAAAGGAACCCACAGAGTTTGGGAAACCCTGATCTAAGAAGTTAGAAGTCTTTATCCACCTAAAGGTAAAGGTTCCCCCTGTCCAGTTGGGTCCAAGACTCTAGGGGATAGTACTCATCTCCATTTTTTACCTAAGGGAGTCAGTGTCATCTGAAGACATTTCCATGGTCACATGGCCAGAATGACTATACACTGTAGTGCACAGAATGCTGTTACCTTTCCACCAATGTGGTATCTATTTATCTAGTTGAATTGTCATGCTCTCAAACTGTTAGATAGGCAGGAGCTGGGGCAAGTAACAGGAGCTCACCCCATTGCGCGGCGCTCGGGTCTCAAACTCAGGCACCAGCCAAGCTTTCGCACCCCGCTTCTTATCCACCTAACAGCTCTCATACCTCTCAATACACCCCTCCAGCTTAATAGTACAAAGTCAAAGGAACTTATTTCAAGGCTTCTTACCCAGAATGCAAAGCTTTCTATGTTACATTTGACTTCAAAAAAAGTTTACAAGTTCACTAAATTTGAATCATATAGATAATCAGTGGAAAGGCAATCAGTGGACGGGAAGAATCTTACCAAGTACTTTACATGTGTGGTCATCAGGCTCCAGTAAATATCCAGGGTGGCATGTGCAGTAGTAACTGCCTTCTGTATTGACACAGGTCTGGCCACATTTATCAACTGCCAACTCTTTGCATTCATTGATGTCTTTGCAAGAGTGCCCATCACTTCTTAGCTTGAACCCCTCATTGCAAGCGCATTGCTGAAAATTAGAAAACAGACATTATTATTTATGTAAATTTTCACAACTTCTCTTTCTCCTCACTCTGCACTCCAAGGGTTGCTTGCTGGAAACAGAGTCCAAATTCAAATTCAGATTTAATTTGCAAGTATGCACTTGAGTAATACTTTTGAAGGCATTGGAGGTTTTTTTCCCAAATTTTTTTTACTAAAGAATTTTTTTTACAAAGTAAAACAATTCAAGTTTAAAGAAAAAAGGGGAAAGTGATAATAGAAATGAAAGAAAGATCAAGGAAAGAAAGAAAAAGAACAAAAGATATAAAGAGGTGGCTTCCAGTTTTCTTTACAAAAGTTACAAATGCATTTATATTTATCCTCCTGCTCTAAGGAAGGGGTGTCCAACCTTGGCAATGTTAATTTTATTGACTGGGGGAATTCTGGGAGTTTAAGTCCACATGTCTTAAAGTTGCCAAGGTTGGACACCCCTACTGTAAGATTACATTGTGGCTCTCCTTTCCACACTTTCAATCTGCTTGCATTGCTTGATGCTGCTTTTATGACTTAAAGAGTAATCATCTCACCAGGATTATCTATCAGTAACTGCTTCGAGTTCTTGTCAAATTATGATTAGGTCATCAACAAGATAATTTAACTCCCGAAGCTTTTCTGGTCTCTATTTCTTTCTCACGTTTTTCCAAATATCAGGGACTTCAACAACTCTTGCCTTTGTATTGCTTGTTCAAAATGTTTTAGTTGTAGTTTAGTTACCAACACTTCCAATGAACAGTCTATTTTCTTTTTCCTAGTTTTAGATTATTGGTTCTCACAATCCAGGTTATTCTCAGACATGGCCTCCAGAACCAGAGTTTGAAAGCAATTTAGCTTAAGATGACAAAGCCTATTGCTATAATAGTAACAATGTCTCCATATTGTATTATTATTTGAGAATGGCCATCTATTTTTCCTATTCTAAAAGAATTGTAGAGTACAGCCTAGGAAGAAGCAAATCTCCTTGACCTTAACCCATTGTTTTGCTTCTACAATACATTCAGTTTAAAATATACATGTTGTCCATATTTAAACAGTAACATCATCAACATTCTAATGCTGGTCTTTACTTACAGGGCCACTAGGAGACTTGTAACAAATGTGAGCACATGATTTTTGGCATGGCATGGCACAATATTTGCCTTCATCCACTCCATCTTGGCAGTCAGATTTCCCATTGCAGACCAAAGTGTAATTGATACAGGTATTACCACACTGAAATTCATAGCTATGGCATTTCCTGGGCCTACCTGGAAAAACAAAGAGGATTTCAAGATTCTAGTTTTAGTGCAATTATAAATAAAATGACCATTGAAATCTAATGAAGCATAAGCCAAATTCAATATCTTTTCATTTGATTGATCTGGAATGGGGTAGGTAAGAAGAACATAAGTCAATAAAGAACTTGAAGAAAAATGTGGAACTTTGCTGTTATAGATGTTGACAGAAGCAAGAATGCTACATGCATAAAAACAGAAAGATACCCTAATTCCCACAATGGAAGACTGATGGAATTAGCAGAGATGGCCAAATTAACTGCTTTAATCAAAGAAAATGATACATCCAATGTTGCTTCTGCTTGGAAACCACATCTAGATTTTGTGCTTGAGATAGAAAAAAATGAAACTTTGACTTTGGGATTTGCTGATCAGACAAATTTGCTATAGAAATAACTAATACATATTAAGTGTGCAAAAGTAAAAAGTTGAGGCTGTAATGTTATTTTTATTCTATGCAGAAAAGAGTCAGAAGTTAATGTTGCTCCCTTTCCCCTTTAACCAACACTTCTCTCTCTCTCTTTTTTCCCCTTCCCTCTTTGCCCACTATTTTCATTTTCATTTATATTTTATACTTTGATGATTTTAATAAAGTTATATTAAAAAAGGAGAACATGACCTCAACTAGCTGGCAAGGACAAATGGAAATAAATGGCAGCGGCAGAAGGATAGTGAGCATGGGGTTCCCCTATAAATTTCAACTCCACAAGACATTAAACCAAACATTTAAAGGCTAACATAGGACTGCTACCATTGTAACTTGGCTCTTGTGCAGAACTTCCCTCTGTTAAGCTAATGCTTCATAAGAAAGTCAGAACACACACACCCCCTCCCAATTTCAAAAAATAGGACTATTGCACCAACTACCAGGATGAAGAAAGTTTACATACATCCAATCTCATCAGTCCCGTCTTTGCAGTCACGTTTCCCATCACAATTCCATTGATCTGGGATGCATTCTAATGAGTCGTGACATTGCCACTGATGGGCACCACAATGTTTCCTTGGAAATCCACAGTCCTGTAAAAACCAATCAATCAATCCCTCCATCAAGATCTGCTGCTGTACAACAATGAAACATTTGAAATACTTGGGAGACTCGAGATGGTATAGGTGTTCCTGCTTGAGCAGGAGGCTGGATGAGAAGACCTCCAAGGTCCCTTCCAGCTTTATTCTATTCTTCTTGCCTGCTGGCAAGGTCAGACTGACTTGGCTTGGAGATGTTATATTGCTGCAGAAAAAATACTATCTGAGCCGTGACACTTTACAGAGAACTTGGGGGAAATGAAAGCAGGCACTATTGAGAAGAAACCTGAAAAATGGTTTCTGTGGGGGGCAGGCAGCTGCTTGCTTCTGCCTTCTGATTTGCTGAAAAGTTGCCTATACATACTGCATATCTTTAGAAAGAAGTATCTTAACATCTTTGTAGCAATTCAGGGACATTTGGTGACCATGAAAGGGAATATGCCGTGTACTAGCAGGGACTGAAACTTTCAGTCTTAACAAAAGTTATACATCTTGAAAAGTATTCAGAAATAAGCATCACATTTTTTTTTCTTTTCAACATCCTGTAATCCCTTGTATTGGGATGGAGCCGGGGCGACTGGATGGAGCTGAGCATTTACTGGCCAGATGCCCTTCCTGATGCCACATGGAGTTCACAGCAGATATTTTTTCTTTGTGCCCTGACAGAGAAACATCTGCTGCTGCGCCTATGATTGAACCTTCAGCCTCCTCAGGGTGAGGCAATAGTCTTAATCTCTAGGTCACCACACTGCTCAAGCATCACACAATTAAGGTTACTTAATTTTTAATTAAGGCAACGACTGTAATGGGGTGCCCCAGTAGTTTATTCCAGCTGCTGAGTGGTTGAGATGGCACCATATTGTCCTGTTTATCCCAAAGGGACAGCTAGCTTACTTTAGAGTTTTCATAAGCTAAGTGAAGCTGATTAAATGGCCCACTTCATGGTACAAGGAAATAGACTAGCCATTTGTACCTGCTCATCTGACCCATCTTTGCAATCAAGATCCCCATCACAGAGCCATTGCTTTAGGATGCATTCTCCACTTTCATGGCATTTGATTTCATTATTGTAGCAGTTCACTTGTTTGGAGACTGGGCAGTCTTCTTCGTCGGAATGGTCCTTGCAGTTGTAATTTCCATCACAGTGCAAGAAATAAGAAATACACTGCCCGGTTTTACACTGGAAGTTCAGGTCACCACATTTGATCTCAGCTGCAAGCAGATAATAATGTTTAACCTTCCCTTATTTCATGCCCCCACCCCAAAAACTTACCCAGACAGCATGAATCAATTAGTAAGTGATAATAGCTTTAAAACCTTTCAAGAGTTTATAAAAGGAATGCTATTTAACTTACATGGTAGAAGAGTAATACATGGAGCAAAAGATTTATGTTCCCTGTTTGACCATAACATTGTAATACCATGTTTCCCTGTCTTATTTTTTAAAAAATTGCCACCAAAAAAGACACTAGGTCTTATTTTGGGGGGATGTTGTTCACTGACTCACCTCATTTGCGTGCATCGCCCCCTGCCTCCTTTTTGCTGTCAGAGGCCTAACCCAACCCTAACCCTGCTCTAAGATCACAGACTGCCTTGTGGAAACCACATTTTCCTAGTTATATGAGTGCAGAACAAGAGTTAGGAAGCCACTAGTCTCAGCCATAAAAGAGTCACAATTATTAGAACGGAGGTGGTGTCTGCTTAAGGGTTCCCCAAGCCCTTTGTTAAGTTCAAAATGTGGTTTCCACAAGGCAGTCTGTGATTGTAGAGCAGGTAGCTTGGTGAGGAGTTTTTCGTTTCTTATTTTGCTTTTATGGCCTATATCCCCCTGCAAATAGCTGAGGGAAAATATTTGGTAGAGATGGTATGTATGGTGCGGTTAGAAACCAGGAGACTGTGAGTTCTAGTCCCACCTTAGGCTTGAATCAAGCTGGATGGCTTTGGGCCAGTCACTGTCTCTCAGCCTTAGGATGTAATCAATGGCAAATCAGTTCTGAAATCTTGCCAAACAACAACAAAAACATGTGAGAACTAGTCCCAATAGACTCCAGGAGTCAACACTGACTTAGGGGCACCAAAATAAAAAAAAAAAACACGAGACAGGAAAGGCTGTCTTCACTGTGTATAAGTAAGAACCTGATATGGGAAAAGGGCTTCCTCCAGAAATCTGAGTCCTGAGAAATTTTGACAATGTAAGTCAATGTCACCAGTTTAAGTTTGGCTCAGAAAAACATATACAACCAATATAACTCTTTGAAACTTCGGACTAACTGTAGCTTATTGTTTATTTCTTTTTCCCAAAGCATCCCAAATAGAGACCATTACCATAATCTAGTGAGGAGGTTATTAGGTAGAGTCGCTCACCTTGTTGGGACTCTATGTTAATTAGCCTACCTCAAAGCTTGATTGCCTCCAGCCACTGACCCGCCCCCACAAGTTTTCATCTGATTCAATGACAAGGAGAAATAGAAATGGATATCGCTAGCATTTATGTTGCAATTGCCCCAACCCCCTAATCATTTAGCCAAATAGCTTCAAATGTATTTCAAAGAATTTCCTGTTTATTCCAGCTACAACCTGCCTAGAAAACCAATAATCTAAAAACCGGTTGTTCCTTCTTAGATATCTGTCTTTCTGCACTGGCTTACCACAGTTTTTTTCATCTGCCTCATCAAGGCAGTCTGGGTTTCCATCACATAACCAACTCTCTGGCATACAGCGAGTGTTGTCATCACAATGTAAAGCGCAGAGGGCTGTTGGCGTCCAGCAGTTAAATTCATCAGAGCCATCAAAGCAATGTTGTATCCCATCACAGTGGTACTTCTCATTTATACATCTGTGGTCACTCTGGCACTGGAAGACTCCTTTAAGAGACACATTACAATAAGCCCTATACTTAGGCACTTAGTTACATATTTGCAGGTTCCTTTTTTTCCTATTAAGCTGATTTCAGCATAGACTATTTACAATGCCACTTGCCATGTTCAGTAAGAGCAGATTTTAATTTTTTACATAAGTCTGGCCTTGATGCAGACTTAGCCACACTTATCAATATTATCTATTTCATTAGGTTAAGAGTTGCTCTGTCTGCTCTTATAGTGCATGTGATGCTGTATTTGTTTTATTTAATTGCTACTTGGCTTAGGTCATTCCCCATTCACTAGACTTCTGGCAGTCCACATGCAAATTCCCAAACAACAATAACAACAACAAAAACAAAAAAGTTAAAATTAACAATAATATTAACACCAAGTAGTCAAATAACAGGTAACTCCCAAATATGTGGTGAAAAAGGACAATTCTCATCACCTTCTTACAAATCAAAAGTGTGGGAAACATCCAAAGGGAGCAACCATTCCCAAGAGCTGAATAAATACAGACCAAGACCTCACTAATGCCTTACTAAGAGGGAATCCAAAACATCCTTTTGCAGGTTAATTGCACAAGATGGACAGATTCTAACCAGAAAAAATGGTCCCCCAATACCCTGGATCCAGGTCAAAATGTTGAATTGCATTTGAAACACACAGGCAGCCAATGGCAGTGCCTATTTTTTATTCTCTAAGTCACCAGCTGCAGGTAAAATGCCTAGAACAAAACTGATAAAAATAACAGAAGCCCACTTTGCTCAAATGTTTGGTGTCCAAACTATGAGAACTTAGTACCTGGGTTATTACAGAACAGGGAACAGTCCTCTTCATCAGATCCATCCGAACAATCTTGGTCCCCATCACAAACGTATTCGTGGGGAACACACTCTTTTCCGTTCGTGCAAAGCACTTCTGCCCATCTACAGACCAGACGTGCCACAACTTCGGCCTTTGTAGTAAATGCAGTATGTAGAACAATAGGTGCCATTGCTGAGGTGGTAGATGTAGTCCTGGGCACGACTGTCATCAATTTTGTCTGTGGAACTGCTCTAGTCGTAGTATGAGGCAATCTAACAGTTGGATTTGAGACAGGAACCACTTGTGTTACAGCTAAAAAAGTTGAATTGCAGATAAAAAGGTTAACTTCACAGCTCTTTGTGTGTTCATGTATTTATACAGCACTATAGTTCTTGCATTTGATAACAATTTTTTTTCTTTTCTATGGAAAAATGGACTAGTTGCCTAAAAACTCAGGAAAGTTCAACCACTATGGGGGTCATATCATCCCTTGAGTATTTCAATCCACCTCAAAAGATTGAAAGGTGTTACCAGCCTTCACATTAGAATGAAAATGTTTTACCTATATTTTTAAGGATCAATCATTTAAAAGAAAAAGAACCTACTTTGCTTTCTCTTATTTAAAATGTGCTGTAGAACTAAAACATTACATTTACTGTAAAGTAGATTACATAAGGATACTGCATATCAAATAAATTAAGCAAAATCAAAACATTCTACACACTAAGTGAAGAGAGTCCTTGGTTTTAGGATTGTGAACCAATTATCCAATCTACTTTTATAGCAGAGTTCTACAGCACAGCAATAAGAGTTTTTAGCTGTCAGTGTACACAATTTTAATTATTACTAAATTATTATTCCTAAAAAGTTAGTAAAAGTTAAGAGATTATTCATAGCTGTGCGGGTCTGGATGGGGAGAAACAGGCTTTGACTCAACCCCTCCAAGACCGAGTGGCTGTGGCTGCCGGCGTCCCGATATAGCCAACTGACTCCATCGTTGGTTATTGGGGGCGAATCATTGGCCCCCATGGAAAGGGTACGCAACTTGGGCGTCCTCCTGGACCCACGGCTGTCTTTAGAGGATCATACGACAGCTGTGGCCAGGGGGGCTTTCTATCAGGTTCGCCTGATACGCCAGTTGCGGCCCTTTCTAGATCGGGACTCCCTACGCACAGTCACTCAGGCGCTCGTCATGTCTCACTTGGACTACTGCAATGCTCTCTACATGGGGCTCCCCTTGGGATGCACCCGGAGGCTCCAGCTGGTACAGAATGCAGCCGCGCGGGGGATTATGGGAGCGACAGGGCGCTCCCACGTGACACCTCTCCTGCGTGAGCTGCATTGGTTGCCGGTTGACTTCCGGGTGCATTTCAAGGTGTTGATAATCACCTTTAAAGCGCTCCATGGCTTAGGACCAGGGTACTTACGGGACCGCCTTCTGCCACCAATTGCCTCCCACCGGCCGGTTCGCTCCCACAGAGAGGGCCTCCTCAGGGTGCCGTCAGCCAGACAATGCCGGCTGGCGACCCCCAGGGGGAGAGCGTTCTCTGTGGTAGCCCCCACCCTCTGGAACGATCTTCCTCCAGAACTGAGAACAATTGCCGACCTCCGGACTTTTCGTCGGGCTCTGAAGACTTATCTCTTTCAACTTGCCGGACTTGCCTGATCCCTTCTACTTTTTAAAATTTTTAGAGTTTTATTCTGTTTTAAATTCTCAGCCTAATTTATATTTGTTTTTAGTACGATTTTAACTTTTTTGTATTGGTTTTTTAGCTGGCTGTTCACCGCCCTGAGTCCGTCAGGAGAAGGGCGGTATATAAATCTAATCAATAATAAATAAATAAACATATGGTAACAGCAAAAACATTAGCAAAAAGCCCATTATGGACCAATTTTCCATCCCTGCTTATATACTGAGGGCTATTTTGTTATGATGGTTAAAAATACCAGGAAAGAAACTAAGAGACCATGAGTTCTAGCTCTGTCTCAGATACAGAAGCTGGCTGGGTGATTTTGAACCTTAGCAATGACAAACTACTTATGAAAATCTTGCCCAAAATCCTGCAGACTTTCAGGTCTGACTTGAAAGCACTAACAACCAAAGAAGCAAATAACTAGTCTTTAGAGATAGCCAAATAGATAAAAGTTATATTAACTTTTTGAACTTTATAACAAAAATAGTCCACTGTTAGAAAGAGGCAACTCACCAAAGAATCTGGTGACCACCAGAATCTTAAAATTTTGCCCTCCTCCCCACCTTTTTTTTTTTTTTTGGTCTAACCACAAATTTAGGTCTTTTGAGGGCAGAATGCATGCAGCACCCCTTACTGTAGCCTTTTACCTCTTGTTCCCATGTTGCAATTTACCTTGTTAGGGTGCCACCACCCGGTGCTACTCTGTACTGCTGGAACACTTACAAAGCATTATTAAAACTGGGCAGCTATTTTATACTACCTCTAATCTGCTCAAGACTTTCTATTCAATGTGAGGCAAACAGCAACATATCCCATTTTCAGTTCATGCATGGTTGCCAGCACTTGGATCTTGGCTCAAACTTCATGACTATAATTTTAATTGAGATCCAGAAGAACTGAGATCACAATCAAAGTGATAGGTTGCCTTATAGTTTGATTCTACTTTTTAAAAATCTTCTCACAGTTCTATAAAGACGCTATTCTCTTCCAGGAGCTACGAAGGGCACAAAACCCAGGAATCTGGCAAACCAAAGCAAAGGTCAACTCTAAGTGTCTGCCAGTCCCTCTTGAGACATTTGGGTATGGGCTGATCCTGCAGAAATTGCTTTAGCATATAGAAAGCTACCAACTCAATGAGCCACCAATACAATCTGCCTACTGTCAAACTGGAAGTCACTCTCCAAATAAAGATTTTTGCCTGGCCATCACTTACTATTCACTGGAATTTGCTTCCTACTTTTCAAATCTGTGTCAAAGACGAACAGTGCCTTTTTTACTTTAGCCACTTGCACAGTGGAGGCCTTCATTGACTTCATGTTCCAGATCGTAAGTGATGTGTCATTGAATGTGACCAGGTAAGGCCTATAAACAGCTGCCACTCCATGGGTCCAGTCCTGCTTCAGATTATATTTCCGGTGAGTGACGACATTCAGTACATTAAGCACTGTGATAACAGAAAGAGTGCAGATGTTAGAATTCCTTTGTGACAGGTAGAAGCAAATACTCTAGATGTATATCTTCTTTCAAGGAGCCATGAACTGAGTAGTCTAATTTTAAAGCCCAAACCAGTTGCCAGATCTAACATTTTCATATGAACACTGCAATAAAGTGACTTAGACTAAGCACTGTTTCTCAATTCTGGCGACTTTAAGGCTTAAGAATTACCCAACCAGCATGCTGAGATGTGATGGGCTAAATGGCTCATTCTAACTCTTAGCACAAACATAACTTGCTCTATAGCTAGTCAAATGTAAATACATGCTACTATGAGCAAATCAAATTGAAATGAGATAAATTGTAGTCTTGTACTGCATTTCCACAGAATTTCATATTTTAGCCAAATCTCCATAAATAATAACTCTATTACCCATGTCTTTTGAAGTCCAGAAAAAATTGCATGAACTTATATCCAGAACTAATGGAGTATCTTCTGTCCAGGTTTCATTCCACACTTCCTTGATTAGCCCACTTTTCAGAGGGTGGAACTGGATGCGTTTGCTACTTTCAAGCCAGAGGAGAGATGCCCTATGCCAGTCTAGGTAATGCTGCCATATAATATTCTTGAGGGCTGCATGATACAGGATCTTTGTCACCAAGCCAACAAACGTGGTAACCTTAATTTTAGTTCTGTCGCAAGTTAACCAATAAAGATCTCCTGATGGTATATCAACAGTTGCTGCACAGACTAAAAATAGAAGAAAAGGAAATCAGTTTTCTTTCCTCCATAATTCCTTAACTAACTTGCTGGATAGAAAATGGCCTTTTGCTCTTTCCATGCAGAAAACTAAACCTTAAAAATAGAAGACACCACTAGCAGAAAGAGGCAGAAACTATTCCGATCCAAGATTCTTCAACAGACAAAAAGAACTCTAGAATCTGTGGAAACTAGTTAATATTCTCCTTCTTTCCAGATATGTTTCCTAGCTCATTATTGACTAAGAAACATTTCTGCAGTTCCACTGCTATCTCCCAAGCCACATTGCCACCACAATCTACTACTTCCTACATTCTCATCATTCTGGAATTGAGACAATGAAGGCTCTGAATGTGCCTTGGCTAATAAAACAGCTTTATGCCTTCCTTCTGTAATATGGATTCCTTAATTAGAGAGGTCAAACTGTTAGTAGTGGCTGTACTAGCTTTTAACTGACATTTGGTTAACTAAACTAAGTAAGAGAATGTTTGGTATAGCTGTTTTAAGGCATCAGGATAGAAACTGGGAAACTGTAAATTCTAGTCCCACCTTAGCGACAAAGCCAGCTGGGTTTGGTTGGAAGTTGTGGGTTCAACAAGCATTCAGAATTATTTTCATTTAGTTTATCTAAGGACAGAATGAATAGATTAAACCAAACATACTATGCATATTAACTGCTGCCCTTTCATTTGTTTTATCTAAAACAGGAATAGGTCTCGACATCCTCACCTTCAAAGCATTTTAGAGTGTAACAGTTATTCGTAGATACCTTAAACAGAACCTTTGTGTAATTCTCAAGTCTTTGGCCTAATGATAAGGACTGTGGTGCTTGGAATCAATACGGCCTCAGATTTCTCTCTACAATTACTATTCTACAATGGAATAATTCCTAATCCAATCACCATATTCCAATCTTGCCAGTGGGAGATAATGTCTGTGTTTAGTTCAAAGTTTCTATGCCTATTTTGACTTTTTTTTAAAATTCCTCAATTATATTCCTAATAAAGGGCCTATATTTCCTTCTTTGTCCTAAAAATGTTTTATTCGTGGGAAAGATTAAAACAAACACTCAGTCTAGATATGGTGATTAAAACATACAGTCAGCATGCTCAAGATTCAGCATCTGTTTTTCAGGTTACAAATCTCCAGTTCTATCTTATTAGCCTTCTCTGCCAATATTCCACATTCAGAAATTGGTATTGAGTGATTTGTTTTTTTTTTCTTCCAAAAAAATCCAACAGATGGAATTAGTTTTAAATTTTAACCAAGTTTGACTTTTTAAAAATCCTTATCCATCATGTGCATAACCCCTTCAAATCAAAGGAAAATTAAATATGAAAGTAACTGATTGGAGGCAGTTCTTTTAGACGGCTGCTAATAACCTGTAGGTTATGTCAAAATATCAAGGCTTGGAGTAATTGTAACACGAAGAGCCGTATCATATTTCAGTTATACCAATGGATAGCGCTTCACCTGGTGAATTCGTAGGAATTATTAATTTTGTCTTTGTTGCTATATTGTAGCGCATCAGTTCTCCTTTATCATCAATCCAGTAGAGGAATCCTCTTTTCCAATCCATGTCCTGAAAATAGATTATTTCTGGCCATTCAGGTATCAGGGGTTGATGCTGCTGAATTACACCTTCTGGTCCAAAATGCACTTGGAAAATTTCATGGTCAGTAGAATACACAACTTTCAACTCTGTCAAAGTACAGATATGAAGAATATCACTTAGGGTAATAACTTCTCCAGTCATTCAAGCAACAAGAACATTCACTTAACATTGCACCTAAGAATTGCAGTAGCTTTTGGCTTTCTATATCAACAGCTGACATTAGTGCTTCCTTGAATGGAGAACATACACATAATGGTCTGGTTTTTAGTTATAAGCCATTCTTCAGAGGACTTGAAAATTGTTTTCTCAAAAGAAATTAAGGCATGGATAAACATATTCTAACTGTTTATTTGTATTTTTTTTAAAGTCTGCTTTAAGTCTTACAACAGCTGGCAAGGACTAGCTATTAACTTTATTGCCATTGGCTTTTATTATATTAAGATAATGGATGACAAAGTAAGCTCAGGGGATCAAAACTGTAGTATGAAGGCTATTGGTTAACACATTGTAAGCCGCTCTGAGTCTCTGGAGAAGGGCAGCATAAAAATCTAATTAAAAAAAAAACTACAATTGGATATGATAGGTGGCTACCCAAACTATCACTTGTTGACTGGTTGACAGAGCTCTTCTCTGTCAACAACTAAAGCATATTTAGTATCTGCATCACATCACAACAGCTGATGTCTAAAATACGATGCTTATATGAGTTGCAAAACAAGTATTTAAAAGGTCAAGAGAGAGTTTCCACCAATCTTCCAGGGACTTATGGTCTTTCAGTTGCATCCAAGAATTATAGACCTACCTCCACATTCAGAAGCTAGGAGAAAAGTACCCTTTGGACAGGCACATTTGTAGCCTTTGGGATGAACTGGTGACAAAAGACAAATGTGGCTGCACACTCCTGGTAAACATGCATTTGTGTTATCTAGAAATCAAGAGAATATGTTAGTATTCAAGACTAATTAACCTCTTCTTCAAACTATGTAATTATTCAGCATGGCATGTGAATTAGGGCTGTACAATGCTTTGGATTCAAAGGAAAGGATACTCTAGAGCAGGGCTATCAAACTCACAGCCCATGGGCCAGATGCGTCATGCGGTGGCCACGCCCACACCCAGTTTAGCAAAGAGGGGGAGTCCCGATGCATCATGTGACACCACGATGACATGACCTTGACAACCCTGCTGTAGAGCGTATGTGCAAGACTTGGCTACAATGTCTTAAATTGCAGACATATGTTACACAATCAACTCACGTGCTCTGAAGCAAATTCTGCCTTCAAACCTAAGTGCTCCACAATTCTAGCATGAACCCAATAAAGACCTTTCAACTTTGGCTCGAATGAAGTTGCTTTAGATATATCTCCTGGTTGCCTTTTTGACCTCCCCACATGTTCCTGATTATCTTTTAATCCAATCACCAATATATAATTCTCCCAAGCACATTTATTACAATTGCTTATGAATTCCTACAGTGTATTCCAGAAACACCCATGGGGGGAAGAGAATGCACTGCTAAATTATTTTTCTTACTAGCTCAGCCCTGCTTACGGCTTGCCCAAGAGATCAACTTACTTAGTGACTGCTGTAGCTCATGCAATACTGTGAATGAAGAGATCGAGGCGTTCAGCAGTATACCAACATTGGGAGAGGTGCGAGATGCATAATACAAATGTGTTGCAGTGCTCCAGAAGAACAGATTTTCAAATACAGCAAGTCCTCGGGGATCCTGATTTCTCAGGATTATATCAGGGAAAGTATATCTCCCAGAACCATCTACTTTTATTGTTTCAATGGACTAAAAAAAAAAAGCAATTTGAAAACAGCATTCAGACTTACAGAAGTATCACTAATTGCTTTAATTCGCTAGCCATGTTTTCTGATAACCAACACAATTCTGTATGGCATTTTTTGCTCAAATTCTTCAGATTATAGGGTTTATACATTGTGGCCCTCTATATGGATTAATGCTAGCAATTCAACCATAACCCTAAACCTTTCATATCCTCATTTGAGGACAATTCTGCAGAGGATTAGATCAATTCAGTAAAATATTTTTGCTTCTGAACAGACATTTAAAAGAATTGTTCAGCAGATTGTTTACTCTTATGCAGCAGGAATTTTTTTTAAATTCCCTGAGCATTTTCCAAAGTAATCTAAAAAGCCAAATAAAAATACTTTTAAGGTTTTCACAAAGTTTAGTATCAGTGGGAATATAGCAAAAACAATAAGGATCATTTCAAATCTATAGCCCTCTGAACCCTTAGAACTCTCTTTTTGTTTTGTTTTTTTAACCAGCCGCAAATGACATTTATTTTCTTATTTAAAGTCGACAGATTGGGGGGGAAATAAAATAAAAACGCACAATCGGAGTAGTGCAAAAGAACTAAGAATCCAACTCAGACGCAGGAGAAGCCAGACCGGGGGGGGGGGGGAGAGTGGGGAGGGGGCCAACAGGAGGCCCTCTGGATAGCCACTGGATAGACTTTTATATAGTCCTATATAAAACTCTCTGTACAGATTGTTCATTCTATGACCTCTTTGCTTGGCTCCCTAATGAAATAGATGGACTGCAACAAGTTTAAAAATGTAATGATTTCCCTGAGTAGAAATATCAAAAATTGACATACAGTATTACATGTTTTATTTAAAGAACATAAACACATTCTTAGGATTTGTTTTCAGAGAGAGGGAGGGAGGGAGGGAGGGAGGGAAAGGAGAGAGAGAGATGCAAACCATAGGTAGCTTTGCATTTGGGATAGGCTGAATTGCACACCTTTTTATACATACTGATCCAATAGAGTCTATTAGTGATGTAATCAAGTGTCAATCCCACTGGCTCTTCGGCAATTAGTACCACAAGTACATGTCTGTCTGATCCATCCATCCCTGCGGCTTCTATTACAGCCCCACCCTTTTCACCACAATTCACCCAGTACATGTATCTGTAATAAGACAGAAAACCAGAGCAAAATGCTTCAAGAGAAGTGGTCTTGAAATATGACTCTTTAGTTACTCATTCAGTTTGTTCCCACACATGAGACACTTATGCACTCTTAGATCAGGATCTTCTCAGGAGCTGAGCAACACTACATAATGTTGTATAGCAGTGTTTCCCAAAGTGGGGTACGCGTACCCCCAGGGGTACGGGAAGAGTTTGGTGGGGGAACGCGTTGCACCGGAGTTTAGTGGGGATCACGTGGGAATATCCACTGCACCCTGCTTAGCTGCGCCCACAGAACAAAGAGAAATAGGCGCGTATTGCAGTTTTTACACGGGAACTGGGAAACTGGGAAACGGGAACAAAATAACTTTCGTTTATTTTGTGTATGTACCAAAAAAATAAAAAATAAATATATTTTGATTTTTATTAAAGTATATATTTTTTATGAGGGGTACTCAGCGTTACAAAATTATAGAAGGGGTACACATATGTCAAAAGTTTGGGAAACACTGTTGTATAGTATCACAGGGACCAAAAATTAAAAGGAGTTAAATGTTCAGTCTTTGATTTATGGCCACAATTGAGGCCAATTCTGTTGCTAAATGAGACATTTATTAAGTGACTTTTGCTGCCTTGTACGACTTTTCTTGCTACAGTTGTTAAGTGAATCACTGCAGTTGTTAATACGGTTCTTAAACGAATCTGATTTCCCCTTTGACTTCGCTTGTGACAAGGTCAGAAAAGTTGATTACGGGACACTGCAACCATCCTAAATATACACTGCAACTATCGTAAGCATGAGTCAGTTGCCAAGTGTCCAAATTTTGATCACATGACCATGGGGATGCCACAATGGTCGGAGGGGTGGAAAAACAGTCATAAATCACCTTTTTTAGTGCTGTTGTAACTTTGAATGGTCACTAAACAAAGTGCTATAAGTTGGAGACTAACTGTATGTAAAGATTTGGGATTCCAGCCCTAAAGGCTTATGGAATTTCTGGAGAGAACAGTGAAATCTTACTGAATTTGGTGATCTCTTGAAACTCTGGGCATTTTAAATAAATAGGGTCTTGATGTTTTATGGGCAGGCATGGTACTGACAGGCATCATGTATGCATGAAATTATATCACTATGACAACACAGTAAATACAATAGCGTCTATTCTGGAACTTGTACCTTTTTTCTGGAAATGTAATCAGCTGCTCCGGTATCAGATTTTTCTCGAGGACCTTTACATAGCCCCTACCGTCATTCAGACCAGCGAAGATGGCACGAGGAAAATGGCTGGCCCAGTATAACTGCCCTGTGAACCAGTCTACAGAGATGCTGTTGACACCACTGACATCTGTAGGCAAAATTAGAGAAATTCAAGAAAACAAAATATGGGAAGAGACTCTGAGTTTTTATTATAGTACATCTCTAACTTGTAGGGTGCTATAAACACGCTACATAAATAATCTTCTGTAAGAGAACTCTTTTACAACATTTCTCTCTGAGACTTAAGAGGCCTCTGTAAAGTTTTGCTTGCTATTTCACCTTCCTGTAAATTCAACTTCACAATAATAGAATATATTCCATTTAATGATTATGTCTTCATCAATTGTCATCTTCTATTATGTAGAAAATATAGAAAATGTTGCATTTTTATCATCAGATTTTCTGTACAGTATTTGGGCTTTGGAGAGTTAACTGGAAATATCAGTGCCTTGATCAGCCCTTGACACATTGGTCTCCTCAAACTATAAAAAGTTGGGGAGAGAAAGATTTGGGGGTTATTATAGGGGATTTATGCCATGGCAAGCCTTGAGAGACACATTTTGCATGTTAAATCACAACCTCCTCAGAAGGAAAAAAATCTTTAATTTTTACTCCCACCTATTCCGATAGGCTCTAGGAATTGTGTTCAGTTCCAAAGGAATGCCATACAACTCTATGTGAAAAAACAAACTGAGGCACTGTTGACTGTAAAAGTAGTCTTGACAGATTTAAAGTTCATCCCAAAGAAAATTAGGATTCACCTAGAACTGAAGCTGAAGCTGAAAGTTGCTTTTGCTGAAGTGTAGAAGCAAAAATAGAGTAAATACAGAAGGGTGAGTTTTTGATTCTGGATTTACCCGCAGTAAACAATTTTACCTGGATAAAGAATCATCTCACTTTTTCCAGACTCATAAGCATGCAGTTTTTTATCTTCACCAACCCAATAATAGCTTCTCCTTAACAGGTCATAAGCAACAGAGACAGGTTTTGTTTTTGTAGATACTAGAATCTCCAGGTGGTGCGTCTTTAAATCCAGGAGAACAAGACCTTGATGTAGTATAGTTAGTAGCATTTTGGTAGCACCATCTGAAACAAAAAAGAACTTTAACTAGCTTTGCTCTAAGTCTAAGACATAGTCAAACTCAGCCATCCCAATCTGAAGCCCTCTTGATTTGCACTGGCACTTTATCTTTTAGAATTCTTAACCAGCTAACAATATATAAGATTTAATTGTGTCTTGAATTACTTGTAAATTCTGACTCCAGTGAAACTAAGAGATCTCATTTTTTTCAGCCCCTTAAACTCTTGCATGCCAATTGTACTGTAGACTGAAAGCTTACCTATTACATTGCAAATGGTTCCATTGAAGAGTTCATATCCTTCAACACAGTCACAAGTAAAAGAACCTAATGTGTTCTTGCACAATTGATTACAAGGACTGTATGCTGTTTCACATTCATCAATATCTGCAAAGAACAAAACATGTTGTTGAAAGTTGCTATAAATTGTAAAGACAATTACATCAAAAGTTTAATCATTTATAGATTAGGTGTGCACAATAAACCTGGAAAGACTCTGAAAAAAAATAATCAAGCAACAGATCTGCAAACACCTAGAAGCAAAGTTATAACCAGAAGCCAACATGGGTTTGTCAAAAACAGATCATGCCAAACAAATGTTATTTCATTCTTTGACAAAGTGACAAAATTAGTGGACCAGGAGAAATGCTTTGGACTTAGTATACTTGGGTTGAAATAAGGCATTTGACCAAGTAGACCACAACCTACTTCTTGGCAAGTTAGAAAAATATGGAATAGACAACATCACCACCAGATGGATTCATAACTGGCTGACAATCTGCACTCATCGTGTAATCCTTAATGGAACTACATCTACATTGGCCAATAAAGTATTCAACGCAATGCAATGCAATGCAATGCAATGCAATGCAACGCAACGCAATACAATTCAACTCTACACAACTCTACTCTATTCTACTGAAGGAAATAAGCAGTGGGGTACCCCAAGGTTCTGTCTTAGGCTCAGTACTCTTCAATATCTTCATAAATGATTTAGATGAGGGAATAGAAGGGGAACTCATCAAATCTGCAAACACCATCAAGCTGGCAGGAATAGGCTAAAGATCCAGAAGAATCTTGACAGACTTGAACAATGGGCCCTAAAATTTCAGTATAAAGTACGGTTTTGCACTTAGGCAAGAAAAACCAAATGTTTAGGTATAGAATTAGTGGAACCTGGCTCAATAGCAGCAATTGTGAGAGGGATCTTGGGAGTCCTAGTGGACAACCACTTAAATATGTGCCAGCAGTGTGCAACAACACCCAAAAAACCAACAACAATGCAATCCTAGGTTGCATTAATAGAGGGATAGAAACAAGATCATGTGACATATTAGTACCGCTTTATAAAACTTTAGTAAAGCCACACTTAGACTACTGCATGCAGGTTTTGGTCATTGTGTTATAAAAATGATGTCAAGACTCTCAAAAGAGTACAGAAAAGAACAACAAATACGATTAGGGGGCTGGTGGCTAAAACATATGAAGAATGGTTGCATGAATTGGATATGTCTAGTCTAGAGAAACGAAGGACTAGGGGTGACATGATGACAATGTTCCGATATTTGAGAGGCTGCCACAAAGAGGAATGAGTCAACCTATTTTCCAAAGCATCAGAAGGCCAGACAAGAAGCAATGGATGGAAATTAATAAAGAAGAGAAGCAACCTAGAGCTAAGGAAACATTTCCTGACAGTGAAAACAATTAACCAGTGGAACACACAGGTTGCCTTCAGAAGTTGTGGGTGCTCCATCACTGGAGGTTTTTAAGAGATTGGACAGCCATATAGGGACTTTTGCTTGTGCAGGGGTTCAGACTAGAAGGCCTTCAAAGTCCCTTACACCTGTTATTGTTATTGTTTAATTGCCTAAATCATTAGAAAATACAGTCTCTATTTTGTGGTAAGCTCCCATTTCCACTTTAAAAGTTCAGCTCACTCAACTACTAAATTTGAGGCAGTTTAAGTTGCATAAGCTAAAGTAGTCAGTTCCTCAGTATATATTTATTACAACTTACAATTGAGAATATCTATGAATCTAGTTCAGGGACTGTCCCTTTGCATTCATACCTGAACAGTTTTGACCATCAGCAAGAAGTTCCCAGCCAGCAGCACATGAACAATTGACACCCCAAAATGTCTCTGTACATTTCTCCATGCAGCCACCATTATTCAGAGAGCATTTTTTGCCTAAAAAAAAAAAATAGACACAAGAATTACTCCCCCGTCCAAGTCTTGATTAGTGAAAAATAATATTAACAGATCATGCTGTTAGGTTTTATTACCACAAGATCGGGGTTCATCAGTGCCATCCAAGCAATCTGCACCACCATTGCACATTAGAGATTCCAAAATGCATTTCCCTTGATCACAATGGAACATTGTTTCTGGGCAGTGAGCTGTATTCCAGAAATTTAAAAAAAAAACATGTTTATATACGGTTCACACTGAGTGCAAGTCAATCTGTCACCAACATAAATTCATATATCCTTTTCTGGAAGGCTATAACCTTTTTTCTCAAAGTGAGACTCACACAATATGTTCTAGACATAAGCATGTTCCAGTTGAACAATAGGGAAAATGGTATATTCTGAACAAATGGACCTATTATCTGGGGAGTGGGGCAAACTTTCTTCTACTATGAATGTTCAGTCAGAGGCCTTTTCAGATATACTTGAATTCCTGTTTTGAATAGAGGATGGGACTAGACAGACAGACAGACTTTCCTTCCAGCTTTGTGACTGTGGACAAGTACCAAAGAACTTTATTTGGCCCTGGTACTGTCCCCATGTGCTTGGAATGCACTTTCTAGAAAGCCTCACATTAGCTGGTGTCCATTGATGTTCACTAATGGTTTGTAACATCTTCTGGAGTCATCCAATTTTCATGGCACAAAAGTAACAATAAAGAGAATGGTCTTCATATCACTTCAATGATGATTGGGCAATACAAGAAAAATGCTCTAAGTCACTAGTGGGAAAATGGCCCAAAACTTCCATTGTAACAAGTGATACAACTGTGTTTCTAATTCCTTGGCACAGGCATGTATATGTTAATCAAACAGACCTACAAACTAAAGTATTGTAAGGACCTGCCTCAGCTACCTTCTCAAGAAAGTAAAACTCTTGAAGCAGATTTTATCATCCAACCATCTGAAGAGTTTCATATAAGATTAGTTCAAGAGCTGATCTCATAACCTACGTATTTCAACTTTGGGGACACTAAGTAAGATACTTAGTTCGGGTTTCTGAATTAAATAGATTGTTGATACCAAGTGCAGTAGTTGATATGCTTAAGGACATGATGCAATTACCAAACTCATTTTATTAGGATTGCTATTCAATTAAACACATAATAGCTGGACAAGGTACAAGTTACTGATATTTAAGATGCACAGTTAAAACCTAATTCTGGAGAATAAAACATTGTTACTTTTCAGCGGCTTTTTCAAAGCAAGTATTGTCTTTGGCCTACTATTTTTCAAAAAAGAAATGCCACATTAAAAAAAAACTAAGTTATTTTCTTGCAAATCATGAATCCAAATCAGCCACTCAGTCTGCTGTATGGAAGACATCATAGTAGTATATTTCTAATTCCTCTAAGTGATACTGAAATTTGTACATAAGGTAGCTGCCTGCAATATTTGCAGATAATTTAAAAAACTGACCATGTTTTTGATTAACCAATTTATCAAGCATAAAATCCTCAGAGCTCATTGATCTATATTACTGGGCTCTGAGGATTTTATATTTGATAAACTACTTGATTAATCAAATATTTGAGACATTTGGACATGGGGCTAACTGTATTCTACAGACAATGCCAAATAAATGAAAGATGTAAAGAAACGATAAATAGTACTCATAATTTCACTACGTCCCATCAAGTTACTGTGGACTCTAGAAAGTTTCTCAGGAGGAGATGTTCCTAACCTGGTATTTCAGGTCCTCCAACGGTTTACCCATTGCCACTATAACTACACAGGCAAATAAAAGATACTCTTCTTATTAAAATAAAAAGCAGTAAATCACATCCATAATGGCCTGTGCCACCACAAGGCAGGAAGAGAAAGGAGCTCAACTTCAGCTTCCCAGGCCTAGGTTGGTCAATTAAATCAATACATTTATCTCTGTAGAAGGAATACTCAACACTAAAATTCTTAAAATTCACCTCAGGAGACAGGAGTTTTTTGTTTATAACATAAACAAGGAGCACAAAATAAATTTAAGGTTATTATTACTGAAATACAATAATCTTGTTTGAGGTTTATATATTAGATCACTGCTTCACTGTTGTTATTGTGTAATTAATACTATTTGTAATAGATGGTTTACGTCCTTCTTGTGGTCTGTCACTCAACAGCAGTTTTTCTCAGCCGTGACAATTTTAAGTCATGTGGTCTTCAACTCCTAGAATTCCTCATACTGGCTGGAAATTCTGGGAGTTGAAAGCCACCATGCCTTAAAAGTTACCAAGGTTGAGAAAAATTGTTCTCTAACAGGGGTGGGGAACGATGGTCCTTTTATGACTTGTGGACTTCAACTCCACGAGGAATCATATTGGATATCCATTCTTTGCTACGATGAATTAGCTGAATTTGTATACATTCATGGATAGATCAAGTTGCTTACCACAGAACTCTTCATCCGAGTGATCCCCGCAGTTGTCAATGCCATTGCACTTCCAGTCTTCCATAATACAGACTTTGTTCTTACACTGCCACTCTCCAGCTAAGCAGCTACTGGGTGAACAGTTGGTTTCATCCGAGCCATCTATGCAGTCCACATGATCATCACATACATCCCATGGATCGATGCATTGATTGTGGCTCTGGCATGGAATTTTTTTCTCTGCACACACTAAATTAAAATTATAATATCAGAAAAGACCATTCTCCCCTCCTCCTCATTCATTATATTACTGGCATAAACTGGACTGCCGTGATTTCTGCCTACTACGAAGCAAACTTTGTAATGGCTATCTTAGAGAGGTCTATACCATTTTCAAAAGAGGTGAAGAAAGTTCCTTTTGCCTCTCCACGACAGCAAAAAGCGTTTTGGAACTGCATGGAAAACCCAAGCATTGTATTTTGTATACATAGGACCCTATAATTAGTTCTTAGTATTTTTAATTAAGGACCGCTAGTAGGACGTTGAACAAATCTTTGCCTCTAAATCCTTGGAAAGATTGGGCTAGATGACTTTACTACGTGTTATTATATAAAATTGTTCCATATTTCAAAAAACAAAAACAAAAAAAACCTCCCCAAGAGGTCTTCTATTGTATGTTCGTGTACTGAAATGATCTTTAAAGACAAATCTATTTTCTTTCACAATCTTACAACATTTTTCACAGGTTTTTTTTCTTTGAGATATGTTGCATCTCAGTTTTCATAATTCCTAACCAGCATAGCCAACATACCTAAAGGAAACCAAGCTAAAGAGGCCTGTATTATCATCTATAGCTAACAATACACCTTCAGGCCAAAATTCCACTTGCAACTCATGTCCCTTAAAATACAATTTACCCTCACCTTCTTGAAGGGAATATGCTTCA
Organism: Masticophis lateralis; assembly: GCA_030761175.1. NCBI lineage: Eukaryota > Metazoa > Chordata > Lepidosauria > Squamata > Colubridae > Masticophis > Masticophis lateralis. The sequence continues at coordinate 184,369,243 of JAUDYJ010000002.1, read as the reverse complement.
AGATGTTTAGAAGTAGCAACCAGAAAAGCTGCATAGAACTACAGTACTTTTGTTTTCTTCCCAAGAGTCATAATGCTGGACTCTTGATCCAAGTTTCTACATGTTAATTAGCAGGGCAGAAGTAGCCAAGAGGGGCATGAAGGTAACTCCCTCAGCAGCCTACTTTAGTTCCTAGAAAAGAGAAGGCCTTCTAAAACAATCTCCCCAGCAGTTGTTCAGGTTAAACTCAAGATTAATAACAAAAAGATGTGACAGACCCAGTACTCAAGATTCAGAACAGAAATTGAGAGTTTTCAAAGGGGGAGAAATGAATTTTAAAAACCCCTTACATTATTGCTTAGATTATTAACACCCTAATTACCTCCAAGAAACAACTGCACTTCTTTTTGATGATATCATTGTGTCGTCATCCTACACCCTCCCTCCCTCCCTTCCTTTTTGATAAGGAGAAATTTCCCTCTGATTGAGAAAATTCTTTTCCCAGTTTGTAATAAGGGGATTCCAATATTGCAAACTTTAATACTGAATGCATTAAAGCACTACAGACATGGTGACCACTGTTTGATTCTGCATTTTGAATATTTTTCCTTGGCATGGGAAGTCTTAATTTTCTTGCCTCTAAACAATATAATGGGGCAGACCATGTTTTCGGATCTGTCATCACTGTTATTTCTTAGTATTTTTCTATGTAAACTGTCGCTCTGTTCTGTCTTTACAGTAACGGAGGGTATACCATACATGTTCTATGCTGCAGATTCAACAGCCAAAGTTACCTCATCTAGCATAAAGCAGTTCCCAAAATAAAGATGATCTTTTCTTTCACACAAGTATCTGTCTGCAGAGTTCTTTTTACAAACACAATTCTCCAAATTGTGTTAAATTTGTATTTACCGACAATAATTTAACACAAAAAATAGTTTGTCGCGAAAGTGACTCCCTGTGAAGGCTTCTGGATTGGGGCTGAAAGGCGAAAGTGGAAGCAGTTTGCTCTGTCCCATATTTGGGTAGACCAGGTTGCCCTGATAAAAAAACACTTAATTTTTTTTAAAAAAATTGATTTATATGCCGCCCTTCTCCGAAGACTCAGGGCGGCTTACAATGCATTAAGCAATAGCCTTCATACTTTTGTATATTTATACAAAGTCAGCTTATTGGCCCCACAAACTGGGTCCTCATTTTACCTACCGTAGAAAGGATGGAAGGCTGAGTCAACCTTGAGTCTGGTGAGATTCGAACTTACAGTAATTGCAGACAGCTGGTGCTAATCACAATGCTTTTAGTCTGCTGAGCCACCAGGCCCCAATTCTCCAAACTGCATTTTTTTCTTTACAATACTTTATCGTTTATGATACAGCTGCCTGCCTTTTTCCAAATTATACCTTATCTGTCAGTTTCTTTTTTAATAGCAGTGTCATGAAGGCAGCCTGTTTGGGATTTTAAATGTAATACATACCACAATTCTCTTCATCTGTGCCATCCAGGCAATCGCTGGTACCGTCACAATGCCATTTAGCAGCAATACATGTTCCATCTTCACATTGCCAGGCATTTGGGTCACCACCACATTCTTCCACTATAAAGAAGAAGGAACAAAAACAGGCCCGATGGTTTCACTTAGATTCATCTCTAAGAATGCTCTACAGAAATTGTCCCCATTAGGTCTGCAGAGATTCTCAGTCATCTAGGTCATGGTTGTCCCAAAGGTGCTTTTTCAGGTTTTGTCCCAAATAGGATATCCCCTGGTGGATTGGGACAGACCTATTCAGAAGTCCCAACTCCTGGAGATGCTCTTTCCTTCATTAGAGTTCTGGGACTACAATTCTATAAAGCACAGTGCTAATCTATGAGAGAGCTGCACAGGAGGATTTTGTTAAACAAGTTGGTTTATGAAGTAGTTACCACAACAGGTATGCTTCAGTCAAAGAGTTCAAGGTTAAACATACGCTACAGTTCAAAGGGGAAACAGCTCTCATCAGTAATGCAATCCACTAAACTGCTCCCGAAGATGCCAGTGAGCAATGTTACATTCTCTATTCCATGGGAAGCTGATGCCATTGTATATTGAGAATTCAAAATAAATAAATAAAATCAGTTGGTCAATAAAGGCAAGCTGCCACACATATGCAGTTATGGCATTCTGTTCCTGGCTGACTGCTCATCCAAAGAGCTCCTGCTACAGGGAAGCTGGAAAGACCAGTCCTGTCTAACCTGGTTATCTTGGATGAGATGGACCATAGTTCTCAACTCCAGAAAGTGCAATTTACAGCAATGCTGTCTAGGAAAAGAGAGTTCCCATTCAATGCAAATCAAAGCCACCCTGATTATTCCATTATACGCTTACGCTTTCCAAGCTTGTTTGATCAATTATTGATGCTTTATAAACACTAATGAGTCCATGGTTTTATTTTTTCTTGTCATTTTGCAAACAGCTAGCATGAATTACTGTAACCTAGTTAAAAGTTCATCACTGTATTTTAGGGATTGACTAATAATATCAACTTTAGCCAGACATCCACATAATGTCTTTTATTCACACTTCATTGCTAAGTCTTATCAAAATTGGATTTGGGGGGGGGGATTACATACCCCACAGAACATGGCAAAAGTCATAGCAGAGTAAAGTAACATTAAGAAACTATTCAACACTTTGCTTTGTAAACTCAACTTCAGTTTTTTGACAATTAATGACATGGCAAAATGTCAAATTAAGGAGTTCCAAATGGTTTGGGATAACTACCCCAAATTACTTGCTATTACCGTAGTCATGCTGGTCTGGTATGTTGAATTTATAGTCCAGAACATGTGGAGGACACTAGAGGTTAAGCAATTAACATTGCTTGTCTTACTTTGATCTGTCCTATCAGATAAAAGGGCAAATGTCTATGGAGACTATTGCATTGCTTTACAGTTTGAAATTCCTAGATAAGAAGAAAGACAGTCAATCAGCGCCATACTGGTTATAGCTGATGGCAAATGAAAATATCTCAAGAACAACAGATTAATTTTATCCAGAATTTCTTTGAAACATTAGACTTAGAATTTATTTGAACAAGGCATGGCTCTCTGGAATGAGTATCTTTTCCTTTCAACTATGATCTGGTTTAGGTTCTCCACATATGTACAATCATTTATTTCCTAGGTAGGTTGGGCCCCTAAAAATCTGGTGTTAAAATAGAATATCATAAACACCTGGGCTGCGGCATTATATAGACTGAAGCCAGAAATATGGTTTTTGGGGAGGTACAAAGTTAGCTAACTAAAAGGGGCAGATTTAGGCATGGGCTAGCAAGAAGCAGCAGACATGGACCCAGGTTGGAAAAAAAAACATGCTATTCAACTAAGACCAATTAAAGATACTTGCAGTGTCTGTTCTCACCTTTTCAACTTGTATATGTTGAAATAATAGTAAGCAATATACAGAACACTTGCCTTAACTCTAGTACTGTTCTTGAGAAAGTAAATAATTGCAAGTATTACCAAGCCAGGACTAGGCAGTTTTGTGCTTGTGAAAACTTTCTTTGGGGCTTCCTGGTTTATTTGCCCCAGCAAAAAACAAAACAAAACAGGCATGCAACAAAGCAGAACACCAATCTCCCCTCTCCTCTTTTTACTGTATTTCAGAAGTGAGCTGCCGCATCCCTGTATTTTGCCTGATGTATGTGCCCTTGTTCCTTCCCCGGCTTCAAAAATGTGGTAAAAGTATCTAAATTAGCCACCATCACTCCCTTTTGCAAACCACCACAGCCATTTTATCAGAATTAATAACCTATCAAAAATCCCAACATTCTCACCAAATGAAAAAGGTTCCTCCCTCTCCAAATCTGGTACCTTTTAAGTCAGTGCCCAAATGTTTGTTTCTTAGCCTTCAACTGGCTGGAATGCCTTTGAAGAACTTACCACAAAGTTCATCTGAACCATCAGGGCAATCTTGTTCTCCATTACAAAGCCATGAGAAAGGAATACACTTATCTCCACAAACAGCTTGCAAGGTGGCATTACAAGGTCTTCCATCTGGAAGAACAAAAGCACAGGATCAAAAACAGTCAGCCAAAACCATGTAACATTTCAGCCATGAGTACATGATTAAGAATGTTTAAGAATCAGTACTGAAATGTGGCCCAATGGTCAATTAAATCCAGAGAATCACCAGTTCCATGGTAGCAATCCATTTTATTAAATAGTAAAATTAATAGTAGCTATTCTGACTCAGAATTATGTAAGTAACTGTCCCCAAAGGCCTGGATGAAGAGACAGTATAACTTGGGGAAGTCTGATATTTCTATGCTGTTGTTTGGGCATAATGTTATTTGAAATGTATTTGGACACCCCTGGCCCTTCTTAAAACAACTCTGCTTTTCCTGGAGGCACAGCTGCCTCCTATGCAAAACAAGGCCTCTGATTTGAGGTGATCATAACAGGAGTTAATGCAGACATCACACTCCAAATCAGAGTTTGTCCTTTCAATAAGGATTTCTGCACAGCCATTTTTCTGAAAACCATCAATGCAGCAGGCATTCAAAAAAGATCTATACAGCAAGCCCCATTAAAAAAAAGTACTGAGTATTGTAATATCAGTTTAAACCAGAGATGACCAACCTTGGCAAAGTTTAAGGCTTCAACTCCTAAAATTCCCCAGGCAGCCATGCCAGCTAGGGATTTCTGGGAATTTAAGTCCACAAGCCTTAAAGTTGCCAAGTTTAGACATATCTGGTTTAAACCATTAAGTTAGAATGAGGCCCCTTTTTGATAGCTAAAATTAGGGATGAAATATACTTCCAATGAGCCCAACAAGCAGGGCTCTCCCAGCCAGAATCCTCTGAAATTTCCAGGAGAGCACCCTAAAAACAGACAAAAACTCACCCACCCAACCTACTTTACCACTGAATGATATTCATGAACTAAAAGCTATACTGAAAAGACCCCAAAACACTAAAAAGCCAATAGCAAATATGCAGTTTGCAAGGAAGCTACTTAGACATGTCCATATACGTTGAATGGTTCCTAATTCAATAACCCTGAACAGAACATGGTCACTACAGTACAGGTACATTAATATCAACTGAGTCTTACACAAGTGAGGCTTACTCCCAAACATTGCTACTCCCAATGGTTTTATTTAAGAGCCCCCTGAGAGATTTTCTGCACTATTACCCTTAACTCCTTGATACCTGTGAATGGCTGGAATGAAGTCAGTTTGGGGGAAAAAAACCCTGCCAGGATTTTAACCCTTTCCTCTACTTTAATCATAATGATGGCTGACCTTCTGTCCAGGCCATGTTTACCCACTGTCCCTGACTGGTAGATTCTGCTTCTTTACCCTTCTTGGGTAGATAAAAAGTAAAGACCACAACTTTACTTGCAAGTAGGTTCCCACATTTGGGCTGGAAGGGGAAAAAAAGGCAAAACTATCAGTTTCCTCTATTTAAATAAAATTTAAACAAGCAAGCCTATCTTTTTACTGTTTCATCAATAAACTCCTGGAGTGGGGGGAGCCCATTGTTTCTTTGTATCATTGTTTAAGTAAGCTATGATAAGCAGACTCCAAAATAAGACATTCCATCCCAGGATACCTTCTCCCCCAAAACAGGGGGAACACACAAAAAGACGCTTCTCACCTCCGCTGGGCGACAAGCGACCCCAGCCACTCAATGCAGCCAAAAACAGGAGAACACCGTGGAGCGTAAAAAGCTCCATGACTGGGGAGAAAAAACACAGCAAACCAGCGCTGTCTAGGACAAGCCGAGCAGGGGGTAATATTAAAAAGAATAAATAATCCACAAACGGCAATCTCGCAACGCCGCTTTGGGGAAGCTTTTATCGACCGCCCAAGTCCCATTGGGCTCAGCTGGGCGCCAATCAAGCCGCTTTAGGTCCGGTTTCACTCAAAGTGCTGCTACCGACGCGCCCGCAAGAGGGCGTCGTCGTACGCGGCAGTCGCCATCCTGCGCGCACTTAACTGGGAAATGGAAAACGGCGGGCGCTACCTGCGCGGCTTTTTACTTTTCAGTAAACGTATATGGGAATCGCAGGGCGCTGAAGGGAGAGCCCTATTGAATTACTCGATAATAAAAAGGCTAACCAGATAACTTTGCGTTCTTACCTGCACGTTAATGTGCTTACCAGATCATTTATTTTCTTTGTAAGCGTACATTTAAGCTTTGCAGAATTATAACAATCATTATAACTGGCACTTATCGTCTTTTTAATTTGCTTTTCGTTTTTCTTCTTTAGTTAACTAAGTAGACTCCCCCATTTGATCGTAGATGTTTGATATAAATGGTTGGGTTCCTTAAGGGAAGAAATGCTATTTTCTCCCTCCACACTTCCAGGAGTAAATTTAATGGATCGCATCTGCAAAGATTTGGCTGTTGAACTCGTTTTCCGGCTTGGGGGCACCAAAAGATGGAATTCCTTACCTAGAAGAATCTTGTCAATTGCAGTTATTTTTAATGGCATGAAATCTGTGCCAGAAAACTGACGTTGTCAATCATGCACACCCAAAAAAACCTGAACTCTAACCATGCTATCCCAATTACAGACTGGATTAACATAATGCAATGCATTAATCTCCTGGGTTACATACCCCCAACACATTCGGCTAAAACAAGTGACTAGCTTGTGATTCAATGTTGTGTAAAATTAGCCAAAAAGCTGCTCCCCCACCCAGTGATCTTTTACAGTGGTGTTTCCCAACCTCAGCAACTTTAAGAAGTATATATATCAACTCCCAGAATTCCCCCAGGCAGTACTATCAGTGTTGTCAGCAGTAATGGATACATAAAGCCAACTATGAAATAATTAAACTTCAGAATATTGAATCTTGCTTGTTACGAATCTGATCTGGATTTTCCTCCCCTCCACCTCAGTGGTGGGTTTCAAATTTTTTTACTACAGGCTCTGTGGGTGTGGCTTGGTGGGTGTGGCATGGCTTGGTGGGCGTGGCTTGGTGGGCATAGTAGGGGAAGGATACAGTAAAATCTCCATTCCCTGCCCACTCCAGGGGAAGGTTACTGCAAAATCCCCATTTCCTCTCGATCAGCTGGGACTTGGGAGGTAGAGAATAGATGGGGGTGGAGGTCAGTCAGAATTTTTACTACTGGTTCTCCGAACTACTCAAAATTTCCACTACCGGTTCTCCAGAATTGGTCAGAACCTGCTGAACCCCACTTCTGCTCCACCTCACTTCAAAAAGTAGTGAAAATGACTTTGAGTCTGAAACAATGTATATATCTAACTTAGGGCTAGAGAATTAGAGTTTTGTTTTCTTGTAATACTATCTTTTAAAAAGATGAACTGGGGACATTAAACTACCATTTCAAATTCATGTTTCAAGAAGATTACATATCTCTTACTCTCTCACATACATAATTAAACTAATTAATTGAACACATTGATAACTACTTTCACAACTTCATACAATTTTTATATTGTAATATAAAGACTGCCATAGCCATTCTAATAATAAACTGCCTTTTATATATATTACAAAAGGCAGTTTATTATATCTTGGTTACATTTATTATCTAAACTGTGTACTTGCACACCAAGCAAATGGAATTTTAAAGGCTATTTAAGCTATTTACAAATGATGTTCATCATACAAATGTGCTTAAGGAATACAGCATTATTACTTAATTTCAGAAAACGGATATATATTTTCCTATTATTCTTGCAAGAAAAAGGAAACAAAATCGCAAATTCCTAATTTTAGAATGTATTTCTTTATTAAAATACAAAGCAATAGCAATAAAGATTGATTTAAATAAACCATATACCAATTACAAATATTTTACACAGAGAATAGAAAACAAATTGCTCAATAGACATCTCTCTTTCTTTTCCCTCTGTCAAAAAACAAAACAAAACAATTTCAGAGACTGACAATGGACACATGCTAAAAATAAATTGTTGCAAGCAGGATGCAGATCCTTTCAATATTTTTTTTTTGGCTATTCTTCATGCATAAAGCATCCGTGATCTTTAATTTCTTGGTAACTTTCATATGCAGGGAATATACGAGTTGTCCTTGATTTACAATCATTTTTTTAGTGACTATTCAAAGTTGCAATGGTATAAAACAGGGGTGTCAAACTCACAGCGTCCCGTTGTCATCATGTGACATATCGCAACTTTTTCCCACTTTGCTGGGGGGACATATCGCAACTTTTTTGTGACAACTTTCATGTGACATATCGCAACTTTTTCCCCCTTTGCTTTTCACCCTTTGGGGGTGGGCATGGCCAGCGTGTAACAAATCCGGGCCGCGTGCTGCGTGTTGACACCCCTGGTAATAGAACAAAGTAATGAGAAGTCCTTAGATCAGGGGGCCATGCCTACACCCGTTTTAGCGAAGGGGGAAAAAGTCCCGATACGTCACATCACCACTGTGATGATGTGAATTTGACACCCCGCCTTAGATCATGTGATCAAAATTCAAAGGTTTGACAAATGGCATATATTTATGACAATTGCAGTAGTTTCTGAGAAGTAAAGTGTATTTTAAGAATTGCTGCAACAAAGTTTAATTGATCCAAGATGATAATAAGGCTCCAGATTTGCATCTTTTGGTCCCCCAACAGAATTTATCATTTTTAATTCTATTAGATTCTTCCCATAAACTTTTTCATGGGATCAAAACTCTTTTCAGTCCAATATATTTTTGCCAAATTAACGGCAGTAATTGAAACTAATGCCTGAAACAATACTGGCCCAATTAACCTTTTATACAATGGGAAAATAATACTGTTCAGGGACATGACATAGCCATTAAACAAACAATTATGATCCACCTCTAATCCCAGCATCACCAGTCCCTGACCCCCTCCTTCTTCTGATATGTGTTCCAACAGATTTTCAGATTTGTGAACAGCAAACAAGCTGGAACTGCAATTATATTAAAAGTTTGAAAGAATTGCCTGTTAATCGGGCCTGTAAAATGATAGGAAATTAATAGAGTGAAGATTGGAACTCATCATTTTGGCAAGAATGTCATCTGGATTCTCTGGGGCTAAGTAAACGAAGCTAGGGAACAAAGCATCTTGCCAAACAGTAATGGATCCTATCAGGATTAGAATGCAAACTGTTCCATGTTTCTAGTCATTGGTGTCCTTGCAGTGTACAGTTCATTCCATGGCTGAGGAATGTGACTATCCAGTTCCAAAAATCTAATATATCATAGTAAATATCAGCCACATTTTTGGGTGAAGAATCTTCTGATAAAACAAAGGTTGCTTTCATACATAAGCACATGTTGTTTTAATCAATTAAAAGGAAATGGAGAAGCTTTACAATTCAAATTGGTCTTAGAAGCTGGGCAGGGTTTTGCTAGATTTCTACTGAAAAGGAGCTGAGTCAGGGGTGAGATGCTACCAGTTCGGACCGGTTCAGTTGAACTGGTAGCGGCGTCGGCACGTGGTTCGGAGAACTGGTAGCGGCGGCAGTGTGAGGCTCCACTCACCCACTTGGATGTCTGGTTTTAACCAGGAAGTAACCTGTTTTTGATCCTCTGCGCATGCGCAGAAGGCTTTGCGCATGCACAGAGGGTCCAAGCGTGCGCGGGGAGTGTGCACTTTCGAATCGGTAGGGAAGGTAAGTAGATTTCACTGAGCTGAGCGTATCTCCTGTACTACTGGATATCACTTTTAATAGAATCAGCTTCAGGAAGATGCATGACTTTATAATACACTGTACACATTTTCAAAGCATATTCACCTTTTCTTTTAATGAATGCTTGAGTGGAGTATCGAGTGGCTGAGTACAGCCACCTGGGCAGGGGTGAAATCCAGCAGATTCTGACAAGTTCTGGAGAACCGGTAGTGGAAATTTTGAGCAGTTCGGAGAACCAGTAGCGGAAATTTTGAGTAGTTTGAAGAACTGGCAAATATCACCTCTGGCTGACCCCAGAGTAGAGTGGGAATGGAGATTTTGCAATATCCGTCCCCCAGGAGTGGGGTGGGAATGGGGATTTTGCAGTATCCTTCCCCTGCCATGCCCACCAAGCCACACCCACCAAGCCACACCACACCTATCAAGCCACACCCCGCCTATCAAGCCACACCCACAGAACTGGTAGCAAAAAAATTGGATTTTACCACTGCACCTGGCAATGTCTGTAGGTTTATTCCAATGTAAATTTGATTGACTTCAGCGGTTTTCACTCCCAGGTAGGTACAGAATTGTTTTCAGAACAATCATTCTTAGGAATTGAAGATATGAATACAAATTATATATGAACCTTTTCAAATAAAATAAATCTATAGAATTAGTACTAAAATTCAGACTAGGGTTAAGTACTAAAGCTTTTAGATATTGCAGTGAAATATTCTGAATTTTGAATACTGAACCCAGTGGGTTTACATGTACCTATATCTAGATGTCAACAGCTTAGTTTCTAGCAATGGAGTAATTAAGCATCAGTTTTGATTGCAAACATGTGAAATCCGACTGGTTTACCACTTGTGAGAAACTGCACTTGCAGGCCTTCCTTGGTTGCTCAAATTTAAAGAAACAAGATCAGCATTTGGGTTTGAATTTTCCTTCTAATGAGTCAAAAAGAACCTTTGAAGTTGCACAGAATGCTGGATCATTTTTAGGCATAACATTTTTGAGCTGTCTGTGGCTGGAGTGGATATTGAATCTATCCAGAATGGAAACTGGGATATTTTTTTTTTCTTCCAGAAGAAATGCAAAAGATTTTGGCAAAATTTAGAAGGATTCCTCAAATAGATTCTAGTGTTCCAATTATAGTATAAAAGGTACACATTGCGTTGCTAACGGTTATGTTTCATAAACATATCTCTTCTGTTTCATAAACATATGAAGCAGTTCTGTTTCATAAATATATCCCCAGCTTCATGGAGCTTCTTTATCTTAATTGTGAGATTAGCATGCTTGAGTTCCTCCTTACCTGGCCATAACTTGCCCTGTTTGATTTGAATCCAACATCAGCTGTATGCACAAACATAGACAATTGACTCCAATATGGCTTTTGCACTCCAAGCCATTCCAAATTAATCGCCTTTCAAATCAGTTTCAGCAGGACTATCAATGATGGAAAATTATGGCTGTCACAGTCCAAATGAACAGGAGGAACACAGGGTGGGAAGTGCCATCTGGAGAGACTTCTGAACTGCAATTATAAGTAACACTTCAGAGATACTGACTAGAGTATCAACAGTCTTGAGCGTCAGTGGAATGAACATGAACTCTAAGGAGGTTTTCATTCTAATTTTTATTGCAGATGCCAAGAAAGTTCCCTCCATTTGTTCTTTCCAACTGTCCACATCTTCCCTTTTCTGTTCAAATATCTGGTTCAAATATCTGGTAACCCAGACTAGGAGGCAGCTTTTGCTGCTCCTGCATCCTGCCCTTGACTTCCTATTTTTTCCAAGTTTGTTTCCCACTAGATGGCGTCTCCAGCCAAAACAATCTAGAAACTGAAAATGAATGGGATGAAACTGAAACTGATGGGATCCTCAGCACTTGCTTGCTTTTAAAACTTGTTCCTATTCCTAACTGATAAAATTTCACTTCCTCTTAAGAGACATCAAGCCAGAGGACATACAATAAGCATAGTCACACGTAGAGCTGGTCCTCGATTTACAACTATTTGTTTAGTGTCTGTTCAAATTTCAGCAGCACTGAAAAAAGTGGTCCCCACACTTACCACTACCGCAGTGGTCACCTGAGCATTTGGGTGCTTGGCGACTGGCATGTGTTAATGACTGTTGAGTGTCCCAGCATCATTCGATCACCCTTGTGATCTTTTCAGCTGTCTTCCAACAAGAAAGTCAATGGGGCAAGCTGAATTTGCTTAATGACCTTATGATTTATTTAACTGCAGTGATTCACTTAACAACTGCTTTGCTTAGTGACAGAGATTCCAGTTCCAATTGTGGTCATATGTTGAGGACTATCTGTGGTCCTACAACCGTAGCATATATTATTATCTTTTACTATTATGTACACAGCAACATGAAATTATACCTGCCAGTTCTTTAGCAGGTATTGGCCTTTATTTGCATCAGGTTCTTCCCAAGAATCGTGGATGTTGTAATGTATCAGTATAACTGTACATCCAAGCACTGTGACGTTTGTAATTGACAGATGGAAATGTTGTCAATATACAGTTTTTTAAAGTATTGTCCAAGGATTTTTGTTATGATAATCAGTGTACCTATAAATACTGGGATGATCACTGCCAATTTATGCTATAAAATAACTTCAATTTTCAGATCTTTATACTTTGTGATCTTCTCCAATTCTTTGTCTTCTATTCTTCTTTAGTCTTTAGTTCAGACTGAAGTGCTTTCACCTGACTCTGACAGTAGATAAACTAAAAACTAATGAAACAATGATAATTTATCAGGCTGAATGTCCTTTTGTATATTGATGGTAAGGTAAAGAATTTTCTTTCTGAACATCCCAGAATGGAAAGCCAATGATAAGTCAGCATAACAGAAAAGCAACAATTTGGCTGTTTATGGCAAATGCTGATCTGGAGCTACCCTTTGTTGTTGTGCTTATATGCTTTTCTTCCTTTCATAAATTTGTTAAAAGAAATACAGAATGCTGAGGAGTTTGTGCCAAGGCAAGCTGATGGGTTGCCATATTGTTGGGACTGTCTCCTGCTTTGCATAACCCAAGACAATGCTGCAGATCGATGTAAGAAAAGGTTTGGTGAACGTCCAAAAACCACCAATTAAATCTGAATGTGTGCCAGGCACTAAGAAGTGACTGCTTAATGCCAAGTGATCGGTACAAATCCCAGCCCATATTAATGGGAGGAGGAAAGAAAGAGAGATGCCAACTTGTTTTAAAATGGGCAACAGAGAGCAGATGGAAAGCTGAAGCACAAAAATAAATAAGCACATTTTTTTACTGTAAAGTCCTAAACTTGAGAGCAACTTCTGACTTCCACACAGCTGCCCATTTCCTGATAAATATGTCTGGTTTTGTTGATGGAAAAAACCATTCTTATGGCTTAGGAAGTTGCTGATGGAACTGAATCCCTGAGTGGGTTATGCAACAAGATTTCTAGAACTAGCCAAGTATCTGAAATTATTGATGTGATACTATTCTAAGAAGCTGCCCCAGAGCTATTTCTCTGTCAGGGCCAAGTGAGGTTACTGTATGTAACATCCACATCCACATGACACAAGTGTTGAGGTCCTTTTGTTTCAGGTTAAGAGAAAGACAGCAAAGGCAGCTCAGTGGGTGGGATTTTGTGTACTGTAAAAGGTTCTGAAGCTTTTTATTCAAGATTACTATCCCAAAGTCATGAATGTCCATTCAGAATGAACTTGAATTGAATTCCTCTGGATTCAGACCCTGGTTAATATGTGTAAGATTTTACCCATACTTTCCAGCTGATGGGATGGGAAAGGAGGTTGCTGTCCATATTGTAGTTCTTCCTTTTCTTTCCCTTTCTGGTCTCACAATCATAAGTCTACACATCAGACTAAAAAGGGGGATATCAGGTCCCAGGGGTAGTTTTCCCCTGCTCACAATGCCCCTTATAAGAGAAGGAACTATCTATTAATACCATGCATTCTTATGATTTGTAGGACTCATTCCTGCCAGCTCATTTCCTTGTTTAGTTTCCTGGTCCCTGTGTGAAAAAACACCACGGTTTGGCATTTGTTTCCTTTGTGTCATCAAGTTGTCCTATATGTGACAGGCCAGTATGAAAATATAATTCCCCCCTTAGATTCAGTAACTGGTTGCGCTATTCAGCAGCAATTACTGCAGTCAAACATTTACTGTAATTGGTGATCAGCCTCTCACATCAGTGGATAGAAAGGTTGGCCTGTTCCTTCGTGCTAAACTGCTTCAGCTTGGTGACATTTGAGGGTTTTCTAGCAGGAACTTCTGGTTCCTGGTTCTGCTATAATAGGTAGTTTAGGTCTGGACTTTGACAATGGCCATTCCAAAGCACTGGATTTGTTTTTCAACCATTCTCTGTTGTTTGAAAATTGACAGTTTGAAATCACTGTTTTGCTCCATAGCTCACACTTGTGCTTCAGCTATTTTAAAGATGGCTTGATGGCCGCTTGTAGATTTTTGTACAAGAATTCATGGCTGTCCAGGTTCTCAGAAACCAAATATATAGTTTCTGCCAGATACAATAACCTCCAACATTCCTTCAAATTTTTGGCGAAACTTGAAACAAGTGTCAACGTTCTATTTATTGTTTCACAGCTTCCATTCTACTACAGAGCCATGGTGGCACAATGGTTAAAACGCAGTACTGCAGGCTACTACTGAAGTTTGACAGTTCAAGTCTTACCGGCTCAGGGTAGACTCAGCCTTCCATCCTTCAGAAGGTCAGTAAAATGAGGACCCAGATTGTTGAGGGCAATAGGCTGACTCTGAAAACTGCTTAGAGAGGGCTGCAAAGCACTGTGAAGTGGTATTTTCTTGTATATCTTTCAACTTGGAATCAAACTTAATACTGATTTCAGCCACTTTCCTCCCCATTTCCACCACCGCACTTGAAAGATCAGAAACTACTTTAGTGATGGTTTGATTCAATTGATCATATTTTCCCTGTACCAGCTCTTCAAGATTCTTCTGTGAGCTTTTTATCTTCTCAACAACACTTCCTAGAGACCTAGTTATAAAATATTTTAAGTCCTCATTTGCAATTCCCTGCAGGTACATTTGAGTCATTTCTGCTTTTTCCTTTGTCTGAGTTGTAAGGGAGCCCCCCCTTGATTTTTGTTTGGGAGTCATACTTCTAAAAGAAGTTTTAACTTTTTTTTCCCCCAGAAAAACAGAGAAATTCTGTTTAATTCAATTTTGTTTCTTTTCTCTACTAGAATGTTTCTTTTAAAGTACTTCGGTGCTGGCTAAGCTCTGACTTTCACTTTCCACTCTCCATTTTCTCAAGCATTTTCCGAGCAAAGCCAGTTGCCATTTTCAAAACACTTTCTCCAATCTCTCTCTTTTTTTCTTCTAAAGAATTAATGAAAAATAATACTTGCATTTTTCGTTTTTTGATTAATCCATGTTTCACCAGCTTGTTTAAGTTTCAATCAATCTTGCGGTGTTGCTCATGACATCTGGCTCCGCTGCTAAAAGCAGCAGAGATCCCTCGCTGCGCGGAGCTTCTCTGGGGGTGAATAGGGAGCCTTCACCCTGAGCCCTCACCAGGACAAGAAAAAAGTCCTGGGGGCAAACAGGGGGCTCTACCACACCCCCAGTAGCTCTACCCACTCTTCCGATCGAAGAGCAGGGTTTTCGAGCCGCCTGCCAGCTGTGAGGCGGCTCTTTAATGCGCGGCGAGGCCGGCGGTCATGGAGTGACCGCCGACAATGACGGAGGCGCCACCGGAAGCCCCCTTTGCTAAAATTTTTGAAGCCCACCCCTGGGAATACTGCTATCCCCCTTAGTCCTTCTTCTAGCCAAACCCAAATCCTGCAACTGTTCTTCATATATTGTAGTCTCCAGGCCTTTAATCATCTTAGTTGCTCTTCTTTGCGCTTTTTCCACAGTTTCAACATCTTTTTTGTAATGTGGTAACCAAAACTGGATACAGTATTCCAGGTGTGGTTTTACTAAGGCTTTATCTACTATAGGTTTGTTTACTGCAAGTAACTTCATTAGTCAGACAGAAAAATGTCAGCCCCCAACTTTTTGGATGCCAGGGACTGGTTCTATAGAGAGAGGTTTTTTCATGGACCGGAGAGGATGTGGCTTTGTGTGCAGTCTGCATCTGGTGGATAAGGCTTCGCTTGTTTGCACAACCCAGTTTGTGGTATGCTATGGACTGGTGCCGGACCACAGACCAGGGGTTGGGGACCCCTATTTGAATTCATAATCTTAGTTTCGACATAATGTATTGATTAAAAAGAGAAGCACTATCTCTAATGATGGGGTTCGCACAACATTAAGGTGCTGCCTAACATAAAGTACATCTAAATCAGGGGTGGGTTCTACTTATCTTTACTAGCAGTTCGCAACGGGGTCACAAGCGAGGGATCGCTTCGCTCGTGCGTGCACATTGCTTCTGCGCATGTGCAGATCGCCGATGACGACATCTGGGGCAGTGGGCGGGACCTCCCACCGGTTTTACTACTGGTTCTTGTGAACCAATCCGAACCGGGAGCAACCCACCACTGATCTTTCAACATCAACTTTACCTAGGTTTAAAAAAAATTGTAGTTTTACAAGTTCTTTATTTAAAGTCATTTGTTTACTTACATCTGTAATGCATAAAATCAATTAACTTGGTCTGTATCTGTCTGTGTATCATTGGATTTTTCTTGATTTATTGTACTGCTGAAAAAACATAAATATTTGCTTTTGTTTATACCATTTTACCCAAGTCTTTCAGCAAAAGGGCATCTAGAGTTGGTTCTAAGTATCAATAGTAAGATAAGCTCTGTGCTAGTTTGCATTCTAAAATACAGATGAGAAAAAAGAGACAGGAAGGGAGGAAGGAAACAAAATTGTAGCTCAAGCTCCAGATCGGGAAGGGACAATTTAAGGTTTTTAACAGAATGGTTGCCAACCAGTGGTGAAATCCTCCTCGGTTTGCCACTGATTCACTGTCTGTGCATGCGCAGTGCGTGCCAAATGCATGCTGCAAACACATGAACATTGCACACAAAATGTATGCTGTGTGTGCGCATTCACAGTATGCGCCAACCACGCACTGCACGCGGAAAAAGGAGGCTTGTGAAGGTAAGTAGAACAGCGAGGGGGAGGAATAGCTGTGTAGAGTGATTTAGATTCACTAGAAAGCAGGATTTTCTGCTTTCTAGCAATTTTAAATCTCACAGCACAGCTGATCGTCGGAAATACCGGTTCGGACCAACTGGTAGCTTTTTTTAAATTACCGATTCGACGAACTGGTAGCGTTTATCATTACTGGTTCGCTCGAACCTGCGCGAACCGGTAGAATTTCACCACTGTTGCCAACTAAGCAACAATTAAGTTTGAGGAATGGCCAAGGCAGCAGCTCTGTAGTCTCAGCAGTGATGGAATAGCCCTGCTTCTTTTTGACAATTTGAAGGAATTCAGACTGCAAAGGCTGGAAATCACGTGGTTTTGGATATTTCCCTGTCAAAAAAAAAAAAGAAAGAAAAGAAAAGAAAAGAAAAGAAAAGAAAAGAAAAGAAAAGAAAAGAAAAAAAAACAAAGGAAGATTTTCCAAGACATGCAATTTCAGCACTGACTGGGAATTTTGCAGCTGTTACTCCCTGCGGATTTGAAGGAATCCAACTGGGAATGGCTATGGTTTTTCTATGGAACCAAAAAGGCTCTTATCTGTAAACATAAATAGCTCAAACAACAGTTTTACTGCTTGATGTGAATTATCAATCCAAAATATACAGAGCTCTGAATTTCCATTTTGCAGACGCCCCACCCCTCAAAGGAGATGTCTCATCCATCCATCTTTCTTGTGTATTCATTGAGTTTCTCAGCTGGATAACTTCTGTTGGCTATAACTAGTTTTTCTAATTTTATTCTAAAGCTTTATTCCAACAATTTAATTTGCTGACTCTTAGACTGATTTTGGTGCCAATTGCAGAATATCCTCACTTTCAACATGCCTAGCCTTTGCTCAGGGCTAATAATGGGCAATCTTAACTTCGATTCTTTAACCTCTCTGCTTTCTAGACATTTTATTGTCCATGCAATTCCCTCAACATTCTTTCCAATTTGTCAATGTCCTTTTTGAATTGAAGCATGGGGCTGGGATTATGTTCATCTGAACAATGAAGCATTTATTACACACAGTGTTGTGAATTTGGCTGGCCTGATCATGTGAAGGGATGCTCAGGGCCCTTAACAAAAGAATTTTAATGCTCGTTCAATGACTCTGGATGGTCCCCCGATGAACCGTTCACCTGCTGGGTAGAATCACAGATGTGTTCTCTGCAGGATACCTTTGAAAGAAACAGCAATGGTGAAGTTTGAAAAAAATAGGTGGAGAAGTATTGTAGGAAAAAGAGGGGAAATGGGAAAGTGTAAGTCCTAGTTGGATTAAAATAAAATTGCTAGTGTGAAAATTTTGGAACTTTGTGCCTGGGAAAATAAGAAATGTGTTAGAATATTGAGCATTTGGCCCACAGTGATTGAGCTGCTATATTATAATAAACCATATTATGTTTTACTTGTTTTAGTCATAATGTATTCTGTGCATCAACCATTATAGCTTAGTGCGGTTAGAACATTTTTATGACATGCCATTAGAACATTTTATTTGAGTGTCTATACTTTTATCAAAGATAAGAAACTGGTGTCTCTTTTTATTTTACTTTAAGATTAGTTGGTTGTCTTACACCTCATTGTTCACAGAATTTGACAGTTGTTTACCCAGGGAAGTGCGATAAGGCGGACATCCCAAGGACAGATAAGGTGCAATTCCAAGGATTCTCTTTACATAATTATTGTCAGAAAACTTAAGGGAACTTGGCAAGGAAGGAAATTATTTATATGGAATGATGTGAAGAGGGAAATGAATTACTGAATAGGGAATTGGTATTGTATGGGAGTGGTTCATTGTAATGTATTCAAACAATGCTGGAGAGAGGGGACCTAACAGCTTACTGTCCTTGCTCTTGGGTGAAGAATAAGGAACTTAATTCATGCATCTACCTGTTTCCTTGATCCCAGACCAGAAATGAATTTGATAAGGAATAAAATATTCCAGCAGTGTCATGCACAGGTTTGCAGTGATGTTCAAAACATAGTTTACAAATCAAGACTGAGGGTTGTGTGTGAATGCAGCAGTGTTGCTTGTCTTATTGTAGAAGCTTTTAAAATGGATGGAGATGGGGGAAGGATAGAATATAGGAAATCATGTCTCTACCCTCTCTAGCTAGTAACTGGACAAAAGCCTCTCCATTATCACAGATTCCAAGTCAGCTTTCAAAGGAATTAAAAAGCTTTATCATTCTAAAAACCTTTCTAATGTGTAGCATCCTCCTGTTCACGCTGCTAATGACTTATGGATGAGCTACCCATTACAAAGTCTTTTATTGTAGATATACTTTAAAAATAGTAGGATCTAAAAGCCACTAGCTGTAGCTACCCACTATGGTGTTTTGTTTCCAATCTGATACTTTGGTGTAATTGTTTAATGCAATTTTTACTCCAAAAGATCAAAGGGGCCTGAAATTAGTTTTACTTGGGTATCTGCAATTTCAGTAATTACAGAATACTGTACAAATATTAACAGCCATTAAAAAGCTCTGATCACAGCAAGAAAAGGTTGAGTGATTTCCATCATAAAATTGTGCAGAAAATGAGACCATCAATCCATCTTAGTAAAGGGAACAAATCAATTGCAATTTCTTTTGTCTTAAGTAACTCTTTTTCCTGGAGACAGATTCCCTCCAGACCACAATGTTGGCTTTCCTGCGATGGAGTGGATATTGTAGCTGCTGTTGGAAACTTTTGCTTTGTTTATGATGGTTTCTATTTAAATGTTCCACTGCTTTTTGTTGTGTTCAGAGCCTTGCTGGATTTCGTGACATATCATCATATTACCCATTGTTCATCCACTGCAGTATGAAGGCCTCTTCTGCTTTTTTCCAACCAATTTGGTCATGAGCTTTTTTTTTTGCCAATTGGGCCTGCAAAATTTGGTGATGTCATCAATCCATCTTATTTTAGGTCTCTTTCGTGGACACTTTTTATCAACGGGATCCGTTCTTTGACCTTGGTCTGCCCCACATGAATTCTTCTTCTATGTGACCAGCTCATTTCCATTTAAATTCTTTTACTCTCTTGATAATATCATATACTTTTGTTTGTTCTCTAATCCACGTACAGGTCTTTCTAATTTGTCTTGTAATGCCAAGCATGCATCTTTCCATGGCTCTTTGCACCACACCTAGCTTTTCTACTGATTGCGAGTTAGTGTCCATGTTTCACTGGTATATGCTAGAGCAGGTAGCACACATCCCCATCCCTGAAGCTAAACATCCCTGTTTAGCTTCAGGGATGGGGGGAGGTTGTTCTTGAAAATTACGCTTAGCTTGCTGAATGCTTGCCAACCACATTTAACACACCGTTCAATTTCCTTTATTGTATCACCTTCCGTTGAGGTCTGTTGGCCAAGGTATATGTAGTAGTTCACTACAGCTAGTTCTTCTTCAGATATATATATATATTTCTTTCTTTGATGAATTTATTAAAAATAGCCTGGCTCTTTTTCAGGTTTATTTTTAAACCAAATAGTTTTCCTGTGTTGTGCAGCTCTTGTAGCTCTTCTGGGTCTTGTGAGACAAGAACAACATCATCTGTGAATCTTAAGTAATTTAAATAGACACCATTGATTTTTATTCCATCTTTAGCCAATCTAGTTCGCAAAATACTTCTTCATGGCAGGCTGAGAAACGGATAGGTAATATTGCATCCCCTTGTCGTGTACCTCTTCTATGCTGATTTCCACTTTAAAATCATTAAGGCAAATTGTTGCCATTGTTTCTTCCTTTATTTATTGTAGTAACTTTATGTAAACAGGGTCTAAGCCTTGGTTGAGCAATACCTTAATTACTGCTTGCTGGAATACTGAGTCAAACACCTTTAGGAAGTCAATGAAAGCCATGCACAGAGGTATGGTGTACTTTTAGTGCCTTTCAATGACTTGCTGAACAACCTGGATGTGATTCATTGTGCTGTAGCCACTACTGAATCCTGCCTGTTTCTTTGACTGTGGACCATTTAACGTTCCCAATATTCTTTTTGCTATTATCTTGGTGAAAACCTCGTAGATGACTGAAAGAAGGCTTATTGAGCAATAGTTCTTTAAATCATCTTGGGTCCCTTTCTTGTGCATAAGAATCACTTCAGCATTTTTTCATGCATTGAGGAGTTTTCTTCTCTGAGGCATCTCAAGTATAGTTTTGCTAGTATCTTGTGTAAACTGATCACCAGCTTTCAGAATTTCAACTGTAACATAGTCATTTCCTGAAGCTTTGCCATTTTTAATTGATTTTATGGCACTTGATACTTCCTCCACTAGAATACCTGGCATTTCCTCTTTCATGGATGCTGTTACTTTTGAGTGAACTTGATCTTTGTATAGCTCTGAATAGAATTTTCCAATTATTTCTAACATTTCCAGTCTTGTTTTACACAGAGAACCATCTTCCTGTTTTAATGCAAAAACCTTTTTTCTTGTATTTATAAGCTTGCATTTTGCTCTATTAATCCCTTTGTTTTCTTCAATTGCCCTTTTCACAAGCTTCACATTAACCTAATGTGCTTCTTCTTGGATACGTTTTCTTATGGTCTTGCAAAGTTTAACATACTCCAGTTTATTAGTGAAGCTTCCAGTGTTCTTCATTGTCTGTCATTAAATCAATAGTTTCATCAGAGAAAGTGTTCTTCCAGTGGTACTATAGATGCAGCAGATTCAAGGATGTTTTTGACTATTTGTTAATTTTATTCTTTAAGGTTCATTTCTTCCAAATGTTGCAATAGAGTAAAGCGATTTGATAGATTAATCTCAAAATTGCTGTTCTCTTCTGTGGTGTATGAATAATAAGTGAATAAATAAATACATCCAAACTTTATTGTGGATTTAGGCTAGTATCAAATAAAATAACCATTATATGCAGTGATAAACATCCAAATATTTTAATCCAGGTATATCAAAGTTACTCAGGATTTTTAGATATTTCTAAGATGACTTAGAAGTCATTTTGCTACCACCCATCTTTACAAATAGCACACAAAATTTTGCAACCAATAGGTGGTTTTAGAGTTTCAACTTGCTAACGGTTAATTTGTGAGAGCCAATTTGGTGTCGTGGTTAAGGCATCAGGCTAGAAATCAGGAGACTGTAAGATCTAATCTATTTTATGCATGAAGCCAGCTGAGTGATTTTGGGCCATTCATTTTCTCTCAGACCTAGGAAGGAAGCAATGGCAAAATAATCCTGAAAATCTTGCCAAGAAAACTGCAGGGATTTGTCCAGGCAGTGGCCAGGAATCAACTGGAAGGCACACACAAAAAAGCTGTTCATTTAAATAAAATCCATTTGAATACTCAGAAAAAAAGGTTGCTAACAGTGAGGGATGACTGCTAAGCATTCCTTCCATGGAATAAAACAGAAAAAGAGGTATGCTCTTTTGAATGGACAATTTATTTACAGAGGAGAGGACTTGCATCCCTAATTCAAATGAATCAGTCTGGTGGCCAGATGGGATTTTCCCTTCTGTGATGGATTCCTTGTGTCTGGCATTAGTGCTTAAGTAGCACATAGAAAATTTAATAACTTGCTCAACTGCTCCAGGTGCTGACACCATCCCCCTTTCCATGTGTTCCCATTAGTTGGACAAGGTCAAGTTACTGGTTCAGAAAATCAAATTCTGATTGACACATTGGCAGGGACCATGCCATCAGTTTTAGTTAACAGAATTCTTCTGCTTCATTGACTCTGTATGCAAAGTTATGTCCCTAAGTAGGAAGCACAACTAACCCCTTTAATAATAAGCAGGATTCAGTATCACCCTGGCATTGAGCCAAAGGCTGGCATTAAAGCCAAATAGAGTAATGATAAAAGTGTATTTGTGTCATCCCAACAATGACAGATACTTGTTGCCTTTTATCTTCATTTTAGTTTATGTTTTAGTTTATTACTTTTGGAGCTGAGGCAGACCTCCAAAGATCATATAATCCAATAATATGATATTATATAGGAAATGGGTTGGTTAACAATAGTCACTATTCATCTTTAGAAAATTGGGGAAGACCATATTTTTTTCACTATAGCTTCAAGAGCAAATGTTCTATTTTTATTTTATTTTCTAATTAAAGTAATTAAAATTATTTCTGATTGCTAACTTCAGTAATCAAATTTCTGGCACTGCTTTTAATATTTCTTTTTATTGTGGAGTTTGAAGGGTTTTCTTAAGTTCCGGTCAAGTGTCTTGAATCTATTAATTACGCAACATGCTGTGTTATATCATAAATAAATTAATATATCAAATATAGTAGGCGTTGTTATAAAATTGGCTTATAAGAAAGTGCAAAGGAAAATTTTAAACATGAATTCCTGGAGGTTGTTGTCCCCTCCCCCCCGTTTAATCCTTTAAAACATATTTCTTGTTAAAGAAATATAATCTTTTTCTGCTATTATATATTTGATAGCACTGGCCATTAACTTCTATTTTTGTATAAATAATTAGCTTACAGGATAATTCCAAAAACACTGGGGAATTCCTGAAAGCTTGGTATTTTGACAAATCAGCCGTCAAATAAAGATAAACCACATTTACACATTATTCAGAAGAAACAATAAAAAAGCTAAAAGACTAGAATATATCTGCCACAGCAGCCTATCCCTAGGTAAGTAGGGATTAACTCAAGACAAACATTCAAGCAGAAAATAATACTAAAAGGAATTACAAGGAGAAAGCCACATCCCCACCAATACTGACAGGGCAAACTACCATATATAAACAGGGAGCAAACCAGTGGTGGGTTTCTACCAGTTTGCCCTGGCTCAGGCGAACCGGTAGTGGCGGCGGCGGTGGAAGGCTCTGCCCACCTGCCTGGACGTCATCATGGACGCTCTGTGCATGCGCAGAAGTGCCGCGCACGAGTGATCCCAATTCCAAACCGGTAGCAAAGGTAAGTGGAACCCACTACTGGAGCAAATCCCACACTCATTACCACTGATGATGTTACCTAATCAGCCAATGAAAATCTACAAGCACACAACCTTGCTCAAAGAGCACCAGGACTGCATACCTTACAGTATTCCTTACACTTATGATATGAAACTTTTAAAATGATCTTCAGTCTCATCATTTGTTTACATTGTCCTTTTCTATACAGTTGACTTGGATAGAATCTATATGGTTAGAATATCTCCAAAGTTTAGCAGGCTAGAACCAATGTATCCATATATACTATAAATAAAGGTATCTCAGACAAAGAGGTGGGATTCAGCTAGTTCACACCAGAAAACTGGTTGATCCCCACTGGCTGGCCCCTCCCCTCCCCTCCCCTCCCCTCCCAGCCACTCCTTATCTCGCCTCGCCCACCTTGGCCAGTGACTAGAGTAACACCTGCGGCATAGTTGCTTCTGCTCTCTGGCTCCCTCGCTCGCTTGCCTCGACCATGCAGCCATGCGTCCCAGCCCGCTTGCCTGCCTTTGCCATGACCTACCATGCAGCACCTGGGGTCCAGCTCTCTGCCTCACCTGCCTTCCAATGAGATCTCCGCTCCTCCTCGTTTGCCTAGACTAGACTTGCCCAGCTGCCTCAGCCTGATCCCGCCCGCTCCAGCAGCAGAAGCCTTGAAGTGGAACTAAGCATGGCCGGGTGCCCCCTTGGGGAAGCGGGGCTGGGAAGGGTGCTCGTCTCCAAAGCCTCTTTTTTCTCTCAGCCTCTACCTCCTATCTCTTCTCTCAGCTTCCACCTCCTACCACTTCTCTCAGCCTCCACCTCCTACCACTTCTCTCAGCCTCCACCTCCTACAGCCTTTGCTGGTGGCTTGGTCGCTTGGGGAGACACTGGCCTGCTGCAGCCAGGATGGCCATGATTGCCATCTCATGGCCTTCCCACTGACTCAACCCAGCATCTCCCCAAGCGACCTAGGTGCACGCAGCACTAAGAAGGGTGAAAAAGCGCCTGCAAGACCCAGCAAGAGATGAGGTGTCTTAGTGCTTCCCGGACATGCGACATGCTCTTCGGTCTTGGAGTTGTAAAGCACTTCTCTCTGCCACAGTGCTTCCCAGACACGGCTTACAGCTCTGAGCCTGAAGAGCAGGTCATGTGTCTCCCCAAGTGACTGAGGCAAGTACAGGGATGCTTCACTCCAGCACTAAGACTCCAGCCATCGCCACCACTGCTTCAGCCACCTGAGAAGCTCCACCTTTACCTTGCCATTACCTTGCTCTGGCCGGCGAGAGCCTGTGCTACTCCTTGCACCACTATTTGTACCACCCACTACAGCAGAGATTTCCAGCCCCACCCAGAGCAAGTCTCCCTCTCCTGCCATTGTCCTTACCTTCTCAGACCAGGTAAGGAGTGACTGGGAGGGGAGGGGCGAAGGGAGGGGCCAGCCAGTGCTTTTCTCCCGCACTAAGGCACCGGCCACCATCGCTTTGGTCCGCCTGTGCCTCCCCACCTTGCCATGAATGACGTCAAGTTGGCCATGCCCAGTCACATGACACCCCCCAGCTACACCTATCCAGCCAATCATTAGGGAGAGCCAATTGTTAAATTACTTGAATCCCACCACTGCTCAGATTTAAGGTTACCAACAGCTAAGTGTCCATTAACATGAAATGACAAAAAGAAATGTTGATTTTAAATGTTGGAGCATTACTATATATGGCTTTGATTGTTTTGCACTGCTGTAGGTAATCAACTGCAAGTTTCTTGTTTCTTGCTTTTTTTGCAATACAGATCCTACACTAGCCGAGTCATGTTAGGGAATCGTTTGCCAAGTCTAGCTGAGAGTCACATTACAGAATAAGTTTATACATATTTATAATTTGTTGCCTACTTGGGTGTGAAGCTTGATAGTATGTGCTAATCACATGTTGTTGGCAATATGCCAAATGACATAAACAAATCTGGGTTTAATTCTAAGGACTTGCTACTCAAAATATAGCATGCTATCCAAGTCCACTGGCTGAATTTCTCCAGATCATGCAATTTTAATTATCTCTTATATGTGGCATTAGCAAACCATGATGTTGCATTTATGAGTTATTTAGACTTTTAGTTTTATGTTTCATAATACATTTCAATCTTATTATATTAAATCAATAAAGGGTTTTTTGATATGATGCCAAATCCATTCTTGCTGCAACTTCATTAATAGTATATTGAGCTAAGAACAAAGTTTTCCAACTTCTGAATATGCCAGCAAACATGTTTGCTCTGGAACAATTCTGAACGGAACCAGCAGAGAACAATTACTAATAAAGAGTGAGACATGCCACACAGAGAGATCTTGTGTAATTGAACTCCATTTGCTTTACTGCAATTCCTGTTTACAGAAATATGAAAAAAAAGAGTGCAAAGATTAATAAAAATAACCAAATTCAATGTGTCATCTTTCAGATGTACTGGAAACTGACACTTTTAAGAGCTGCAATCCTATCACATGTGGGGGCACCATATTCAAAAATTTTGGACTGGCTGGGCTGTTGTGAGAAACCAGATGCACTTAGCCTGTCCTATTTACTCACATGTATTTTCTTTACAGAACTGTTTTAGAACACTGCAGATACATCTCCCCTCTGAAGCAATCTTCAATAGGGGGTACAGTTGGGGGGGGGCGGAACCCTGTCCAAATCTTGCAGAACTTTTCTGTTTTGAAAAATATAATCTGGAGATATGAGCATTCAAAATGTGCTCAATTGGTACTCACTATTTTGTTCACTTATTTCTGATTTGTCAGCATCAGTTGGGAGTGAGCAAAAATATTTTATTGACTTACAAACACAATTGCCCTACTGAATGATTGGATTAATTATTTTTTTTATTGAAAAAGTTTTACAAATACAAATTTTTCCCCTTTCCCCCCACCTTCCCCTCCCTAACCCTCCCTGACCCATCCCTCCCCGCCCTTGATTTCCCTTATAACCTTAAAAATTACAGTTCATTTTTAGCTCCCCAAATATTAAAAGGTGAAATCCAAATCATATCATGTCATACAATTCCCCCCAGCTATTCTACCCCATCAATACTAAAAATTTCTACATAACATCCAAATAAACGCTATCTGTTACTTCCTTGATTGATATTTATTCTACACATAATCTATCCCAAATATTAAAAAGTGAAATCCAAATCATATCATAATTCCCCCCAACTACTCTGCACCCTGTATATACTATAAATTTCTACATAACATTCAGCTAAAAGCTATCTGATACTTCTTTGTTTGGTATTTATTCTGCACATAGTCTATCCATTTCTTCCATTCCCACACAAAAATTTCTTGAGTCCGGTCTTTTAAATATGCTGATATCTTTGCCATTTCTGCAAAACTGGCCACTTTCAAAGTCCATTCTTCAATAGTAGGTAAAATATCTTTTTTCCAATATTCACCAATCAATAACCTAGCTTCTGTAATCATATATAATATCAGTTTTGTTTCGTTCAATGAAAAGTCCTTAACTATGCCCAATAAAAACAATTGTGGAGAAAGATTTGGTTTATTATTAAAAGGCTTGGGATTACAAGAGATCATGATCTGATCTTTGGAATTAGGCAATGGGGTGACTTAATGAAATAATTACCATAGGAAGTTGGATATATTTGATGCTACTTTTTGTTCCCCGTGGATTCTGGCAAAAACAGCAGTATAAAATTTGCCACATGGATGAATTTGAACAGTTGTAATCCAATACATCTAGAAGGTAGCAGATTGGGGAAAACTGATTTTGCGGGTCCCACATAATCATTTCAAGAGTCTACTCTTTAGCAAGTAATTGGTAGACTGACAGAGGAACTCTCTTTCAGAAAATCAACCATTTTAAAATACCAGCTTTTTCTCTATATATCCAGCCATCCTAGACCAGAAGTAATGCAAATACTAGAAATAAAAGAAACACTGAATATTTGGGATAAATCGCTTAGCTTAGTGTCTCAGCACCGTATTTAATTTTTGATGCATTGCATTGTAATTGCAGGCCTATGGAGCAAATAGGTAGGCTTGCAAGTCAGAGCATAAGGGATATCGCAACCTCTGGATGCTTTGCTGGAAGATTTGAAAAAGCAGGACTCTTTAGCTGTACCCGGTGCCTTCCAGAAGGTATTAGCATTAGCTGCATTAGTTCTTTGGCAAGCTTTGAGATGGAATGTTTTGAAAGAACTGGACTCTCCCTTTTTACTCAGCATCCTTAATGGACTTGGAAAGTATAAAAGTTAGGCAATGACTTGACTTGTGCAGGATGTACACTGTTTCAAATTTCACCTGCAGAAGCCCCTCAATCAGTAGGTTTGTATCAGTGGTGAATTTGGAAAGATGCATAAACTCATGGATGATTTCTTGCTCTTGGTGATATTCAGAATAGCTTTGCTTAACATACCTTGCATACCTGAAATCATTCAACTGGATACTAGAACAGACGCAGGATGGGAATTGGCAGTAGGGACAATGTTGTGCTTTTATAATTTTCTGCCAGTTCAAGGATAGAAAGCATTTTAATTGAGCTTTGGATCTCTGAACTGTTTTTCCTTGTCTTCCATGTAAAAGATATTTGTAGGCTGAAACATAGAACTGTTTTTATTTTGCTTATGACAATGACAGAATTTCTTTTTTTTAAAATCATCTTTTAAAAACCAACCACAAAATCTGGATTGAGTTCACTAATATGAGTAGCATGACAGACTGCTGTTCATACAACACCCGAGAATGAGATTATATGGGAGGAGTTGTTAAACATTAGTCATCAATGATGTTATGGACCGTAGCATGTCCAGAAATGTACCTCAATGGTATTTAGGCCAGAATAAAAATACAACCCATCAGTATTTTTCTATGTGTCAGTCAGTCCATCTAGAGGAACATTAGAAATGTAAGAATGAGGATAATTATAATGACCTACGTGGCCTCTGTTTGCATGATGCCATTATTTTCTCGCTTTGTGGGATACCTTCACATATTCAGAGCTTTACCTGCAATTGCATTTGCATGTGTAGTATGACATGAAGCAGTTGACATTTGTGTTACCAACAGAGCTGGAGAGGACCAATACTCTGCTACTAGGACTTCCCATAGCAAGCAAGGTGATGAATGGAAACAAGGCTATGTATGCATGGTTGGCTGGATTCGTGCTATACACCAGGGGTCTCCAACCTTAGCAACTTTAAGACTTGTGGACTTCAATTCCCAGAATTCCTCAGCCAGCAGAGTTGAAGTCCACAAGTCTTAAAGTTGCCAAGGTTGGAAATCCCTCTACACTGACAATAAAGATATAGGTGATTTAACCATTTGTAACAGAGTTTACAAACCTAACTAGGGTCATACAAAGTTTTAAACCAAAACTGGCAAAATCACACGTGAATCCAGTCATAAGAAGGCAGGAAATGGAAAAATGAATCCAAGAAACAATGGATGTATGAGGAAAGAATACTTCAGCAGAGAAAAAGGCTGACTGGATGCTATGTTGCTGCTCTTATAGACAGCAAAGACTATTGCTCATTTCCACAAATCTTTTCCGTTCTTGGTGGCACCTAACAGGAATATTTGTTGTAAGGATTCTGTATACTCCCTCCTTGGGTGCTGAAGTGTCATAAATTATATATACACAACCATCTCTGTTCAACAGTTCTAATAGACTCCTGGGGAGGGGAGACTTTGTTTTTCTGGTAAAGTGGAATCAAACTTTAGGGGGGGAAAAGGGAAATGCCACACTATATTAAATATAGAAGTTTGTAGTAGCACATGCACCATTTATTGCAACAACTTTTGGCTGCTTTTGCAAGTTCGAATTAACACTGATGATTGTTTACTTTGGAGCAGCCCCTAAGGCAGTTGTTTCTCTGCCAATTTGCCAAATTCATCAGCTCTCAAGGGTGTGGGATCAGTGTAAATTGACAAACTGCTGCTGTTCACGCTGATAAAAGTTGCTAGAGATCTGATTTTTTTATATCCAGTTCTAATGCATTTAATGTGTCTGAAAACAATAGGCCCAGTTGTTCAACAGTGCTCTGATGATGTTACCTTGTTCAGGTAATGAAACATCTACAAAAAAACAACCAAGTTCAAAGAGCACTCATTTCAACCCTTTTTTAATGTTCTCCTTTTCTGAACATCTCTCTCTCATCTATGAGTATTCCCTTGCACATCTATGAGTCAGAATGTCTGTTACATTCACACATACTTTACCTAATTCATGCTTCGAACAACTTGAGCTCTTATTCCCAAACACTAATGGTAATTATATTAGTCTTTCCTGGATTGAAGGTACATTCACTCAGATAGCATTAGGTATTTAGCTGCTTTGAAGGTCTCATTGCACTTTAAATTTAAATGTGCTTTAGGGAGTGGATCAAGCACAACCAGTATTGCTTAAGCAGGTTTTAGTGAGGCTGTGAGAATGATGACCTCTTCATGTCTTCTACTCATGGTGCTCTATTTGCAGGTTGCCCGCAGAATCCCTCCAGATCTTGTGGATTTCCTTGCAGGAAGTTTTCCCCTGGAATTCATATGGACAATCTCATGGCTTTATTTTGTGTGGAGAAGCTCTGTTAGTTTGGGCATAGTGCTGGGCTGTGAGTCTTTGCCTCTGGATCATCTCTGCTATTTTATGGAGGCGTGTTAATCTGCCATATTTTCACGGCATCAGTTTCTTTCTAAGGTGTCAAAAGCAACGTGCTGTTTTCTGCCATTAACCAGCTTGGGGGTGCCTGTAGTATACTGACTGACCTAGTATACTTGGGAAGGTTTTTTTTCACACATTAAATTCTGCTGCTATGACTTTTGAGAACAAGAATGTAGCAAAAATGACCCTTTAAGAAGCAAAGTGTATTATTTTAGCCCAGGGGTCCCCAAACTTGGTAACTTTAAGACTTGTGGAATTCAACTCCCAGAATTCCCCAGCCAGCCACATCTATAAGAAACTATAAGCTAGCACTCTTACATATTTTTTACTATTCCAGCTGAACCATGTGCTTGCCAGGAGGCATTTGATTATACCACATCCATGATTTATTAGAAATTAACTTTCATCTCTCTTTTACATACATTGAACCCTTTATTTTTGTACCCTAAAACTGACTTGCCTTAGGAAGTGTTACTAGGTTTATCTGGGGCTTATAAACTAGAAAACCTTTTTTTTCCCCCCAAACTTTTGAATTTACAAAAATGTATTACTAATACATAATAAATTCTTGCAGGTCTGATTCAGATTTAATAGGAAAAAAAACACATTTTTGTTATATGAATCACCCTGCATGGGATTCAGGTTTTATGCACTAGCATTGTTGTGACATCTGGACGGATGGACACAGCAAGCATACTTGATAGTGAAAGTCTGGAATACTAATAATAATGTGGAAGGCCACATGTTCTCTATCCTAAGTTGTACATTTTAGCTGATGAAAAGCAATATATATACCAACATTTAGGTTAATTTTTGAATAAGAGAAGCACTATTCGTAAATGAATGATAATGCCCTTCTTGAATACAGTATAGTTATTGTGAAAGTTTAAGGAATGAATTAATTAGTCTTTTGCATCAACTTTTGCTAAAGATGGTATTGTGAAAACAATTACTGGAGGAAACAGGATTACTGGAGACAGAAAAGGATTAATAAAGATAAACGACTAGGCAAGGTACATTGAGTAATGTACCTAAGGAAGGACTATGATTCAATCACTCATGACAGAAGTCTGATGAAAATTAAGAGCTTTATGGTATGAGATTTCTACTAAACCATCCACCCCAAAAATTTTGTCATTGGAATAACCAAGACTGACCTGATGGAAGACTAGAAATCCAATATGCCCTCTTCCTTGCTTTGCTACCATAGGAATGTACATAAATGACAAACATCTATGATGTTGAATTCTATAAAACCTCAACCATCAGAAGATACAGAGCAGAATTAAAGTTTTGTTGAGTTCCAAAGTTGGAATGGAGCATGTTCATCAATGGGAGATGATAGACAGACAGACTGACCATTGTAATTATTTTATTTATTATTTATTTATTGTTTTTATTTATTAGTTCAATTTATATGCCACTCTTCTCTGGAGACTCAGGGCGGCTTGTAATGTGTTAAGCAGTAGCCTTCATACTTTTGTATATACCTGCTTAGTAGAGCTTTCGCGCCCCCCCCCCAAATTGGTGTACTTTTTATACAAAGTCAGCTTATTGCCCCCAAAATCCGGGTCCTCATTTTACCTACCTCAAAAGGATGGAAGGCTGAGTCAACCTTGAGCCTGTTGAAATTTGAACTTGCAGTAATTGCAGGCAGCTGATGCTTGTTAGCAGCAGTAGCTTTATTCAGGGCTTGATCAAGTTATCCTGCTAAGAGGACAAATAAAGTTATATCTTCCCATTCCATGTGCAGCAATACTAGTGGTGGACCAATAACCTCCTCTTTTAATATATAGAATTTTCTCCACATGCAGAAAGCCAGTTAATAAGATGCAGGTTAGCTTACATTGGGCAGAATCCAGTAGTAAGATCTTACTGTGTCCCAAATCTGCTATTAGAAAAGATAACCCCATTCTGACTAACAACAGAAGCCTATCTGGAATCTTTCTGGTTAACAATTCATAGTGAATATCCTGTGTTAACTGGGGAGGCTGAGATGCAATTATTGCTGTTTCCAAGTACCTATGTGTATGAAATAAGATTTTCCATTCAGGCTTTTATAAAGAGCAGATAACAAAACTGTTTGCTGTATCCTGGTTTTGGGTAATGAAGGAAAACGTTTGAGAAGCACTGCCCTTCTCTATCTGCTTCTTTTCTTACAATTATGTTATCTACTTTCTCATTGAATGAGTACACCACTTTTTAGTGAGAATAGGCAGAGTGCATATTATTTACGCCTATTAATTGCATGTGCATAACTTTAAGTTAATATGCAGATGCTCACTGGAAACTGACAAATGGTTAATGTAGTTCATTGGTGGTATAAAAAAAGTAGACATTATCTTCATACGTTAGGCTGAGTTAATACTGACCTTGTTTAGCATTTTGTGATTTGGGAGTATTCAAGTCTTCCCAACCAGTTTGGTTATTTGTAGTTCAATATATACAGTGTAAATCCAAAAATGAGTTCATTTGATCCCCAATTGAAGAATGTTGTGCAAACACAGCCAATGCATTGTGTGAATTATTGTGTGAAATTGCATTAATGTCAACCTTGGGCGAATTAACCTTGGATTAGCATTTTGTGTAACACATAGCTGCAGGGTTCATTGATCTTAGTTTTTTGATGTTGCAGATGCAGATGGGATCCTATTTCTTAGGAGGCAAACAAATGTTCTGCCTTCATTATTAGGACTTATGACCCCTCAGTCATGGGCAAAACACGAACTTCTGATGCCACACAGCTACGGGATGTGATGCAAAGTAGGGTAAAAGTGCCTTGCCATATTATGTCTGAAAAGATATGAAATTAAATATCTAATTGTGAAGCTCACAAAATGACTTCATGGACTTTTTGGAAATCCCGGGCAACCTACCTGACCTGCAGAAGCAGGGAGAGGACAAGGAGGGAGAAGAGGAAACTGTGCAGTTTTCTTCAGCTTGCTGCCATGCAGGACTATTGTAACATGACCGTATTTGCTGGAAATAAGGTGAGTCACAAACCCATCCGGAGGGGATGATGTTGCAATATCATCCTGAGCTTCTAAAAAAGAGGTGGGCGACTTTCTGGAGGCTATGCTCAATCCTAAATAAGATTTCAGGTCAGGAAGCCATGCAATCCACAAAGCCAAAAAAGGAAATAGAGGTGAGGCTGCGGACAGGAGCAGTGTTTTTCTCCAAGACAACCCCGCCCCCTTGGGTTTTTAGAGGCCTTTCTTTCCACTTTGACCATCTTAAGCCTATTGTAGAGCCTCTACTCTCAAGCAGGATAGGTTAGCCTAGTTCTGAAAGGAAGGAATGGCTCCACACCTACATCAGAGTAAACTTGTCCTTTCACTCAAGAAACCCTTCCCCCAGCTCTCCTTACGCCCCCGCAGGATGATTGGCAGATGCGGCGGGGCTCCTCATCCGCCACAATAAAGGGACGTGTTGAAAAGCAGCCGCTTTCTGCCCTGACGCGCCCTTTCTTCCTGAATTCAAGGGCGGCTCCGGGAGCGGAGGCCGGCAGGGAGGCAGGCAGTCACGTGCCGGCAGGCGGCGCTACGGCTGCTCTCGCTGCTCCGCGGCAGCTGCTGCCGCCGCCTCCACCGCCACCTCCAGTCCTCAGTCCCAGTTAGGGCATCCACCGGCGTCGCCTCGCGCTGGGAGCGGCCGCCCGGGAGAAAGGATGCTCCGCCGGATGCGGCGGCGGCGAAGGCGCAGGAGACGGGACTTCTCGGGGGCCGCGCGCCTTTTGTAGCCGAGGCCGCCGCCTTCTCCATGGCGAGCGTGGCGGCGGAGCCCCCCGCCAGGTTTGAGCGGCGCGGCCCGGCTTGGAGGAGGAGGAGACGGACGAAGACGGCCGGGGCCGAGGGTGCCCGGGCCCGTTTTTACTCCCGTCTCGCTGCGCCCTAGAAGCGCTACGGCGGTAGCGCCATGGCCGAGATGGAGCGTCCAGAGGAGACGGCCCGGCTCTGGCGAGACGCCGCCCTGCGCGCCAGGAAGCTGCAGAGCAACCTCCAGCAATTGGAGCTAGAGCTGGGCTCCCGGGGAGAGAGCGGCCCGGAGGCACCGCCGAAGCTGAAATCCTCGCAGCAGCAGCAGCAGCAACAACAACAACCGCCGCCGCCCTCGCCTCTGGAGGCATTGAACCTGAGCGGGCGCGGCCTGGATGAGTTGCCGGAGGGCTTGTGCGCTGCCGTGGGCAGCAGCCTGAGCGTCCTCTCGTTGCGGAGGAACCGACTAGCTCATCTGCCCTCGGCCGCCGCCCTTCGGCACCTGGGCCGCTTGGCCGAACTCGACCTCAGCCACAACCGCTTGCGCTGCCTGCGCGACGACGGCCAGGCGCTGGCGCTCCTGCGCGGGCTCCGTAAACTCAACCTCAGCCACAACCAGCTCGGAGCCGAAGGGACGCTGCCCAGCGGGATGGGCGAACTGCGACAGCTGGAGGAGCTGGATCTGAGTTTCAACCGCCTTAGCCACCTGCCCGCCGAGGCCCTGGCCCACCTGCGACAGCTCCGCACCCTGGACGTGGACCACAATCAGCTTTCTGCCTTCCCTCAAGCCCTGCTGCAGCTGGACGCTCTGGAAGAGCTGGATTGCTCTGGCAACCGACTCTTGCAATCTCTTCCGGAGGGCATCACATCTCTTCGGCACCTGAAAATCCTGTGGCTCAGTGGCACTGGCTTGGCGGCCTTGCCCGAGGGCTTGTGCCAGCTGGGTACCCTTGAGAGTCTCATGCTAGATGGGAACCGCCTGAGTGTCCTGCCTGCTGGTTTTGGCAGCCTGCAGCGTCTCAAAATGCTGAACCTCTCATCTAACTTGCTGGCTGATTTCCCAGCAGCTGTGCTGGCCCTTCCTGGCTTGGAGGAGCTCTACCTCAGTCGCAACCAACTTACCCTGTTGCCCGCCGGACTTTGCCAGCTTTGCCAACTCCGCACGCTTTGGCTGGACAACAATCGCATCCGCTACCTGCCTGATTCCATAGTCAAGCTTCATCAACTGGAAGAACTGGTGCTTCAGGGAAATCAGATCGCCATCCTTCCAGAGGGGTTTGGCCAACTCAGTCGTGTGAGTCTCTGGAAAATCAAAGACAACCCCTTGATCCAACCCCCCTATGAGGTCTGTATGAAGGGCATCCCTTACATAGCTGCCTACCAGAAGGAATTGGCTCACTCTCAGCCTGCCCTTAAGCCCCGTCTCAAACTAGTCCTCATGGGCCTGAAAAATGCAGGCAAAACTCTGCTTAGAAAGTGCCTCATGGAGGAAGAGGAAGAGGAGCAGGCAGAGTCACCTTTCGGTTCAGCTAACAAGAATTTTGAAAGAACCCAAAGCAGGGGGTGCTTCATACAACCCCTGAGAGACCTGCCCCAACCTCTGACTCCAAAAGCACAGCCAAACCATTATCCCATTGTGGAACAGCCCGAGGCTTCCCCTTTGTCTGTCTCACCTCTAAAATGTTCCTGTTTAGGATATAACTCCACTGAGAAGAGGGATGTATTCAGTCAGTCCCCCAAAGTTATTGGTCAGACCCAGACAGGAGGCTCTGCTGCTGAGCAGCAGGATGATATCCCATTGTCCCCATCAATTAAAATACATAGAGAAACCTGCTTGGGGAATTATCCCCTGAGGCCTCCAGGCTCACATGTAATAGGGTTGCCAGGCAGCAGCAAAGGTATTGAAGTGGTAGACTGGACAGCAGATGTGGAGAGAAGTCTAACCTTCATTGTATATGAGCTGGCAGGAGACCCAAGTTATGATGTGATCCAGCCGTTCTTCCTCTCTCCTGGAGCTCTCTATGTGTTGGTAGTAAATCTGAGTACTTACATGCCACAGTGTTTTTATCCTTCTGTGGGACACTTTCTTCACTGGCTGGGGGCAAAGGTGCCTCATGCTGTGGTATGTATGGTGGGCACCCATGCAGACCTATGTCCTGAACGGGAGGTGGAGGAGAAATGTTTAGACATCCACCGCCAGATTGCCTGGCAGGAGAAATGTGACTATGAAGGCCTCCAGATTTTGGCCCGGCAGGTGGATGAAGCTCTGGGACAGGATTTTGATTTGCGCTGCTCTAGCCCCCATGTTGCTTTCTATGGGGTATCAGACAAGAATCTACGGCGCAAGAAGGCTCAGTTCCAATATCTGCTCAATCACCGTCCACAAATCCTCTCCCCAGTTTTACCTATAAGCTGCTGGGATTGTGTTCAGGTCCGCCGATTGCGAGAGAAGCTCCTTTCCGTGGCGGAGCACAGAGACATCTTTCCAAATTTGCACCGGGTTCTGCCAAGATCCTGGCAGGTGCTGGAGGAGCTGCACTTCCAACCCCAAGCTCAACAGCTATGGCTAAGCTGGTGGGACTCTGCTCGACTTGGCCTGCAGGCAGGGCTGACTGAGGATCGTCTCCAAAGTGCACTTTCCTACTTGCATGAGAGTGGCAAACTGCTGTATTTTGAGGAGCACCAGACCCTGCGAGAATATGTTTTCCACAATCTGCCCAGGCTCATCGACATTCTCAATGTCTTCTGCCAGCATGATGCCTCAGTATTGCTCCAGAAACTGCTCAGCAGCACCCATATGGATGAGATGAAGGCCACACAGCTCCACCACTATGTGGAAGGATTTCTGCTTCATGGCCTTCTCCCTGCCCATGTTATTCATCTGCTTCTCAAGCCCCACATCCAGAGCAGAGAGGACCTGCAACTTCTGCTAGAATTGTTAGAAAAAATGGGACTCTGTTACGGGGTTAACAAGCCCAAATCAAAACCCTTGAATGGAGCTACAGCATGGTACAAGTTCCCCTGCTATGTGAAGAACGAGATGCCTCATGCAGAGGCATGGATCAATGGTACTACCCTGGGTGGGCAGTCTTTTGGGGCAGAACAGCTGCAGATTGAGTACAACTTTCCCTTTATTTTCCCCCCTGGATTGTTTGCTCGCTACAGTGTGCAGATTAACAGCCATGTGGTTCAGCGGTCAGATGGAAAGTATCAGATCTATGCGTACAGGGGGAAAGTGCCAGTAGTTATAAGTTACAGGCCTGCCAAAGGCACCCAACAACCAGATACACTGTCTATTGCTAGCCATGCATCTCTACCAAATATATGGACAGCTTGGCAAGCCATAACCCCATTGGTGGAAGAACTAAATGTACTGCTTCAAGAATGGCCAGGCTTATACTATAGTGTGCATGTCCTCTGTTCCAAGTGCCTTAAAAGAGGGTCACCCCACCCACATACCTTTCCAGGTAAGAAACTTCAGATGATTGCCAAGATTATGTCTCCTTTGCATTGAATTCAGTTTCCTAGTTGGTATATGGGCACAGCCAGCTTGTTTTCTTGGCAATGGTACGAAAGTGTCTCATCGTTGTCTCTTTCTGGGATGTTTTTCAATTTCCAAGTCTAATCTACAGTCTTGGGATTTCCTGGTTATTTTCCATCTAATTAACTCACATTCTGTTTAGCTTTTGTGCATTCAGCCAATTACATGCTGCCAAATTTTAAATATGCACAGTGTTTAAATAAAGATTACAGTTTGCCAATAAGTGCAGGTAGTTGCCTGTAAAAAGGTAGATATAGGGAGCCATTTTACCATACATCTGCATGATTTTTTTTGTTAAAATCCCACCTAGCAGGATTATGTAGAGGATCATATCCTGACAGTCCGATTGTTACAAAAAATAAATAAATAAAAAAAAAATCCAAAGGTAAGTTTGATGCTCTGTACAGTTGCAATGGGTTGGACACGACTTTGCAACTAACAACAAAAACAGGCCAATTTACTTAATCCAGATGAGAAATTTCAGCACTTCCCAGTGTTCTAGTCCAACTGGTTCTCAGTTATGACCAATTGAGCCCAAAATTTCTGTTGTTAAAGTTGTGCCCCGTTTTGCTATTTTTTTTCCATGGTGGTTTAACAAATTGCTACAGTTGTTAAATGAATCATGTGGTCGTTAAGTGAATCTAGCTTTCCCCATTAACTTTGCTTGTCACAAGCTCCCTAGGAAGGTTGCAAATAACAATCCCAGGACCTTGGGATTCTCCAACCATCATAAATACATGCCGCTTGCCAAACACCCAAAGTTTGATTGCCTGTGACTGAGGATGCTGCAATGGTCATAAGTGTGAGAACTGATCATAAGACACTTTTTTTAGTGCCATTGTAACTCTGAACAGTCATTAAATGAAAGGTTCTAAATCGAGGACTCCCTGTAAATTGTAGAAATATAATAAAAGTTCTTTGTATTACTTGACATAATGTAGGGATATTTTACTAGATACCTGTAGTAGTTATATATTGAAATTTGTCCATAGCGAAGAAGGTAAACATGAAGTGTGTTCAAATTCTTATGCACTATAGCTTGGCATCTATATTATCTTATCAAATGTCAAATGGGACTACAGTATGTAATAGAATATGTGTAAATGGCTATCTATATCTTTTCCCAAAATAATCCTGAAATAATTTTGGTAACTTCTCCTAATTGTCGTATTGAGTAGTTATATTGCTGCAGTAAATTATTACTTAGTAGGTAATCATTAATTTATTCTTTCTTGTTGAGTAGACACTGCAGCACTATGAGAAAAGGTTCTAAACTTTATGTAGAATGTAGAATGCAACCTGATTGCTGCTTTATTTAGCTCTGTGAGTATTCATTTCCATGCATTATTCACATTTTGATTGCTGCTGAATCCATATCCTTTTTTCAGGTGCTTCCGAAATTGTTTATGGTTGTGTTTGCACAAAACGTTGAGTTAAAATACGGTTGGCAAGGTTGTGGGAACGTTGCTGTTTAATTTATGATTCGTTGTATTGAATCATTGTATGAACCCAGCCAATTTAATTAACTCAGGAAACAGCAATTAAGTATACCGGTTTCCTCCCCCCCACTTCCCCGCTGTATATGTGTGCATGTATGTCGCTACCCTACATCTTAATAGGCCTATAATGTTTATGGCATCCAAGCCTTGTGCAATGGGCATCAATAGGAAATTTCTTCTATTCCCCAATACTACTTTTTATATGTTTGTGCCTAAAACTAATTCTTTATATATTGCTATCATGTGGCTTGTCCTCTTTCCAATGTCAACATGTGATTGACTCCCCACTTAATTTTTCTATGTGGAAATGGATGGGTGTGTGCTTGCTGCTTTCACCTCAGGCAGTCTTAAGTTGTACAGGCCTGATGAATAATATGCAAAATAATTCTGAATGTTTTTGAATGCTCATACAGCAAACAGTCTCAAAATGTTAAAAAAACCCTATCTTAATTGGTTTTCAAAGAGTGTAACGGAAGCAAACAATATTTCATCAGGACTTTCATCTAAATTGCTTGTTAAGGGGAAAATTAAAATAGTTAAGTAAAGTGGAGCCTATTTTTTTCTTCTGGCAATTTGATCATATCTTGAAAGAGTTTGTTGAACATGCTCGATATAGGCTTTGTTTATGGATTTATGATATTACCTATCATAGTCATTAGATTTTTATCTAGCCTTTCATTCAGAAACTCTAAGTATCAAACATAATGTTCTCTCTTATTTTCTCTCAATAAAAACCATATGAGGCTTTCACCTCTCCTAATCCTAATAGCCAATTATTTTGATGTTTATTCATTTAACAGGATTTTTGTATTTCTCCAATCTCTGTATATTGGCATTTCTTTGAACAGAGTATTTGGCTGGTTCACAAATTTAAACAGTGTTTAGTCATTTCAATTAAATTTACAATTTCTATATTTCCTTTTTGCCATATTTATTCCTCATCTATTTTTTTAAAAAAACCAATATTACCCTTCATCCTCATCTCTAATCTTAATCAAATTCAATTTTTCCCTTCTATATTATACCCCTTCCCATTGTCATCTGTTTTTATATCCATCCTCACATTGATTAATTATGTAATATTAGAATTGTTTAATACAAATTCAACATTTTAATATAAATCAATTAGTTATATAACTATCTTTTTTTGTATATTAATCAATATGAACATGAATATTCCGATTATTTCCATACAATTCAATTTCTTACAAATCAATTAATTATATTTACCAATAATAATAAATAAAACAATTTTCCCCTCTTATGTTACTCAGTTTCATATCTTAAACTCTCCCAATAAGCCACATAGTTTTGCCCATATAATCCTCCAAATCACCTTAATCATTTCTACTTTCATCACAATATATATTTAAAAATATTTCAATCATTACAATTTCCCTAATTAAATTTAAAAATGTTCTAGCTGTTATCCAAGCTATAATTTAATCCTTTTTACTTTCACCATCATATACCATTAAAGGTATTTCAATTGTTACAGTTTATACTTATTCATATTTCTAAAAAAAATTTAAAAAAACGATTGTCTAGATTTCAAAAATATAAAGACAAATATTCCAATTATTATTCATTTCATTTTTACAATCATGATTTCCCATTTTTTATTTTTATTTATTTTTATTTTATTAGATTTATATGCCGCCCTTCTCCGGAGACTCAGGGCGGCTTACAAGGTGTTAAGCAATAGCCTTCATACGTTTGTCATATTTTTCATATTTTGTATACAAAGTCAGCTTATTGCCCCCACAAACTGGGTCCTCAATTTACCTACCTTAGAAAGGATGGAAGGCTGAGTCAACCTTGAGCCTCGAACTAACAGGCTATTCAGCCGGTTGAGCTATCTGAGGCTCTTTTATTTCTTACTATTCGTATTTCAATTCTAAATATGTATAACATTTTTCTTTTTCATTTCTTTTTCTCCCCATTTTTATTTTTGCCTTTTTGTTTCTCCTTTTTTTCCTTTTTGTTTAAAATCTTGAACTTTCCTCTTTTGCCCTAAATTTCCCATTGTTTGTACCTACCTTTTTTGGTGAGGAAAAAGAAGAAAAAGAAATCTCCTTCTGTATCTGCCTAATTTTGCCTCGCTGAAGCAAACAGCCTGCTTTACTTTCAGTTTCGTTTTCAGCGTAGCTTGATTAGCAGAAGGAAAAAAAATCAGCTCCAGCAATTTAGCTCTTTGCAGCAAGCAGCAGAGCCCTGCGCAAAACAGCTGAGAGCAAATCAGCTGAGTGTTGGGATGCTGATCTAATCAACTTGTGCTAATTAGTCTATGCTGAAGCTGAAAGGAGCTGTTTGCTTGCAAGGAGGTAACTGCTGCAAGGCACAGGCCAAAGGGTGGGGGCCAGTGGGTGAGCAGGGCTACATTCGGTGTATAAGACACACCTAAATTTTCACCCCCTTTTGGGGGGTAAAACGGTGTGTCTTATACTCCGAAAAATACGGTAATTATTTTAAATGCATTGTAGCACAAGGTAAAGTGCACCAGATAGACCTATCCTTCTTTGTATACCTATCACGTTCCCACGTGTCTTTGACAGTGTGGGAACCACTACAGAAAAAGATGGATTTCAGATGTATCTTCTTCTTTCCTATCATGGGGATGAAATTTTACAGGCCTGTATATTCTTACTATATAATATATAGTATTTATAGACAGGATGTATATATATATATATGCCTTCATGCTTCAGTTGATCAGAGTAGAAACCCATAGAGAAAGCTAAGGCAAATTCTGGTACCATTTCCTGGTTGAAGCTGGAGGTGATATGCATTATACATTCAGATAGTATGCCAGTGGCTGAAACTTGCTATCCACACCTTGGGGGAAAAAAGGTAGTATGTATGTGTGAATGTATAAAAGCACTGTATACCATCAGTAGTGCTGTTGCCTTATACTAGGCAGCATCAACCACAATATTAAAGCTCTTTGCTCTGCCCAACCAGGTTATTCACACACTTTGCAGCTCTCAGCGGTGCCCAAGATTGCATTATCTTGTAGGCCTTAAAGGAAGCCACTGAGGCTTTATTCCTTTTTCCCTAATTCACTGAGTCCCTTTTTTATCCCTTTTTCTAGCTTAACTTCTTCCAGAATCTGAGAAATGGTTGTGAAGACCTCTGAACATAAATTAAGTAAGACTGTGAGTCATTGTTCTGAAGAATTGCAAAATGCTACGTCTATCCCAGCTTTTAATTGTTTGAATAAGAGAGAGAATCAACCTCCTCTTCCTTCCCCCATATCCAAGACATGACATAGTGTGATGATTATTCTAAATTTTCAGTACAGTATGACAAACTGATTTTCTGATAATGGGTTGTCTTAAATTTATTGTTTTTACATCATGATTGGTACTTTTTTTGATTTGTAATGGAGACTTGAGTCAGAACACCAAGAGTATTTTTGGGAAACGAGAACATAATATGCTGGCAAAAAGTCAAGACAAACATCTGATCTTAATAAGCAATGTATTTAGAAGGGCTTTCTTTTAGGCCATTCAAGTACTTGAGAATGTGTTTCATTAAGATGGAGAAGAAAAGAATTGAGCAGATTTTACTTTGTTCGTATGGTATATTTTTACTTTGCTAGAAATGTTCTTATACGGTGATATTTTATCATTGCTATTCTTGTATGTGCTTTTTGGTAAATAACTCTGAAGGACACAGTGATGATTTAAAATTTGCTTTTGGAAATCTTCAAATATTTTTATTGTAGGCTGATGTCCAGATAACCAGAACTGTCTGGCTCTATAAATGTGGATATTTTTTCATGAGAATATATCCCATTTAATATTTCACATTTCTTTATTTGGTAGCTGTGTAAACAAGAACTTAGGGCTTATTCATGGTATGATGTATCAGTTCTCACTCTCAGCTGTGTTTGCAAAAACTGAGATTAAGAACTTCCTAATATGTTGATAGAACTTTTAGGATTTTGTTTAATTTCACATTAAAATGAGATTACCTAATGGAACTTCAGGTATATGTGAATAGTCATTGTTCAAGAACAATTGAAACAGCACCCATTGTATGATGGACTATACATTTATCTTAGGGCCCTATTTGTTCTTTATTTATTCATTTATTATTATTATTATTATTATTATTATTATTATTATTAATAATAATAATAATTCATATTTATTCATGTAAGTTCCCAAGAGATTTATTGCCAGAATGAGCCTTCTCATTGCTCATTGAAAAGCAACAGAGTGTACGGTTCTTCTCACTCATGGGTAAAGGCGGAGTACTGAATATAGACTTTTGTGGCTTGGCATAGCCCAATGGAGAGAGGTGTGTGTGTTGGGGGGGGGGTTGGTTTATGTATTAAATTTATATGCCGCCCATCTCAGTAGCCAAGGATATGGTTAGTTTTTAATTGAATAGGCATTTTGTTTCTATGACCATGCTGACACAGGAACATTCAAAAGAGCATCCCAAAGTTGAGATCATCACGTGTCAAAGTATTCTGAGGTATCATATTTGAGATGTCCAGGATCACTTTTACCCATTATTTTCAAGGTGTAACTGTATGTGTCAGTTCCCTAGAATACAACATCTCTGATGGTTTG
Source organism: Masticophis lateralis (assembly GCA_030761175.1). Classification (NCBI taxonomy): domain Eukaryota; kingdom Metazoa; phylum Chordata; class Lepidosauria; order Squamata; family Colubridae; genus Masticophis; species Masticophis lateralis. The sequence goes on along the minus strand of JAUDYJ010000002.1, from coordinate 184,325,609 downwards.
GTAAAGAAATATGCTGTCTGTATATAAGCATCCCAGTATCTCATTTGCATCTCTTCTTAATACCATGAAATTGTTCACTTAAAATTCAGCAGTGAAGTTGCCTATAAGATTGTAGGAGCGGAAATCCGAATGACTTATTTCCCAAAGCTTCCTGTTTTCCAAACTTCACTTTTACACAGCTGGAAAGACCAAAATAAAATCGAAAGAAAATTTGACCATCCCTTTTGTGACATCCTTTTGCATCAGTAGATGATCTCTTATGGCCCTCTAAAATCTTGAGAGACTTAAGTGCAGTCTCTGAATTTGCAAAGGATGCCCTTCTCTGCTCTAGTGTATAAGGTGAATTATTAAAAGAAAAAAGGAGCATAGCTATCCTGAAAAAGTAATTACTCTCTTATCTCATCTTGAAACAGTGTGGAAATTGCTGCCTGCTTTCCTGGTACAGGAAGAATGTGTACATATTCTAGCCTTGAAATATTTTCCAACCACTATTCGCTTTCACAGGCTCCAAGTGACGCTCATTAAGCTAATTTAGCTTAGAGTCTTTGGGAATTCTTTTTAACTGCTGGTTCTAGATTAAATAATTGATTCTGAAAGCTTCCTTATATCTCCCTATCCTGGCATTTGAGATGGTGATCCAGCAAAAATGTTTTCATGAGAAAACAGAACAAGTCTTTCTTCATTCAAGTATTTTGGATTGTGCATAGGAAGAATGAGGGAGATTGGGTACTTTTAAGGCTCCAACTGATTTGTTGCAGGATTGCCCCCTCCTATCTAACTGCTCTGGGCCTCCATTGCTATTTCTCCTTTGGCTGGAGAGACCATATTCTCCCCTGTAATCAAGTTTTTAGGATCAAAGAAATGTCTGAGTAAGGGCCTCTTTAAGTGAGTGTTGATTTTTACTAACCTGGTCGCATTCCTACAGTTTTCTTGGCAAGATTTTGAAAGTGGTTTTCCATTGCCTCCTTCCTAAAGCTGAAAGATAGGGACCGGCCCAAATTCACCCAATTGTTTTCATGTCAAAGGTGATTTCTAGTCTGATGCCTTAACCACTACATCAAACCTAAGTTTCCGCATCTAAAAGGGAATAAGGACCTCATGGAAAACTTTCCACACAGTCATTGCTCCCACTGGTAACCCCTGTGTTGCAACCCAGCACCTACCATCACAATGATCTTCCCCCAGTAATCTCTTTTGCCTGCCCTGTTCTTCCTTTTCCTTCCTGTCTCCCGGTCCCCTATCCACCTTTACCTCTCTTGCTTTTTCTCTTTTTGCTGCCCTTTCTTTCTGTGTTTACTATCATATGCTATTGGCACTCCCAACAGTAGCAGCCAGAGCTACCTTCACATTTGAAAGAATCTGCGCTTGGACTGGATGCTGCAGCAGCATGGGGCAAAAGGTGCAGCAAAAGCTAAGGGAAAGCCAAAGATTTGTGCTTGGTTGTGGGGGTGTGGGAAGGCAGGCAGCAAAGGGGAAAAGAATCCTCTTCCCTGCTCATTATTCCTCCAACAGTGGCTGCAGCAGTGAACTGTTGCCCCCTCTTAGCCTTCTTTCAGAGATATACAGATAGTTCTTGACTTACAACAGTTTGTTTAGTGACCGTTCAAAGTTACATTAGCACTGAAAAATGTAACTTATGAGTGTTTTTCATAGCTATGACCTTTGCAGCATCCCCCCCAATCATATCAAAATTCAGGTGCTTGGCAACTGGTTCATATTTATGACCTTTGCTATGTCCCAGGGTCATGCGATCACCTTTTGTGATCTGACGAGCACAGTCAATGGGAAACCAGATTCGCTTAACAACCAGATTACTAACTGATCAACTGCAGTGATTCACTTAACAACTGTGGAAAGAAAAGTTGTAAAATGGGGCAAAACTCACTGAACCAAATGTCTCACTTTAACAACAGGCTCAATTCTGGTCGTAAATCGATGACTTCAACTAATAAAAATAAAAAGAGCAATCCAGGGACAACAGTGTTCCCAGTGATAGTATCTCCTCCATCTGAAAGAAAGCCCGCTGCCAGAAATGTGGAAAAGAGCCCTAAAAACATAATGTTATGAATCTCTTGAAATGTATCAATTTAATCCCATCCAATTTATAGCAATTAGTTCAAGAAACACTGAGATCCAGTGTTTTGAAGTTCTGGAATTCCAATTCAGAATTCTTATTGGAAGCAAATTAAGCTGCCTGCAACCCAACAATTCCCATATAATTCCTTTTGTTAGTGATAGTGAGTAAACAAACCAGGTAATCTCTATTTTACCTTGTTAGTAAGAAGCAGAGATCTTTGTTCCAGTATAAAGTTAAGCAAGGTATCAAATCAAGCTGCCCTTGATCTGTTGTGTTCTGAGTACTACTTAACATTTCTAACTCCCTTTTTAATGCTCATATATAGCCAAGATTTCCCTGCTGAAAAATGGGCGGGGGGGGGGGGGGAATGGTGACAAATTGCTATTTCCCCATTTATTTCAATTGTGCACTTGCTTTCAAAAAAGTGGAAAAATAAGTGAAAAATAATGTAATATATCCTTTTTAAAAACCTATCCACCACTAAAATAGGAAAAGGAATTGAGGAATAGAAAATTCTGTCCTCTGATGATACCATTATATTACTGTCCTATCCCTTTGGCTCTGAAAAAAACAAAATAGCATAAAAAGTGCAATCCCCAGTCACAAAATGAAATTTTGCCTTTCTGAAGAGTTTTGGGTTACCATCATATCAAAACTGGCCTACAAAATCGTCATGGAATATTAATTGTATTCAAATTGTGTGTTGTCACATGGTTTTGTACAAGATTGTTTAAAATGGTATTTTGTACTAAGATGTTAAATAGTAAGCCACACTGGAATCTGGTAGATCTATTAGTAAGCCTTAGGATCAGAAGACAGGAAAGTTACAGTTCATTCTGTTGGGCTAATATTCCACAGACATGTATATTTTAAACCAGGGGTCTCCAACCTTGGCAACTTTAAGCCTGGAGGACTTCAATTCCCAGAATTCCCCAGGCTAACAGTGAAATAGAGAAAAATATTTTGCAGCTTATTGGGGAAGGGACTTTATAAAACGGACATCCTGTGAAGGGTCTCACAGAGACAAATTGTACTTCAATAGAAAAATATTAAATGCCTTGTTACTAGTAAATTGATTAATACAATTTTTTAATGTTGATCTTGTCATCATAAAAATGGTACTTCAGGAACTATGATTCTTCTAGGAAATTTTATCCAAAATGGTTCTCTGTTCTCAGGACCCTAGTCTTCATTTCTGGGGTATGGGGGGAGGAAGATGCTAAAAGCATTGTATAACATTCTTTTACATTTATTCCATGGGTTGCAAATCACATTTCTCAAGAGTAGGTAACATGTATCAACTAGCATATTTGAAATATTGAGAGCATGTGGTAGGCACACTCACAAAATGGTTGCCACAGGAGACTTTGTTTGCATCATAGGGAACAAGATGACTCATGAAGAAAAGATTTACAAGAATGTGAACTATCCTAATGGGATCTTTGTGGAGTCAAAACACATTCCTTTAGCTAAATATGGTGTTTTTCTTTGCAGTTTATCAGTTTATTTAATTTTAAAACATTAATGTTTTTTTTAAAAAAAAATCATTAAAAGGAAAAGATTATAGACTGGCAGTAAAGAGGATGCCTGGGCTATGTTGGTACCTGCACACTTTGTCTTCCATTATTGTGAATCAGTATTATTATTTATACACATTATTGTGAATGAGGTATGATTGATTACAGTATAGGTTAAATTTTTCTAAGAGATAATTTGAAGTTATTTTGATTTTATTTCTGCAATTGTGTAATCACTAATCCTTGTGCCATTACCAGTAGATATATGGATTTTCTAATTAGATTTATTTTAAAAGAAATTTGCTCCCTGTTGCTAAGCTTGTCTTGTGATATGCAAACAAGAAACCGCAGATTATAGAGGGGTAAACTTGTGATCTGAAAAGATAATGGTAAATTGTTTATTTTGATCAGTTTTTGAACAGTTATTAAGCCATCCATTTGAAAACCATTAGATAGATTGATATCCTTACCATGAATAATGGAACACATTAACATCTTTACTAAAAAGCTTTTATGAGGAACTGTGACTGTTTATATTACTTCTCTATTCTTTCCCAGAGAAATGCAGCATCCTGATAGTAACAAAAATGTTTTTTTGCAGGGATTCCAGAATAGGCAAAATAATTATAGATGTTTTGGATTACATGTTCCATAATACTTTACCATTCTGGAGCTGATGAAAGCTGAAATCCAAAATATCCACACAATTTCCTGGTAGGCTACTCCAGATCTAATGGTGGGGTCCTCGGTGCTCTCTGAGCTTGGCTGTCTCTTTGCAGACATTTTATTACCCAACTAGGTAACAGTGGTATCAATGGTACCAGATCTAATCATTCTTCCAGTTAAGAAGCCACAGCCTGCTCTTTGAGGAGATATTTTGGAAATTAGTTGCAGTCAATACTCATATATGTAATTTTTAATCTGTATGTACCATACAAGAATGTAGTTAAAAGTTACAAATACCTGAATATTTGGGAGCTTAAAAGTGCACTATGTAGGGGAAGTCTGGTAAAGAGCTTATTTTTGTCTTTAACATCAAGAATAAATTGGTGCTGTACATCTTACTTAAGATGCTTCAATTATTTATTTGATACTCCTACTTGGACTGGGTTATTTAGAAGACAGTTTTTTAAAACATGGGTTCTGTACTAAAATTAGTTTGATCTTACCAAGTCCTAGAACTGTTTCCAATTTACCTGTGAAACATCTGTCTTTCTCCAGGAATTTACAGCATAGAAATAAAGCTCAGGGGAACAGAATCCAGTGATGGAGAAGGGGAAAAAAAGTGTTAGAAATAGTATCCAGGGTGTGTGTTGATATATATATATATATACATACATATATACATTACATACCTTGGGGTGCATTTATTATGTCATTATGCTAAAACTTCCTGATATTACTATATCTGTATCTTATAATGTGTAGTCCATCCCCATGTTTTAGTCTAAAATCTCAATTAGTCCCAACTGCTATGGTCTATGGGCTTAATAGAAATAGTAAACCAAAACTCCCAAGTCAGAATTGAATGCTTGCCAGATTGAAAATATATATTCTTGAAAATATATTCTTCAAATCAGAAAACAAAATTACTTTTTAATTACTTTTGGATCATTTTTTACTCTTAATTTTGTACTCCATCTTTTAAATTTGCATTTGATTTGTTCCATATACCTATACAGATAATGAATGGAGGCTTTTCTTTAAAAGTTGTTAATTTACACAAAATGGCAAGCTGTTATTTGTTTCAACCATGATTTGTTAAATGGTCATAGAGACCTGGTTCACAGATGAGATTAAGGCATAAATTATGGTTTACCAACCACATTGCTTGAGTTTGCACATTGGGATATGTCAAAAGCAGACAAACCACATTACAGTTTAGTGTGATGTGGTAGTAGCTGAACAGATGAGCTTCTCTAAACCAGAAATGAGCCATATGTGCTTCTCATTTCAAAAACCCTATTTTTATCTCATTTTCAGGGCTCAGAATACTTGTACTGCTCTATAAGATATTTGGAAGTTGCACCTATTTCGTTTGGAGCAATTTATATTGCTCAGAAGTATAGCATGCTAGTACCTGGCAGGATAAACTAGGGGTGTCAAACTCGCGTTCTCATGGCATCATCACATGACATACCATGACTTTTTTTCATCTTTGCTAAACCAGGCATGGGCATGGTCAGCACATGACCCATCCGGCCCGTGGGCCACAAGTTTGACAGTCCTGGGATAATCCCCCTCATCATGTTCATTAAGTGATCTGTCTGAAGAACCCTGAACTGACAGTTATTGAAGCATCTTCTCAAATTCTTGCCTTTAAATAATTAAGGACCTCATAAATAAGTTTATTATGAGCAAAAATGGGATGGACGTAAACACTATAAAAAGGAAACTTTCTCTTACTCTTTTTTCCTTATTTCTCCATAAAAATTACAAATATAGTGTAAAAGTAGACGCCAACACCAATTTAATCATAGCAGCATTAATTGTCAAACCTGTGTGGAAAAATGGTAGGCAGATATGTAGAATGATGTAATAACTGGAAAATGTACAAATGTATAAATATATAAGAAATTTTCTTCCCTTTTTTCACTATGTTTCATCTGGGTAGAAATGGTGAGGAAAAGGATAGGAGGTGGTTATTTTAAACAGAGTGTACTGAGTTCTTTTTTTTTTTTTTTTTTTTTTTTTTGCCTTTCCAAATATATTAGACTTCACCTTGCATAATTTCGAGTCATTTGTATTTTCTTTATGCTGGTTAGAATAGGAATTATATATTCTGTATTACTGTATATAATCCCAGCTCATTTGAATGGCACTAATAAGTCTTTAGTGCAATTTCTGGAATTATAAACTATCTTACTCCTCAGTTATAATCTCGGAGGTTATAACTATAGTTAGGGTATGAATGCTGATTCTTCTCTTAATTTATAGCCAATTTGGAATATCAGTTAAAGTGACAGGTTTAGCTAAGAATGCCTGATCTTTGTGTAATCAAAAGCTGTGTCCTTCTCTGAGAAACCCAGTACTTTTGCCCACTGTTCCTTTATCTTAACAACTGCATTTCCTTTTCAGTCCATCTTCAGTAATAATCAGTGGTGGATTGCTACTGGTTCGCACCGGATCTGGTGAACTGGTAGCAGTGACGGCGGGAGGCTCCACCCACCCGGATGGTTCTGCGCATGCTCAGAAGCGCTGTGCATACGTACAGGAACGAACCAGTAGCAACGGGATTTGAAACCCACCTCTGGCAATAATAGCTGTAGCTTGTAGCAGTAATGATGCTGCTGCTGCATGCAATCAATTTGGGTAATAAACAATGCACATCTAGTAATACTTCACATAAACATGAAAATTACACCTGCATTTATAGACACAAAAAGTTCACAAAAATATTGATTTACTTTCCAAATGTTACTTGTTGGTTGATGTTGGAACTCAATATGGCAAAGATAACCTATAACATTTCAAAGAAATATATTTTCTGTGGCAATCTTATTTTGCAGGTGCTGGATATTGAAGTGCTTTTTCCTAACATTCAAATTGTCACCTCTTTATTTGCATTGTGAAACTATTTCTACTGATTTGTGACCTTGTTAAATGCGAGATGTGGCAAGCACAAAATTTTGGCATATTTTTAAAGGATAGTGAATTATCATTCATAAGAATGAATAAAATATATCTTTACATATAAGAACGCGCTCTATTAGAAGGCAATATTCTATTGGCAGTGAAGACAACTACAATGAAGTTAGAATTTTTTCTTAAATATGTAGTAGGTTAGCTTTAGTGGAGACTGATCTAACACATTAATGAGAACTGAACTATAATGAATTTCCCTATGAAGCAATTGTTAAAAAGACATATTTGTCAATTCAATTTTCTTCTAAAACTACAAGTGCTTCAGTTGATGAACATAAGAGGAATACAAAATTAAACCCATAGATGTTCTGACTCAGAAAAAGAAAATGCTGAGAACACATTCAGTTGAAACAAGCTATAAAAGCTTGCTATAATAATAACATTATGTAAAGACAAGCTAGGACAAGCACTAATTTGGTTCTCTAGGAACAGATTTCTTTGGAATTAAAACACTGAATGAATTACATTGGATGTTATGCAAGTGAGCTTCTGATTGTGCAATGGGATTTGGCCTTATTTTTCTCTCCTCATGATGCCACCAGATGTTTCAGAAAATTTCCCAACGTTTCAAATCAGATTTGTAGAACGTGAAGTGCAGGAGGGAGAATCAATACTGCTAGCAAGTGTTTTGTGAACAACTAAACACAGTTGCAAACAATCCACTAAAGATCTTTCTTCTTTACTTCAAAGAACTGGCCTCTAGTGAAAACTCCTAGTATCCCTGATGAACAGATAGACTTTTTTAGGAGAGATACTTGTGGTAAAGTATCCTTTCCACAGATTTAGTTCTTATATAATTCTTTCACAATTAGCTGCATTTTCAAGAGAAAATAGGTCTCTTATGGCTGGGAAGCCAAGCTTTAGTTCTATGTATCTGGTCTTGGGACCACTAATAGTCTTGGGGAAACTGCAGGTGGTCTCAAAATGGCAACCCAAATTACCATCAAACTTTCCTTTTTAAGACCCTATAATCCCTTAATTTGAGGTAGAGTCAAGGTGACTGGATGGAGCTGAATGTTTACTGGCCAGATACCCTTCCTGACACCACACAAGAGTTTGCAGCAGATATTTTTTCTTTGTGGAGACAAATATCTGCTACTACCTAGTGAGCATCTTTTCCATGGCACTCGTTTTGGTCATTAAAACTACAGGTAGCCCTCAATTTACAACAATTCATTTAGTGACTGTTCGAAGTTATGGCACTGAAAAAAGTGACTTACGACCACTTTTCCCATTTATAACCATTGTAACCCCATGATCACATGATTTACAGTCGAATGCTTGATAACTGGTTCATGCTTTTGACGGTTGCAGTGTCCTAGGGTCATGTGACCATCTTTTGCTACCTTCTGACAAGCAAAGTCAGATTCACTTAACATAAATTCTGGACTCAGTTGTCATAAGTCGAGGACAACTGTGCTTAGATTTATTTACATTTATTTTTATTTAGTTTTGGAGTTTGGAAATGCTATCTGAAAATAAACAGCTTATGTGACAAATTTCAGTGATAAGGTAATGGGAGTTATGGCAGTACAGAAAGAATTTTGGCTATGCAGTCATAATAGCAATAGGACTAAATTTGAATCTTGCACTATTGTACTTAACTACAGAAAAAACAGTTGCTACCAACCTGCCTTCCATTGAGGATCTCTATACTGCATGAGTCAAAAAGAGGGTTGTGAAAATATCTACAGACCCCTCACATCCTGGACATTAATTGTTTCAACTTCTACCCTCAAAACAACACTATAGAGCACTGCGCACCAGGACAATTAGACAAGGACAGTTTTTTCCCTAATGCCATCACTCTGCTTAACAACTCGTTCCCACAACACTGTCAAAACGTTTCTAAGACTGTGTTCCTATTCTTCTCTTTCTTACTAGTATTTTTTACTTACTTATTCTTCCCACTTATTATAACCATGTCGCTTGTATCTTTCAATTTATATTATTTTTATTTGTTTCCTAGTACGATGTGATAGCTTATTAGTAACCTTGACTATCACTAAGTGTTGTATCTTTTTATTCTTGATGAATGTATTTTATTTTCCTTATGTATACTGAGAGCATATACACCAAAGACAAATTTCTTGTGTGTCAATCACACGTGGCCAATAAAGAATTCCTGTTCTATTCTATTCTATTCTATTCTATTCTATTCTATTCTATTCTATTCTATTCTATTCTATTCTATTCTATTCTATTCTATTCTATTCTATTCTATTCTATTCCATTCCATTCCATTCCATTCCATTCCATTCCATTCCATTCCATTCCATTCCATTCCATTCCATGTTGTTCATGCATTATTATGCATTATTTTTAGCAATTATCCTTGGAGATGTATTTTTATCCTAATCTAATCCTATCCTAAAAGGTGTATTAGTTTTGTGCTGCAATGTAGAAAGAGTGCAGAAAAGAGCAGCAAAGATGATTTAAAGGACTGGAGGCTAAACTATATGAAGAACAATTGCCGGAACTAGATATGTCTACTCTATTGAAGTGAAGGACTAGAGGTAACATGATAGGAGTCCTCCAATAACTAAGGGGCTGCTACAAAGAAGAGATTACTCTATTCTCCAAAGAACTTGAAAGGACAAGAAGCAATGAATGAAAATTTATCAAGGAGAAATCCAACTCAGAATTAAGGAGAATTTTCCTGACTGTTAGAATGATTAATCAGTGGAATGGCTTGCCTTCGGAAGTTGTGAGTGCTCCATCACTGGAGATTTTCAAGAAGAGATTGGACAACCATTTGTTTGAAATGGTGTAGGATCTCCTGCTTTAGCAGGGGATTGCACTAGAAGGCTTCCAAGGTTCCATGCAATTCTGTTATTCTGTAATCCAATTTATTCATGATAACAACTGCCCCTCCTTTGTCAACCTGTTTGATCAGTGCCCTGGCAATTGCCTTAAAAAACATGCTAAGAGATTTTCTAAAATGATCTCTTACGTTTATCAAATGGCTTGTAGCAGCCAGAGGGAGGTTTTCAGTGCAGTGTGTCATTCCTTTGAAAGAATGCTATTCCAGTTATGGTCTAAATGGAAGAGATTTTGTCTGTAAGAAAGACTAATGCATTTAAAGGTCCTCACAGCCCTCTCCTTTTTTTCCCCTTGAACTTCGTGAAGAACAGAAGTCGGTAATTTGCTCGGGCAACATGACTTTGTGACACTGTTCTGCAAAGCATATCTATTTTCTCACTCAGTTGAGGTTTAATTCAGTAAAGAAGGAGTTTAATGTTTTATTTTTTTCCGTTTAGATGAAGTTTCTATAATGTTTGACATTGTTTACTTGAGCACATGTGATTCTGTTATTGAATAAGCTATCAAAGAATCAAAAAGGATGCAGTGAGCAATTCAGAAATGTCATTGGTATCCTCACCTGAGCCTTGCTATCCATGTAGAAATGCTCAACTTGTACAGAAGGGTCCACCATGGACACCAAGAACTGCAATAGAAAAAAAAGATAACAACAGGATGGTTGTAGCCAGTAGGGAAGATAATTATGGAATATTTCCTTACCTGTTTCAATAGTACAACACAGACTGTTTGGACGGTTTTACTTGATTTATTGTGCACTTTAAACATTCTTTTGCACAGTAGCTGTTACACAAAGTTGTATCAGATCATGCAGGGCACTCACAATCTCGTTTCAACTATCTTTCTTAAGATTTCTGTGGCTTTCATTTGTATGCTGTCATGCTTATCTTTGCATCTCTGAAATCCAGTTTGCATAGCATCTTATTTTTTAAAAAAAACAGCTGAAAGTTGTGGGAACCTGAGTCTGGATTCCATATGTGGGTTTTTCTTCCATAATATGGAATTGCAGGCTTTACTGCGCCTAAATAACCTCAAGACTAAACACTGTAGTAGGATTGCTACTTTTAACTTTTGTCAGCTTTTATTCTCAGATTATTTGGAAAGCTAATTTAACATAATAAGCCAGAGCAGAAGGGAAAATGGGAATGCAGAATATTTCAAGACTCAGTAGTGGCCAGTTGATGTAAAATCAGTCACAGGCTGATTTTATATGTATTTCAAGAGGATTGTTTCAGTATTATGTTTAATTGTTTAAGTATTACATCTTCATAGTTTGAGACAGTTACAATTGAATGTATTTATCATTTGCATGTGGCTTATTTAATTCATGTCGCCAGTGTCTCTTACTGTTGTGGCAGAAATTCTGTGATGCTGTGAAATTATGTAGAATAGATAAAATGAAAAATAAAATAGCACAGATGCTCAAACAAGTAAGTTATTTCCTGATCAGAAGATAAATATTATTATGGATTTTTCACCCTTTAAAATATTTTAATGTATTGTTCAAAACTGTTTCTTAAATTATTTATTCAGCCAGGGATTTGTGGGAAAGATGTAGAAATAGACTTCTTTTTTTGTTTGTGTAACATAGTACAACATAAATAGTCAAATGCTGATACTAGAATAGACTTTGATCTAGTCTAGTAGTTTGTTCTTAAACATATATTTGGGGTTGCTTCATACAAATTCACTATATTTTAATATCTAAGAAATCTCTGTACATTGAGAAAGATTAAAGTTGTGAGTTAGTATTTTTGTCTGCTTCCAGTATTTTTCATATCTGTTAATTATAGTTTATTTATTGAAACCTTAGTCTTAGGGAGCACATGTCTTCTGAATTTCAGTCTCTTCCTAGTATTTCCTCATGCAAAAATGGACAGCTAGGGAAAATATCTCTGGAGTTTACAAAACTTTAATTAATATCAAGGTAGAATGAATGATGCATATTAACTTTCATCAAGGACATTCATAATTCTTTAGTCATCTGGTTTTATCAATATAGTCATTATATTGGATGATATTTTCTTATTATATTCATCTTCAACTAGTCAATTACATTTCAGCTATGTGTTCCTGTAGCTTACTGGAAAGTTACCACTTTTGTGAATATAAACCTGAGGCTAAATACAAAATTGTTACATTAGCGTACTCTATTCTCTTTATTTCAGGAGAATTGCTAAGTCAGCCCAGGCCAGAGGGAGTAACTGAGATCATCTGTCCGAAGAATGGTAACGAGCGAGTGAATGTGGCTTTGGTTTATCCCCCTACTCCAACAGTGATCAGCCCTTGTTCCAAGTGACTGCTGGAAGTCGCCTGCCTTGGCCCCTATTAGAAGGACACATCAAATGCCCCTTAAACCCTTGCTAAACATTTTTGGAGATGTACCACCCAGAGATGGATCTAATTATTTATGGGGCCTGAATATCACAGCTTGGGAAATAAAGGTATAATGGGGTTGCTTCTTTTGCAAATGGGAAATACACTACAGTTAAATCAAGGCGGGGGGAGTGTTGTTTTATCAGAATTTTATGAGTGGTTTGATTTTCTTTTTTTTGAAATTTATACTTTATAGTACACATTGTAGTATTTCTATCCTTCCTGTGCTTTGGATTTATCAACAACTGAGCAAACATTGACTGCCTGGGGAGTAAATCCTTTGAGAGGAATTCAGAGTCACTTTTATAAGTTAGAAGTGTCAGAGGAAGCAGTTCCTGTTTGTATATGTATCTAGAGAATACTAGTGTAAAAAATTGCAGAACTAAGCAGATGCTTCCCAATATCTTCCAAAGCATATTTAACTAATTTAAGTTAGGAGATGAGTATCCAACAGGCCATGTATAGTATCCCAATGTAACATTTATAGTTCCAACTACTTTCAGATATTGTACCTTAGGACCAAAATGATTGGTAGGAATTTTTTCCCCCTAAAAGAAGAATGGAAATGGAAGCAGGACATTTCCAGAAACAGAACTCTTCCTGTTTCTGTTCTCAATCTCCCATGGTCCCCCTAGAACAATCTAGGATGTTACTGCCAGTATACAGTCCTTTTGTCAATTTTTAAAGGATTTTCATCATCCTTATTTTGGGCTATTTTGCTCCTGATCCCATCCTTAAATACCTGGAAAAAAAGAGGGAGGGAATTAACATTCAAACTTGTTCTTTCCAAGATATCAACATGTCTTTGAAAGATTTCCTGCAGCCCCCAAAAGGCCATGATCATTAATTTTGGCCTGTGATCACTCAAAAGTTTACCACCCCAGTCTCCACTTATACCAGTGATGGCTAACCTTTTAGCCATTGCGTGCCAAAAGTGGGGGGAGCGCAGTGGGGTCACACGCACATGTGCCCATACCCATAATTCTATGCGCCCCGCCCCCCCTGTGCTTCATGCGCTTTTGGCACGTGATGGCCTGGTGGGCCTGGTAGGCCCGTTTTTTGCTCTCTCCAGGCTCCACAGCCTTTCTGGGAGCCTGGGGAGGGCAAAAACGGCCTCCACCTCCCCCCCCCCCCGAGGCCCTCCGGAGGCCAGAAACAGTGTGTTTCCTGACTTCTGGTGGGCACAAAAAGCCTGAAAATCAGTTGGCTGGCGCATGCATGCGTGCCGGAGCTGAGCTCGCGTGCCCACTGATATGGCTCCGTGTGCCTTCTGTGGCATCCGTGCCATACATTTGCCGTCATGGACTTATACAGTCATTCCTTTAGTGAACCAATACTTTTTAAACCAAACATTAACTGATAAATTTTTCTTTACTGGAACAGGTCTGACTATCAATATGAATAAATTTTATGCTGATAACGAGTATTTTAGGTTGTCCAGTTGCTATAATTATTCTAATAAAACAAATATTGAATGTGTAAAGTGGACTGTATTTACCTGAAAGGACAACTTTTTTAATACTTTGCATTCAAAATGGAAGAGCTCATTCCTTTCAACTGTTACTTCAGAACAAGATAATGGAGGCAGATAAATTGGTTTCAGCATAAAATCCCCTTTGAATGGAGGAAGGACAATGTTTTAAATTCAGGGTCATCTTTCTTTTAGAAAGAGGCTGTATTAAAAGAATTCATAATAGCTATTCAGTACTGACTGATTTTATGATCATAGGAGTAATACTGAACCACAATTCCCTTCTGTTACTCTTTCCGATTAGCTTCACTAAGGATCACAGAAGGCAGATCAACCATGATAGCTTTGTACAGAGAATGGCTATTCCAGAGTATCCTTATTATACTCTGCATGTGGATTACCTGAAGATACCCAAGATTTGGTTGATATTAGTTGCTCAGTTTAATAGATGTTGATCTGATTTAGTAAGAATAAATAAGTCTGTTTTCTTTAGTTGTCTTTAATTTTATTACAGAGATTTATTTTATTTGGGGGTTGGGAAACAATAAGGTAATTGAATATATATATTTGGAACCATAAGCATTGCGAACCTTGATACTTCAGTTCTGCCTTCTTCTAACATACAGATTAATGAGAGCAGGTGTGCTGAAGGCTGTGCATTGGGGTGGACACAAATCTGCAATCTACATGAATTGATCCTTTTCGCCGATTGGGGTTGGACTGATATGTTCAGAAGAAACAGAAAGCATCATCATCCTGATCTACTGTTGAATCTGATTACCCTGCAGTATGAAGGCTCTCACAAGAACCAAGACCATTGTTCGCTGAGAACACTATTGACCTGTGTTTTGCACTTGTTTGGACTCACGAATGTAAGCTTTTTCTCAATGTATGTACCATTAGATGTACCTGAAGAAATATCTAATGAAAAGGAATTGTTGTTAACTTTGGTTGTTTCTGTGCAGGTAGGTGTTGAATTTATCACTGGCAGCTTCAGTTGGCCTCTCCAGCAGGCAAGAAGTCTAGCATCTATTCACTTCTTCCATAGTCTTTAGAAGCCAAGACAGACTGTCAGAATGGTGCTTGGGAAATTCTATTATGTCTGCGGGATATCTTTTTAGTTCTCCTGTGTGTTTCACCCCAGTTATACTGTCTATTAAATCATAACACTAGCTGTTGCTTGTGCACAAGGATAGCAGTGCAGCAAGAGATATAGGAAGCTTAAATATGTACACATGTACACATGTTCCTCAATTACTGTCTGAGATATCACAGAGGTAATCTTGGGCAAAATTATATAAATTTAATAGAGCCAAATTTATTAAATATCAACAATCTTCCTTTTCACCCACAAGTACAATCATCATGATGACATAAATGGTCTGAATGATCCTTATATAAATTCACTACATCACGGAATTTTCACTGAAGAAAAAGTTCTTGATAAATTATTATCAAGAAGTTCAAGTCATATTTTGGAGTTCACCCAGCCTTAGTTAAGTGCTACTAGCTGAGTTCCTTTGGCCTAAACCAAAACAGCTAGGTTTATTTTCATATAACTACAGCCAAATAACCTAATGTAGCCTTGCAAATAAATTTGCAAAAGGTAAACATCTGCAAAATTGTTCTTGTTGCTTTCACAGAAACAGCCTAAAAAGGAAGAAGTGGGAAAAGAGAGAATGCACTCTTTTTTTTTCTTTTCAGTTTATAAAAAATATCTCACTGTTTGGCCATAAACAGGCTTGCTCCCTACATAGATAGTTCAGCAGAGTGGAGAAGTTTGAAGAGTGAATGTGCAGGCTAGCTACTTGTGAAGGCAAACATAACATGGTAGCCTCATATATAACTTCATATATAGTCCCCCAAACATCTTCTTACTTGCCATGTTCTTTTAAATGTGGTAACTTAGAAATGAAAAGTAGGTGAACTCATTCCATCTCACTGATTTTCATCTGAACTTTCCCTCGTTATCAATCAATGAAAAAATTCTACTGTACAGTCATGGGTCTTGTCCTATTCTGCTGGTTAGAGATTAGTACTTTGAAAGAAAAGATGTGCCTGATGGCACAATATTTTCTTCATCGTTCTTAATTTGTACTGAAAAATATTAATATGCCACAAGATACTCTTACTTATTCAGATATCTTTAATTTATACATCTACTTTTCCCAGGTTATTACTTCTTGTCTTCAGTTCAGTCTGTTTCTGCTACTGTTGCAATTCCTTTTGGATTGGTTGGAAGTTAATTTGAAATCTGATTCCACCTACTTGCCATCCTCAATATGGGATGGCAGGAAAAGCAGAGTAAAATCTAGTATGCCAAAATTATAACACTGCAGAATCTGGAATTAGCTTTATATCGATTATAAATTCCAAATGCTCTTTAAGTCCCTTTCAGGAAAGGCCCATTTGTTGTGAGCAGCTCTTTTTGGAAATGTTCTTCCTTTCCCTCCCTCCCACTTTTTATTTTTTCAGTTTCTTGGATTTGGTCTGGCATTTCCTGCAAAAGGACTGGCAATTAAGGAGACATTCTTTCTTTTGCTCATTTGGCTCTTTTCCTTTGTTTAGAACATCCATCTGTCCATGGTCAATTTTTTTAGGAGCTTGCTTGAATTAGCCTTAATATTAGCTCAGCTCTTAAAAGGTTGCTGAGCTATGTGAAAATCCAGGAAATGCCGGTCACTGAGATAGCATCCAGCCTAATTCTCACATATTATCTGCTTCCTTTCATTTTTATTTAATTTTAGAATTCATTTTGCCAGCAGCAAGTAAAATTGTACAGCAGATTAGACTGCTGCACTGGGTTTAAAATAAGAAATAGTTAACATTATTCTCCCCTCCCGCTTAGCTGGAGTCACACTGAAGTTGGCAACCGGCACCATCACAGAATTTAAAAAGGCTTTTCCCTCTGCATACTTGTTCACAAATTGCTATTTAGGATTATAGTGATGCACTAAGGAGGTGGTTTAGTTGAAGCTTCCTAAAAAAGCAATTACAAAACTCAAACAGAAGAGGTCATCCAAAATAATATTCATTCCCTCATTCCAGATATCAAATGAATATCAGGTTGATTTCTCAGTAAAAGATTTAAAGAATAGCCAAGGAAATTCTGACCTAGATGTATTTATGAAAAAGTTGACCTGTTTCAGTAATACAAAATCAATCATAGAGGTGAACTGATGTTAGAGAAGTTGAAACAAGATATTAAATTGCTAATTATTGGCCGCACTGAAATTGGTGCCAGTTAATTGGCAAGCCCAAATATTTAACTTGATTTGTTTGCCGCCGGAAAATTGAGCCGCTAAGAAGCGCCCAGCAGGAGGAAGCCTCAACTCGTAAGGAGGCTTCCACGGTGGAGTTGGGTGTGAGCCCTTCACACCTGAGCAAAGGGAGGAAAAACCTCTCCTCTTGAGACCATGAAGGTCCCGGCGGAATCGAGCGTGAGCTCTTCTCGCCGGTAGCACCTCCTAGGCCAGCAAGAGAAAGGCAGATTCGCACCAAAAATTGAAAAAGAAAAATAATAAAAATTTCTACTCTACAAATGCCCAAGGCAGAGCAAGGCTAAGTGCGTCCGATCTGGCTCAGATCGAGTCAGAAAGCTGGGAAGCAGCAGCAGGAGGAGGAGCTTCACAATTCCTGACTCGATCTGCGCTGGATAGGGCACATTACCACACGTGACCGCTGTCCCCTGCGGTCCCCAGAAAGGGCGTTCAGGTAAGGCAACGCCCATTCCCTCATTCCAGATATCAAATGAATATCAGGTTGATTTCTCAGTAAAAGATTTAAAGAATAGCCAAGGAAATTCTGACCTAGATGTATTTATGAAAAAGTTGACCTGTTTCAGTAATACAAAATCAATCATAGAGGTGAACTGATGTTAGAGAAGTTGAAACAAGATATTAAATTGCTAATTATTGGCCGCACTGAAATTGGTGCCAGTTAATTGGCAAGCCCAAATATTTAACTTGATTTGTTTTCCTCAAATGATTGGATATGTTTGTTTTTCCAACAATTAAATTTGTCCATTGGTTTTATAAATATCCACATAATGAATACACTGGGTTTGGGGCATACATGAAGAATACTATTATTCTTCATACTGCATATCCAATTTTAAAAAGTTGCAAGTCCATTCCAGTTAGTAAATAAATCAGCACTAACAAATCATCAGAAGAGTAGCTGCCTGTTTGACAATTTTGATTAGTAGGACAGAGTCCATGTTTATAAACAACAGGCATGAAAGTTCTCAGTATTTTTAACTGTAAGCAAAAAATCATTTCAAGGTGTATATGAATAGCCTCAAAAACATTAGCTAACTTTAACCTAGATATACAGTTTGTATCTGGCAAACAAGATAAATCTTATTTAAGCAAGGAGAAAAAGCTGTTGAGCTTTTCTTTCTACTGTCCCATCATCAAACTGATGTACTGCCCCTGCTCATTATCGCAGCTATTATATTATTATATTGAAATAATATGCATATTGGGATAATATTGGACACTGATTGTTGGTTTTTGAAAGGAGGTTTGAGTTCAGGGCAGAAGATCACAGGCTGCAAGTATCTTGAGACTCTAAAACTGTTCCATTTATTTTCCATTTCTTCCCCACCAAGTCTGAAAAGTTTGGCCTGATTCTCATTCTGATATTGTTTGAGGATTATCTGAAAGGAGATATAATTGTCACATTTATTTTTGTTGCTAGATTATCCAGTTCATTTCAGTTTCCTCTTACCAATTGATAAGTGGACAGGCCACCTGGATTGATTGGGGGGGGGAGGGGAATGATTTCCTACTAACTTGTAGCCACTATTTAAACATTTGCAGAGGGCCAAGTTGGAAATGGCTCTTTTAACACTGAATAGAGTAAAAAGGGGGAGATTTTGTACTGGCATCTGAAACTCTTTCCGTTTCTTCTATTATGATACCTGTCTACCACATCTGCTCACTGATGGTTAAGATTAGCATGGCATCTCTCTAGAAAACCATCAGGCCAGAGGTAGATGTAACATATTGTCTCTTAAAAGTTGAAAATACTACAGTATATTGAAGAACTACTAAGTCCAGAGTTTCCCAGCCTTTTGGGAGTTGTGGTCCACCCATCTTAAAGTTGCCATGATCAAGAAACAATGACTTAGCCAAATACTGAAATGAGCAAAAAAGGAGAATTATAGGAAATGGCAGAAGGCGAGTGAATATATAAAAGAGCTTTCATTTATTTAATCATTGTGTACCCCATCTTAAATCATCAAGGTGAGTAACAAAACTAAATAATAGAGTTGGTCTTTGCCTTGGCATCACCCCAGAACCAGATCAAAATAGGGTAACTTGGAGTGAGTTTATTTAAGTTGCTTGAGTCAGGGCAGGTGTGTTCGACTTGCTTCCTATACCTCAATTCCTACTATGGATTGTTTTATAAGATGGAGAATGGTTCACTGAATGTTGTATAGCACATCTTTAAAAAGTAAAAATCTTTCTCAAGCAAAGTGAAAGAGGTATTATTCTCACAATAGCTTGGTGGGGATAAGTCATCCTGCATTCAGGAATGAACAGGTCCATCTTCAAACCAGAGACCTTGAGATTGGTCATCTCGACCACAGCTCTTTGGACAGGAGGAAAGAAAATGGCCTGATACATGTCCTTCTGTAGCTGCAATCAATCAATATTTTTCAGTGCTGTTCGTGGCAGTGCTTCTTGTGAATAATTAACTGATTATGATTTTTTACAAATCTCTCACAGTCTTCCATCAATTTATTTGTCCTCCTATTCCTTTTCTCAGAACTTCAGCTTGCTTTCAGAATATGCTTCCAGTTCTCATTTTTTGTAAAAGCAATGTTCAATTTTAGAAGGGTGTTTTTGTTCTTTGCTTATTTTTTTCTCATTCCTTTAGTAACAATATTTACTACGGTATTAGTTGTAATTTTATAATTGCCCAAATGACTGGAAATAATGTATTTTTCTGGCATTGGAAGAGAGTATCCATAGTTGATTGACTTGTTTCGCTTGCTCTGTCAAGAAGAAGTTTTTCTTTGCATCTCCTTAAGGAGAAGGAGAGCAACTTTGTGAAATGTTTCCAGACCTACCTACTCTGGTGTACAGCAAAAACAGCTCCTTTTTTCCTCTTTTATCTTCTGCTATGAGAAAAACCCAGGTAGTCTTACAATTTGCATAAATGCTTCTGGACAGCATTCTGACAAATAGGGCAACCAACTCTTGAGCTCTACCCCTGGATAAGTGCTTTCTCCAGGATGTGCAGCTCAAGCAGCTCCACCTGTATGTTTACTTCATGATTTGGCTGTGACACAAATAGCAGATATTAGTTGCATAACTTTGAGATGACAGGTTCATTAATTTTAGAAGTGAACAAAGGGACCCTTGGATCAAAGGTGACATTTCTGGGAAGGAAAGCTGCTGTTTCTGGCTCTACCAGTGATATGTGGATTAGATTTTCACCCTTTGCAAGTGGTCTTCTCAGCTTGCTTACCCTCATGCTCTCTGCTTTCCAGGACTTCAAGGCTGTTTCTCTGAGAAGCTATTTCTCAAAGCTCTACTCGTGGCATCTGCAATCTTGGACAGGAAAAGGTAGAAAATGGTATTTTGCCAGGTTGTAAACAGAGCCCTCAGCGGAGTGTTAACTAAAGGCTACTTGAAGTGCACACCAAACTAATGTCCACATGCTTCCTCAGGATCCCAAATGTCTAGGCAAGAGTACTTGTTTCACAGTGCTAATTTGGATGCAGAGATCTGAGGGGAGTTGTCACCCTCAGAGAATTAATCTCCCCCCCTCCCCCCTTCCAATATGGAGAATGGAGAACTTTCAAATGAAAAATTCATGGTATACTTTCAGAGGAAATGGGAAGCTATTTTGAGATGCAGATTTCCTGCTTCTTGCTAAACCCCCTCCCCTTTACAAAACCCTTTCCCCATTTTTCTCTCTCTTTTACTCTGACAAACAATCGACCAATCCCTGGATGATTCGGAAGTCAGGTAATCCTTTCCCTCATATCTTCTGCCATGATCAGAAGATCATCAGGGTCATGAAAGTTTATTGATTGTCAACAAAGATCAACCCTTCACAGTTGAGCACTATCACAAATCTCTACACCCCATTTTGCTGGCTTCAATATGCCACTGGCAGATGCCATCATTGTGTCCCTTACTTGGGGAACAATAATCAAAAAGGAAACGGTAATATAGAAAGTATCTTGATCACCCATAAAGTGAATTTATATTAAATAGGTCTCAGGTATCTTTGCATGGTCCAAATGGCTTGTCTAGTATAAATATATGAAAATACCAGTTGGGCAAGATTTCATCAATGATTGCAGTACAGACTAAACATGAATTAAAATGTTCCCTACACTTTATATAAAGGGGATTACTACTGTGATTATTGTCAGTCTTTAACAAGAAGATCCATTGTTGGGAGGTCAGACGCCATGAATGCTTGGGTATTACACATAAACATTCAGAGGAGAAACACCTATAAATGCTTCAGGTTATTAATCATCTACTTTCTATTTAAGCCACATAGCTAGTTGGAAAAGTTTGTGAGGATACTATTAAATATTTATAGAATCCAAAAAGAATAGGGAAAGAAATCCTGGATTATGGGATATACTATACTGCTCCCACATTGGAGCACTAAAGTTGATTCTACAATGTCTCCAATAAGGAGACTGGTATCCATGGACTTTTAGAAGACATAAAGGTAGTCTTTGGCTTGCAACCATTCATTTACTTACTATTCAAAGTTACAATGGCACTGGAAAAAAAATGACTTAGGACCAGTTGCCACATTTACAACTGTTGCAGCATCCTGGTCGCACAATCAAAATTCAGGCACTTGGTAACTGGTGTGTATTTATGATGGTTCCATTATCCTAGGGTCATCATTATCCTTGGTCGCCATTTGCGACCTTCCCAGCCACTTCTGATAAGCAACGTCAATGGGGGAAGCTAGATTCATTTAATGAGCGCATGATTCACTTAATAACTGCAGTGATTCATTTAACAAGCTTGCAAAAGTTGTAAAGTGGAGCACAAGTCACTTAACTATGTAAGTCATAAGTCGAGGACTACTTGTATTTATTACATACATATTAATCCATCCCATTGAAGATTCTTCCAATTTGAGTGTTTGGTACAGTGCTTCCAGAACATCGCCCTTCCTTTCATGCTACTATCAGTCATGGTGGGGATGGATGTGTCCAATTTGATGGCACGTTTTCAACATCATAGTACATTGTGAACTCCAGAGTGTTTTTTCTCTTACTTCCCAGACATGAATAAAACGCTGCCCTGCCTGTTAAAATGAGTAGGAGAAATGCTAGCTAGGATTCATTCATTGTAGAAAGAAGGCCTTCCAAATAAAAGTCAATGTTCGATATTGCATTTTCTTCTTTAAAATTATTGTAAGCAATAGTTTCCAGTCCCATTTTAACCCTAACGGCATGGGGATTACATATGTTGGCATTTTGTTACCAGAGGGGTTGAAGACAGATTAGGATGGTTGGGTGGACAATCAAATCACACTGGCAAATGGTGACAAAGAAAGCTTAAAAATCTATTGTTTCAGTCTACATACTTGAAGTTTTCTGCTCTGATTTGTATGAAATGTATGCTTCACCTCATAATGTTTATCACTCCTTTAGATTTATGAGCTTTAATAACTAGTTGTAAAGGAACTTTCAGGTCCTTTACACCCCCAGATTCATCCAACTACTGGTCCAATTTCCTGCACATTATGGATCTGTTAGGCATTTTTCTTGTTCTAGATAATGGGAGGCTAAAGTTCCAGATTTCCTGAAAAATGCTCCAGAATTGGAAATGAACTGGTAAACTTATCCCAACCCCCAACTAAGATCAACTGAATCAAACTACTTTCTTAAAGACTTTGCCTAATCCTAAACATAAAGAAAGAAATATAACATTCTGCAAATAAAATAAATGAAAGCCAGGGGGAGGGGGTCTTTGGGCCATTGATGCTGTCTCAGTACAACCCACCTCACAGGGCTGTTGTGAGGAACAGAGGAGACGGAGGGAGTATCAATGTATATTTGCTGCCTTGAATTACGTAACAAAGTAATAAAGGTGGGATAAAAATCAAATAAATTACAAGTAATTGAAATGGCACTATCCAACTTTGGGAGATAAATTTTCCTGAAAATAGCTGTTTTGGTGCTTTCTGGATAGTCATTGATCTGAAAATCTGCAAATCTATCGTAACTGCGTTTTTTAAAAAAAGTTTGTAAAAGCCATCCTATGTGTTCACCTGACTTCGTTTTGTATTTTCTTAAGATAACTATGGTTAGGTTTTTATAAACAGGGATATCCTAGCTTAGTTCGATAAGCCTCCCAACATTTGGGGACATAAATTGTCTTGCTATTCAGATGGACTATGTTTATGACAGTGTTGATTGAGGGAAGTTTATGACTTGCTACTTTGTATGTAAAGATTTTTTTCACTTCTTTAGTTTCCACAAAGGAAGATACTAAATTATAAGATACTAAGACTATGGTATGCTTTGGAAAGGGACATAAAATTAAAATTGAAAAGCATTTTCTCTTCTGAAACAACACTTTCCGAGGAAAATATAAATTAAGAAATTCCAAACTGAAATGGATACAAAGTAATATATTAACCTACAGGTAAAAATGAACTATTCATCACTTTGATTCCCAGGATTGTTCCAGAGCAAATCGCATGAAAAGCTGCTTAAGGATTATATTCACTGTACACTATAAAAGTTGCCACTGCAGGCACTGATTTAACAATCAATATTGGGGGCTCTTGTTTCTGTTTTGGGAAAGAAGGATCACTGCTAAAGTTCAGTACTGTTCATATTTTGCCTTTTTTAAAGTATTCTTTTTTATGGGCTTCTAGTTATCTGTGCAGTCACAGAGTTAAGGTGAAATGGGGTTCAGCATGGCCACTGTGCTAGACAATTTCTGGGTTCTAGCATTATCCAAAAAAAAAACGCCAACCCTGCATGTTGTCTGTCTTCACTCTTTCAATATTTGTCCCATATACAGATACAACACACGTACATGCTTTATTGTTCAATTTCATAGTACAACCCATCTAAACAAATCTGGGTATACCCTTAACTCCGTACAAAGTAAAAAAAAATTGAAAGAAATAATTGTAGATTTGAATAACAGCATAACAACACTCTGTATGGAGACAAAGCAGTGTATGTCAACAATTAGTTTGTAGCACATTCATATGGTTAGTAGCAGTGAAATAAACCAGGAATTGAAAACAATGTTAAAAGTGCTAGGAAAAAAGGACCAAGGAATAATAATGGTTAGTTTGAAAACCAGTTACCATCAAGACTTCAGGTCTCAAAAAGGGTAATTCAACTTTTTATTGGAAGGTACTTTTACTAGGAAAGAAGAAAAAGTCAGCAGAAGTCAGGCAAGATCTCAAGCAAAAACATGTGAAGAAGCAAATTGAAATAAAACTGTAGCTAGGCAACCAGATTTTAGTCCTCGGCCAGAAGATGTTCTAGAAAAGTCTCTGATTCAGGTGTACTGTCGCTCCCTTCTGCATACCAAAGCTAGAAGAATTAGCCTTGAAGGTGATAAATCCAAGCTGGCATCTGCAAAGCTTCATGAAAAATTTCCACTGTAGCCTCCTGCATGCCCCCCCCCCCCGTGCCCATCACCCTCTCCTTTCCATGGCAGCTGGCAGCAAGCAGGCAAGCAAGCAAAAATGCAGGTTGACAGATGGTTGGTGCATGTATTGTGGAACACTAAATTGTTCTTCAAGTAAGATTGGAGTTGGGTGGCTAATATATTCAAATAAATAAATAAAATTGGGGCCCACTTTAAACGTTAATTTGTATAACACTGCTGCTGTTCAATCAGTAGTTACTCCTTACAATTTTAACTTATATTTACATAGTTCAAGTAAATGGAATGTGCTTATGTATCACACCTGCCAGATCAGGCATATGTAAATGTTTTGTAAGAATAGTACATTATCAGCCTGAGCTACAAGCTATAAGCTTATATTTATTAAAATATTTTAAGCACAAAAACTGAGAAGCAGCCTTCTGCTGTCCCACTGCTGAAAAGAAATGTTGCTTTCTGTAAAATTTGCTTTTATAATATCCCATGCCAAAAATTTTATTTAAAAGTGTAAGTCCAAATATTGCGATAAATTTCTTTATAAAACTCTGAATAACTATTCAGTTTTATATTTAGGCTGAAGACGGATATACCTCATTTGGAAAGAGATTGAAATAGTGTAGAGTGCATTAGTAAATGTTGTATTACGTCTGGTGTCATGAGTGAAGTTTAAAGCCAGTTTGTGTGCACAGGTGAAAGATTTATTATATTTGATAACTATCTGAAGCTTGCCTGCAGTACTAAATATAGTTCTGTTTGTTGGATCTTCTGAACAATTTTGGTCTAGAGTAAATTAGGTGGATCATATTTCTGGAAACTGAGGAATTAGAAACATAACTTAAATCAGCTTGTGCTTTTGAAATGTGTTGTTTACCTTACGCATGATCCTGTAAAATTTGGTCAGTCAATGTTAAAAGTGCCAAAACATGCTGGTCAATAATGGCTTTGGGCTTTAACATATAAGATTTTCTGGTAGATTCTAATCTCATTTTTAATACAATTCTGAGGAGGAACCCTGTTTATTTAAGCTACCTTCTGGCTGGCTGGGCTTCATCCAGGGCTCAACAATCAAGGTTTCTTTAGAAGCTCAAACCTGAGCTAACAACCAACGTGAAGGACACAATTCAGTTGATCTGTTCTCACTGCAGATACAAGATGTCCTTAGACCTTGGAAGTAGGCAATAAACAAGCAAGTCAATAAATAAATAATGAAAATCAGCTACTGAAAAAAAAAATCAGCCAATCAATCCAGCTCTCTATTTATAGCAGTTTTAAATCTTTCATCTTTTTCTTCCCCTGCTACAGCATAATGGACTTCTTGAGCTCATTTCTCGCCCTTGGATCTGAAGGGCACTGCATTATATTTTGAAAACAGTCCTGTCTGGTCTCGGATTCTACTCCCAGACTGTCCAGGTTCAGTCATACTGAAATCCAAAATGAAGTTTGGGTCACTTGTGAAAGTTAATATTTACTTGAGTTTGAAGGTGGTTCCTCCCCTGCCAGTGGACTTTGGTCCTTATCTATTTTCTGGTTCAGTATTGTTCTGTTGCAAGGCCCAGGTTTGTTGCAGGTTTAAAAGCCTTCTTGGCTTTGTAAGATGTTTTGATATAGATAGTGCAGTCAAGCAGAGAACTTTGGCTAAGTGTCTCAATAGGATCCTGTTATCATTACATCAATAGCTGATTTCTGCCAGTTATTCTGAGAAGATCATGAAACGCTGCCATGTGGAGGCCATTTCTTTGAAAATTGTTGGAAAATTGCCCTGGTATCCATTTCTGACAGGAAAAACTGTTTCCTGGTTATACATCACAATGCTGCCAAAATAAATGTGTGCTTTTCTTCTAATTCCTCAAAAGATCAATTTTTCTTCAACCGTCTTTAGGATGAGCCCCTGGAGGGCAGGCATAAAGAGTATAAAATAATTGAGGGGTGCTTCATTTGAGGGCATTGGAACTAAATTATAGTTTTCTATAATTTAGTCATCTCCATTATATGGTACAGGTATTTTTTTTTATTTTTTTACAAGAAAAAAAATACCATTTTAAAAAATAAGTCAAAAAATTGACAATAAACATCATCTTAAACTTGAATAATGTATGACTGTTTATTAACCTCAAAATAGTTAATTTGGTGTGCATCTTTTGACAATATACCATACCTGAATTTGGGAAATTTTGAGATATTTATCTAATGCTTTGCATCATTTTATCTTCTACCTAAAAAAAATAAAATAACATTCTCCATCTCAGTATTAGCACAGTTTCTATACGTATCTGGGAGAAAGGACATGCCACTGGCTACTCCTGGAAGAGGAAATTAAACCTTTCTAACAATTATCTAGAAATTATAACTAAATTTAATATCTAAAATTACAGAATAAATTTTGAAGAGGCAAATGTTTCACATTTCAAAAGACCGCCATCTGAGAAGAGCTGAATCACTGTGAGAAAAAAATGGTTGTCCATAGATCCGGCATTGTTCTCATTTTGTTATGCTTGGAATCCAAAGATCCCATTGCAGATAGCCTTACTATGAATTTTCCAGAGGCCATCACATATTGACTTCTCGTGTTTTCCTATGAGTATTGCTTCCTGGAAACATTGTCTCAAAGTTACTTCAATCTGCGAGATGGGTGGGAAATTAATTTGATAATAATAATCTGGAGACAGCAGAATAGAAAAGAAAGAACTAGAGAAGATAACAAAATACATAGCCCTGAAAATAGAAAGACTGGCAAAAGAAAGCACCAATAGTAATAGGTGCCTTGGGTACAATCCCAAAACAGCTAGAGCACCACTTGAACACCATCAGTATTGATAAAACCACCATTGGTCACTTGCAGCTTTACTTGGAACAGCTTACATCTTAAAACAATACCTTCAATTTCATCAAATGTCCATATCTGCCTATCCCAGGTATTTGGGAAGAACTTGATAGGTGGATAATAATGCCAATTCCAGCCTGAACATCTGGCTGACTACAATGAACCATAATATTATCATTGGATTTGGCAGGAAAGATGGAATTAAATTGAAAAAAAATCATAAATCCTATATCTTGAAGCAGGATTCATGGGAAAGTGTTTATTCTCAGACATAAATGGAAATTCATGTACTGACTTTGCTGCATTGTAAAATAGAATGTTGCATCTTAACATTGCCACATGTTTTAAAAAGTTTTCTTGTATTTAATCACTGATTACACCTGTGGGCCATATTTAGTAGTAGCCAGTAACTACTTTTACTGTGCAAAAAAATCACACATTTAAAGAGTTTGCTGAAATACAACCTTACTGTATTTCTCTAAACAAAGTACAAACATATTGCTAAGGAAACCAACATTATCACTATTCATCCAGCAATATTTTCCATCTTTAGATTTCATTCCAGAGAAGATATCATTCTGCTTCAGACTCTTTCTTGTTTGTTTTTTGTTCCACTTCAGGTTCTTGTTTTTTGTTCCACTTCAGGTTCTTAGTTCTGTTTCTTTCTTATTGCTTAATAAAGGCTTCTTAATACATGCTGGGTATGTATTTATCTGATAGTTTCCAATTAGTCTCTTTCAAAAAGCTATAAAGTGGGATTGAACTGAGAGAAAAAAATCACTTGTAAAAATGGAGATGAATACCATTAAAATGCCTATACAGCCCCCTGGACACCATGCCATGTTGCAGGTTTTGTAGTAAGGCATGAAGAAGGATAGATTCTGAAGAATCATATTTTATTTCACACTGCTGCCCCTGATGAAGATTGTACAGCATTAAACATGTATATATGTGTCTGGGGAAGGCT
This sequence comes from Masticophis lateralis, assembly GCA_030761175.1. Lineage (NCBI taxonomy): Eukaryota > Metazoa > Chordata > Lepidosauria > Squamata > Colubridae > Masticophis > Masticophis lateralis. The sequence continues at coordinate 184,297,281 of JAUDYJ010000002.1, read as the reverse complement.
GGGGTGGGGAAATTAGATGCTTGACTGTATCTGCAATGTAATGACTATCCCAGTGATGGCTAACCTTTCTTTCCTCGGATGCCAAAAGTTCACGCACATGCAAAATAGTGCATGTGTGCATGCTCACACCCGTAATGCAATGCCCCCCATGCATGCCCTGCCTCCTGCGCATGCGTGCGCAGCCCCCTCACACTGCCCCACCTGATGCATATGCGCATGCGACCCCCCGTGACCCGCTTTGGACCTAGCAGGCCTCCCTGAAGCCTCTGGAGGCCGGAAACAGCCCGTTTCCGGGCTTCTGGTAGGTCCGTTTTTCACCCTCCCAGAGCCTCTTTGCGAGCCCTGTACTTACCTGGCATCCAAAATGGGCCACGTGGAGACTCTTGGGGTGGCAAGGTGGCATGTGCATGCATGTGCGGGAGAGACCTGAAAATCAGCTGGCTGGTGGGAGGTACACGCGCATGCGGGGTGGAGCTGACCTAAGGCGACGGCTCACGTGCCCGTAGAAATGGCTCTGTGTGCTACCTGTGGCACACGTGCCGTAGTTCACCATCATGGGGTTATCCCAACAGGATAGGATGGGGTGGGAAAATTCAGACTTGTCTGAATTTAAGATGTGGATGCTATTTTGAGTAGGCCGAAATCAGAATTGGAAACAAAATCTTGTCGGAAGTCATAGATTTTGGTTTCTGTAAAAATAAAATGGCAGTAGTTTCAGGTTTGAACTACAGGATAAGCCTAAGAATCTGGTTAAAGCATTACAGACAACCATGTATGCTTGCACATTTGTATAAGAAGTCATATGCTGAGCATTATGTAAAATGCCATCTTCTTCAGCATCCCAGCGTAAACTCCTCAAACACCGAATTTATCCTACAGACAGTGGGGTCAGTTATACTGGATTTCCAGTGCCTCACAATTGAGAAGACCTTCAAATGTACTGGGTATTTGGCAGATGAAAATGTAAATGATTGGACAGCCATTTATCCAGGATGCAATTAAGGTCTCTTGCCTTGGGTAGGATGTTGAACTAGATCTCCAGGGTCTCTTCCAGCCCTATGATTCTATGAACTCTATACCTATAAATAAAGCCTTTACTCTCCCTCCCCATTATGCACCAAGTGGCTTCCTACAGAACTGCAAAAGAAAAAGCTTTCCCACTCGGTTATGTTTATAGAAATGGGCCCTTCTAATTGCTTGTGGAGAGGCATGAGATTTCTCCGACATACTGCCAAGGGACGTGAGTATTTTTAAAAAGTCAAATGAACAAATAAAAAGGAAATGGGACAAGTGAAATTACTGAGACATGACGAGTTATTTTTATAATCAGGTTGTATTTCTGTTAGCATGTAATGTACCAATGCTTCACAGCCAAATGCAAATGTGCTGAGATTACCCATTCAAGTAAATTCTATTTTCTTTTCCTGCACTGTTGCCGTGAAACTCCACTCTGATACACGTTTTTAGGAGGAAAAATATTCAGAGAGATTTAGATAGTGTCAGTTTGGCTGGCTTTCCTCCCAAGCAGAATTCAAAGAGGAAAATGGTATAGATTCAGGGTTTTTAGATTGAAATGTATTTGTCAGGGCTTCCTTGTTTTATGAATAGGTCACACGGTACTGCTTCCATGGCTACTGTGACAAACAATATTTATATTCAAGGTGGCCAAATGAAAGAAGACTCCCTTCAAGGTATTTCACTATTGGAGCTCTGCTTTATAAATTCAACAGGTGAAAAGGCCTAATAAGCTTTGCATGGTAGATTTTGTTAATTTTCTGTTATTTTTTATTGAGGCAGAGATGCCGATTTCTTCAGGAGCTCAAGGACACATTGGATTTGGAGTGGACACATCCATCCGATGGTTTCCTAAAGGAGGAAAGAAACTTTATATGCCTTTCAAGGTGAATTCCTACCTCCAGAGGTATCTATAAAAATGTCACTATTTAAAACAAAGTACTGCATATTATGGTTCTTATGAGAAAATGTTGGCTATTGTTCCCCCCAGAGGAATACTTTTATGCCAACTGAAAGGTTATAAAGTATTTAAGCTGTCAAATTCTCTAATCCTTTATTTTAAAACCTGGCAATGATTCTGTACAAATTTGTACAAATTATAGAACTATTTCATTTATTTATTTATTTAAATTTTTATACCGCCCTTCTCCAAGGGGACTCAGGGCGGTGCACAGCCAACAATAAAACACACCTATACACAAAACTTAAAACAATTTTAAAACATATTAAATAATTTGGCCCCAATATCATTAAAAATAAAACCATTAAAATTCATGTTTTAATGGTTGTTACATTAAACAGTACAATGGTTGTTACAGTACAGCCCAGCTTGTATTAATGTTAATACAAGGATATTAATTGTTTTGTTGGCCAGGGAACTGTGGACCTCATCTTATATAATTTGACCCCTTAAGATTTATTTTAAAAACACTGTATAATTTGAAATTGTTATCATCCTCAAAACAAAACTGATCTTGCTGCACTTTGGATATGGTCCAATTTAATTTTCTTAAGCAAGTAATGAGTGAAATTTTATTAAATGTATGAAAGCTTATTATCAACAGCCCAGTGTGCAAGTTATAACAAATCAATTGATTTCAGATTCATTTGAGTTACAGCATGATACTCATCAAGGTTGCCCACTTTCCTTGTTACTTTTTTATTTAACTTTAGAATCCTTATCATTAGCAATTGTAAATTGCTTTTTGAATCAGTCTACCTGCTTTTCCTACAGGTATTTATACTGCCACTCTGAAGCCAAAAGCAGATTTTTTGATAAACATTCAAAAGTAAGTGACGCACTTTGAGAAGTAATTATAAACTGATGAATTCAAAAGCCAATTTTAATCTAAAGATGTCAAAAGGAGAAAAAACACAAGATAATTATCAAACAATACACACTGCATATATATATTTATCAGTATTTCCTTTGATTTGTTTTTTGTGCTAGATCTTATATTTAATTTTGCCCTAGATAATGAAATAATAAATAATGCAGTCTTTCAATTCTGTATTAAACCCCCCCCTTCTCACTTTTTTGGTTAGATTATATGTATTATTTAAAATCTCATTTAAAGTGTAGTCTCATATTTTCTTTAAGAACTTCCATTATCCAAGCACACAGTCATGGCCTATCAGGAAGAAATCTTTTTCTAAGGAAACATTCAAACCAGGTAAACTATGTTAATATATACATACAAAAATAATCCAATGCAAAAACTATTTAAGTAATATTTATTCACCGTATTGTTCTGACAGTATATATTATTAAAATGATCTATCTATAAGAATAGGTTTCACCCATGCATTTTAGTAGCCTAATCAATGCCAAATTTAGAAAATTAAACTGTGGTGCATAAAACTAATATGAAAATAATTCTAAGCTCTCTGTATAAATGAATAATAGAAGATAAGAATGTCATTTCACTGGGAAAATGTTAGGAATTGCTGAAAACTTTATAGTTGCTGTGTAATATAGAATGCCTAGAATAGGTGACATTTGTAGGCAAAGCATGGAATGTCTGTTATTTTAATGTTATATACTGTCCCTACCTAGGCATTATACAGAATGACAAGAACTATTTAGGCAAAGTATCAAATGAAAGCCATGAAAGTGTGAGAAACTGCCAGTGCATAGAATGCTTAGGAAAGGAACACAATATGAAGCACTTTAATGTCCCATTTTTGACATTCTATAGTAGTGTTGACAAACCTTTTCGGCATCGAGTGCTGAAAAAGGAGCATGTGCATGCGGGAGCCCCGGAAACCAGAAGAGGAACCCCCTAGCCTGCATGTATTAGAGTGCCAGAAACTGGAAGACAAGATGACCGGCACACTTGTGCTCACCGGGAAGCTGAGCTTCCGGTTTCCGGCATGTGCATGCATGCCGGTCACCTGGTCTTCCGGTTTCTGGCACGCATGTGTGCGTGAAGATCAGCTGGCCGGCATGCATGCCCGTGCTGGAAACCAGAAGCTCAGCTTCCCAGCACACGCATGCACTCCAGGGAGCTGCTCTTCCGGCTTCCTGCAATCCCACGCACACACAAAGATCATCTGACCAGAACCCGGAAGAGCAATGGGTAACAGATGGCGTGCCTGGATGGTTCTGTGTGCCACTTCCAGCACACATGCCATCATGGTTCTGTAGATTTCCCAGGCATTTTACAAAATGCCTATTTTCATACACTGACATCACGTGCCTCACATCACAATAAAAACATCACTAGTGAGTAGTGAAAAACATCACTACTTTGGTTTGCTTTTTGGCATTTATACCCAGGAAATGTATCAAATATTAAATGTTTCATACTTTGATGTCCAATTTTGGCTTTCCCTATTTTTCCCATTCTACAAAATGCAAATTTCACACACTGAATTTAACAGATATTAATAAATCAGTAATTTTTTTAACCTGATAAATTCTTTTATCTCAAGAAGCCACCCTTGCTGACCTTTTTGTACCATGTACATCTATATGAATTCCACTGATCTTTCAAAATTAACAGGGATCATTTAATCTGTTGCCAGATGAAAAGACAATCTGGAAAAATCAGCAAGAAAGGATAGCATCCCAAAATGCAAATGTTTCAGCTACTAGTACAGTGCTTGCTAGCAAAAGAACTATAAAGAAAACCCCAAAACAGAAAACTGATGCAACCAGATCTTCTTTTTGCAGCCTGCTGTAAATATCACTGTAGGAATTTAAGGAAGCAGAATTTCAGAAACATCCGGACAGAGACGTAATTTATGCCTTTTATCCAGACTGCAGCATGATTGACAACCACAGAATTCCTGATGACGGCAATAAATAACCCAGAAGTGCTATTTTTTTCTACAGCAGGCCTGATTTCATTCAAATCCCTTATGTGCATTTGCCCAAAGCGTGCCCAGGATCGAAGTCTTAACTATAATTTGCTTCCTAACTAGATAAGTTCCAAATGGCTATCTTTTCCTAATAAGGAATATAGTGCCGCAGCCGGATATTGTTCCAGCTTTCCCGTAACGTTTCCAGAAGCAGAGACCAGCATTGTGCCCTTAATCCCCAGTGTGAACACTCCAGAGGTCAAGATTGAGGAATAAAATTCTGCATTAAAAAAAAAAAAAATCCTTCTTTAATCGTCGCTTAACAAGAATCTGATTTTGCCACGTTCGCAGTGGAATCGGCTGTCCGCCCCCGGGAGTTCCCGCGGTTCCTGGCAAGGACTTTGGAAAGCAGCGAACGAGAACTCTTCGGGCCGAGCCGGCCTGGCCCTTCCCGCGCAATTACAAGGAGGCCGCGCTTTGTGCTCCGTTCCCAGAGCAACGAGCTGAGAGCGAGCCACGTTCGTTACTTTCCGGCGGGCCCTGACGTCACATTACATTGCCGCCCCATCGTTGCGGGAGGCGTTCCCGCTCTCGACCCCGCCTCCGATCTACCATTGAAGGAGCGCGAGGGGCGTCCTGACGTCACCCAATCCGGTGCGGTGTTTTGTCTGGTTTGGAGAAAAAAAAAAACCCAGGTGTTGGCGCGTTCCCTCCTCTCTCCCGCCTCCCCTTTGCAGGAGCCCGAAGAAGACAGAGACCGAGGTTTCCCCGCCGCCAAATGGAGGCGCAGAAAGAGAATATGCCGCGACGAGACCACGCCGAGGAGGAGAACGCGGAAGCCAGCGAGGCCTCGGTGAGTGTCCCTTCGCGGCTGCGCAGCTTTGCCATCGGGCTAGCCGCTTGGCGCCCAGAGAACCAACCGTCCCGGCTGGAAAGCTCCTTCCGTCATCGGTCGAAGGGCTCGGAGCTCCGCCCTCGCCGAAGGCGGGGCAAGCGGCGCGAGAGACTGAAAGCCATTGGACCGCGGGGGCGGGGGGGGAGCGCTCGTGAATCACGATCTCCCGCGGAGTCCTCTTTCTGCGATTGATTGCACGAGAGAGTGTCCGGCGGCCCTGGGCCTTTGAAGAAGCCTTGCGTTTATAAATGGGTTTTTTTTTGGGGGGGGGTAGTTTCCTCTTTCCAGTTGGGTTTTGCATCTTAACCGAGATGGATCACTGCCCAAAGGAGGAGTCAGTGCTAAAACAAACAAACCCAATCTCCTCACACTTCCAGAGGGGGGTAGGGGGTGGGTAATGTTACTAATTAAAAGGTGAAATCATGTTTTACCTCTTTATGGATTTTTTTTTTAATAGCAGGGCAAACAAGATGACAATGCCTTGCTTGGGTTGTTAGTAAAAACGACTGTGAGGCAAGCTGTGAGGAAATACATAAGAAAACTTGCAGCCCTATGGGGCTGCAGGTAGTTCACCACTAATGGGACTGGAATGTATTTTGCTTAGTGACACATATTAGCAATTGTAAGGGCGAGTTGAGGATTTTGTGCAGTATCTGCACGATAAAATCACTCAAATTCGGGAAGGCTTGGACTCCGACTGGGTAGGTTCCGGTGAGGTGTCTGAGGCGGGTCTTGAGAATGTTATCTGGGACAAGTTTGACCCTGTGACTCCTGAGGATGTGGGGAGGTTGAATGCAACCACATGTTTATTGGACCCGTGTCCCTCCTGACTGGTGCTGGCTACCCAGGAGGTTACACGAGGCTGGTTCCAGAGGATTATAAACACTTCTCTGAGTGAGGGTTTCCCGCCTTGAAAGTGGCGGTGGTGAGGCCCCTCCTCAAGAAGCCTTCTCTGGACCCGGCTGTTCTGGCAAGCTACCATCCAGTCTCCAACCTTTGCTTCGTGGCAAAGGTTGTTGAGAGTGTGGTGGCGCGACAGCTCCCGCAGTACCTGGATGAAACTGTCTATCTAGATCCATTCCAGTCCGGCTTCAGGCCTGGGTACAGCACGGAAACGGTATTGGTCGCATTGATTGATGATCTCTGGAGGGCTCGGGACAGAGGTTGCTCCTCTGTTCTGGTCCTATTAGACCTCTCAGCGGCTTTTGATACCATCAATGATGGTATCATGTTGTGCTGGCTGGAGGGATTGGAAATGGGAGGCACTGTGCTGTGGTGGTTTTCCTCTTATCTCTCCGCCCAGTCTGTGTTGGCAGGGGGGCAGAGGTCGACCTCGAGGCATCTTGTTTGTGGGGTGCCACAAGGGTTGGTCCTCTCACCGCTCCTGTTCAACATTTATGTGTAGCCTCTGGGTGAGATCATCCGTCGTTTTGGGGTGCAGTGCCATCTGTACGTTGATGACACTCAGCTGTACATCTCCACCCCAGACCACCCCAATGATGCCCTTGAAGTGACGTCCCAGTGTCTGGAGGCCATGCGGGTCTGGATGGGGAGGAACAGGCTCCGACTCAACCCTTCCAAGACTGAGTGGCTGTGGTTGCCGGCATCCCAATATAGCCAGCTAGTGCCTTCGCTGGCTATTGGGGGTGAGTCATTGGCCCCCATGGAGAGGGCTTGTAACTTGGGCATCCTCCTGGACACACGGCTGTCTTTAGAAGAGCATATGACAGCTGTGGCCAGGGGGGCTTTTTATCAGGCTCACCTGGTACGCCAGTTGCGCCCCTTTCTGGATTGGGACTCCTTATGCACGATCGCTCATGCCCTCGTCACCTCTTGCCTGGACTACTGTAATGTTCTCTACATGGGGCTTCCCTTGTGGTGCACCCGGAGGCTCCAACTGGTCCAGAATGTGGCCGCGCGGATGATTGTGGGGGCGACATGGCGCTCCCATGTAACACCTCCTGCGCGAGCTGCACTGGCTCCCAGTGGTCTTCCGGGTGCGCTTTAAGGTATTGGTTCTCATCTTTAAAGCACTCCATGGCTTAGGGCCAGGGTATTTACAAGAATGCCTTCTGCCACCGATAACCTCCCACCAGCCAATACGCTCCCACAGAGAGGGTCTCCTCAGGGTGCCGTCAGCCAAGCAATGTCGACTGGCAGCCCCCAGGGGGAGAGCCTTCTCTGGGGGGACACCTGCCCTCTGGAACGAGCTATCCCCAGGGATACGACTGGTCCCGGATCTCCGTATTTTCCGCAAGGCCCTGAAGACTTTTCTATTTCAGCAAGCCGGACTGGCTTAAAAATTCTTAATAGGTTAATTTTATGGATAAGGGGTTTTAATCAGGGAAGCCAAATTGATTTAATCAAGTTTTAAATTATCTTAATTTTTATATTGTATGTATTTTAATCATGGCTGTTCACCGCCCTGAGTTCTTCGGGAGAAGGATGGTATACAAATTTAATCAATTCAATTGAATTCAAGTGAAGTGAAGCAAAATGAAGTGGAGTGAAGTGAAGTCCTGGCAATCCCAGTTGTAATTGTAACTCCAGATGCATGGGCCATTAAATGGGAAATAGGAATAGCACTTAAACGTATATGTTGCTTCACAGTGCTTTACAGCCTTATGCGGTTTTTAGAGCCACATATTGCCCCCAATAACCTGGGTCCTCGTTTTACCAACTATGGAAGGCTGAGTCAACTTTGAACTGGTCAGGATCGAACTCCTGGCAGTGGAATGCAGTTAGGCTGCACTACTGTATTCTAACCGCTTACCACCACAGCTCTGGTGGGAGTCCCAGGTAAGGGCTGTTCAGGTGCTGTAGAGGAGGCCTAGGGGTGTGCTGCCGTGTGGAGCAAGTTTAGGAAGGCCAGGGAAAGAGGAGGTATGTGTGAAAGTGCATTGAGGCTAGGGAAGGAATATAGGAGCTTGGTGCACCACATCTCTCTGGCTGTAAGAAGCTCCAAGAAGCTGCAGCATGAAACCACAGGTGTTCCTGGAAACTTCAACCAACCTTGCAGCACAACAGAGAGCCATTTTACCTTAGGAAGCACAAAGGGGCTTCTTGTTGTGCCACAACTGTGGGGCTGCAAGAAGTTCCTAAGATCCAGCGCAATATGAACTCCAACCTAGCTCATCAGCACAGGGTAAAGGGGTTTCTTGTTAATCTGGAAAGTCATAATCAGCCCAGCCGGGTCCCAACTGCAGTCACTCTTGCTTCACCGTACTCCATTCTACTCAAGGCCATCTTGGATTTTAGAAAAGGATAAGTCTGCCTCTGTACATTCTTCCTTCTATATCAACCATATTTGCCTACTCTTAACTGTTGACCACTAAAACGCATCAGGGTGTTCTATAGTTTCCACAATTTCCTTTGCTGGTATTTATCTGATGACTTTAAGTTTAAAAACGTAAAGGTTTCCCCTGCCCAGTTGTGTCCAACTCTAGGGGTGGTGCTTATCTCCATTTCGTAGTCAAAGGAGCCAGTGGTGTCTGAAAATGCTTCTGTGGTTATATGGCCAGCATGACTATATGCCAAGGCACACAGAATGATGTTGCCTTCCCATCAAAGTGGTACTTATTTATCTACTTGCATTTGCATTCTTTTGAACTGCTAGATTGGCAGGACCTGGGACAAGAACAGGAGCTCACCCCATCACGCAGTACCTGGGTCTCAAACAGCCAACCTTCCGGTCAACAAGGCTTTAAGCTTACCTATCTTCAAAAAATATATATAAGAACCTGTAAAAAATACTGTAAAGAAGGAATGTAGCAAGTTAAACACATGCCTATTGTATGTTATTCCCAATTCTAAAAGTTAAAACAGGCCTTTGGGCCTGTTCTGAAATGTTGCTAAATTCCTTAAGTGGGAGTTATGCTCATCTACCTGGTGCCATGTTGATGACCAAGTAGGAAATTTGACCAATTGATGGGCCATAAATAAGATTAGGCTCACATAACAATTACAATAACAGATTCCCTTTTTTAAAAGAATGCATTTCAAAAGCTGGATGTTAGAAGTGAATAAATTACACCTCTCAGTATATGTGAGGGCTTTTTCAATATAATACTATGATCATTCCTGTCTTTGGACAATTATTCAATGTCATTATTTCTAGATAATGTTGAATAAGATTATTATTCAAACTTTTGAAGATAAAGACAATTATAACACAACTTTTTTTCTCATCATATAGACTTTCTGTCAGAGTAAACAGTGCTGCAAATTTGATCTTCAAGAAGAAAATAATGCAAAATCGAATTCAAGTGATTTCAGCGATCCAATCTACAAAGAGATTTCTCTGACAAATGGTTACATCAATAGAATGACTAGAGAAGAGCTGAGAGCTAAACTTGCTGAATTCAGACTTGACACCAGGTAACTGGTACATTTTTTGATGTGTTTCTTACTACATATGTAAAGGTAGAATTAATAAAGTCACCTCTTGTGGAGCTTGTGTTTGGAGACAGGCCTATATACATTCGTTGTTTTATATGTACATACAATACAGTATTTAGTTTTAATAATTTGACATCATCCTAAGAATCCACTTGGACTGAGGCAAGGAATAAATTGCATACCTAAATTAAGGTTGGAACAAGGAGAAGATTTTAAAAAGTACTTTGCAGTTGGTGGTAGTTTAGTGATAGAATGTAGGCTTCACACACAAATTAATCCAGGTGTGATTCTTGGCATTTTCAGGTAGAGTTGAAAGAAACTCTTGATTGGCCACCTAGACTTCCCTCTCAACTATAATTGACACTTTTGTAAAAATTTGATTTATATGCCTCCCTTCTCCAGAGACTCAGGGCGGCTTACAATGTGTTAAGCAATAGCCTTCATACTTTTGTATATTTATACAAAGTCAGCTTATTGCCCCCACAAACTGGGTCCTCAATTTACCAACCTTAGAAAGGATGGAAGGCTGAGTCAACCTTGAGCCTGGTGAGATTCGAACTTACAGTAACTGCAGACAGCTGGAGTTAATCACAATGCATTAGTCTGCTGAGCTATCCAGACATTAATGGGGTTAGGTCTGACTTTTAAGAAAATAGCTTCCTATGTCAGTTATGTAATAGCATCACAATTTTTTTATATATGACGTTTTTTTTAAACAGTGCACATGAAAGTGTTCTTTCTGTTCTCTGCCCTAGAGACCATTTAGTTCATCTGAAATCAGGGGTGAAATGCTCCTGGTTTGGACCGGATTGGCCAATCTGATAGCGATGGCAGCAGGTGGTTTGCAGCTAAGCTGCATGATCGTCAGAGCCCCCTCTCCCCCCCCCCTTTTTTTTTTTTTTTTTACTTTTAAAAGCATTTTTTTACAACCTATTTGGCTGGACAGGTTGTTAAAAAAAATCTCTTAAAAGTATAAAAAAAAATATCGCGTGCCACAACTGATCACTCTCCCCCCTCTTGCACTGTTTTACTTACCCCATGGCTCCTTTTGGCGTGTGTGGTACGCACTGCATATGCTCAGCCAGTAAACTGGTAGTAAACCAGTTCAGATTTCACCACTGTCTGAAATGTAAATGAAAGGATTACTTGTTCGTGCAGAAATAACTGTTCATGTCATTGCAAACAACTTAAGTAAAAACTGGAATACATTTTGTCTTAAAATAATCTCTTAAATTTCTTAAAAACATAGGGAATTTTATAATCCTTACGAATGTTTCTGTTCATGTTTTATCTCTCAGTGGAGAATAACACAGTAGGAGCAGCTTCCTTTTGAGGCTAGTTTGGTGCAAACAGATCAGAGTAGGTAATTCTTGTCATTTCTGTTGGAGGAAGCTATTAAAAACAAGACTGGCATTATCATGGAAAGATAAATGGATTCGGAATTGCTACATTTCTGTTCTAACTCAACAGTATACTAAATTATCCTAGAAGTAAGCACTATTTTTTTTAACAGAGGAGTAAAAGACGTATTGAAGAAGAGGCTGAAAAATTACTATAAGAAAGAAAAATTAATGCACAAGCAACCACCAAATGCAGAAGACTACTACAATTATATCTGTGTCATTGACTTTGAAGCAACTTGTGAAGAAAAAAATCAGCCTGAATTTACACATGAAATAATCGAATTTCCTATTGTTTTACTAAATACTCAGACATTACAAATAGTAAGTATTCCTTCCTACTTGATTACTGGACAGTTTAATAAATTCATGATAAATTGAGTTTTGCATTTTGAAAATAGATAGTGAATCAAAGGTATTATGTTGCCCTGTGTGCAATTGGGCAGCTTATGACTCTGGCATAATCTTTTTTAGATCTTAAATTATACCTATAAGGAAATAATTACTGATATATATTTGCTCCTTAATGTACAGAAAAAATGTGCAAAATGTGCAAAAAAATGTGCAAAAACAACAACAACAACAACAAAACTTCTCTTTTCTCTTGCTAAGTGGAACAAGCATAACAGAAGTAAATACATAGCTAGATTCCCCAAGTAGACAGTTTGAGAAAAGGAAAATGATTTTGGGTGAAAGACAACAAAGAATAGTCCAAATGCCCTTCTCTGCCACTCTTCTGCTCTAAATGATGCCATCCTGAGCCTTCAGTTCATTTTTAAAATGTTGAGTCTAATGTTCTGCAGGTAACTAATACTGATCCAGTTGCATATCATGCTAAACCATGAAGCTTAGTATAAATGTGCATGTCATTAGTTTTCTTCTATGGAGTGTGGCTAGCAAATTACCCATGATTTGTTTGTTTAGAATTAATCATGCCATTTCAGTATGGGCTACATTCCTAGCAGAATTAATGAAAAAAATAGGAAAGGCATGTGAAGTGGCTTATGGCTATGTTCTCCAATTTGTTTTGGCTGGAAAGAACCTAGTGTGCATCCTGTATTCGCACAATATATGATAATTTTAAAAAAGGCATAAATAGGTGGTTCACTGGCTATGCTGCTTTGAGTAAGGAATAATCCATTGTGGATATGACGTGGAATCACAGGTGTATTCCTATGATATCAGATGGGGCTTTCTGTATTTTTTGGTAATCTTCTCATAGCTGTCCAGATACAGTGCCCCAGGGGTGGGTTCTACTTTACTACTGGTTCCCAACAGGGCTGCGCGTTTGAGCTGTCTTCGCTCGCGCATGTGCGCACTCTTCTACACAAGCGCAGAAGCTTCTCTGCATGCGCAGAAACATTTTCATGACATCAGGTTCAGTGGGCAGACCCTCCCACCGATTTTACTACCGGTTCTATAGAACCGGTGCGAACCGGGGGCAACCTACCATTGCAGTGCCCCTAATATACTTCAACAAGCATGTAATGACTGTATGTCATTCTTTATGGCTACTCTGTGTTACAACTCTTGGTACTCTTTGTGAACCTGAATCTGAAGAGGGAGTTGTAAGAAAGCCTCTAACCATGGCAGCAGGAACAGCAGAATATCCTACCTAAAGCACAGGTATGGTACTGCAGTACTTTTTGCTAAGGTTCAACTAATCATCATCATCAACATCATTATCTCTTTTATTCATTAAACGTGGAACTCAGTCAACTGAACATTTAAAAATGTATCACAGATATCATTGACTAGCACTGATGGTTGATATGGGTTGCTGCCAGCATCCTAGGTATTATAACAACAACAATAATAATAGCTATTATTAATTGAACATGAAACTCTGTCAACTGAGTTATTATTATTCTATTCTATTCATTAACCATGACACTCGGTCAACTGAGTTGTTATTATATTGTTATGTTTGACTGATTGTTATTCCTTTGGATTAATGAGCTATGTAAGGAGCAGGTTTTCTGTGTTTTGTATCATCATGAAATGCCCTATGTTTAACTTAATTTTGCAGGAAGACACTTTCCAGCAATATGTGAAACCAGAGATTAATCCTCAGCTCTCAGATTTCTGCATTAATTTGACAGGAATCTCTCAGGTAAATATTCTGTCACACATTACACTCATAAAGCAAAACCTTTTTAAAAGATTTAGACATTAGATGTACCCCTAATACCTGACTGCAAGCACAGCATTTACACAGCATGTAAATGAGGTGTGCTCAGAACTAAGTTTAACAACTGCAGTGATTCACTTAACTGTGATAAAAAGGTTATAAAATGGGGCAAACTCACTTAGCAACTGTTTCAGCAACACAAATTTTGGGCTCAACTGCGATCATAAGCCGAGGACTACCTGTAATTCTTATGAGAGTTCTACATTGATGAAATCCGCTTTATTGCCTCCTTAGTGCCAACTGCGGGAATAATGCAAAGACTGCTTGGGGTCCTCAAACTAGTTACATTCTTAGTAGCTCAGTAAGGTAAAAACTGAGTTTTGTACAGCACCAGAAAAATGTACATTTATAAATGTTGGTTTGTAATGGTTTGTTAGGTATTGAATCTGATATGGAACAGTAGACATTTTAGAGCTTTTGAGATACAGACAATGTTGATATTAACTTGCTACTGCTAGTTCTTTTCTTATACATTACAGTTAGGCGCCAAGGAATAAAAAAAGGTTTTTCTACCATAAATTCTGTCTTCCAGTTTTCCAAGCTGAGAAGGGATGGAAGAAGAGGGAAATAAAAGAACAACCAGAAAGATAGGATGCTTGACAGGCTGCAGAATTTTTGAAAATACAACTTGTGAGAGTTGGATCCAGGACTTCCTTCCTGCCCCCTCCCTGCCACCAGCCATTAAAGAATATTAGATATATGAGGCAGATACTTCAGTAGTTATAAAGAAGTTTTCTCACTGAATGTAATAAGAATGAATAGAGGATATTTTACTGCATTAATAGTTATTGCAGAAAACAAAAAAGGGTATAGTAGATGTTTAATAATACAACTTGACAGAAGCCCTGCTTATATTATTCTCACATTATATAATTAATACTTGAGTTTCTTAATATACAGTAATTGTATTTTCATTCATAATATTTCCAGGAACTGGTAGAGAAAGCTGATGAATTCCCAAAAGTGCTGCAGCGTGTTGTAGACTGGATGAAACAGAAAGAACTAGGAAGCAAATACAGCTATTCTATATTAACAGATGGGTATGTGTTGGGGAGAGGTACACATATATTTAGTTGGTGAAACATACTTATTTTTTAATTGCAACCATTAAATTATGTCAGTGTTCTTAAACCAATCTTTAGCTTTGAGAGGATTGTATTTCTGGAGTTGTTCAGTTTGGTTGTATTTGCAGCAATAAACTAAATAGGATGCTGTGATTGGAATGTCAGAATACCTTGGATCTTTACCTGCTTGCTGCACATAATAAGAAATATTTTCTGTTCTGAAAAGGTTATAGCAAATTTATTTTGATTAAAATTCAGAGCGTAGTAGATTACAACTTGTTGAATTCAAGAAAAGTAATCTGCATAGGTATCTCATTAACATTCATACATGAGCTTTGAAGTCAGCTGTTTTATTCCGTTTCTATACATGAGCAGGGGATTATAAATATGCTAATTTTCTCTGACAGATAGTTGAAGAATGACATTTACAGAACCTTACAAGGGAGTACATTCATATATCTTGATTATTTAATGTTTGAGCCATATATTTTACATTTTGATAAGTATCATGAGTAACATAAGAATAATAAACTATGAAATTACAGTACAATTGTACAAGTTAATGAATTATAAAACTAATGAAAAATATGATCAATAAAATATCAGAAGACAAATCAACAGCATGGAATAAGACAATATTTCCACAAGAAAATTTAGGCAAATAAAATTCTTAGTGCATATTTGGACCACTGAAAGAAGAATTTAACAATAGGTCTTGCCAGAATTAACAGTGGTGGTCTGTTTAAGATTCAGGGACTCTCAAAAAAAGATTTACAAATTGTCTCAGAAAAATTGGGGAAATACTCAAAAAAATATCCAAATAATTTGCAAAAGAAGCTTAAAAGAACCTCTTGATGAAAAGCTAAAGTGACATCCTTAAAATATTGTGGTTTGTTTGTTTGTTTGCTTCTTTGTTTGTTAAAGGTCCTGGGATATGAGTAAATTTTTAAATATCCAGTGTCATATTAGTCGTCTGAAGTATCCTTCTTTTGCTAAGAAGTGGATTAATATCCGCAAATCCTATGGAAACTTCTACAAGGTTTGTTGTCTGCTTGTTTCCTGAAGCATTCAGATTCTAGTTGAGAAAAGTAGAAATTCAGAAATGGGGTTATAATAATTGGCAAGTTAATGGATTTATCTATATGCTATGGCTAGGGCAGAAATGGCAAATCTTTGGGGCTTGGCATGTTAAAAACTCAGAAAATACATAAGTTCATTCTGCTGGCGTGTAATACATACATATTGGGGGGATGAGAAAAACAATTCTCTATTCACCCACCCACCCCACATCCTGAGCATGGGCACTTGTCAGCAGTGCTAAGGCTGGGCCTGGAGTTGAGGTCTGACCTCAGCTTCGGCCTAACCTATGCTGTCACTGAAAAAGGCCACTTTGCACCATTCCCATTCCTCAGCTTCCAAAAATTGTGCTTTTGAAAGTAGTTTTGGGTGTTGGTAAATTATAGCATAAATGCTGGTGTGTTACCCAAAACTTCATAATGTGTTATATTTGACATGCATGTTACAGGTTTATCATCACTGAGCTAGGAAAACTATATAAAGTTTGGGCTAAAGATTGCCCCTACTGAGATATGTATGACAGGTAGGATATATATGGAGTTTATACTGCCATTTGTTAGCCCTTCTGCAAACCCTAAATGGGTTGGAAAAGGGATGCCTTTTTAATATAGTTTTGAAACCATTTTAAGCAGGGAAATGGGTGCCTTAAGCATCCTTCCAATTCTGGTGATGTCCATAGTTCACTCCATGTAACTTCAAAATACAGACAATTCTCACTTACTGATCACAATTGGGACAGCAACTCCATCAATAAATGGTTATTAAGTGAAATGTCATGTGATTGTGTGGAACTTTTGATGTCAATTCCACTACAATTATTAAGTGAATCAGGTCTTAAGCAGGACTTATGCAGTCCTTAAGATCCCAAATGGAAATTGCTTGACTGTAAGATGCTGTGACCATCCTAAATGGGCACTGGTTATGGACTGCTTGAATTGTGATCACATGACTGTGGGGACACTGCACTGGTCATAAGTCTCCTTCTTCAGTGATGTTATAACTACAAAGTTATAACCGACTACAAAGTCGGTTAAGTGAGGACTATCTATATTGAAGAAGACCATGTAGAGTTTATGTAGGAGCACAAAAACTGCTTATCTCTGCTAGATACTGCAGAGTTATGAAACTCAGAATCTGAATGTTGCATTTTGTTGCCCATTCTTGATTTTTCTAGAACTGCAGCAACTGGAACAACAGATCTATAAAAATTCTTTGGGGCAATGGGCATTATTTGACATGTTAAATAATGTCCAAATCCTATGTGCTGTTATAATATGGGCACCTTGAAGGACGTGGCCTGTTGTAAAAGATCTCTTTACTGAAGGAAAACTGGTTTTCTTGCTCTCCACCAACCTTCCCACTATTTCCCTCCAGGATATGCTCTTAATTGTCCAGCTTTACCCTTTTTTTTTTTTTTTTTTTGGTCTTCTTTGGTGCAAGTGGACGTACTTTCATATAAAACCCTGGACTTTAACTACCTATCACTTTTGTTTTCTAAGAATGCCTAAGTACCTGGGTTGGCACAGAGACATTCTCAGAAACAAAAATGTGAAATGGTTTGGTATGCTAAATATTGTACTTTTATTTATTTAAATTAAATCAGTTTACTTTAAAATTACTCCTTCATGTAGGAAATATGCTGGACTTCAGAGCATAGCTGGAATATGCAAGACCCCATTGCCATCTTACATTTACGTGGGCAGGGGTAGAATTTAGAACAGCTAGTAATGTAGACAGATAGATACTGCATTTTTCTTTGGTCTGCATCTACTCAGAATAATTCAATTCATTTTCCAGGTTCCTAGATGCCAAACAAAGCTGTCAACCATGTTGGAAAAACTTGGGATGGACTATGATGGACGGCCTCACAGTGGGCTGGATGATTCCAAGAACATTGCAAGAATAGCCATTCGAATGCTTCAGGATGGATGTGAACTCCGTGTAAATGAGAGGCTGCATGGCGGGTATCTGCTAGCAGTCCCTTCCTCGACTCCAATAGAGGGCGCTCCAATCCCACAGATGCCCAGGTTTCGATAAATATTAGGAAGTGAGTTACCCTGCCTTCAGGCCCATATTCTTGCTATTCAAAAGCCATTTCTAAGAGTTTTGAAAAGGTATTCTATCCCCAATTTAACCCCTTGCAGAAATATACAGGTCACAGAGCACCCACTGAAAGTCTCTTAATTTAGCACTCTAAATTAGTCACGCTAAGTTTCATTTTAGTTATCCAAGAAATTTATGCATTTATTAAAATGGTTTTCTCTGAAGTAAAGTCAAACCAAAGTGTAACATTTGATCTGCGGATATAACAACACTAATAAGATGTTTAACATAGTTGAATACTATGGGGAATGCATCTTTGCTGATCTTTTCTTTTACTGTTTAATGTACCAGAAAGATCTATTTGATTTCATGTCATAGTGACCAAATTGTTTCCTGGTATGTGTTAGTTTATCTGGGTTTGGTAAATTCTTTACAAAGGGGATTTGTTTTTTTAAGTTTGATCTTCCTTACCCAGTTGATGGAAAATTCTAGTAATACATTTTTTGATGTAGATACTGATGTTCTAAGATTGTTGAGAGACCTATTGGGCCAATATTAATTACCTTTTAGCCTCATTAAATTCTGATAGCAATTTAAGCATTTCATTATATTTCTATTGAAATAACGGAGATGTGTTTAACAAAGATTATTGTACTTTTCTCCTTCCATTGCATCTACAATAGCATGGTATAACTTATTTTAATATCCTTTCCCAGCATTGTTAAAAAAACAGAGAAACAAATTATTTCTGTAATAAAGTAAGCTTTGGCATAGATTTTATGCCAGTATTTCATTCATATAATCAAAGAGAAACAAATCACTTCCCTGTAGATTATTATGCCAACCTTTGTTTTGACATTTCAACTTATTTTTTGAAAGGTTTGCTTTAATAAATACAATTTATGTTTTTAATGTTCTGAACCATTACTTAGCATAGCACATTTTAATATTTATTGCACAACTGTTACAGATTTCTAACTTCAAATTGGTTTGTTATATTTTGCCACTTTCATGGGAATTCTGCGCAAATTGTTGCCTAAAATGTTCTGAGGGAATGGATGATTGATTCAAGTCGACTAGTGACTTCAGGTCTAAACAAGGATTCAAGCCCATCTTTAATCTATTATACCTCACAGTGGCTGTGTACAGTGTATAGTTTGGCACTGTATGCGGCATTGGTTTTCTCCTGAAAGCCCATTTTGTAAATATTCTGCTTTCTTGTAATCTGTCCAGAGCAAAAGTGAATAATGATTTGAAATTACACTTTCTGCTACAGCCTGCAATCTTAATATTCTTTTCTATTTTAACACTTTAAATCATGTGTTCCTACATGTGCAAAATCTTTTCTACATGTTTTGTTCATGAAATTGAGATGGTTTTGAAAGGCTGGCTAGTTCACACCTTGTGATAAGTAAAAACAGGCTTGATCATTTTATGGACCAGTCAGTCCACATTGTTTATGACTCAGGTGAACCCAGGCTTTTGGATGAATCTACTAAAACTATGTCATATGTTGTATGGACACAGTTTTTGTGCTAGGTCAACTTTTTTCCACTGCACAACTAGCCATTCACCTTCTGGACACTTTTGGTATAAAAGTTTATGCTGTTTTGAATACAATTTGTATATTTTTACTTTAAAAAAAAGTTTCAATCCGCTGTAATCATTTGTATTTCAATTTAATGTCTGTCCAATAAAGGTACTTTGTAATGTCATACCATAGCTCCTCTGCCCATTCAAAAATGGATTGTGGGAACAGATATAAATTTTAGCTGATTGTTGCGGCTGGAATTAAGACATTGGACAACACAGAAGGACCATTAGGGGCTGCATTAAGATCTCCTCTTGGGTATGCATGTATGTTGGATAATGCTGCTGTGGGCCACAAGAAATAACTTATGAACATTTTAGTTACCAGTACATATTGCCAAGCAATCACAAATGGACTTAATAGGGAGATTTCTCCAATGCAGAAATCCTACTTACTGATAAATTTTTGAATTAGTTAATATATTGCATGGCACACTGACCGACATTATCCAACCAAGCTTTGACCTAAATATTGCTGGATTAGTAACCTTAATCAAATTAAACAGTGGTAAGTATGTTTTGAGAACATAGCCACTGAATATCTCAACCATTTATATGGATTTTTTTTCCACTGAATTTTTCCTCGTGGACTTTTTAGAAACAATTGATTAGTCAATCTGGGAAGTAGATCAATCTTTTGACTGATTCAGTAGGATTTGTCTTCCTGTTTTTTTATAATCACCTTCAGAATTACATGACATTACATTCTTGAATGAAGGATATGGTATTACTGGATGGAAACGCCAAAGGAGAACAAGTTGAGAAATTTCAAAGAATTCTGATATGGAAGGTCAGTAGAACAAGGCTAATAGATTGCAAATGGGATCAGCTAGTTGGGTATATTGTGGGAACATAGATTTCCAAAAAAAAAAGTTTGTTCAAGAACAGCCTTGCTTTATCTCTCCAATTTGTTACAACATCCTTATCTACGAACAGAATTCAGCCAAAGCTAAGTAAGTCCCAAAGCTAAGTAATTTCAGCACTGTTAAGCATATATTTAAATCTCTCAGTGGAACCAGTGGATGTAAAGATTTTAAAATTGGGCTCAACTGTTAAAACATACTACAAACATTGAGCCAATGGGAAAAATGTTCATTTATTTATTTATTTATTTATTTATTACATGTATTTATATGCCGCCCTTCTCCCGAAGGACTCAGGGCGGCGAACACAAGTTAAGAAACATGTACAATAAAATCGCATTTTAAATCAAATAACTAATTAATGATAAATAATAAACCCAGAGTCAGCCTATTTGCTTGAACAGCCAAGTCTTCAGCTCCCGACGAAAGGAGCGGAGATATCATATCTCTATCAGTTTTGTACTGCTTATATGCACCGATGGATCTTCTTTAGATCCAGATGGGAATTTACCAGTATACCTGGTGTGCCTGTGGATTATTCGGTTTCAGGCCATTGTAAACAAGGCACTTAGCAACAGAACAACAACAAAAAATTCCAACCCAATAAAATAGTGCTTAAAAACAATATATTTTTAAAAGTAAAAATCATTTTAATATACTAAAAGGAAAACAACAGGCAATGTAAAATATCCAATTCTGATTAATTGCTTACTTATAAATCTCTGGCACATCTTCAGTTGCTTTCTGAAAAAGGACAACATGGGGAGAGGCTAGGCAAACTTCCCTTGGGAAAGAATTCCATAATTGGTGAGCTACCACTGAGAAGGCCTCGACTGGTCATTAATCTCAAGCCATCAATGGGAAAGCAAATAATGCCTCTGCTCTGGATATAGATGCACACATTGGGGTGATGCTATGTGGGAGTAGTAGAAATAATACTTCTAGCCATTAGGATTTTATAATCCCAAAGCAGTAACCACCACAAATACGTTGACTCAGGGATGAAATGCTCCCGGGTCGGACTGGATCGCCTAATCCGGTAGCGATGGTGGCGGGTGGTTTGGAGAACCGGTAGCAAAAATCCCTGCTCTCCCCCCCAATACCCAGCTGAGTCACGTGATCGTCAGAGGCTTTTTTAAAAAAAATATTAAAAGCAGTTTGTCTACACCTCTTCAGCCGAAAAAATGCTTTTAAAAGTTAAAAAAAAAGCCTCTGATGATTGTGCAGCTCAACTGCGATCGTCAAGAGGTTTTTAAAAGCATTTTTCTACAACCTCTTCGGCCAAAGAGGTTGTAGAAAAAATGGTTTTAAAAGTTTTTTAAAAAATCTTGGCCACGCCCACTCAGTCACATTACCCCACCACCACCAAGCCACGCCCACAGAACCAGTAGTAACAAATTTTACATTTCACCACTGTATTGACTGGATAATAATGAGAATTGTAAAGAAACTAACAGGAGAGAGCTACATCAGAAAATAGTGTTGCGTAAATGAATAAAATGTCTTGGTTTATCAAGAAAGTTTGACATGAAATAAGATGGAACTCTGCCTGTATCTTATAGCCGTGCAGAAACTAAATGATATATTATTAATTGCACTTAAAATACAGATTAGATTCTTACTCAGTAGTCAATGACCTATATTCACATTTCTTTCTAGAATTATATTATTTCAGGAATACGCTGCGAAACTTAAGTATATCCCAAACCTATGCATTCCCAAGTGTAGGAAGCATTTGGCCATTATAATGTGTTGTCAGCAGTTCTGCTTGGGATTGTTAAAAAATTACTTTTTAATAGCAGTATATGCCCTTGTTCAAGGATATGGAAACAATAGGTTATGTGTTGCTCTCGTTTGTTCCATCTACTGGGA
Source organism: Masticophis lateralis (assembly GCA_030761175.1). Taxonomy (NCBI): domain Eukaryota; kingdom Metazoa; phylum Chordata; class Lepidosauria; order Squamata; family Colubridae; genus Masticophis; species Masticophis lateralis. Next base: position 184,275,070 of record JAUDYJ010000002.1, on the reverse strand, counting down.
TTTACATAGAAAATGTTCTCACGCTTACACTATATTTTGTTTTCCAGAGGAACATTTGGTTATGATATATTCTATCTCTTCTCAGACAAAATTAAATCTTTTGATGATAAAGTAGCCAAGATTTTTGGGTCAGCTGTGAGGATTTTGGCTCGTTTATCTTCATCATTCTGGGGCGTTTGTGGACTTAATGATCTGTGTTGGCCTTATTTGTAGGTGAAATAGTATGAGAACTCCTGAATTGGCTGATTTTGTATTACCATTTGTTAGCTTTGTAATTAATATACTTAACCATCCAAGGTATCTAGGAGGTAATATACTGATACCAAGTTAGGGAAATAAATAGTGATGCCTGGATTTGTTCCAATGCAGAAAAAAATATTAAGGTGTGTAACAATTTTTGTTTCAAACCAAACTTTGGTTTGACCCTTTGAAAATAAGAGTCCCTCATGTTCACCTTGGTCATGATCACTTTTTCATTAGAGTATTATAATAGCACTAGAAGGGTTGCCCTTGAAGACTTCTAAGAAGCTATAGCTGGCCCACAATGCATCAGTGCAGGCAGTCATGGGCATGTTGCGGTATCCACATCTGTTCCTGCTGCCTTTTTTTAAAAAAAATTGATTTATATGCCGCCCTTCTCCGGAGACTCAGGGCGGCTTACAATGCGTTAAGCAATAGCCTTTATACTTTTGTATATTTTTACAAAGTCAGCTTATTGCCCCCACAAACTGGGTCCTCAGTTTACTTACCTTAGAAAGGATGAAAGCCTAAGTCAACCTTGAGCCTGGTGAGATTTGAACATGCTAATTGCAGACATTTGGAGTTAAATTACAATGCATTAGTCTGCTGAGTTATCCAGGCTCCCTACTTCATGAACTGCACCCATTGCCAAGTGGTTTTCAGTGCAATTCAATGTGCTGGTTATAACTTATAAAGCACTGCATAGCAGAGGAGCTGGTTATTTGAGGGACTGTCTCCATCTATTTCTGCTTGTCCAGTGAGGTCAGCTGGAATTGGCACATTCCAAGTCTATCAGTTATGCAGTATTATCTTGAAGTATCTAGGAAGCATGCCTTCTTAGTGATGGTTCCTGCCCTTTTTGATGATATCCCACTCCTGTGAGTTTTTTGCAGTCTGTTTAGATCCAGCTGTTCTCCTAGGTCTTAGGTTAGGATGGTGATTGAACCCCTTTAGGTTTTTGTTTGTTTGTTTCGTTGATCTGTTTGCTATCTTCTGGCACATTTTTTTCCTGATATGTTTGGTTTTCTTTTTAATATTTTTATTTGTAAACTGCCCAGAGTTGCTGTGGAATTGGATGGCCTCAATATTAGTATAATATTAAAATAATAATAAATAAATGAAAATTAAAGAAAGATATCAAAGGACTTAAGCATTTTCCACATGAAAAAAGGAGTTGTGGGCCCTTTAAAAGGTAAGGGATTGAGACTGAAAAATGAACGCTAAAGGTGATTGAGCTATTTCTCTCTTCTCTCGTACAGTACTAGAGCAGCCCAATTAGTATTTGGTATCTCAAGCAGAACAATTGCTTGAGATACCAAAATCTTTTAGTGATTGGTGTAATAGACAGGCAGTTTCTCAACTGAGTGAGTCAGTCTTCTTTAACATATACTCTTCAACATTGATTCACTAACAAATTCTGAAGAAAAACACTTAGCACATCAACACAACAGTATTACAAAAGCAATGTCCATGCTAGAGATCAGAATTTCTATTATTTTAACTCTGTTCCATTAAGATTTCTGGAAACATTTTCAGAAATTTTAGTTGGCTCTGATAGAAGAATTGCCATTCTGTAATGTTTGTTGTTGCTGAGGTCACACTCTTCCATTGCCCTCTACCAATGAGCTAATGTAGGTCATGTGTTGTCACTTACGGGGCAAGAAGGAAGAAAGACATTTGGTTTAATCCAGTAGTGTTCTTTTGCATTTTGGACGTCTTAAATTTACTGTGGGGCTGTTCCATGAGGTAGGCATGGTTCAGTTTCTATATATAGTTTTGCATAATTTCTGGCAAAGTAAAATAATTCAGCTTAATATGCTGTCAAACACTTTTTCCTTTTCCTGTGCTTATCTAACATACTTCAGTCTGCTTCCTCCCATTGTATCAGTTTCAGTTTGTTTCTACTGTATTGTTCAAGAGTTCTGGGGAATTTTCCAAAGCGGAAAATATTCAAATTAATATGTTCTAGAGAACATTTATCTCTAACCGAGAAGTTAATTAAATCATTCTGCTTACTCCTGAAGGCATCTGTTTCTAAGAAGATGACCAAATATGAAATATGTTTTGCAACATTGCAATATACTTTTCATTACTAATGCCTCCACTTCCTTCACTTTATTAAAAATGTTTTCTTAAAAATTATACTTACGCTGTTAATAAATCCTTTAAAGTTTTAAAAACTTTAAAAACTAAAAAAAATGAAGAAAAAAAAAGAAAATCTCACCCCCCAAAAAAATACAAGCTAAAAAAGAAGGAAAAAAACCTACCCTTATACCTAGTGAATACTCTATGATCATGTTACCTTGTTTTCCCAAAAATAAGCCCTCCCCTGAAAATAAGCCCCCCCTAAAATATTTAACCGCATGCACAGCCGGTCCCTGCCATTTCCTCTGGTTAGGGTTAGGGAGACAGAGCTGGAAATCAGGTAAGATGGCAAGAGGAGCCCCATCTTGCTCCAAGCGGCCCAAAATAATAACACCTCCCCTAAGGTTAAAATAAGTCCAAGCACTTATTTCAGGGTTCAAAAAAATATAAGAAAGGGTCTTATTTTCGGGGAAACACGGTAAAATGATCATAGAATATTATACTAATGTATTAACTAGATATAAGGGTAGGGTTTTTCCCTTCTTTTTTAGTTTGTATTTTTCATTACAAAATATTGTAAAATATCGCAAAATCTCTGCCATAGTAACCCCCATTGCTGCATCCCCCTCATCCCCTTCCCTGAAAGATGTTTATCCTGCTCTTATTAAAAGCCAGGCATCTTCCAGCTAAACAGAATTGATCTGGGCATTGCCACCAAAATCTTAAAGAGGGACATTTTAGTGAAATGTGAAATACACATATTTATAATTTGAAAGTCGCTTCTAGTTCTTTATTAATGGAATTCTAAACCTTTTATACCATATCATTAATTAACATTTTGGGAAGGGGGGGAATCAGGGGGCTGCACGAGACTCATTAGTTGGCCATTTCTGCTCAGAAGAAACACTATTCCATACCTGCCTTCTGTTTTGCCTGACCTGAAAACTAGTTAAGAGAATGAAATCTGCTCATTCTTGGGAGCTGTGCCCATTCTGTTGCTTTGAGCTCCTAAGGCACAGAAAATCAGCAGCTAAAATGAAGGGACACTTGAGTTTGAGGATTAGAGCCAGTAACCTGACTGTAACTCACCAGGGGGAAAAGTTTAATTTCTAGAGATCTATGGAGATTCTCAATCATCCAGGTCATGGTTGTCCTAATTTCTAGACTACCAGCTGCTTGGTTATTTGGAAATGTCCCATATGGAAATGTGCATTTGAAGGATGGATTTACCATTTTATTATATGGCCTTGAGTCTACTACCCTAAATCCACATTGCATGAATTTACGCTTATACTTTTGCTTTTCTTAATAGCCATTTTTTTCTATTCTTGCACCCTTGGTGTTTCATTCCTGGGACATTTTATTTGAGAACTGGATCTTGTAAAAGGAAAGATCAAAACATGCCTTATTAGTTTTGCCACCTGGAAAGTAATAAAAAGTCTTGTGGCACCGTAACACATTTGTTAATGCATGAGCTCTCACGTATCATCACCTATTTCATCAGATGAGCAAAGTATAACCCTGAGAATCTGATACACATATATACACAACTCTAAGCATCTAGACACCTTTATAGGCTTATGCGTGTGTTTGCATACACACTTGTATGTTCATGCCTCTGAATGGGAGACTACAAAAGTGCAGACGACAGCACCGACAAATAAAGTATTCCAGATTTGTTGCTAGCTGTGCAGAAACAAGTCAAACTGGTTAGTCTGTCTCTTTGTCCACAATCCACAAGCCAGTTCTCTCCTGTTTGCTTTACAAGAAATGGCTTGAGGATGGCTTCAGCTTCCTGGTCCGCCTTTTGTGTGTGCATTCTCCTGAACGTTTGCTTTTCTCCTAGAAATATTTAAGGAGATTAGCTAAATGTTGATTTTATTCCCTACTGACAGAAGTGGTCCAACTAGGGCTCAGAAAAAACAGTAGATGGTCGATATTATCAGGGGTGTCAGAATGGGAGAAAGACTTAACTCACAAAGTGCAGAAATTACGGAAATTTCTGCTCCTAGGATTTTCAAGTACACCTAAAATATCACTGAATGAATGAATGTTTTTCTCTAATTTTGAGAAATTACTTGGAGATTCACTCTCCTTTTACCCAGTCTCTAGCAGTTTGCAAAACTCTTTATCAATAGATATGGTTTACAGAAGTTGCTTGTTGCCCTCCTCACATCATCATTTCTGCAAGATTCTTTTCATGACTGATAAATTCTGAATACTGCAAAATTAAAGCAATAGTCTGAGTTGTTACTAAAGAAATAATGTGAAGGGCAGTTATTAAATAAATTGTAAAATCTCCTTTGAGTGGAGCTTAATCACTTGACTTCATGGATACAACCATGCCATTTTTCTGACAGCAGAACAGACAATACAAGTTGGCTTCTATCTTTATTCATAGATATGTTTTCAATTTAACAATTTAGCACAGTGATGGCTCTGTGGGCACACGTGACATCACCAGCTGTTCTTCTGTGTTTTGGCACGCGCATGCGTGCCGGCCAGCTAGCCTTTGCTACTTCTAATTCAATTAATAGGCCCTTTTCATTTCCTTACACTGGCAATAATGTGGAGGGCATTTTAGGGCCTTATGTGCACAAGAAGACGTGCCTGAATATAATTTAGACTTCAGTATTAATCAGCTTTCTAACTGACAGATGCTACAAGCTCTGAAATAACAGGACTTAGCGCGTGGCCAGCTGCACTTCTGGGTTCTGGCATGCATGCATGCGCACTGGCCAGCTGCTGTCTTCCAGGTTTTGGCACTTGGTGCCGAAAAGGTTAGCCATCACTGATCTAGCATGTAGTCTTAGAATTCCCTTCACTAACCAGACCCAGTATTATCCTGAATCCATTGGAGCCTACTACCTAAAAATAGATTTTTAAAAAAAAAAATGGCAAAAAGGAGCCTGGATAGATATCCAAGGAGCCTGGATAGCTCTGCACACTAAGCACCCTAATTAACATCCAGCTGTCTGCAATTACTCCATGTTCGAATCTCACCAGGCTCAAGGTTGACTCAGCCTTCCATCCTTTCTAAGGTAGGTAAATTGAGGACCCAGTTTGTGGGGGCAATAAGCTGACTTTGTATAAATATACAAAAGTATGAAGGCTATTGCTTAACACATTGTAAGCCGCCCTGAGTCTTCGGAGAAGGGCTGCATATAAATCAAATTTTTAAAAAATTAAAAAAGGAAATATTTACCATTTTGATATCAGAAAATATTAATAACTCACATTGGTACAAAAAATGGATTCAATATTAGGAAACTGAAACTCATTGCTATTCTTGAAGATGACAATTGATACAGAGAAGGTATACAGATAAAGGCATTTTTAAAATTAAAATATATTTTCTAATACTGAATAGAAATAGTAATGTGAAAGCAAGGTATCAAAGTATTTATTCATTGTAATATGAGTTTATTGAGAATATTTTAATTCATGGTTTATAGGGAAAGCTGTAAAAATACGGAAGACTTCACATGTATAGTTCGAACAGCTAATAACATGAACAATATAATGTGGCAATGAAATTAAATTATAAACAGTAAATTGCAGGGCAGGTCTAAAGCCTTTTTTTGCTAATTACAGGAACATTTTTTGTAATTCCACCCCACCCCCCTCTTTCCAGAATTTGCTTTATGAATATGCTTGTCCACTGAGATGAACCTATTTCCTGATTTTATTTGTCCCTGATGGGCCCACCATGTAGACAAATCAAGTCATATTATGTGGCCAATATTCTCATCTTGTTGACTCCCAGCTTGTAGAAAATGAAAGACTTCTCCAAAAAGAGGTATTCTACAAAATGTAAGTATTTTAGAAGGCAACGAAGTATTCATTGAAACAAAGGCACTGAGCAGAAGTTCATCTGCATTTATTTTCTTCCAAGACCAGTGACATTGTCTTTGTAGCTCATAAGGAGCCCAGTTCAATAACTGCAGTCTCTGGAGTGCCACATAAACTTTCAGAAAGAGATTGGATTCTTATGGAAAAACCTACCAACGTTCCAGAGGAAAGCCTAACAGCCCCAAAATGATTAAGCAGTTGTCTAATAAGCAAGTCTGAACTCTGCTTTTTTTTTTTTTTTTTTTTTTGCAAATTTCTAAGATCCGCTGTCAGTGGTACCAAGTCAATATTTCTACAGAACAGAATGACATCCAGTGACCAGCCAGATTAAATAAACTCTTGCAAGGATTCTGTTCATTCTGGGATGCGTGCAAGCATTAAAACACTGGGAAGAATGCCAGATCTTCATACCTCATGGGAACTGTGACAGTCCCTTTGTTTCCCTTTGTTAGTAGAGTATACACCTTCTTTTCAATCCACCAAGCTAGATTGCTCCTCCCTCCTCATCAACTGATATTCCAACAGTAAAGCTGCAAACAGGTGGAGCATATGGAGTCCAAAGCAGCTGGACTGACAGTTCACTTCAGAAGATTGTAAACTAGCTTTCATTATAAAGTTGCTTGTTAATTAAGCATGTGAATATTTCTTTCATGATTACTTTGAAAGGGATAGATCTTTGTCAGGTATGAAATAGGGTTTTTTTGCTGCTTGGGATGAGATGCATGAGTCCTTCGGGAGAAGGGCGGCATATAAATACATGTAATAAATAAATAAATAAATGTTCTTAGGAGTCAGTACTTAAATCATTAGGAACCATTTAGAAGATACTGTGCAAAGGATGAAGACACTATATTAGTCAGTCTATGAGGAACCAGGTTCAAGTCCCACTTAACCATGAAAGCAGGGGTGAAATGTAAAATTTGTTACTACTGGTTCTGTGTGCATGGCTTGGTGGTGGAGGAGAGTAATGTGACTGTGGGCGTGGCCAAGTTTTTTTTTTTAACTTTTCAAAGCATTTTTTCTGCAAATGCAAAAAAATGCTTTAAAAAGCCTCTGCCGATCAGGAACACAGCTGGGATTGTCAGCTCTTCCACTGAAGAGGTTGCAGAAAAAAATGCTTTAAATATCTTTCTGATGATCCCAGCTGAGTTGCCTGATCGTTTTAAAAAATGCTTTGAAAAGTCTCTCTGACAATCAGGCTGAGTAGCAAGGATCGTCAGAGAGACTTTTAAAGCATTTTTTTCTGCAACTTCTTCCGGGGAAGAGGTGGTTAAAAAAATGCTTTGAAAAGGCTCTGAGGATCCCAGCTAAGTTGCACAACCATCAGAGGCTTTTTTTTTACTTTTAAAAGCATTTTTCATTGGAAGAAGTTGTAGAAAAAAATGCTTTTAAAAGTAAAAAAAACCCCACTGATGATCATGCGGCTCAGCTAGGCATGTGGGGGGGAAGGGGGCACAGAGATTTTTGCTACAGATTCTCCGAACCACCTGCCGCCATTGCTACCGGATCGGGTGGTCCGGTCCAAACCGGGAGCATTTCACTCCTGCATGAAAGTCCCTAGGCAACTTTGGGGTAATCACAATTTCTCAAGCTAATGTATGTTAGTTATACAGGCAGTCCTTGACTTACAACCACAATTGAGCCCAACATTTCTGTCGTGAAGTGAGACATTTGTTAAGTGAGTTTTGCCACATTTTACATCCTTTCTTGCCACAGTTAAGTGAATCACTGCAGTTGATAAGAAAGCAACCCAGTTGTTAAGTGAATCTGGCTTCCCCATTGACTTTGCTTTGTCAGAAGTCGCAGAAGGTGATCACATGACCCTGGGACACAGCAACAGTCATAAATATGAACCAGTTGCCAAGCATCTGAATTTTGATCACCTGATCACGGGGATGCTGCAAAGGTCGTAAGTGTGAAAAATGGTCAAAAGGCAGCGTTATTCTAACTTTGAACAGTCACTAAATGAACTGTTGTAAGCTGAGGACTACCTGTACTGGAAATACAATTAGTAAAATACACACATATGCACACGTTTGCTGCCCCACACTTATAGTTGAAAGGACAGGAAAGACTTGAAATAATACATAAATAAAATAAAACTGGACCAATTGAGCTGGTTGCTATAGAAAAGCTGCTAGAAATAATTTTCCAGTATTGAACTCCTGTATTGGATGCAAATCTGTAGAAATTCTTAGGGCCTTTCTCTGTATTTAACCATGGCACAAATGTGTCTTGACTACAATGTCCTTATAGTGTCTTCATCTCAACTCCAGCTTATGAAATAGATTTAAGTTGTTCTTAATTGTACTAATGTTAAAGTAATGTTTTCCCCTTTAAGACAACAACATTCAGTGATAGTCAGAAAACAGGCAAAATCTGTTACACTTCATCATCAGAGGTGATGTTGGATGGGTGGGTCAGGTGGGATCAGAGGAGCATTTATTGGCAGTTACAGAACAATGTGATCATGCCCTTCTCCGATCAGATTTTATTCCATTTGGCTTTTATCTCCCTAAAGAGCTGGATACAACAACCCAGGCAGTGGTCCTGTAGATTTGTACAAGAGCAGTAAAGGGTTTTTTTTAATTGAAGCTTTCCTATGGCAACCTAGCTTACCTGTTCATAAGCAAGTTCAATATGGCATGTAGCCATTTTTATATCATCCAAACGGGCTGATAGAAGCAATATCCAGCATTTCTTTTAAGTGGGAGATGTCAATCAGAATTGTACAATAGCACTACAATTTTCAGCTGATAATACTGCACACATGCTTTAACTCTATAGTCCTTCTGGTATAGCACAAGGCTGTAATAAAAGAATAGTAGAGTAATGGAATCAGTTATCCTCTCTCAGTATCTCCAGAACAGAACTCAGAAGAACCTGGCAGTTATCATCTTCTGCCATACAAAAAAAGAGGAATAAAGTTTAAAGAAATGTGTGGGTTACAAGCAGCTTCCCTTATGACATTGATTTTATTTGCCCTTTTGAACTTTCTCCAGTCTGAGTTGTAACGGAATGTGTTGACATCGGAGGCACAGGAAAATGAGAAAGAGATGACAAATTGAATTCTGCAACAGATTCGCCCCAGTTCTGCTATAGAACCATGACTGGCTGTTGATGTGCTATGCAAAAGGTAGCCGAGATGGAGGAACCAGCCAATCACATTGCCAGCTGGTGCATAATCAGAACAGAGTGATTTTCCTAGAGATGAGATTGGGATTAATAGCAGGAGCAGTTCATTTCATGCCAACAGAGTTTTCTGATAACCCAAGGATGTTGCCTTCAAATATCCGTAATTGGGAGGGTGTTTGGGGAAAGCTGAAGACTTGCTTTCGTTCTGATATCTTTCAGTTTTCTAATTTTCATTCCCTTCTATTACTAAACGGGAAATGCTCTACAGCTGTATTTTATCCAACTCACATCTTTAGCTTTAACTTCCTGTAAAGTTCCTATAAACTCATGGAAAGTTTAATAGGTTATTCTTTCATAATTTATGGGAAGTTCATAGCCCTTCAGTTTCTCAGATGTCAGAATCCCATTTCCTAATATAGGCACAGAGGATGGGCATAGTTGCACAGAGGCAAGGTCTACAAACTTTTCTGCAAACTTGTATAGAGGCAAGGTCCTCAAAACATTTTCTTTGTTTATATGGGTCCTATGGGCTAAGATGCAAAGATTTTCACAAAAATGTATTTAGATAAAACTGCAACATATATCAAGTTGACATATGGTTAGACATAAATTATGCTAAGCTATTCGAACCAAAAGAGGAATTTGCAGAACTTGCTTTTTAACTTCACAGTCAATGACTTCAAATTCTTCAGTGCCATCAGATGGAGAAAACTCAGTTCCATAGAACAAGGTAGTAGCACCAACCAGGAAATCAGAAACTGAAGCTATTATTGACAATGCAGATGAAATACTCCTGTACTAGAGATACAGTATTTAATTTATTAAACTTTCCTTTGAACATCTGATTAATTTTCCTGATCCAAAGTGATAACAGAATGTAAGTTTTATATAGTTTTCTAAAAATCAACTTTCTGGCAATGGAGAGAGCACTTTTTCTCCTCCAATTATATACTTGCATAGTGACTTTGCCCATATGTGCCTAACTAACAGAAACAGTTGATGAGGATCACACTTGCAAGGCCAGTTATGTATACAAAGACCACCATCAGAGGGGGTTAACCTCCAAGCATTCACCAAATATAAAGGGCGAATTTTATGCCCACTAACCACTTTGAATCTACCCTCCTGTCCTGCGAGAATTCATTATTAGTGACCCGACTCCAAATCTAGGCCACAAAAATTAAGGCAACCACAAGATGGCAGCAAACATAGTTTTCCATATATCTTTATTACCATCTAGTGGCTGTCTAGATTTTTGCAACCTTATTAGAAATGAAACACTGTGTTTTCATCTCAAGTCAAGGCTAGTAGTTATTTAGGTATTTACTGGAATAGAGGAGGAATAGAGATAAATATGTATAAGAATTATGATCTCGGTTACTCCTTTGTAGCTATTCCATCCCATTCCCATACTACCTGAGCATTTTTAATTTTTAATCTAATTTTTTTAAATTAGATTTATATGCCGCCCTTCTCCGGAGACTCAGGGCGGCTTACAAGACATTAAGCAATAGCCTTCATACTTTTGTATATTTTTTATACAAAGTCAGCTTATTGCCCCCACAACTGGGTCCTCAATTTACCTACCTTAGAAAGGATGGAAGGCTGAGTCAACCTTGAGCCTCGAACTGGTGTAATTGCAGACAGCTTGGTAGCTGGATGTTAATAACAGGCTATTCAGCCGGTTGAGCTATCTGAGGCTCAATTTTCTCATAGCAAATGTTTTTTTGCTTCTTCCCAGATTCTGCAACCTCAAAAACTGTCTCAGTACAGCCTACAATTGTCCTCACACAGAAGGAAACTTGGACTGAGGCATCCAACTCTCCCTTGCCCTGACCAATAAGGAAGTACAAGAAATGGGTCCCTCCTGGCCTCATCCTGCGTCTGCTTTTGGAGCTAGGAAGGATGGGAGTCCATAAGCGGAGCTTTGATAGAAATCTGGCTAATGAAAAAACCATTTACACACAATCTCACAATCATCAAAAATCTCACTTTTAAGACTTTGGACTCAGCTGCCAAAAGTTATGTATTTTTATCCATTACAGAATTTTGAATCTGCCAACATCTTTCTCTTAATGCATGGATGCTGCCATTTTGGATATTCTAAATATAGGCCCAATTTTAAAAGGCACTTTAAAAAGAGTAGCTAAATAAAGCAAAACAGAATGATCACAATTGCGTTGTAGGACATTTCTGTTGATTCCTATCTCAGAATGATCTTATGCATAGCCCTACCTCTCTTGGCCTTTAAGATTTAATTCTTGAAATCTTCACTACATAATATATCCTCACTTATGAGATTATTCTTTCTATGCTTGGTAGAGAAAGAATAAAAATAGCTTTATCTCTCAACCAAGAAATTGGATATTTCGACAGTCAGAAAGTATAGACAAGCAGGTAAGGAAAGGATAGCGAACAGAAATATTTGTATAAGGGATCAAAAAAAGTTCAGTTAATATTTTCATCCAAATTACTGAAGCCCACACATCAAAAAGGGCAAGGCTTTGATGGTATAGCTGTGGCTGCCATCTTGACTTCTTTAAAGTCTCCCTAAAGATTCCCTGATAGTGGATAGAGACTGATGTGGCTAAAGATGTTTATTCTTCATTAAGTTCTGTGAGGATAAAATGATAATAAAGGAAAGAGAAGGGTAGAGAGATTGCATAGATCAATGGAAACTCTGATGTATGAAGGAATAAAGGAAAGTAAGACATTTTTGAAAGAACAAGACACCGGGTTAGCAGAAGAGGGGAGACCACCTTTGGGAACGGGGCTTAGGTGAGAGAAAGATGTACAAAAAAGGCAACAACAAGACATTTGTATTAGAAACAGGACGCAATGGGAAGACAGGAAAGGAATTTTTAAAGAGCCATTGCTTGCTATAAACATCATGAGAGAAGTTAATGTTTTTGCTAATGGAGTTCTCTACAGAGACAAGAAGATTTAAAGAGCCAAAAATAATAGCTACTGACCATACTAGCTGAGGGTTATGGGAGCTGTAAATCAACCCCTTTGAAGGGGATTATGGCAGGAAAAGCTGCATTTGAAATATTATTACTTTTCTCTGAGCCTTTTTCTACTTGCTATAAATCCTTCTTAATACCATGTTCGAAATTAGGATTGAAAACAACTGTTACTCAGGATGCTTTTATCCACGGCCTTCCTACTAAAACGAAAGAAGCTACCGAGGAGTGCCAAATGCTGCCCTTCGCAAAGAGAATCGGTTACCATGGTCTCCAGATTATGTTGTTAAATAACCAGCAGGCCAATGCTAATCCTTCATAGACCTCCATCTAAAATTGGGTTGTGCCTTTTTTCTCTGGCTCTTTAACTGCATGAGCTGAAGGCCAACGGAGTTAGAGTAAAATTACCACTGCATGCCAAAGCCACATGTTGGGATGCCACGTGCCTGCTCTCATTTTCACTGGATTAGGTTACTCCAAGTTGCAACAACCGTCTGCCCTCAGTTGCCTCTGCTGAGCAGGACTGTCCAAACATCACCGTTCAGGTTCAATTCTTATAATTACTGTGAAATGACCCAGGGGTCCCCACTCCCATCCCATTTAGGGGGTGAAACAGAACTTATGTAGTGTAATAGAACAGCCCTGTGATATTACTTGCCTTTAGACCTGGCAATCAAAATCAAGGAAACAGAAATAGAAATCACTTTAATAGAAACTCTTGTCTGCAGGCTTAAATGCATGAGCAGAAATAGCATCAGAGAGGAAAATCTGGAAGATGCTTCTTTCCAAATATGGATTGGATTCTTTCTTCTGAGCCAGATAAAGTTAAAGATGCTTCTTATACGAGGTATAAGAGAGTCAATGCCCAAATGTAATTTCTTGGGGACTGGTGTGTACTTGGAACAAGCTCTGTTGTCTTAAAAATGGGGGGAAGGGGACAGAAGAATGCCAGATTTTTATTTACAGAAAGAAAAAGCAATAAAGGATGTATTCAGGTGAATGGTGTATCATGTAAGGGACATATGCCATGCAAGTATTGTTGCCAGACCACTTGATTTAGTATTCTTCAGTGCAAGTTGGAGTCCAGAAATGTTAACATTTACCCCAGGGCCTAAATGATATAGCAATAACACTGGCTTCCATTGTTCTAGGGGAATCAATGTTCCATTTATTAAAAATGTTGGTTCACTCTCCACACTCTCTATTAAATGACACCTTGGTTAGCTCTGAGTCATTGCTGCATGTCTGAGTTGATGGATTTCCTGGGGTTGCCTGTATAGGTTGTCATTGAGTTTGTTTTTCTGGAGGTTTTAGTGAGGAAATCAACAGAAACATTTTCCATTTTCCGTGTCTTTTGTTTGATTAGTAGAAAAGATACAACAAACACACCCTATAAACACACACCCTATTGCTCTTTCAGTCTAGGCAGAAAAGAATGCCAGCAGCAGCCTGTTGAACCTTAAATACTTGAGAGAGTATGTGTCATAAAGAGGCACGTCACACACACACACAGTCTTTCTAATTGCAGCAGCTAGAATTTCATATACAAGCATGCCTTCTCTATCTTTCTCGCTTTACATGTTCTTAGTAGAAAGAAGCTTCAGATGATAGTTCGGGTGTGAGGTCCCAGTCCTGATCGTTGCAGAAACAGACTTGGTCGTGCCGTAAGAGTTGTGCCTTGTGGTAAGAGGGGCAGCCAATAAATGTTATAAACAAACAAACAAGCTTCTTTGTAGGAAAACGGGCCTAGGCTGCCTGACTACAAGTGAATGTTTGACCCAGAACCTAGTCTTGCTCCTCCCCAGTTATTGCATGATGCAGCCTGGCAACTAAATGCAGATTAGTGCACACTGTGGTGTCTCCCATGGCTATCTACAGTTGTGAAAGTTGGACCATGGAAAAATATATATGAAGATTTTGAATCTAAGTTTAAGAAATGTAGTAGATTAGAAAAAAACATGAGGAAACTCAGAAGGCTGGACACTAGAGGCAACCAGAAAGAAGTAAAGGTTAAATTAAAGAAGAGACCCACTAATACAGAATGGAAAAACAAGTATTTTAACACTGAAATAATTCAAAAATAGTTGGCACCACTGACCTCAGAAATTTCTCTTAAGATTTGCTACCATAAAAGAGAAAATAGAAGAGAATAGAACTGAGAATGAGTGTGTTTTGGATTTAAAAATGAGAAGATATAAGGATGATATAGAAAATGATGTTACACAGGATTTACAAGTAAATGTAAATTGGCTGATGTCTTAATAACTGAAAGGGCCACCCAAACAACAAATCAGAACAGTGAGTTGGACAACTCATATTTTTCTCTAATCCATAACATTTCTTAAACTTAGATTCGAAATCTTCATATTTTATCTTGGATTTACAAAAGAGATGTGTTATACTCATAAAGGAGTTCCTGAGAAAAAATAAAGAAAAAATGAAAAGAAATCATTTGGGAATATTATTTAAAGATTTTTTAAAAGCAAAATGATATAAAGCTGGCTATATATATATATTGTTCTTTCTAGTAGCTCTTAGTAGGTTTTCTGGACCAGGAGTGAATAACAAGGCTTTAAAGATTTGTTTATAGATAAAAGATATGAGAATAATTTTTTTGTATTTTTAGAGAAAATGATAAGTTACTGTGTTAAAAGTAAGAGGGTGTAACATTGATTTATTTGCTTAATATTAAAATATATGTGTTGTTATTTCTGGTAACTAAATGAATTAAGATTCAATGATGAGGCTTTATAATTTGTTTATAGATAAAATGAGACATGGGAATAAGGGATTTTTGGTTGCAATGTTAGAGAAAGAGTAAATTACTGAAATTGATTGTATTTGTCTTGAAGGGAGAGTTTATTTCTTTCTATTTTTTAATATACCTCCTTTGTCCTTTTTTCTCTGCACTTTTTTTTACTTTTTATATTTGTCTTAGCTTTTATCTTTGTATTTTTAGTGTTTAATAAAAATACCATTATTAAAAAGTAATGTACATGCTTCCAACATTGGAACTAAAAGAAATATCAAACGTGATACTGCAGGGTACAACTTTCAAAGAAGGAAATCATTGGAGATGCCTAATCATTGTGTAATTACTTGCATGTTGATATGGGATGAGCAGTGAAATATATGTCTTCAACTTTATTGAACTCAGCTTGCTGGAAGAGTTCCTGCAATATTCAGCATTCATTCTCTGCCTTTCAATCCCTGTCCCAGCAAAGATGGTCCTTGGGGTACAAGAAGAAACCTTTGTCATCCTCTCTCCTTGACTAGTGGAGAGAAGAAAGATGAATCACCGTCACCAGTTCCCTCAAGACACATTTTATTCCTTGTGGTTAACAGGGAATGCTTTTCATAACAAGTCACAATTCATAATATCTAATGCCAGCCAAAATATCACAGTACAGGAGACAGAAAGTCCCATAAAAGTCTCTCCACCTCCCTGGCAGTAAAGATCCTTTCATGAAGCTCATAGTATGCCAGTTGAAATATCTGCCTTATTCTGTTTATTGCACTGACCACTGATTTTCTCTTCCATATTTCCAGAGTCTGTCTTTTTTGTGCCTTCAAATCAGTATTGATTCCTGGTGACTGCCTGAACATGTCACTACCATCTTCTTGACAAGAAAGGCTGAAAGAGATTGACCAGCCAAGGTCACCCAGCTGGCTTTGTGCCTGAGGCAGGACTAGAATTCACCGTCTCCTGGTTTCTAGCCTGATGCCTTAACCAGGACACCAAACTGTAGATATATTCATACCACCACCACTTCTCTCCATTTCCAAAACAGAAAAATCTAAAAGCCACAGTGATTCCTCATTCATTAAAGCTGCTGCTGCTGCTGCCGCCACTGTTTTTTTAAACTCCACAGTAAATATTTTACAGACTAACGATAATAGAAAAACTCTGAGTCAGAAGGAAAGTTTGTGCATGATTGAGATTCTCGGGTCAAATATGGGAGGGAAGGAGAGCCAGTTTGAAAATTGACCGTCCCCTCCTTCCTCAGGCTGGCTACAGGTTATTGTCTTACCTTGAATTTAATTGATTACAGATGCCTTCAGTGTGCCTGAGCTTTGCAAGTTAGCAAAGTACAGGTTGGTCTCCTGAGAAGATACCCCCCCCCCCCAAAAAAAGGCCAGGCATCACAAAAGGGAAGAAAAGCAAAGGCTTCTTAAGGTGTTTTCTCAAAAATGCCCAGGGTGGCAATCTCAAAAGAACCTGCAACCTGCCCCAGTTGGCCCCTCAGGAAAGCAAGACTCTTGAATCCATTGAGTTGAATCAAAAGAACTTTTACTGAGGGAAACTGGATGCAGTAAAGTCAAGCAGAATTTTTACTACCGGTTTTCCGAACTACTCAAAATTTCTGCTACCGGTTCTCCAGAACTGGTCATGGGCTGCTGAAATGCACCTCTGCTCCAGCTGCCAAAAAAGCCAAACCTAGGATGCATTAAGGATGAAGAAAGAAAAAAAGCAAAAGTGCAGAAAGAAAGAATAAAAAGAAACAGAAAGAGGCTTCCAGTTTTCTTGCATCTAATATAAATTACAGAATAATCTGTTACTCTAAAAAGGTCACTCTTTTTCTATTATCTAGGGGTTTCCCCCTAATCATTAAAACCACAAATCATAAATGGAGTCCCCCCTTCCTTTCATGCAAAAGGATTGTAAGGAATTTCCAGTCAGTCATGAGTGTAGATATTGTTTCTTCTCTAATTAAAAAAGTTAATTTAGCAATCTCCACAAGTTCCATTATCTTCACCAACCATTCCTTCATTATACTGGGTATCAAACCTTTCCACTTTTTTAAAAAAATTGATTTATATGCCGCCCTTCTCCAGAGACTCAGGGCGGCTTACAATGTATTAAGCAATAGCCTTCATACTTTTGTATATATATACAAAGTCATCTTATTGCTCCCACAAAGTAGGTCCTCAGATTACCTACCTTAGAAAGGATGGAAGGCTGAGTCAACCTTGAGCCTAGTGAGATTCGAACTTACAGTAATTGCAGACAACTGGTGTTAATCACAATGCTTTTAGTCTGCTGAGCTATCCAGGCTCCTTTTTTGAGCGTATAATAATCTTGCTGCAGTTATCATATGTAAAAACAAAGTTCCATTACTTTTTAAAGTGTCCAGCTTGCAATCTGTAAATTTTATTAAAAAACAAATATAACAAAAACATTGTATGAAGGCAAATAAATTCAAACAAACACAGAAATCACTTTTCTCACACATTTCACTTTTGTGCAGAATTAACTCTAGGCACTTTTTCTTTCTGGGCCATTACTCTACTGGTATGTTTTTCCAAGTATAACCGCCGCACAATGGGTATGCATTAATCTAGAAACACCAAATTATGATAAGATGATAATGATGATGATGAAAAGTTATATGGCTACCCAACTCACTTATGGTGACTTTGGGCAGCTTGCAAAGATAAAACCCAATGCAATTTCTGAAGTGGTGGGATTTTTTAAAAAATCTGTTTATCATTTGACTGTGACATACAACTAATTCTGTTTTAGCTAATCAATAACTAAGTGAAGCAATAACAAAATGAAACTGTGACTGTTACTCACTTAGTTGCTTACTTCAGCTTTCCTTTACTTTATAGATCTGTGAAGGTCATAAATTCGAGGTTGGGTTGTAAAGTTACTTTTTCATCACCATCATAACTGTGATTAACCAAGACAATTGCTAAACAAGGTCTACCTGTGCTGGAGACTGAAATGTGAGGGACTCAACTTTATCCTGTCAGCCATGCTAATAGTTTTTAAGACTGAACAAATTCTATGCATGCATGTACAGGTTTGTAAAAACATATGAAAACTCATTCTGGATCAGGCTGAAGATACATTTAACCTTGCTTTGTGTACTCCAGTGGTAAACTAGATAAAATCTTTGCCATTTGCAAAATGGATATAATAATCTACTACTGAGTGTCACTAGCAGTTGCCTGAGGGCTGAATCCTCAAATTAAGAACAGGCTCCAAATCAACCCCTTTCTTAAAATAAGTAAACGTTACTTACCATTGAAGTTAAGATGCAATCAAAAAAACTCATCTGTGTTGGAGTTTGTATACATTACAGAGTTTAGTAATTGCTGACTACTTAAAAAAAATTAAAAAAATATTTTGTTGGGGAATATTGCTGAACAAGCAGGAATCTATCCCTGGTGGCCTTGAGCAACTCAATTAGTTGGTGGAGCTTGGAAGGATCTAACAGGAAAATAATAGTTTTCAGATTGAATCACTTCCAAAGCTCTTCCTTGGTTTGACTTGGATATTTACTCGCTTCTGAAAGCTAGGTGGAATACTGGTTTACCGGTTAGTAAATAAGATAATCTACAGTTTTATTTAATACACCTGAAGGAGTTACCTATTCCACTTTACCAAAGACATATTTTACAAATTGAACACTCCAATATAATAACATGACAAACAGGCTTTAGAGAGCTAGAAACTTAATCTTCCTTTCCAAACCTGTGTTGAAAGCCTCCCATCCATTCTTAAGAATTAAAAATACACCCGGCAAGATCCTCCATTAGTGACACTGCAGAAGATCTGGCAGTTGGTTGTCCTACTGCACGAATGATGAATTTTATTCATTGGTGTCTCCTGGAGCTGCTAGGAAACTCCCACTTCCATCTAATGAGAGCCTTTCAATTCCCAATTGAAGGACCAAAAGAAAAAAAAACTTCCCAATTTTGCTCAGTGAGAATGTGTGCTTTGACATAGTATAATAGCTAAACAGGGCAATCTATTTTAGAAACATCCAGACATCCAATTATAAATTTGACCAGCTGTCAAAACCATAATTATAGTTGCCATATTAATGAAATTAGAATGCAATAAACTGTACAGCTCTTCCCTTGAGTGTGATTTGCATCATGTGGCAACAACTGGAGTGTGGAATTCCTGACATGGTTCTGCTTTTCCTTATTCGTTCTTGCCTGTCTCTTTCCTTATTGGCACTAACGGGAACTCTTTCCCTCTAAAAGAAGATCAGCTGCAGTGGGTACATGGCTGTATTACAGCAATGCACTATAGCTTCAAATCCAGCTGATTTCAGCCCATGTCCTTTATATATGAACAATATCTCCACCGTCTTGAGAAAATATGTATATCAAGTGCTGCAGAGAGAGAGACACCCACTGCATTCTGACAATGGAGGAAAACCACAAGGAGACCAGTGACACAAAGATAATAACCTCCTTTTCATCAGAAAGCTTGAGTAGTTGAGATGATTTCCTTCCTCAATGTTATGGTGTCTCTATCCTTAAAGTGATAACACTACTTTGTCTAGTCAATTGAAGACTAGATGAAAAGCAAAAAAAGGTAAGTAGAATAAACAACATCCCAGATAAAATGATGACATGATTGCACATAATGGACTCTTTTCCTTCTTCCCAACTCTTATATTTCATTTTATAATCTAAATCATGCATTCAGACTCCAACTTCCATAATCACCACACAGTATTTCCTTTCGGGGAGTAACAGTGGTCTGAGAATTACTGTCTCAACAAGTGTGCAAGTGTAATATGAGATCTGCTGCTACTGACATGATGAATACACTGGTCGGAAACCTTATATACACCACCAGAATATTCCAGATAAGATAGTAGTTGGGAAATTATGACACTGAAAGGACAAAGATACTGATTATTGGCATGGAGGGGGAACACAACTGCACTATATTTATTCAGTTGTCCTCTGTTCTGTTGGCAGCAGCAAAAATGCAATTATAAAAATATACTTTCAAAATAGGTTTACTTACAACTAAAAAGAGACATAGAAAAGTAGTTAATAAATCAGTTCATAAGCCAAATGTCAAACCAGTTCAAACCAAGTTAAGGTTCAGAGGGCAAGACAAGAATGTAGACTGCAGCCCAAGTAATAAAGAGCCAGTATAACCAGGGAGGTATGTCAGGCAACCAGGATTTCCAGTAACTAGACCAGTCATTTTAAGACATTGCTCCTTGCTATTAATGACTTTCAGATAGAAAGCTTGATATTATATTATTTTAGGCTGTAGAATAATAAAAGGGCAAGATCAAGGGGTACCTTGGGGGTTTCCAGAGGTAAAACCTCTACCTGAAAATGGTTGAAGTGTTCTAGATATGGAGATCCATATTAAACAAATCTGTTTGGGGGTTGGTTCACCTTCAGAGCACCTCATTAAGGCTGAACTGCCTCCAGGAGATGTCATGTTCCAGGAGGTTCAATAGGCTCTGGAACATTCCAGAGTTCTCCAGAACATCTGTTTTTAAAATTGACCAATTTTGTATAAGCCTCACTGTTTTTCTTTTATAGAATGAAGAAGGATGTGAAGGACATGATTAATGTCACAGTCTTATTAGAGAGCTTCTCTACATCTTTGATAATTATAGATAGACCAATAATCATTATAATGTGCCCGCTGTCCATGGTAATTAGTAATTATTTCAAAGAAAAGGGTTTCTACTAAGATGAATAACATCTTCTACAGTAGTGTTTAGCCTCAGTAGCAGCATTTTGGTGACCCTTTTCTCCAATGAAAAAAGGGGATACTGAGATGACACCGTTTCTTTCTTTGTTAGATAAAATTTTAAGAATATTCCACATATTCATTGTTAAAATAATAGGATGTAAAAATATCACCTTCTCTTTTTTCTTCTCCCCTCCTTTTACTCTGTCTAACTATTACCTGCCTCTCTGTATTGGGAAATTTAGCTGCTTCCTTTACAAAGAAACTGCCAATTAACTCTTTTCTTGCGTAATAGAATAACAAATTAGCTTTTCCTCACAACTTTCTCCTTTGCTATATGGAATTCAGTGGGTGTCAAGTGTATATTTAGATTACTTTCTAAACAAATAGAAGTCTAATTGACAAGAACTCTGTGTGATGAGGAAAGAGCCATTTCATGTCAGGCAGAATAGAAAGTCATACGTTTTGTTTACTGTCTCCCAAATTGATGCATTTAGCAGGCATTTCACAAAAAGCTCAGTATGAATGTGAAAACTCCATGAGAAAACCCACGTTTGTTCCTTGTCCTATTTCTGCAGCATGCGCCTAAACAGCTTTTGCCAATGTTTGTCCTGATGTGACCTAGAATCAAACCCAAGGGCAATGACAGTAAATTACATTTTGAATCTCAATCGCTTTTTTTAAAAAAATGACAGTGGAATGTGACTCAATACAGCCAGCTTCTCATAGATATACACCATGAAAATCTGGTCAAAATATTCAGAGATGGAACTATCTCATAAAAACATAAGAATAATCTTATTATTCTTATAGGTTGAGGGCTTTTGCAGATGATTTAGTTGTTACACTAACGCAACCTACAGATACAGTTTCATATATGTTGGAATTGATAGAACAATATGGTAAAGTTTCGGGATTTAAAATAAATCAACATAAGACCAAGATAGTGACTAAAAATATGTCTTTCAATCAAAGAGAAGAGCTTCAACAAATATCAGGATTTGAAATACTTAAAAAAGTTAAATATTTGGGTGTGTTTATTGCTGGGTCAAATACAAAGTTATTTACAAACAATTATGAAGTCTTATGGCGAAAGGTGCAGAAAGAAATGGAGGATTGGAAAAAGTTACAATTATCTTTATTAGGTAGAATAGCAGCAATTAAAATGAATATATTACCTAAGTTTGTATTTTTGTTCCAAATGATACCGGTGCTGAAGAAGGATGAACAACTGAGGGAATGGCAAAAAGGTCTTAATACTTTTATATGGTCAGGTAAAAAACCCAGAGTTAAATTAAAAATTATACAAGATATTCGGGAGAGAGGTGGTTTAAAAATGCCAAATTTAAGATTATACTATGAAGCCTCGGTATTAGTTCAGATTAGTGATTGGTTTAATTTAACAGAGGATAGAATTTTGAATCTAGAAGGACATGATTTACTTTATGGATGGCATGCTTATTTATTGTATGAAAAGAAAGTGGATAAAGTTTTTAAAAGTCATATGCTTAGAAATGCCTTGTTGAGAGTCTGGAAGAAATATCAATATAAATTGGATTATAAAATACCTATTTGGGCAAATCCCAGACATGCAATAGAAAACATAAGTATAGAACAAAAGATGGAGGTGATCACATATAAAGAACTTTTATTTAAAGAAAGGGGTAAACTACAACTTAAATCCTTAGAGGTTTTGAAGAAGGAAGGGATAATTTATACTTGGTTTCAATATGGTCAACTTCAAGCAAGATGGAGGGAGGATCAAAAAACAGGTTTTATGGAAAATGAAGAAAATTTGGTAAAGCAAATCAGGGACCAGGGTATTATGCATATTAAAAGATTATACAATGTATTATTAGAGATAGACTCTGAATCAGAGCTGGTTAAAGACTGTATGTTTAAATGGGCTAGAAATTTTCAGGAACCAATAATGATGGAGACATGGGAAAAGATTTGGGTTAGAAATGTTAAATTTACTCAAGCACAAAACCTTAGAGAGAACTTTTATAAGATGTTTTATAGATGGCATTTAGATCCAAAAAAGTTGTCCTGTATGTATTCTAATGTACAAGCTAAATGTTGGCGGTGTGATTGTGAAGATGCAACTTATTTTCATATTTGGTGGACCTGTAAGAAGGTTAAAGCATTTTGGATAAAGATTTGGTGGGTAATGCAAAATATTTTGAAAAAAAGGTTGGAATTTACACCGAAACTCTTTTTGTTGGGTATTATAAATGAATGTACATTATTGGAGACTAAGCTGATTTTAAATTTAATAACAGCAGCTAGACTGTTGGTTGCACAACACTGGAAAAAAGACTCTTTGCCTACAATAGAAGAATGGATTGTAAAAGTAATGAACTTAGCTGAGATGGCTAAAATCTCAGCATATTTGAAGGATCATACGCAAGAAAGATATATTCTGGAGTGGAGGAAATGGATTGACTATGTTCGGAACAAATACCATATAAGAAGACATCAAATTGCGTATGAATGAAGAGGAAGAGTTGTAATTTTTGTTTTTCTATTTTATTAGATTGGAGTTAAGATTTTGATAGTGTTTGTAAACTAGAAATTGGATAGGTTAATGGTTGGGTTAAAAATTTTTGTTGAAAAAGAGAAACCCTGTATTTCACTCTGGGAAGTCCGGGGGGGGAGGGGGGTTGAAGGAGGGGAGGGGTGGGGGGGGAAGGGGGGAAGGGGGGGTTTATATGTTTGTATTTTTATAAAACTTTTAATTAAAAAAAAAATAAATAAAAACATAAGAATATAAGCAGGCCCTGTTGGATCATACCTGTGGCCCATCTACTCTAGCAGCCGGAAATCTGATTCAACAGGGCGAACCATTTGCACAGGAAGCCCAATTATTTCCCAGCGGATGACTTTCAGATATACTCACACAGCTACCCAGGCTAATAGTCATTGATTCTCATTATTTCCATTAATTAGACCAGCCCCCTTGGACTGTCAAACAAGCACCATATCTCTCACTGGGATACTCTGATCATTCCTTTTTTCTTTTTCATATTTTAAAAACGTAGACTGGAAAGCTGTGAGAAGGGAATGGGATTGCCAGATACATGTGTGCCTGCCATATTTAAATGTCTAAAGTAGAGTTATTAGTGAGCCACCGTGGTGCAGTCGTTAGAGTGCAGTACAGCAGGCTACTTCTGCTGACTGCCGGCTGACTGCAATTTGGCAGTTCAAATCTCACCAGGCTCAAAGTTGACTCAGCCTTCCACCCTTCCGAGGTGGGTAAAATGAGGACCCAAATTGTTGGGGGGCAATATGCTGACTCTGTAAACCACTTAGAGAGAGCTGTAAAGCACTGTAAAGCAGTATATAAGTCTTAAGTGCTATTGCTATTATCTGTAAATTGAAAAAAAATCAATTTTTGCATGATCAAGTTATGCATGAAAATGAATCATAGATGGCAGAAAAAGGTTAGTTATTTTATATTTCTCTGCTGCCTCCTATTGAGCCTCTTGATTTCTGCAGCCTAGATGGATGATTAGATTTAATTGACATGAGTGCTCAGCGGAATAATTTGATCTATCTTTTTTAGTAGTTCTAGCTAAACCTAAGGCTGAAATTCCAAAGCACAGCAGCGATGATAGATAAATCCCAGTATGAATATAATGGACTGTTTTTCAGGTTGAGGAAAGTTCTAATCAAGGCAGTATCAATCTTAGCTTCTCACATTAAAGATACCGTAGCTTGCAAAGCACTGAATGGATTTCCCCGGACCAGCCAGATATTTTAGTGCACATGCATTAGCTGTAGCCAAAAGAATATTTGAGAATGTGTAAAAATGTAAACAAAGGGCTCCACATGATCATGATCTGAGGTTTACAATAGCTACAGGACAGCACCCAGTTAACCTAAAACTTAGTTGGCTTGGCTAGCATTGGGGCAGGATACTAAAGCTATAGACTCAACAAAGAAGCTGAAAAAGAAAAAGAAGACAAAAACAAGGCAAATCCAGAAGAAAGAAAAACCTCTCTATTGCTGGCAAGACCTTTACATGAACCAGTCTGAGGTAACCAAGACTCAGGTTCATCTTGATGGAAATTTTGCAAAATATCCAAGTACCAAAAACCTCCAAAATGTTTGCTGGGGTTTATGTAACACAAAACTATGTGCCTGTATGTAAGAAAGGCAGAGGGCTACTGCAAAGGGGTTGTAGAAACTCAATCTTGCCCTGGAAGACTGGTGAAAAGAACCTCGACCCCTACCCCAAGGACAAGGTAGAGAGAACTTTTTTGATTTCCTTCTAAAAGGAAGTTACTTTTAGTCCTGGCTTTTAGCCACCATCATGTGAATCTTTCTCAGTGATGATCTTTCATACACAGCTATGCTTGCCAGCTGACAGGGAGAGGATAATCTTCTTATATGCCTCTTCCTGCTTCTCAGTGCAGTGATGGAAGGCCCTGACATACGAGTATGAGGTTGCATCAGAGTTCTCATCTCACTGCTCTGCTGTTTTTCTTTCTGATCTTAATTGTAATTTTACCCTCATTTCAAATGAGTTTCCTTCTGCAGTGTTATTTCACCAATAAACATATGCTAGATTGGGTGAAAGCTTATGATCAGCCCATTTATTCTAAGGAGTTTTCTCCAGAGTCTGCCCAGTCGAATCTAATATATTTAACATTTTGTTCTTACAGCAGCCCTGTGAGATAAAACAGGTGGAAAGACCTGCCCTGGGTAGAATGAGATTCATGTCTGAGCAAGAATGAGTTTCCCCAGGTTTAGGCTGGTACTTGAATTGTCATACCATATTTGCTTTGTAACTTTATTCTCCCCTACTCCAAGTTCCTTGGAAACTGATGACAACATGTATTACCTGCTGTGTTAGATGTCCAACACCTGCTTCTGCTTCTCACTTTTATCTTGTGTTTTGATTTACATTTCAAATTTGTCGCTCCTGGCAAGTAACACTTCCTTACTATAAACCTGTTATTCCCAAAAAATATGTAATAACAACTAAGGCTGATAAGATAGTGTTGTGTCTAAGGTAATGAGCCGATATGTTCCTAGCGTGAGCACCACATGGATCATCATACAAAAGAAAAATTGAGATAGCAAGATTTTGCTGCTGTTAGGATAAAAACGTACGATTTTTATTCTCTGATTGCCAAAGAAATTGATTTCTGGATTAAAATACAGTAGCTTTCCTCAGTTCTATGGAGGAGATAGCTATGGAATGTCGTAACTGACTCTACCTCAGAAGACAGTCTGTCAGGGACAGAGGTTACAAGTTGTTCTATCCTTTTCATAAGCCTCTACTTGCATATATCATGTCATCAAGATCGTCTTGATGGATGAATGTAGGTAGGTCTATTGAAGCTGCATTTTTGCTTGTAGATTTGTCTGTGTAAAGATTACTTTGGGATTTCTACTATAAGCTTGCTAATTCCAGTTTAAAGTTTTACTTAAAATAGCCACATAAACCATAGCATACCTTGTCTTTATAATTACATCAATCATTTGGTTTGGTCTGTAAATTCAGAATAGAATAATAATCAACATATTCATTTCCAGCTTTGCATACATGGAAGGACATTTGTCAGATCTGAAATTCTATGAAGAATTTCCTCTCAGCTTCAAACGAGCCATTTTCACCAGACCGCAAAAGAAGAAGGAGAGTTTAAGATAACTCTGCTACTGCATGGCAGTCCATCCAAGACAGGGCTGGGCAGCTATGGCAACCTTACGACCTTTGGACTTCATCTCGCAGAATTCCTAAGCCAACCATGCTTAGGAATTTGTTTGTTGAAGTCCTCAGGTTGTAAAATTGCCATATTGCTTACCCTGATCCAAGAGCTGCAATTTGCAAATTTAACCATTTACATTTAGTGCAAAAGGAACATTGGAATAACGTATTTGAGGCCAGTAGGACTTTTTCCATGGATTAGTAGCTATACATACTAATCCAGATGTGGGTTTTATTGTATCATTTACATGGAATTTTCAAGTTTATTCTTTCATTTCTAATTTTCCAATGTTTCATGGTTACAACCTTTCACCTCCTCTCTCTCTCTCTCTCTCTCTCCCCAATTAAAAAATTCAGAAGACAAATATAGCTGCATTTCTATACTGATACATTCATATTCAATCTCTGCTCCAAGATCTTAAATACTTTTCATTAATAGCTCTCTTCATTTTATCACACCAAGCAATCATGTCACCTAGTAAGTTTCTTTGACTAAGGGTAGGCTTGAACCTTGGTCTCCAATCCTAGTCCAACACCCTAACCATCACATCACACTGTCTCTTTATCTAAGCATGTTAACTCATTCTGTTTGGGCATCTTAATCAGATCCATCCATTCCATGAGACTTTGTAAAGCATGGTACAAAACTTCTTGCTGTGCTATCTGGATGTTTTTCTGTAAATACCTTTGCACAACTGCTTTTGAGGTAATCCCAAACTATCATTTCCTATCCTTCTGTCTGAAGCCTATAGGGCAGGGAAGGGGGGTGGAGTCTTTAAGTTATGTCATCTCAAAATGCAATACCTACTCATTTAAGCTTTGGAGTTGCTAAGAATTAATGGCCCATAATCAATCAATTGATCAATCAACCAATCGCCCTACACCAGTTTTTTTCATGAGACAATATAGCTAGACAATTTTTAAAACATACTGAATCTTGCAAAGCTTGCCTACAGAAGATGAAGGGAACACCACGGAGAAAGACAGCGCACCAAATGAAATCTTAGATTCCACAGGAGATGAAGATTCAAATAAATTGACTGGAAACAGATAATCTGTTTCTTTGCATTTGTCCCTGATAGTTTCGCTGTTGGGAGTGTATTTGTTGTTATTAGGCTATCTGCTTGATAGTTTTGTTTCTAATTCACATTGGTAAATCATCTTCTTCTCCTATGTATCTGACTTTAACACTCCCTGTTTGACTATCTCTGCATCTGAGCAGTAGGCTAGTTTAGGGAATCCATAGGGCCACAATTCTGTTCCCCAGCATCTTGCATGCCTTCCTTCTAGCCATGCCTATGCAGAAAATTGGTTTAGAAGTGCTGCTCTTCTTCCCAAACCTCATCTAGTCCCCTTCATATGAGACTTTGTATTGATCAAATCTGCCATCTGTAGCCATAACTTTGGGCAGAATAATTTTCTGGAACAACCCAAAAGTAGGTGATAAAAGCTGGTATCATCGAGAATTGTTATATAAAGTACATACTCTTTTGGATGGTTGTAGCATGTCACAAAACTGGCTGAGGCTCAAGTATACTCCTGTCCTAGAAAATTACACTACAGGAGCCTGAGTAGCGTAGGGGAGTAATGCCTCCTACAAAGACAGCATTTAAGATCCAGCTGCTGCAATTACTTGCGAGTTCAATCCCAGGCAGGCTCAAGGTCGACTCAGCCTTCCATCCTTTATAAGGTGGGTAAATTGAGGACCCAGTTTGTTGGGGGCAATAAGCTGACTTTGTATAAATATAAATATACAAAAGTATGAAGGCTATTGCTTAACGAACTGTAAGCTGTCCTGAGTCTCCGGAGAAGGGCGGCATATAAATCAAATAAAAAAAAAATTCCCTGGAGAATAAATTTTATTGAATACAGTGAAATTGATTTAGTGGTTGTAGTTCTTATTTCTACATTTTAGAAAAAGTAAAATTGAAGTGAGGTTTTACCTCTTAAAAGCAATATAAAATGTGACAAAATGTTTAGCTGCATAAACCATCATGGACCAGCTCTAGAGTGTAATGGGCTATTCTTGACTTTAAAAAAATACATTTTAAAAAAGAACAATGCTTAGTGCTGTTATAGATATCACATAGTTGTGTCCCTCTGAATTCAACATGAGTAACTCCCAGTTAAATAAATTGAGGGTTTTGTTTTTAACTCTCTTCTGGAACAGTGTTTCTTAAAACATTTTTTCCCTTTTCATTTTTAAAAATTGAATATTTTAATCAGTATTTTCTACATTGCAAATGAAACAGACACATTCATTGCTTCTGTTTTTTTTTTAACGTAATCTAGAAAATAATTTTGATTTTGTAGATCCTAGGACCACACACTTTAAGAAACATTGATCTAGAACAAGTCCCAAATCTTGTTTTCTTTTTGTAAAGTTTTCTGTCTCATCATGAGTTGTCAAGTAACTTTTATCCCCCCAAGTCTTTAATTGACAGTTTGAAAGAAGAGCAAAACTCAATGGACATTTTATTTGTAACAGTTTATTATTTACTCTCAGATAAAAACATTTCAAAAAACACTACACAAAATAAATCCATTGTGATTGTAAAGTGCATTTTTCAGTTGTGTAAAAATATATATTTAACAACATGCAAGGCATCCTGAAGCAAAAAATGGACTATTCCTCATTACATTCATACAGGCAAGAAAAACACAAAAGTCCAAGAAGTTGGCTTTGAAATTTGGAGAGAAGACTGAAATAAAAGTGCATTTTTATAGCCATCCTGGGTATGTATTTCACACTGTCAAGTAATTTTTTCTTTCTCTGTAGTCACATCACAATAAGATAGATCTGCTAAAGAAGCCAATTATTTGGATTCATGTGTGATTCAATAAGCCATGGTTTACAAACCCAATGGCAATCCACAAAACAAAGCCAAACCAAGCAAACTTCTATGACTTTGTGCAGTGGTGCACTAGTTATAATTAAAATTACTCATGTTTTAAAAATTCAATCAGAGGAACATTCAGACTATGAAACTCCGGTTTTGCACCTCTGGGTTCAGCAAATTGTGTTCTTGCCCCTTTGGCATGATGTTTGATACTTTGATCTACTTTCTTGGAAACCTTTAGGATAGTTTTACATACCATCAGAGGAAGCCATTATAGCCTAGCAAGGCCTTTGGAAGGTTGAGTTATGGGATATAGAGAATCCAGACTTTTGGACTGAAACAATTCAACTGGTGTATGTTCAATTTGTCCAGAGTTCTCCAGTTCAATATTGTTACTTGAGATGTTTCAGTACTATATCAAATCCCTAGACAGGGTGGAAATATGAAGGATTAATGCAGAGGGATGGACCATGTGAGTAGGATCTAGATTTATAAAGATGTGGCATGTTTCAAGGCTTATAGGAAGAAACCTTCTCTAAATAGGGCCACATATAGTCCTGATCAGAACATTTAAGGATAATGCATTTAAGTTTCCCCAGCTTGTTTTTTCCTACTGGCATGTTAATTCAACATGAAAGGTAGTTGTGAGCAGCCAATTTGCAATTTTATTGAGGAGTTGCATAAAGGAACGGATTTTGCACATGACTTTGGGAGATTATCTCTTGAATATACACAAGGATTAAAACATTTCTTGTAGTCTATAATAACCTTCCCACTTTCAATCCCAAACTTGTAATTTAAACTAATTTTCTACTTTCTAACTACAAATTTACACATTAGTCTTCTGCTTCCCAAGCCCTCCCAGACCCTCCAGACAATTATTCCATCATCTCCTGCAGCATCTGGAGGCCTTCAAGAAGAGAAAGGTTATGATACATATTTCGTTTGAACATATATACTGCTGTGTTCAGTGGTTTCACTTCCAAATGGTTTTGAAAATCTTGCTATTTTAGTTAAAGCAGCAGTTAATGTGTGCATTTTATTACTGGTTGTTTCTTGGGGAAGTAAAAAATAAACGATTTTTTTTCCTGTCATATAACCAACCAGAGGATTCAGTTTCCCTTCACAGAAAGCATTAGTGAACACAGCAGAGTGGCTCAGCCCCCAAATCCTTTTCCTCTGAATAAAACCAACTGCAAAAGAAGCCACACTCCCACTTTTCAAATAGCAGTGGGAAAAGAGACCCATGGCACGTAGGAGAAGTCAAGTCCAGCTTTATCATAACAGGCTTGCAACTGCTGATCACACCATCTACAGTTTTTGTTAAAAAAAATTTAAAGCAGCAATAACTAAGACCAATTGGGTATTTATGCTGAAGTTTCTAGCACACAGTTTCTAATGGGTTCAGTGCCAAGTCTTAATTCAAGCTGAAGGCATGCAAATGAAATGACACGACTCATTATACAGCATTAAGGAAATGCTGGGTATTCACATTTCTTAAGAAACAAGCTGTGGCATGTTGACAGACTTTCTCCATTTTTAATCACAAGCTAACATTCCAGGGCAAGGCTCTTGCATCATGCTAAGTAATCAAGCTTGGTCACTGCTGCTTTTCCAAAATTGCATAGGAGTCTGCGTGAACTCCTTTCCAAATCAAGATTTTTTTCCAGACAGAAAAGGGAACATAAGAACTTCATCTGAATATTTAGATGCTAAATCTAAAATCCTCAGTTCTACTTCACATTCAGCAAAACTATTTATGGGGCTACTTATTCAATCACCACCATTGAATGGAACCACAACAACTGATTTGCTTTAAGGTTGAGTTATGAAACTCTAGTACATGTATCTTTGAGCTTTCAAGTAATTTCACCATTTTGTTTCAGTACAAACAAGCACTGAAAAGAGTTAAATTTTTAGTCAGTTGGATATATAATCCAAAGTGGAAAGTCTAAATGACTTTCTTTAGTATTAAACAAGAACCAGAGAAGGATTGGCCTCAATAAATGATAAAACTTGGGTATCCCCTGTAGTTATTACTCTTTCTGCCAATAGGGAAAATGTTTCGTAAAAGAAAATAGTGATAAATTTATGAAGCTGAAGCAACATTTTTGGATTGTTTTGCTCTGCATGCAGGGAATAATTTACCATTTTTGGTTAACCATCTTTCCCTCTCAACTTTACCAGAGTTCAGGAACATAGGAAATTGATATTTCATTTCATACTACATATGCCCATTAACAAAGAAAAGACCAGGATATCTGTCAAAAGAAAGGGCAATCTAGCCCATTGCATAGTTCAGTCAGGAGAAACTGACAAGAATTTGAACACTGATTTCATTATAAAAAGGACTCATGTTTGACACACAGTAATCATTGGAATTCATTCATACTGGCTTTGAGCTTTTCTATAATAAAACTCCTGGATTCTTGACCGGCTGTTTAATTCACTCTGCCACAATGTTCTGCCCTCACTTCAGCTGCCATTGAAGGCCAACACCGGAAGATCCCCTACTCAGAGAGACAATGCCCCTGTGACTCTGGGCACACAGAAACAACAGAGCACATGGTCCTCCAGTGTCTGTACTACAGAGACATTCCCACTAGGCACATCTTGCCATCATTGCATAAATACCGAGGGCATACAGGACAATTCTACATCTTCCTACTTCTTTCAGATATTAACTCTGCTAAAACATTCATTGTTTTTATGCATATACTTCATTTTATGTCTTTCAGCTTCATATAGTAATTATTTTTTTAGACTTTGGTGTGTTTTCTATGCTTTTTAATGGATTGTAGCCCACTTTATGCTGTAATAAACAATTGATTTATTAATTGGTTCTAGTTCAGCCTACTGTTGAAGGCCTGATACCAAATATTAATAACTTTAGAGAGATCAAGCATTCTTGTGTCTGACTTCAAAATGTCTGTTCTACCACTGAGTTAAACTGCTCCTATTACTGAGCATAAGCATTGAGAAGGACAACCGACAACTTGACTGAGTGGGTATCCATTATTTGACATGGTATCTTATTTATGTCAGTAACATTCAATTTATAGGCATTTTATAAAATTCATGAAACAAAATGAAATTTTAAAATGTTGTTCACCCAGGTAACTTAAGCCCAGCAGGCCCCAACAAAATTAAATGTAAATAAGATGGTGTCATGAGGAGTTAAGACTTAAAAACAATTTTACTCTTAACAGTCCACCACCACTTAATAAAGGAGGGAGGAGGGAGATAAATAAAATCACCTAAATAAAATCATTACTTATTGTGGAAGCTAAAATGCTACATCAGCCTTCTCCAGGCCGCTGATTGTCCTGCCTGGAGATCATAGGAACTAAAGTCTAGCACACCCTGAGGGCACCAGGTTGGTTAAGGGTGGATTATGTGACTAGGCTACATAGGGCTTGTCTGGCTCAGCACTGAAAGAAATGTACATATGTGTTTAGGAAAAGAGATACAGACAGAATGGTGAGTAAGCGTTTTGGAATCTTCCCAGAAACAAGGCAATTCCTAAAATGGAAGGAAGCAAAGGATCATTTGAGCTAAAATTATAGTCTTTTCCGTTTGGGACTGCTAGCCTCTCACAGATTGTACAATCTGATTAAGAGAGGAGGAGGAAGACCGCTTAGCTCATCCCTGCATCTTGTTTCTTCTCAGAGAGTTGGTTTTATCAGAAAGGTACATAGCAATGATGATTCCAGAATACAGAAAAAAAAAAGGGGGGGGGGAGTCTGTTCTTGCACAGCTCACAATACTGTAATGTATCTCAAAGGATGCACAGAAACCAAATTGCCCAAACGACAGCACCAAGTGCTGAAATCGATCCGTGGCAGCCATGTCACAAAAGACCATCTCCTTTTGTTTAAATTCAAAGGAGCATAAAGAGAGCATCTGCTCTAAAAACCTTTGCAGCCAGGAGTTTTCACGTTTCTCTTTGTTTCCATTCTGTAAGTACAAACCTCAGTTCTTTTGCCTACTCTGACTTGCAACCATCTCCCCAAGAGGGTTTTCTATCTCTGTTTCTTCATTCTTGTGCAGTAAATATAATCCCGAGGCTCTGAATTAGTAATAAGGGCCAAGTTTTTCAAATCCAGAATAGCTAGGCCATTCAGGAAATAAACCATAAGAACACCGGGGGCTTCCAAACTGATCAAAGGCAATCCCAAAATCTGGCTCACTACAAGGCTGTGAAATCTCTCGAGCCGATTTGAGTTCAGAGCGTATGATCCTGTAATTGAACCCCTTGTTGCTATCCCAGTAGACTTTGCCATCACATTCATAACACACTGCAAACTCGATTCTTTCGTGGGCTTGAACCCGCTCTGGCAAGCTAACATCAAAGGAGAAAGTATCCTTATCAGAACTGGCATAGGTGTCCTTCACGTATTGGCATGGGTGATCCGTGAAGGTTTTCCAAGTATCAAAGGTCAAACGAATTTTGACGGCTTTCTCAAATGCCAGATTCCTGACTTTCACCGTACCCACAATAGCTTTATCTTTCAACATGCAGTTCTCAAGACAGACACAGTCTGCCTGGAGGCGATTCCGGAAGTCCAAGTAATCTGCAGAAGGCTGTACGAAATCCAAGACAAAGTCATCATGATCCACCGTGGTCAGCCCTACAATGTTGTCTATCAGTTCTGTGATGTTCAAGGGAATATCCAAGGGGTCATCAAATTCTGAGAATACTTTCACCACTGTCAGAGCCAAGCCCCGGCTGTCTGCAAAAGAAACCCTTTTCTTTACCCTGTTCCCCTGCAGAGCTTGGACCTCTGACCCCAGCTCATTCAGCATGGGGCTGCTGTTTACATGGATGCAGGGTCGCAAAGGTGTCTTGATCTTTGGGGCTATTTTGTAGGCAAAGCTCTCTCTCCGCAAAGAGGGTGCCCGCAGGTAGAGTTGCATGGCTACATCCACTGCCATTCTGGGCTTTTGAGGAAAAGAGTCCAGGATTCTGGAGGAGGAGATAAATAAAAAGTAAAATTAGAGGAACGTATTAAACAGTTACAAAGCCACATAGCAGGCCGCAGTCAGTCCCAATTCTCTGATAAGTGTACCTCTGGATAACATGTTTTAGCAGAGCCTGCTCATTTTCAAGCATTGTATTTTTAGTTATCTCATCAAATATATACTGGACTCTTGCGTGTTATATAAAGCTCACAGCCTTACTCTTGCTTAATATCCTTGATAAAGGCAATCAGATACAGGTCTGAAGTACAACAAGAAATGTGGATGTGCAACTCAAATTTTTAGCGTTTGGCAACAAAACAGTTGGATTTACAAGTTGATATGTCTTCCCTGTTCTAGCAACCAAATGGCATTTTCACATTTTCAAAAATAGGAATTCCTCTATGGAGAAAGAGTGAACCAAGTTCTGGCAGATTTCAACAGAAGATGCAACTAGTAGATGAAAACCGTGTTTCATGTCATTTCACAAAGACCCCCCAAAAAATCTCCCCAAACAAAGACCCAGAATTCAAATTTCTACTTGATCATGGCATTCTCATATGTCCTTTCATATCACGGAACCACACCTTCCCCAACATTACAAAACTAAATCCGCCTCAGATACTCTACTGAAAAAAAATCTATCTTCTAACACAAGGCAACATAAATGGCAGAATACTTTACCACACACTCACCCTGTAACCCAGAAAGAGTTTGGTCGAAACTGCATTCCAGTCTGAAGCATTCTGAATGGTTAGGTATTCAAAACCAGCAGAGCTATAAAGCATGGACAGGCTTGGAGAGCCGAGTAAAACACAACTGCCAGAGGCTATGGCTTGTGTTTCTTTCACAGCAAGTTCTCCATTCCTCTAAGTATTGGAAACGTTTCTTTCAGTGTGTAGAAACAGGAAACAGAATAGACTGCAGCAAGAAAGAGCTGCCCCGACTTCTTAACTGGAGCGGAAGCCACAGCAGACCTGTGACTTCACAGATTTACAGTTCAACAATATTGAGACATTTCAGGAATTTGCATCGATGTAACTATGTCAATGAATTTGAGTCACAGTACATCCAAATTCACTTCCGTAAAGCCTTGCCAGGATCCAGGCACGAACAAGAAAAAGGATTACATTAATAATGTGAAGAAATACTGCCTACAAGAAAACTATATAATTCCTTCCTACTTGCTAGATTTCTTGCAGTTTTGAATATTACATAGATTCGGAAACAGGTGGATAATTGAGAATCTCCATATACATTCTACATAGGGTAGCTTTTGAAAGAGTGAGTTGGGAAGGCAGAATACTGTATATCATCAGTAATTTCTTGGAAAGAAGATGAAATATAAATGTAATAAGTCAATAATAAGTATACTATGAAGCTTGGAACTCATGTATAATTCTTACACAAGTCACAGAAGCGTCACAATTGATTGGGAATGTATAGCTGATTTGTTGGCATTAAGAACTGTACCATCAATGTAGAATTTATAACATTCAAAACCCAAGCAAACCCCTCCCCCAAACTCCAAGAGGTTACAATTTTTTCCAAACAATTTCAAATGAACAAATAAGTATCACAGTGACTGAGAATTCTAAGGACTAAGAATTTATGCAACAAATTTTTATTCCAGTTTTTAATTCAAAATTGCTGAAATTTCTGTAGAACATTTTGCAAATACCGTGTTTCCCCGAAAATAAGACCCTGTCTTATATTTTTTTGAACCCTGAAATAAGCACTTGGTCTGCGTTTAAATATTTTGGGGAGAGTATTTTCAGGCTTATTTTAGCACATGTGCTCAAAAGCCTGATTGGGTTTATTATCAGGGGATGTCTTATTTTCAGGGAAACAGGGTAGGAAGCTTTCATCATCGATGAAACTTTGAATCATGCACACAGAGGATCTGCCAACAGATAAAACTGCATATGCCAAATTCCAAAACTTCTTTTTTTTAATTGAAAAAGTTTTACAATACAAAATTTTTTCATTCCCCCCCCAAGCCTCCCCTCCCCCTCCCCCTACTTCCCTCCACCCCAACCCCTTTCCCCTCCCCATCCCTCCCTTGACTTCCGCTACAGATTTTTAAAAAAAGTTTAAAACAAAAAGGAAAATTTTTTAAAGTATTCAAATTTTAAAGTTGGAAAAAATTTAAAAAGAAGAAAAAAAAACACCCCAGTACATATAACGAAGTAATATAACAAAAAAACCTATAAATAATAAGATTTTTCTAAAGTTAACAATATTGTAATAAAAAGAACTAATAATAATAAAATTTACCTCATTAACCAGCCATCAATATTAATTTATCAATCAATAAAATACTTATAATATTCAAACCCAATTAAAAAATATCATACCTTTCTGTAATCCATTAATATTAACATTACTAATCATATACCAAAGTCAATCCCCCTTATAATAAAATATAATATATCACATCAATATCCATATCAAATAATTTTATCCCAACTACACCCCTTAACTAAAAAACAAAAACATAAAACATATCTCTATTCTAATAAAATATAATATATATGATTATAATTATACAATTATGTCCAAAAAATTTTTTTTCTATCTCAATAATCCATGTTTCAATCTTCTCTTCATCTTGATTGAAGTTAAATATACTTTCTTCCAACGTAAATCCAATTCCAATAAGCTTCATCTTCCAGCTGCCCCCAGCAGCAAAAAAACATCTCTCCACACAAAAAATCCCCCCGAGTGACTTTGTATAAATAATATCCAACCACAAAGGTATTTTATATTCCTCTAGGTAGAACATTCAAACTAGCTTATACTGTTCCACCTAAAAAAAGGGAAAAAACAAATGCAGCTCCTCCTAAATTTCAAACCTTAAAAAAAAAACAAAAAAACTACAAACCGCATTCCCAGATATTCCTTTAAAGCTCTTTCAAATCCTGTCACCCTTTGCACTTCCTTCCTTCGGGTTGCGAGATGTTTTCATCTTTATTCTCTTCTTCTAAATAATGAATTCCAAAAAAAAACTATAATAGGGTAACCACAGATCGCTGCTAGTATTGCAGCAATCTGTTTACCTTTCTCAGGATGTTAAGTCCAATTCAGGATAAACTTTGTAGAAAATTTTTATAATCCATTTTGATATATAAGTCTAATATCAATCCAACTCAGGATGAACTTTTGAAAATTTATAATGCGTCTCCAAAGTTTTGAAACCTATCTACAAAAGCTTGGATCATTTCATAAATCTCCTTATATTGCCCATCAGTGGTTTCCAGTCGAGTTTCCTCATTAACTTCTACTTCCTGTTGATTGGCATCACCCCCCTTCTCTTGAAGAGCACTGGGCCTCTGCTGTTGCTCATCTCGAGTTATAATTTTATTTTTTGATTCTTGCTCCAACAGTTCAAGGTCCAGTACTCCCCCTCTAGGGTCACTAGGATGCTCAGTTTTCTCATCTGGAAAATCCATAATAGAATCCTCTGGACAACCACCTGGTGCTCCTTTTTCTTCTAACACACTTTGAGATTCTTCCTTCTGCTTACATTTCGCAGACTCTCTTTCACGTTTTTTATTCTTAACACAGTTGTGTAGAACAGGCACCTTAAAACCACTGGCTTTCTCTCAGGTTCTTAGGGAATCAAAGCAAGAGATGCCTCCTTCTGTATGTTTGGAAACGGTTGCCTAAACAAACTATATTCTTGGACACATTGCTGTTTCCAAGAAATTTTAAAGGCTTTTCGCCATGAAGATCATTAATAGTGGATAAGGTCACAAGATATGCAGTACAAAATCCATAGGAGGAGTTTACCAGGCATTTTCTCTAACACATTTGCCCCTTAATGCACAGCAATCGTGAGAAAGTGCAATACTTCCTCTGTTTGATCTTTATGAAGCAACCGTTCAAGTTTTTCATAACTCACCAAAAACATACAGTATATAATTTTTGCCCAGTTGAAAATCATATCGTCAACCATTTTAATTTGCTTAGAAAAGCCACCAGCTGCTTGATGTTAGGAACCATAGATAAAAATCGATTTCTTGTTTGATAAGAAGGCAATCATTTCTGGTGAGATAAAAGCCTAAAGGCTATTGCATTTGGAATCCAGTTTGACAGATCTGCCAGTGGCATTCAGAGAAAGTGAAAGCAGAAAGTTGTAAAGAAATAGAATTTTGGTAACGTAGTAACTTTCTCTACCATATAATTATCCACCTTCAAGCTAAACCAGAGTAGCAAACATTTTTGAAATAATTTCCTGATATGCTTCATTTTATACTGGAGCCTGCTTACAAGTCTTGGTGAGTTTTTGCTACTATCAGTCCCCAGATGAGTCCAATTCATACATTCAAAGATCAAATTAATTACTCTTACTAAAACAGAAACAAAAACCACCACTTTAAATGTCACAGCAAGGAAGACTTCCAACAGCAAGCTAATAAGATCCAATTTCAAAGTAGGATCACCAGGTCCAATAATTGGAAACTGACCAAATCTGTATTTTCCACAGAATCTGTTATGCAACAGAAGGAGCAGATTTGTGGAAAAATAAGGATATTTTTAAAAAATCACACTTCTTTAAAAGTATCCCTGTAGGTTAAGTCTATTTAGGAGATGTAGCAGCCTAAAGCCAGCTAGATTATATTTGGGATTTTTGAAGGAGCTAGACATAAATGGTGGCTCAATTACTTCTTCAGAGGGGTAGGAATTGAAGAGTCCATAGCGGACTTCATCATTACAACCTGCTTTTGTGTTGAATATATGCTATGCACCTACTAGAATATATGCACTGGAAAATTCATTCAGGCAAACATTAAGGAAGATAACAACCTGTTGCCAGGTTTGGGTTTCCTGTAACTAGAGCTGCATAGGGGGAAGATAGAAATTAAGGCATAGTAAGGATACTTGTGCAGGGGCAAATGGAAAGGATTGAGCATTCTCCCAACATCCATGTCTCAAAATGATTATATCAAATTTGTATAGGAATCCAAGAAAATCTGGCTCTGCTTCTTTTGAGGCCTACCCAGCTATGTTCCAACAGAGGACAGAGAGATTCAATCTTTCAGGTGCCAGGGACTAGCTCCATGCAGGGTTGTTTTTCTGTGGACTGTGAGTGAGGCATGGTTTCATGTGCTGTCTCGATATCATGCGTGCATGGATGGGGCTTCATTTACTTGCATGACCTGGTTCCTGACAGGACATGGACTGGTGCCAATCCGCAGCTCAGAGACTGAGGACCCAATTAACAGGATATAGTAGTCAATTTGCTGGTTCTCTGAGTGCTGTCTCTGGATAATAGTTCAGGAGATGCAACACTTGGTATGAGTAAGCTGGTGACTGAAGGAAAAGATGGAGAGCAGACCTTTTGCTGCCACTGAGGGTGACTAGTACTCTGGAGGCAATTCCTTAGTGCAAGTTGTATGGGTAGAACAGGTAAGGCCAGATTGAGGATTGAAATCAGGAGATTGGTCATGTTCAGGGCTCCTATGGAAGGAGTATCCTTAATCTCTTTTGCTTAATGCATTGTAAGACACCCTGAGTCTCCAGAGAAGGGCAGCATATAAATCGAACTAATAAATAAATAAATAAATAAATAAATAAATAAATAAATAAATAAATAAATAATAAATAAATAAATAAATAAATAAATAAATAAATAAATAAAATAAATCTAACCTCTGAGACTTTTTCAAAGCCAAAAGCCTATGTATCAATAGCTATGAAGAAATATATAAGTAGAATTTAATGCTACTTATATGAATATTACATACATTTCTGAAACCAAAGCAGCTAGCAACAAAGCAAAATCTGACAAAGCAAAGCAGGTGGTGGTGATGATGATGATAACTCATTCAAACCGGTTCTAGATGAATAGGAATTAATTGCACTTCCATAAAGATTTCAGTAAAT
Organism: Masticophis lateralis; assembly: GCA_030761175.1. Taxonomy (NCBI): domain Eukaryota; kingdom Metazoa; phylum Chordata; class Lepidosauria; order Squamata; family Colubridae; genus Masticophis; species Masticophis lateralis. The sequence goes on along the minus strand of JAUDYJ010000002.1, from coordinate 184,234,924 downwards.
GACTACAAAGAACATTTACCCAGGGGGCGTGTGTGTCAAAAATGTTAAGATAATGTTTATCTGACTGCAAAATTTACACACAACCATAATCTTGACTCCCCCTCCGCCCCCGGCCTTTCCCACAGACACTCCTGGAGACTATTACATGTATGCTACTCTTGGCTTATTTGAGACTGAGGACATAAATATAAACAAACAAAGCCATGCATCTTTTAAAAAACAGGTTTGAAAGTCCCTAAATTAAGATCAACTCCAACTCTCCAGTTCACCCAAACAAACAAGCTTAGCACATGACAGATTTCCTCCACTGCTGTCTGCCAGATATGTTGGATTTCAGTTTCTATAATCTGCAGTCTACATGCCCAGGGAATCTGCCTAGTTATAGCTGAAACAAAAACAAAAACAAAACAAGACAGATTTAAATGTTCTTTCAACCTGTTCTAATGCTTTTTAAAATCTCTTGAATTTAGACATGACAGCCACTATTTAGTAGTGGCTGTCATGTTCCAAACAGTTCCAACAGGTGCACAAAAGCAGCTTTCAGACATACTGGTTGTCTTTTCCTCCTATGCAAATGACAAGAGATTTTTGTTTCTCAATTCAAAATATATCCGGAAGCTTTTTACTCAATCTTTGATCCCACCAGACTTCCCTTTATCTTACCCGCACCGCCTATTATAAAGCTTTCAACAGCTCTTCATGACCTTTATTGCAAAAGACTGGTTTCTCAATTTTTTATAACTTTAAGACCTAGCAGTACAGGTCATCTTCAGAGCCCCAAGCGTTAAACATATTTATCTGCCATTTCAAGGGTGGAATGCATGAAGTACTACCAACCCTGCTGAATTCTTCCTGGCATTTGTGTGGGCCATGGAATGCTTACCCTTTTTCTATAACTATTTGCTGCAATCAAAAGTCTGGTTCTTTGAGATTATCTCCCCTTCCCCCAAAGCATAATAAAAATACTTGAGTGGTATGAAAAAAACCTGCCCTATCAAGTTGAAGTGGTGTTTTAAAGCATGGGAGGTCTGATGGGAAGAAGGGCTTTATAAGTTGTAAGTTGGATATAGAAGAATATATAGAGGGTGGCCCAGCAAAAGTATTAATTCAAAGAATTAATTAAATGTCCAATTCTAGGAATGCAGGTTGAAGAAATAATCATCTTGTAGCTTTTAAAGCAGCATGGTTATTCATACTTGCATATTATTGCAGGCATACAACAAAGTGTAGCTCTTGTATTTTAGTATTCATTAATAAAGTATTTTCCAATCTGTGACCCAAATGTCCTGGCAGCCAATTTACAGCCCTCCAGTACCTTAAAACTGCACTGCTGTAATTCAGTAGGAAATAGTTGGTTTTCAGTGGTGCAATATCTGTGCTAATTCCTTCCAAAAATTGGAGGAGGGGAGGAACATTAGGCATCTGAAAGGCAAATTGCATTATTTTTCCAATCCAACACCCCCTCCTCTACATCATACAACCCATAGTGTCTCCCAATCTTTCTCTTAATTCAGTTTTTTTGCTGCTAAATTTTACTTGCTACTTTAGGCCAATTTCATAGGGTTTTAAACACTAGAAATGAGTGCAATAGGGCTTCCAGGGACTTCCTCTTCTCACCCTTAATCTTAAAACTTCAGGAAAACCACAAAGAGCAAGCAAAAAAACTCTATTCTACACTTCCTGTGATATCACAGGAGACTTTATGAATAGTTCTCCAGCCAGCTGGTGTTTACGTGTCAAGTTGCAAGTCTGACACAATTGTCCTTCCTTACATTTGAGCATCAATAGCTCTCCTGGGAGATGGTAATATTATTTATTAGATCTATATCCCAGCTGTCCTTTGAGGATTCACAAGAACACACATGCGCAGATGTTCCTTATTTCATCCTCCTATCAACAAATCTGGAGGTAGTTAGGTTGAGAGAGAAAACACTGGCCCAATATCCAGTGGTGAAATCCAAATCTTTTTACTACCAGTTCTGAGTATGGCTTGGTGGGTGTGATGTGGCTTGGTGGACATGGCTTGTGAAAGATACTGCAAAATCTCCATTCCCATCCCACTCCAGGGGAAGGATACTGCAAAATCCCCATTCCCACCCCACTATGGGGCTGGCCAGAGGTGGTGTATTTGCCAGTTCTCCAAACTGCTCAAAATTTCCGCTACCGGTTCTCCAGAAATTGTCAGAACCTGTTGGATTTCACCCCTGCCAATATCACTCATTGAGCTCTAGCACTGTAAACCTGCACTCCTCCCCCCAGTTCTGTCCAACACATTAACCACAGCACAATGCTAGCTCTATTGTGGGCTGGACCTCTTTCAACTGATCCACTCATATGAAGTAAACAATGATATGCTGCTAGCATTGGAGCCAGCCATCTGAGCTTTAATCACAAGATGAATAGCAAAGCATCCAATTATAGGAAATGATTACTGTTATCCTGAAGATATCCTAAACATCAGTAGCAATCTATTCAAAGTGAAAGGTGCTGCCAATAGATAACACAAATAAGCAAACAAACTCCTTGCTGCTTGTTGGCTCCTATTGAGGTCTATTTCTTCTTTTTTTATGATATTAGTTTCATTACTATTTACAACCATAGCAGAGGACCCCTTTATAATAGTTCCTGACATATTTTAACAAGTGCACTTAATTTACAGATAGTCCTCAGTTTATGTGCATTTATTCAGCGCCCGTTTAAAGCTATAGCAACACTGAAACAGTGGACATAGAACTGGTCCTCAGAGTTCCGGACACCATAGAACCTCAGTGGTCACAATCACAATCCAGTTTACAATTACAATGTTGCAGGGAGCTATGGTTATGTGATCGTCCTTTGTGGTCTTGCTTGCTGGCATCCAACAAGCGAATTCAACAGGATAGCCAGTAGAGAAGGCCATGAGTCAATCCAGTAAATTGGTCTCGCTTTTTTTTCCCACTAGTAGTACCTGCCCATCCTGCCCATGCTTCTCAACTGGCCTTCTCAGGTCGTCCCCGATCTCCACCCCCCTCTAGAACACCATGCTATTTACCCAGGACTTCTGTCTCGTCCCACTTAATGACCCACATGTGTTGGGATTACAACAGCAACCAAAACTGCCCAGAATTGCCATCCCCTTTACAATCACATTGCTTAGCGATGTCCCAATTGCCATCATAACCCAAGGATGTTATTTTTCAGTAGCATGTATTTTCATCTACAGATCTTTCATATTACATTTTCACAGGTACTGGTATGCAAATCTTGGCGTATTCGGGTCTTTTCCCCATGTAAGGTTGAGAGTATCTTGGTGATGTTTCGACGAGATCCCACTCGTCATCTTTAGGCTGGAGTCTTCGGCTTCATGTCTGTGCGAGCAAAGTGCTTTGCTCGCAGAGACATGAAGCTGAAGACACCACCTGAAGATGACGAGTGAGACCTCGTCGAAATGTCGCCAAGATACTCTCAATCTTACACGGGGAAAGACCCGAATACACCAAGACTTGCATATATATATGTGTGTGTGTGTGTGTGTGTGTGTGTGTGTGTATGTGTATGTATGTATGTATAAATGCATATGTGTATATATATGACATTTATATTTATGTATATGTGTGTGTGTGTGTGTATTTGCAAACAAAGGTACAATTGCACACCATTTTATTCTCTAAGATTTTTTCTATAATTTTTATGGGATCCAATTTTCTTGAGATTAAAAAGGAAATTTTTGGAAGTCCTTAATCTAACTATATCCTGTACCTGTTAAGACCAAACTACAAGTCTCAGGTCTTGCCCTCACTCCAACTAAGCAGTACAGACTTGTTTCTGAGATATTTTTCCCTGACTTTTAAACATATATTTTTTTTATAAATAATTTTATACAGTTGCCCATTTTACATATATTACACTAGGTGGCTTACAAACAGTTAAAAGATATCTTCCCTGATGAGTCTCAATTCTAAGAAATATGAACATTACAATAGTAAAATATAAATGATCTTAAGAGAAACCAGAAGCTTTATAATAAAAGGTGCCTGAATTACAATTGTGATTGAAATTTTGATCTTAAGTCAAGGCACATGACCAGATTTGATTCTTATGACCGTTTTTATTATAGTTGTACAGTGAGTCACCGTGACTAAGTGAATCACATGGTTGTTAAGCAAATCCATTTTTTTCTTTCGTTCTCATTTAAATATAAATTAAATCACTTCCTGTCCTTACAGTTTTGTCCTGGTCTCATCAACCTCTCCTGTTTCTGACTACTCAAAAACTTAGATAACCATGGATTTACACACCTCAAATTTATGCAGTTTAGGTTATTGTGCTGACTTGTTGAAGCTGAGAGAAAAGTATCAACCTACTGAGGCCATTGCTGGTCTAGGAATTGCTTTTGCAGATCAAAGTAAATTAGTAAACATAGTTGTAAAGACTATAGAAGTAATTCAGTCAAAATGCATCAGAATGCTTTATGTACATTAATCCTGGCCAAACATATTTCTTTGGCTGAACATGGGCTGTGACACTATGGAAAATTTGAATATTACCTAAAATTAAATTTCTGGGTTGAGTCCTTGGTTCAACCAATCCTTTCTGCCTCTTCTTAGAAGAAAATGTATCCTTGGTTGTTTTTTTTTAACTCAAGCTTCTCAGCTCATTCACTACTTATGCTTGGATTAGAGAAAACCATGCTAGAGGTCAAACAAAGGATCCTTGATATAGATCTGCATACTCAAAATTTCAACCCATTGTGATGGGGGCCTTTGCAGCAGATTTTTATCAAGACATACCAATAATTGCAATTCTTACACACTCTCTGTTCTGCACAGGAAGGCACTTAAACTAGCAAGCTTCGTTGTTTTTTTTTTACTCCTGCATGTTTGGAAGGGGATATTATTAAAAGGGATGTTAGTCAGAACATTTCTGTCCTGTTTGAATGTGGCTATTAGGACAATTTTATGTGTTGCTGAGCTACCCTTTATACCATACTTGGTACTATGAATTAATGCTTGCCCTCCTTATTAAGTGAATGGGCTGGCCTGAAATGCACATTTTATGAATGGATCAATCAACCAATATTTCTGTGAACTTTGTTTCATTTTGATAAATTTCAATTGCTATTAGAATATGCTGGGAAATTAATTATAACTGTGCTAGAAGGCCACCAACATTTAACGATTAACATTAACTTTTCTCTCTCTAACATGCTAGCTCTCCCCATTGCATTTACTGAATTGTATTGGTTTTTCTTTTCTTTTTTGGTCTTTGACCACAAATTGTAATGACTAGATTATGTCAAGATCCTTTTAGGCCATGATGTTGATTTCCAGCAAGACTACCCCTGAAAACAGCAGCCTTTCCATTTAAATACAGCATCTAAAATTCAGAAAGCATGCTGCTGTTGTACATGTGGGCAAAACCAGGAGTGGTGCATCCCTTAATTATCTTCTTTGTTAATTATAAATGTGCCTGACTTGGGCCCCTTGGAATATGAAAATGAATGAAAACATAAGGGAACAATGGGATTTATGGTTAACTGTATGAAGCTGACACTTTTAGTGTGGAAATTTTACATTTTGTAATGATAGCATCCATTCCTACTTATGCAATCTCAGCTAGATTACCAGTCTTGTTTAAAACTAAATATTGATCTTATCGATATTTACTAAAAATAGTTCACTGATTGGGTCAGGTATTATATTTTGGGACTTGCTAAGTGCTTTACACAGTAAGTCATCCTTCTACTAATATAAACAAGTCATCAGCAAGAAATCTACACCCCTGGATATTTGAAGGAAGAATTTGTGATGTCAGGTGTCCCCCTGTTCTATCATATTCATAATACAGAAGTGCAGACTGATCTTATATACGGTACACAAACCAGAAATACATCTTCACAGTTGAGAGAATATAGTCATATGTTAATTAAAGGACTATGGATATCTGACAGCATCTCAAAGAACTCCAAAATTCTCCGGGGTGATTTAAATATGTCAAGATATTGACATATTTTGTATATATACATATACATATATAGCCATATATAGAAAGATATGGGTTGTATATTTACAGAAATATATCTATTTATCTGGGAGTAAATCTCATTGAATTGTTAATATATAAGTGATTGTGGACAAGAGAAAATTAACTTTCAAAAGATCCCTCTTACTTCTTAAAAAATGTTTGACGTACCTCATAGGGGCAAAGGAGATGAACTGGATTGCTGCTTCAAGCTGTGGGGCAGAAGACAGAGGTACACCAGAATTTCACATCCTGCAGGCATTACAAATTCATTCCCTAAAACAAGAATGTATGGTAGGTGAGTATATCTGAATCAAGCATCAAATCAGTCCCTCCCATTTTTACATGCATGCCAAAGGAAACTATCTTCAAAGCTCTAAGGAGGTAAAATATCAGATTGAGAAATGTCACCATTTCCCCCAGAGATTGCCCATCTTCTTTGAGCCACAAGAAACTCTTCTGGAAGAAACTGCCTGAAAGACACCAGGGTCAGTTTTCCAATATGCTTTCTGATAGGTGGCTCTCATTCATTTTAGCTGGCCCTAAGGCTGAACAAACTCTTTAAAAGGAAGGTTAGAAGGTCAATACCCACAACTATAAAGAAGTACTCTTAATCCGGATGGGTTTAATTAGTGTCAATTTGCACCTTAAAGCCCTTTTGCTATTTGCACGACTTTTAAAGAGAAGTTTATGGAAAAATTCCATTGGATCCCAACACAAACACCAGATTAATCATTCACCACCCCGACTGAATTTTATAGCTTGCTCCGAGTTTACAGATAAGACGAGTGTTGCCAGACGGGGGCCACACTCGTCCACCTAGAAATTCCAAGACGCAGCCCAGACCTGCGATCCGCACCTTGTCAGGTCGCTTTTATTCAGCGGCCGGTGCTTTTAATTCCTCCGAGCAACTAGTTCACCGCGTCCCTTTCTTTTAACATTCAAAGAATCCATTCAAGCATTGGGGAGGAGGGGGCGGGGGGGGGGAAGGGAAGAGGGAAAATAAAAGTATCAGAAAGCTTCTTCCCAAACTATTTCGCAGGAACCAGATGCGGAAAGCAGCATTTAACATAACATACAGTACACGAGCGAGCCACTTGCGAAACTCAAGCCGCCTCGCTTCCAAGACGATTCATTCCAAATGTACTACTTTTAATTACTCTAGCTTCTATTAATCGCCCTAAGATCGTAGCCCTACATTCATCAATTTTATATGTTTCTATTTCGCGCGCTCATCCTCCCGCCGACCCACCAGGAACACGAGCTATACCAACCCGGATATAGGATTACTGCTTTGGGTACGTTATCTGAGTATAAATTTACATTTCCTCTATGGCTCAATTCTAAAGCCAACATCGGAAGCAAACACTGAGAAATGACCGGCTCAGCCCACTTTGAAACAAGTATACTAGAGGTTAAATTTTCCTCGTCTCCCATGTAATACCTGGAAATTTCAGGATGTTTAAAGAGCACTTCAAGATCTCCGACTGTTTCTTTTCCCTCCCCACAGAGCAGCGTTTAGCGCCTTCTAACTGAGAGATATACGTAGAGCGAGCGGTTACTGCAATTGCTAAAGATGATCAGTTCAGCCTTAAACCAACTCCTCCTGGGTCATCCTGCTCCGCTCGCAGCTCCGATCTAGTTACAGAACATGTGAAGAAGACCCGTTTCCTCCACGAACGCTCCTGCAGGGGTGTGAGCTGCGCGCTATCCAATGGGCGCGCTCCTAATGTCCCTTGCCAACCAATGGTGGAGGAGCTTTCCCGTGGAAGAGCAGCAGGCTAGCACGTGAACGCCAAGCTGGCTATGTGGGAGTGACCGCGGTTCCAGTAAAAGGTGAAACTTTTCTGCTTTGCGGGGAGATTCGGAATGGGGCTGCAGCCACCCCTGACGGAGAAGACCGCCGTGCGGAGCCCCCTCCCCCCTCCTAATCCTTCTCATACAACGATAGGGGAACTGAAAAGGTTGCTGTGTACAATAAAACTTTCGCAGGCCTTTACCCATCCCATTCGGGGTGTAATCCCAGGGGAATGCTTGGTAAACGCGGTACCTTAGTTTTAATACTGTCTGAACATTTTGCTGTGCACGAGAATTCGGAGTTTTCAAAATGTTTCAAAAATGGCAATTTAAATTCGAGAGAAAACAGACACTTTGGGTGTAGTAGTTCAGGCACCAGACTAGAAATTTATAGTCCTCACTTTTGTGCAAAGTCACTTTGAGCTAGTTCCTCTCTTAGTCCTAGGAAGCAGGCAAATTTTTTCTTCTAAGAAAACTGCAAGGATTTATCCAGGCACTCATCAGAGGAAGGGAAAGAGAAAGGGAAGTTATAAGTATATTTCAATATAAGGTTTGCTGTATAAATTTCTTGCTCAACCCTCTTTTTCTTGAAACTGAAACAATCCTTTGGGTGTAAAGGGTGTAAGTGCCAGGTCCTGATTAACAGGGTGAATTTCATGGCTGAATGGGGTTTTGAATCTGCTTGAGTTTAACTTTCTCCAGGCTTCCAGCAGTTGTTACCCAATAAGTAAGACTTTCAGGAGCATCTCCATGGAGACTTTTTATCTCTTAGGAATGTTTCATGTGTTTGATTTCACTAAAGGTGATGCTTCTCATGTGTGAATGGCTGTCCCAGGTAGAATATCTCAGCTGCAAACAACTGTTCCTTTAAAATGTTTTCCTTTTTACTAAAACATAATTTACTGGCAGATGGTGTGGGGAAATCAAAGGATAATCATACAAACTACAGACAATTATATGAGTTCAAATTCATGTTGTGCCATGGAGTTTGTTTTGGTTAACCTTGGGCAAATTACTGATATTCTAAACCACTGAATGGAATTGTGATGAAATGTTAACTTGTCTTTCAATATCAACTTTCTCTACTACGGTGTTTTAATTAAAGTTTTAATTAAATGTTTCTATTCATAGCAGCAGATAGTTTGTTTTAATTAAGCTGGAGAAGGTTGACTATCTTGAAGTGCATGCGTTCAAGTATCCTATGTCTGCACATACTTTATACGTTATAAAGTACGTTATATTTGCATACACCATCCTCATTCATTGCACAGAATAGTAACGAGCAGATCTGTGCCCTGAGGAGCTTGCAGTCACATTGTTTGATCTGAAATGTGAAATATGAATATCTGTATAATCATGATTGACAAAAATTTTCAATAAGGAATGGCATGCATTTGGAAAGAAAGAGATTAAAGAGCTGATATAGGCCTGGAATAAAAAAAAAATGAAATAGTTCAGGGTAACTTCAACAGTTTCCAAGTAGTTTATCAGATTTTCTATTTGGTCACTGGAGACCTGGCCTGATATGATTTGATCTTGATCAGTTAACTTTCCTGTATCTTCTGATGACCTTTCGCAATAGGATTGATGTATATTGACAGTATGCAATGCCCTTTGGACAATGAAAGTTACAACAGCACTTTCAGAAAATTGGTGCAGTCACTATGTTAGTCAAAATTTATGCTGCATGCATGTACTGGGTGATTTTTTGGGAGGGGGTGGAGACGTTCAACAAAAAGAAGTTACTGGGTTTCAACACTTGCATAAACAACTGGGGGTTTTTTGCTCCATTTGCATAGTATAAAGAATAGAGATATAAACAATTGTTTTATCTGTTCCAGTAGCAAAAAGCAGTTAAAAGAGCACTTTTGAGTTGAAAGGTAGTCTGAAACATATCTACCTATCCTGAATACCTTTTAAGCAATATCTTTCTGCTCCATTCCAATCTTCCACTGAAACTCAAAATCCCAAGGCTGTTTTGGTACAGGAAAGAGTATTCTACTAAAGGTATGTAATTGCTGCATGTGACATTGTATTTTTGTTACTTTATTCTAATCTACTTTGGGATTTTTAAAAGAATAAAATGGTATGTGATATTTTGCAATGAAAGATGTTCTTCATAACTGTCAAGAATTCAGTTTGCTTGGTCTGAAATTGAGGTCTACTAAAGCCACCCCTTTCAGTGGCTTTCTTTAATATGTGATTAGAATGTAACAGCATAGGAGGCCTCCCAGCTGATTTGCTTTTAGCATTTCTCTGATCCTGGGGGAGCTTGTAATGATGCTGAGTATGTTTACCAGAAACAACTGTTGTGAACTGAAGTATAAGCTGAAAAGGCCATCACTTCCTCCCTGCCACAGGCCATTAAGTTTACTTAGATTTGTGACTATGCTTGGAGATCATAATACATTAAATTCACTTAGATTTGTGACTATGCTTGGAGATCATAATACTTTCTTAATTTGGCTTTACTGAGTCTTACTCTTAGTTATGCTTCATAACCTCTGGGGAGGAAAAGTGTCTACCAGGGTGAGGGCACTAGATTCATAAAGGGGCTATATTTCTTCTGATTTCAATTAAGGTTGGGAGGTCCTTAATAAGCATTTTTTAAAGATACAGTATTGATCTTTAAAGTATAAAAGGATGAAATGACAGAAGATACCTGAACACCAGCTGGCCGGCAGGAGGCGCGCACACGTGTAGCAGAGCTGAACTGGGATGATGGCTTGTATGCCATCAGAGAGGGCACTGCATGCCATAGGTTCACCATCATGGGTCTAGATCATAGATGGTGGCGAATCTCATCCTCTGCAGAAATTTACCTTATTTTTCAGAGTATTAGACGCACCTTAGTTTTTGGGGAGGAAAATAAGAAAAAACTGATTGGCGGGTAGATCAGCCTCCCAGAATACCCCCAATCAGCTGTTCCCAGAGGTGAATTTTCGCAACAGGTTCCTTGGTTGTAAGCTCTGTACCTCGCTCTTTTTTTTCGCTTTTTTTTCTGCCTCTGAAAACCTCTGAAACAAAGCTTCAGAAAAAAAGCCTCTGAAGCACTGTTTGGGGGCTTCTTTTCTGAAGCTTCGTTTCTGATGCTTTTTTTCAGCCTAGTTGAAACCTTCAAAGGCACACCCAGATTTTCACCCTCTTTTTGGGAGGGAAAATTGCGTCTTATACTCCGAAAAATATGGTAACTAGTATAACGTAATAGCTGAGAATAGTTTTTGTGTTAGAAGGCTATATATTGATTAGGTGACTATAGGCTTTCTCAATTTCATCCTGCATAAAGGGAATGATAATACAGTTTATTTTAGCAGGTTATTGTAAAAAGTACTGAAAGTAATATATACAAATATTGAACTTTCTGCTATATTTGTGCCACACAAATGTGTGATTTATATTGAACTTTCTACTGTATTTATCCTATATGAATATGTATCATTTAACTACTGTCTTTCTACCCATTGGGCACATTTTAATTGCTTAAGAATCCTGACAGGAAAAAAAATGCAATTCTGTGGAATAGCATATTTTTCCACTAACAGTTATCATTGTTTGGTAGTTGCTAACAATTTCTTTTTCCTTTTGTCCATTTTTTTTCCCTTTTAATGGCAAGGAGTAAGAAGACTCAAAACTGCATATTTTCCACTGAATGCTGTTTATTTTAAGGGCAGGAGATGAGGCTTTCATATGCCAATAATGCTGATCCGCCTTCTTTTTTGTCCCAGTTGCCCATGCCCTTCATACCCTTCAAACACAATAACTATTCTGAGCAAATCACGATTTCAAAAAATGCCACCTGTACCAATCTGCTTTGTACTTTATCACCAGTTTATTGGTCAGAGAAAAAGGAATTTCTTCTGCCTACGTGTAGATCTCTTTTGGAAACTCCACCCAGAGTTACCTTACGGTAAGACAGGCAGCCACTAAATTTAATAAATAAATAAGTAAACAAACACACACACACACACACACACACACATTATTTCAAGATGGAATATCAATATTACGATAAATTCAGCAAGATGTATGAAATACAGAATGTTTTTTTAAGAGTGTGTGTTTGATTATGTCTTATCAAGTCTTTTTCATAGTAACCAGGTAGCTAGAGAGTGGGTACAAGTATATGATACACCTGCACATGCTTACAATTGTCTGTTCAAAAGAAAAAATAGTAGATGATTCCAATTCTGTCAAAGGTATTTTACTTTGTATATGAAGTACTGTTCATATTGTATTTAATGGATGTGTTTTCTCCTGCTGCTGCTTACTACATTGGCCTTTCCAAAATTAAAGTTCATTCACTCGGACATGCTCAAAAAAATTTCATCACCACTAGTCAGTTTAGATGGATATAAAATTTAAAAGTATTGTTGAGATGTGGAGAGGATTAATAAAAAGTTGAATCTTAATGTCAAAGCCTTAAGATAGCCTTCCTCTTTTAGTTTTGTTTTTCTGAGTTCTCAATACACTAGGTGTATGTCCTGTCATTTTTGGGCCTAACTCTAAATCTCTACAAAAAGCTTTTGAAATTGCTTAATCATAAACAAGCAGCAGCTTTTGAAAACTGGCAGCTATTTAAAGAGTGACCAGATTAAACAAGTACAGATTACCTCCAAGTCACTGGACGTGACCAAAGAATAAATTTACATTGTTTGGTGTTTTTCTTCTCAAGGTCTGTCCTAAATTGGAATCTTCATAGAGGCCGACGAGTTAATTTTAAAACAAGACTTGCATAATATGAGACTGGCTTTTAAATATACTTTATTTGGTTCAGGTAATGACTTGGCTTGCTTGCCAAAAAGTCTGTGGTGACGTTTAACAAACTTTGTTGGCCAAGTGGCATTGCAAGAACCAAACCCTGGGTCTTCAATAGATAAGCATAGGAAACAATATTCAGCTTCTGGAAGCTGCTGGTAAAAAGCTGCTGGTGAAACTGGATAGCAGCAGATAGCAAAGGTCTATCCAGCACCAAACACGTTTTTATTTTCAAACAGTTACTTCCCAAGAACAAAATCAGTGAACACCAAGCCATCTAAGACAGGGCTGTCAAACTCCCAGCCTGTGGGCCAGATGCATCGTACTGGCCACACCCACGCCTTATTTAGCGAAGGGGGGGAAGTCCGATACATCATGTGACACTGCCATGACGACATGAGTTTGATCTAAGGCTTTAAAAAATCAAACCAAGTATATTTGTTTTATTTGATATTTTAATATGTTATTATTTAAGATACGTTTTCTCAAGACATTAAAAAAACATTTAACATGTTTTTAAGTTTTAAGTTACGTCTATTTTGTTAAGAACTTCTTAACTAAATGAACATAATGAATAGAAATAAAATAACTCTCAAAGTTTCATAAAAAATAATGCTAAAATATTAAGTAGATGGAGAAAACAAAAACGTGTTTGGTGCTGGATAGACCTTGAAGCAGGTGGAGGTGTTCTAAAGCTGGAGTACTACAGCTAAAAGCTCCAAGGTCTGTAATGACTGTAGCTGAGTATCGGGAGTGGCTAAGGATCAAAGCTCAGCATAAGCTGTTAGATTCCATGAAGGAATTTGCCATGGATGTTTTAATGAGTCATAGACAGGTGTTTTATTTACTTTCACAAGCATGCTTAAGCAAATCTGAAGCATTATACAGATGAGTTCCTTCAATTTTTTGTCACCCCAAGTATCAAACTCTTGGTATACGTTTATGAAGGTTCTTATGAAGACTTTGGATTTGTTGAAAGTAATAAGAAATTAGATTACGGTATAGCAATCTTGACAACTAGATCCTTCTACTTTTAGAATCCAATTTATCTTTTGAGTTGCTAGGATAGTGGTTTATTTGGCCACTTTTAGTATCCAATTAGGAATTAGCCCTCCATTTCCCCAATACAGGAAGAATTTGTGGCCATCTGGATTTTTGCTTTGTTTTCCAAACTGCTTTAATTTTTAAGCACTGAGAATAATACAATAATAATATTATATAACATAATATAAATATAAAAATATGAAGAATTTAATAGATTACATAATTAGGGCCACACTTTTTTTCAAAAATAATTCTTATTAGGAGATTTTATGTGAATAATACATCCCAGAAAAAATATATAATAAAGTGTAAAAAGAAACAAAAGAAAAATAATAAAGACATAGAAAACAAATAGTAAATTAAAAAAGGAAAGCATACCTAAAGAAATAGCTTTCAATATCCATCTTGGCACTTATACAAACAATATTAATTAAACCACTCCCTCCAATTTCCTAGGGCATACTACATATCAATAGTGCAAATCTTGTACCTGATGAGGAAGTAGGTGGGATGATTTGTGTGTATGCAGTGTCACAGCTCTAGTAATTTACTCATAACTAGATCTATCTGGTCAGTCGAGAAGCAATAAAGTGTCATAGAGGAACTTGAATCTAGAGCACATTTTACAAAAGTAAACATTTAGAGCAGACTCTTTTCTGAACCAAGTTGAATGCAGTTGATATGGCAACTGAACAAATAAATCAATAGACTTTTCATTCTGTATAGGTTGATCTTACGTTTATTGACCCTTGTAAAGTTCATTATTGTAGCTCAACACTGATTAACAAAAAGAATTGCATGTCATCAGTGTACTGATTGAGCATTACTCTAAATCTCTTATTTGATCTCGCTTTGGTTGCGTCATACAGATATTTAAAAAGAAAAGATAAAATTCCCAGGAACCACATAGTGCAGATATGGGTTGAGCTGGAATTTTCCCTGGCACTGTCTTCTGAAGATAGCTATCCAAAATAAGAGAAAATTTCAAAAATTTTCTATCCATTTGTAATTTAGATTCTTTAGGTTTTTATGATATTAAAAATGATACTGATACTAAAAACTGCTGAAAGGTCCAAGAGAATCAATAGCATTACTATTCTCTTAACATTTGTCCAGGCAAAGATAATTCCATAGGCAAGCAGAGCAGGTTCAGTTTCAAAATTAGGTCTAAAACAGGATTGAAATAAATTTAGAAAAAACACTTTGAATGATACGAATATCTAGATATCCTATGTTTCAGAAGAAGTTAAATATTGAGAAATAGTTATAACTATTTGGCTTTTTTAGGTCCATTTTTTCCTAATCATAGATTCGGTATCACCAGTGGGAAACATTGTCTTTTTGAAAGGAGGAATTTAGAATTCCGGATAAGCATCTTGTTACTAGATTCAATAAATCTCATTTGACCATGTAGATCAAGCAAGCATCTCGTCAATATTTTGATACTAAAAACTGAAAATATCCCCCCCCCACTCCCCATTATAACGATAGTGTATCTGGCACAACTGGTTGCTGAATTTATCAGAACTCTGGAATCAAAGTCCATAAATGTTAAATGTGATGATGTTCTCAAAATGTCTTGTCATTTTGTTTCAGCAAGCTTTTGAGAATTTTATTGGATCTCCCAGCAGGAAAAAACTTGAGTTCCCAAAACATTCAAAAAAGTTGCACTGGAATACATTGAAAGAAAACTGTGGCAAGTGTTTCTTGCCTCCATCCATATACTAAGGAGGTTTAATAATGAATTTAATGTTTAATTAGTTTTGAAATACTTCTCTTGCAGTTGAGTTCCATATCTTCCTATGTTCTTTACTGTCAGTATAGCATAATAATAATAAACAACTTGTATGCCCCCTGATGCTCAATGACTCTGTAATAATTCCCAACCATAAAATAATTACCATGAAATTAATTATCATGAAATCACTCTGAACAGTTCTGAGAAAGGGAAGTGTATCAGCTTACTGGATAATTGTTTCTATTGTCAGTCTGGTCTTACTGTTAGAAGTTATTTCTAACATTAAATCAGAATCTTAGTTCCTGAAACCTAAATCTGACTGGCTTTACTAATTGTTTAGCAGACTGAGGACACAGCAGATCATGGCCTGTTTTTGATCAGGATCCCAGCAATTATTCCTACAGGAGTACAAGGAAGCAAGGGTTTTTAAAGTCCCCATTATTCCCTATACTCAAAATATTTTGCATTCCATTAGCATATAGGCCACTTAAAATGATCAAACATTTCAAGTGAGTTCATTTGATTTCAAACTCAGAACAAAGCTTATTTATTTGGTTGGTTTTGTGCATACCACTAGAAATTATCCAGTACAATGTCAGCCAAATAAAAAATTCGCCTATTAAATCTATGTTTAGAATTTGAAGGAATGGGAGACACATTAAGAATAATGAAAATCAAAAATAATGAGCAAACTTTGTAATTTGCTAGAATGTTTTTGGTAGCAAGGAAGTCATGAAGAAATTGTTTTTCAGGCTGAATTAGGACAAACTTACTCCCATATAACTTATGTTGTAACCATGCATGCTGGGACAAGGAACCTTAGATGTGTAATACTGTGTGCTGACTTTTACTTATTTATAATACATTGTTTTCCAATGACTTATAAAATTCTGCCAGAGAGAATTGTGCATAAATTCTTTCTTGACATGCAAAGCCTCCTTAATTATTCACTCTATGACATGCAATCTGATATATGAAGTGATTCCCCAGGTTATTTGGGATGAGCCATTATAATTGAGACAGATGAATTGTGCTTTAGGAACATTTGCAGAAGTGAGGAAAAGAAAAACAGACTGCTATCT
The DNA here is from genome assembly GCA_030761175.1 of Masticophis lateralis. NCBI lineage: Eukaryota > Metazoa > Chordata > Lepidosauria > Squamata > Colubridae > Masticophis > Masticophis lateralis. Next base: position 184,218,508 of record JAUDYJ010000002.1, on the reverse strand, counting down.
TTTTATCAAGATCTACTAACACTACTGAAATGGATTTGGTGAATCAGAACTCTTCAAGTCACATCCCTATTTTCCTTACAGCTAAGGTCTTCTGGTCAGATGAGAACCATTTAATGAAAAAAGACACTCTGAACAGTTAAGATGGCAATATGTGCTCCTAATGTTACCAGCACATGAATGACCTTCTCATTGTTTCCAGGATCTCTTTTAAAGCCTCTGTGGGAACACTGAAGACTGCCCTGGCACTATGGGAAATGGATAGGCTGCTACTGGTTGGTAGTTGAATTGCTAGCAGGCCAACTTTCTATGATTTAATTACAGGCATCTTTTTGAAAAGGAGGTAGGTGGGCATAGAAGAGAGGTGACTTTGAATGATATTGGAGAGGTCCCCTCAATTCTCTTGTATGTCTCCCCAAATTCTCTTGCTTTTTTCAGACTCTTGAGTTGGGAAAAAGAAATGAATTCGCTTCTGAATAGACAGGACTTTGATCTGCTAAAAAGTAATCAGGAAATAACAGGCTGTATTGGCTTGAAGAGGAAAAGAAGGTCAAATTGCCTAAGTGGTCCAGCAGAGAAGCAATCAAGTTGGCAGATACTCCTCTGGATCATTCCTGCTTGGTAATCTCTCCTTGGGCCACAAGCCTTTCCCTCTAGGACTATAAAGCCTTTGGTATAGTACTACAGAGTCTGTTCAGAGTACATGTGGTCCTCTTGATTACCAAGAAATCGGAGGAAAGGAGAAAATCAAGTCCCTGACTCATTCTCCCTGGCTCAGGTCTTTTTCATTGCTCACTTCTTACAGAATATCTTCAAAACGTGTCCATTTTCCTGGTTTGTGGGCATCAGGGTGGAAGACCATCCTGTTCTACCTACAGGACTTCTCTTAAACCTTAAGCAAGACCTCCTCCTAAACCTCAGATATGGTATGGCACCTGTTCTGTTCCCCAGGCATGTAGCTCCACTGGGAACAGGCAGATAAACTCTAGCAAACAGGTTTTCATGCAGATTATATTTATTTGGAAATCCTTGAACACTTAGACTTACAATTATGATGAGTCACAGTGAGGTTCATCCAATATTTCATAATCTATCCCATTTCCTAGTGTAAAAGGATGGTAATTTGGCCCCCTGCTCAGAAAGCACATTCTCTCTTTTGAGGTAATTCAACATATGGCCAGGTCTTTGTTCTAAAACCCTGGCAGAAAGCCTCAGTGGCCAATCAGGCACACAGATATGGTCACATGTCATGGACTACATTTCCCATAATGCAATCTCTCACTACATCTCCCACAATGCAATCTCTTAAGGAGACAGCTCTTAAACCTTAAGGTAACTAACTCATCACAACTCACTATCTGTAACAGCACAGGGCCCTAAATGGGTCATGAAAGCCTGCATTGGTACCAGAACACACTCCCAAGACCATTTCTTGTCCACAAGGACCTATCTCAGCCCTTAGACTCAGTAAGCTTTTTGAAGGCTGCATAGCTTTCCAAAGGGTCAGGGAGTTTTGCATCGGAAACATTTGCTACATGGAGAATCTGGGTCCAAAAGAGACAGCAAAGGCAGTAAGAGACTTCTGCTTTGGCCATGGCATCTGGGTGAAAAAGGGAAAGATCTGTGCAGGGAATTGGGAGGCAAAGGCAGCTGAGTGAACACATTTCCTGGGGTTGGTCCTGCCCTTCAGGATAGCTAGAGATTGAATTAGAATCAGAATAGAGCTGGAAGGGGCCTTGAAGGTCTTCTAGTCCAGTTTGAACTGATTGAATTTCTCCTTCAGTTGGTTTCTCCTTGCTAGAAATTTGTCTCCCCCACACAACTCAGCTTTAAGGTATAAAACTTAAGCTTTACAAAAAAAACTTTACAAAAAAATTGTTGTTGTTGTTGTTTGTCCTTGATATGCAGAAGTACAGATATAGTAACCTGTTCCAACTTAAATAAAAATCAGGTGAAAGACAGTTAAGAATGGTTAATCCTTAACCCCAGACTGTCTGTTGCCTATCAAACTCAGGCACCAGAGTGGTATGGGGATACAAAGAGCTTAATCCCTGAATTTGAGGGAGAAAACACTATTCCTTTGCAGAGTGGAATCTACGTAGGGAGAGAATCGTTGGAATGTACCAACTCCTAACATTCTTACCGGTATTCCAACACCAACCTCAGCGTTTCTTCCCCAAAGAGCATGGCAATCAGGGAAGATTCTCAGTCATGCAGATAGAATTGTCTGGAAGTTGACTCATGGCAACTGGAGTTATTTTCTTGTTCGCTTGAGATGTTTTCATCAAAACACAGTTGTTGAAGAAACCCTGAGATGAATGCAGGAATTCCCCTATTATTATTATTTTTTTTTTAGGAATTGGTACATTCCAACGACTGCTTATTCAGACTCCCCAAACCAACTTGTTCAGACTGAAGAAGCTGCTTGGATGAATGGGCAGCGAAACATCTTAAACCAACAAGAAAATAAACCCAGTTGCCATGACTCAATTTACAGACCTGGTTTTCCACATTTCTAAAAGAGGCACAGATGCCCTGCTAAATATGACCTTTATTAAAGAAGCTAATAATGAAGCTTAAAATTACAGGTAACAAATCAAGATTTAAGGTGGAGTTTAAAACTGAGCTGCATACAATAAATGTAGATTTCTAGCCTCGGTTGCAATGTAGAAGCTCATCCTGAGTTCATTCCTCAAATGAGCTCTCAAGCAGGATTTATTAGTTTCAAACATATATTATAAAATTGGGAAAGCTGTCTTTTATTTTTTGTTATGCTTCTTTTGAAAAGAGGCGGACAGGCCAGAGTAGGCAAAGGGCCAGATGTAGCTGGTTTTGAGTTATGAAGAGAGGATGGCAGCTTTTGTCATGACAGCCCCACTCCTGCCATTGCTCTAGATCTATGATATATGACTGGTGACTCTTGGGCTTTCTATAGGACCAATAGGATCTCCAGGCTGGCTGCATATGGGGAGGTCAATTTGAATGACTTGGAAGAAATTGCTCCCCTCTTGCGCGCACACCCATATTCAGTTGCCAATTTTGGATTTTAAACCCTCATTCTGGTAGGGAAAAAAACGAAATTCTCTGAGCAGACAGGATTCAGACCCTTTAAAAGATGGGCAGGAGAAAGGGATGGAGAAAGGAAAGCCAAATTTCCCAGCAGGCCTAGAAATGAAATTTCCCTGTTTTTTTGTGCTACATGTGATTGTGCCTTTACATTGTTAAATGAACAGACAATTTCCCATATGAAAGGCAGAGGTCATAGGCAACCAAGAGAATAGACCCCTGGACTGCTCATCCACTCTACCCATCTTTGGGTAGATGTGAACGTAACCATGGTGAAAAGCCAGTTACTGAGGGAATGAGGCTGTATTCCTGCTTACAGAACCATCAGCCAGTGCCCTCTCCTACTGGCCTGGCTTGGTAGCATATAGAAACCCCTTCTGGTTTCTCCTGTGGCCTCTCATTCTACCACCACTTCCCCTGTAGGTCTATCTGGTTTCTGCTATGGCATTAAGAAGGCTGTGACTATGACTATGATTATGTCAGACAGATGGGGAGGAAGCTAACCATCAGATTGCAAGAACACACACAAGTAGTCAGACAAGGAGACCCAAACTCATTGGGTTGCCTGGTGGATTGCCTTGCAATCAATAAAGATATACATTGAGGTGTAGGAGTTACTAAGATTGTTGGACAGGCAAGTACAAAAATAGCTGGAGAAGTGATTGAAAGCTGGGAAATGGGCCCCTTGTCCGTATGCAGGACTGCTGATTTACCATCAGCTTATCAAGTACTTAGGAGGTGAGGCCTTGGTAGCACAAGAAAACAACTTAATAGTTGTCCATCAACACCTCAATCAATGACTAAAAAGCCACACACAACCAGACACCATATAAATACCACACATAGAATGGCCCAAGGCACACATACTGCTAGAGGGATGTTCCCTGAGGATGGGCTCCAGAACAAGTCTGAAAGCTTAGAAGACTAAACCTCTGATCCTGGTGACTGATCCAGATTGGATCCTGCAACATTATCATGAAACACATATATTCACCTTCATTTGTTAAGAAGGCTATTAAGGGTAAGTGTGGCCCTCTCAGCTGCCAAGAACCAGAAAGGAGGGGAGAAAGGGCCCCAATTACCTCTCCTTCACTCAGGTCTTTTTCTCTATCCCCTTCTCTTCACATAACATCTTTGAAAGGTTCTTGTTTTGTAGGCACCAGGAAGAAGTCCTTCCTGTGCCACCTGACAGATACCAAAGCCTTCTAAACCTCAAACAAGGAGCCATGACATGCCAGAAGAGTCTGCAAGAGCCTCTACTGCCCCAAAACCGCTTCAGGGAAAAAAAGACAAACTGTCTAGTCTTGGAAAAGGGAAGATAAACTAGCTGGATGTTCTTCCACCTTTTCCCTCCAGTCAGGACCCAAGAGCACAGGAGTGACTTGCACATCAAGCTTTCGTGATGGGGACAGTCCTGCCATTTCAGGGGTAAGGAAGAGTTGGAAACATGGAAGTTGTGCCTCAAATAATTTTGGGTGGGGGGTGGGGAAGAAATTCTCACTAGGAAGCCCGACAAACCTAGCAAACCCTTTGCATTCCTGGGAAGACTTTTATGGTTTTGGAGGGCAAGGTAACATTTGCAGAGCCTTTCCAAGCAATCCTACTTAACTTGTGTAATTCTTCCTGGCACAATTAAGGGGAAGCTGCTCTAAACCTCTTCCTGTTGCTTCTTCCTCCCCTGGGTTAAAAGGTCTGCTTCTACCTTCTCACATTTCTCCCAGATTATTTAGACAGCCTATCCCCCTGGTATAGAAAGAGTGTCTGAGGGAAGGAACCAGCATCTCCTCCTACTTCAGTCTCAGTGCCTGACTTCTCCCCTGTCCCCAGTGCAAGATTCCAGATGGATGGATGGTTAAGTAGGCACTAATTGTTGGGTCACAGCTGATAGAAGGACACCCAGTGAAGAAATGGTGATTGAGGAAAGTTACTATGCATCCATCTTTTTATGAGCCCTCTAGAAGAAAGGATTATCTTCCAAATAGAAGAAGAGTCTTTCCAGAAATATTGCCAAGTGCCCCAACCTTGAACGCAGCTGATTCGGAGAACAGTTGGTGATTATTTTGGAAGCAACATTTTCTTAACCTAAGGCTTCTAAATGAACTTTTCTTAAGGGGCTGAACTTTGCACCATCGTTTTGGTATGCAGAGAACTTTGGATTTATACCTTGAAACAAACAATTATCCTTTTTAATGTTCCATAAAAATCCATGGTACCACCAGGACCCACAACGTGGAAGATTCAACAAGATAATTGCTCCCAAGACTGATTCTTAAGACCTAGGAAAACAGTTGCATCACCATCCTGAAGAAAAAAAGGCTACAAGAATCATCTAAGATATAACTAATTGAAACGGGTACTCTATCCCTGGACAGGAAGGCTTTCTCTTTTCTCCTTAATCAGTGGGATGGGGGCCCATTTAGGCCAAAGGGAGGCTAGACGATGAAGGCACCTGGACATGGAGTGCATGCTTAAAGTTCAGTAAAGTAAGTACCTAACTTAAAATGATAGCACAAAAGAAAAAGTGGGGGTTGGCAAAAGAGAAACAAGAAACTTCCGATCCTAGCCAGTTGAAAGGACTGAGTGGGCACCAAAGCCTGCTGGAATCACCTTCTCAGGGAAATTCACCTCCTTTCCTTCTCTTTCTCTGAAAAAGAAAGAATGGCTCAGGGTTAGGATTAGGGTTAAATCATCATTTGTGTTGGCAGGGGGGCAGAGGTCGACCTCGAGGCACCTTATTTGTGGGGTGCTGCAAGGGTCAGTCCTCACCCCTTCTGTTCAACATTTATGTAAAACCACTAGGTGAGATCATCTGTGGTTTCGGGGTGAGTGTTCATCAGTATGCTGATGACACACAGCTCTACATCTCCACCCCAGACCACCCCAACGATGCCCTTACTGTGATATCCCTTTGCCTGGAGGCCGTGAGGATCTGGATGGAGAGAAACAAGCTCAGACTCAACCCCTTCAAGACCGAGTGGCTGTGGCTTCTGGCGTCCCGGTATAGTCAGCTGGTACCATCACTGACAATTGGGGATGAGACCTTGCTCCCCACAGAGAGGATCCACAACTTGGGTGTCCTCCTGGATTCACGCTATCTTTAGAAAAGCATATGACGGCTGTGGCCAGAAAAGCATATTATCAGGTTCGCCTGATCCGCCAGTTCCTTTCTGGATTGGGATGCCTTGCGCACGGTCATTCATGCCCTAGTCACCTATATGGACTACTGTAATGCTCTCTACATGGGGCTCCCCTTGAAGATCACCCCGAGGCTCCAGCTGGTCCAGAATGTAGCCGCATGGGTGATTACGGGCGCAGCTTGCTGTGCCCATGTAACACCTCTCCTGCGTGAGCTGCACTGGCTCCTGGTGGTCTTCTGGGTGCGATTCAAGGTGTTAGTCATCATCTTTAAAGCGCTCCATGGCTTAGGACCTGGGTATCTACGAGACCGTCTTTTGCACCAATAGCCTCCCACCGACCAGTTCGTTCTCACAGGGAGGGACTACTCAGGGTACTGTCAGTCAAATTATGCCGACTGGCAACACCCAGGGGGAGGGCCTTCTCTGTGAGGGCTCCAACCCTTTGGAATGAACTGCCCCTGGAGATACGGAATATCCCTGATCTCCGTGCTTTCCGTCGTGCCCTCAAGACCCTGATGTTCCAACATGTGAACATGTGAACATAGGAATGATTTTTAAAATGTTATCTAATTCTGGGTTTTATTTAATCGGGCCAAACTATGTAATAATTTTAATTAGCAATTTTATGATGTTTATGTGTTTATATTTTCATCTTGGCTATACAACACCTTTAGTCCTATGAGAGAAAGGTGGTATAGAAATATAATCAATCAATCAATCAATCTACATGCCCATTCTTGAAAGAGGGCCCATGGCTAGTTTTGATCTTTGGCTCCTTCAATCTCTTCCTCAGTGATGACAAACCAGAGAAAAAGAGGCTGGGGGTCTATATGATTTGGGAGAGCAAAGTATCCTTGCTACTCCCTATTCCTCTAAAAGTGTCACAAAGGCAAATCGAGGACAGTTGTATCTGCTAATTAGTGCAATTTTCTTTTCAATCCAATTGCCAGATGTCCCTGACCTTGATTTGTCTGCCTCAATCAATGTGGCCAGCCCTTGTTTGACAATCTGAAACTGAAAATCGCATATCATCTTATTTTCCCAAGCAGGGATTAGCCCCTTTTAGCCTGTATTCAGATGACAAAACTTTGGGTTGTAATTTAAAGAATCAAGAAATCCTGCCTTTGGACAAGACCAGCAGCCTGAAGAATGTGAACTGGGAAATGAGTCCTGATCCATGAACACAGGTAGCACCTCCGAGTTTGAAGAAGTTGCATTTTCCCCAAGAGGAAAGGAAGGGGCCTTCACAGGTTGATGAATTTGAAATGAAGGGGACTCATGAAGTGATTTTTTTCCCTCTTCTGCTGGTCCGAATATCTCTAACCTTAAATTATATCCAAATGTGCTTAAGAAAATGAGGTTTTAATTGAGCCCAGAGTTCTTAAATGTTCTAATGTGCCTAAGACCTAGATTTCTGTTCTTTGTCTCCCAACCACTATACTTATAAGTTACTGCAAGCATTATCAAATCCCGTGGTCTCCTCTAAGTTCCTCTGCTTTTTTCTTTCTCATTTCCAAACAACAATTTGAATAAATTGACTTTTTTGTTTGTGCACTTTATTTTTATTTCTCTTAATAATTTTGCCTTGGGTTCTGGTACTAGGAATGCCTTCTCATTGGAAATGTTGTTTTACAACTATGCTGTAGCACAATAATGGTCAGCAAAATGCCTTCTATAAGAAAGAAACATGTTGCTATATTCAGTTCTGCAGTTGGCATTGCTGGTTCCAACTGGCCTCTCCTGGGAAAGTCCCCTGATCACTGGCAGAACTTGCTTGTCTCAAAGTTGTAGGCAATATTCTGATAGCTAGCTAGCTAGTTTCTTAAAGCAATAACAGGAGAATAGTAGCATGGGAAATAGGTCTACAGATACAAGCAAGAAACGGCATCATAAATAGTAATTTTATTTTTCATACAACTGTAATTATGCCACAGAAAAGATGCTGGCACAAAACAAGTGGCATCTATCACCTGATTTCAGAAACAGTACTATAAAACAGCTTTGATAAATGTTGGCTTGGTACCTATTCTTTTTGTCTCTGATACTTAGAAATCATACTAACACCATATAGACAGGAATTGCAGGCCTCTCATGTACACTTACCATACCTTAGGTTTTTTTCCCCCCCAGTGAGAACATGTCCTGCCCTTCTGTAAAGGGGGTAATCTTTTTCCAGTGCATGGGATTCCTTACCACCCGTTCTGCTCCCAGCTCCTGTGCTCAGTTTCAGTTCTCATTTCTTTCTGGATCCAGGGAGCCAAAGCGTATGCCAACAGTCTTGTCTTCTCCACCCTTTATAAGTTTAGATTTTCTTGTAATGGTTCCAAAGTCCTGGTATTTGAGGGTGCATTACACAATATCCAATTTTATCATATCGCCATAACTACAGTTACCAAGAAAGACTTTAAGAGGTAAGTTCACTGTTACATCATCATAGCCATGGAATTATTGAAATAACAATGTAACTTTGTTTATTTTCATATTTCATAATCAACTTTCCTTTCTCCATCTCTCGTTTGCAAGCCATTTTATTTTACTTTTATGGAGAAAGAAAGAATGAAAAGTTGTCACTACACAGCCCAGTACAGTGAGGAATAGGAACTATGGGCTCAAAAGATGCTCAGTTATTAACTATCCTGCTGACAGCAAGAGGAATAGTGGCTGGCATTCTCCACATGCCCCAGCTTAGAAAAATATACGGTAGACAGGCTATAGATTGTTGTGCTATAAATAGCTGTATAGAATTGAAAAAGTAAAGGCATTTAAATGTGTACAGCAGGCTAAAGATTGGAGAAACAGGTAGGCAGGTGGTCTAAAGAGCTAAAGATCAAACCAGATGGTGATGTTAAACTGCTGCCCGTCTGTCAATGAAGTGGCAGAAAAGTATGCTGGCATAGATAGTATTGTCCTCCTTGCCAATCTATATTCTGCTAAGAGAATATATTCTGATATTCTTACTTTGTGTAGTATAATTTAAGGAAAGCAATTAGTGAATTCCCTTCCTACCAATGTTGTCTGCCAGCAGGAAAAAAATAACACCTATCGTTTTTGGAATGGTGTTTATCTACCTGTTCAGCTACCTGACATCAAGTCATAGACATGGAGGTTCTCAATGCTTGTGGTCTGTTAGGCTATTTCTAAATACAAGTTTTTTGAAAAAGCATTAATCCTATGTTCAAAATTAATATGGTTGATAGGGTAGCAAGGGGGGAGGAGGGGTCTTGTGTAGTTTAAAGATCGAGTGATTGATACAAGTGACTTTCATCTTCAACTGGTAACTGCAAGTGACCAAGAAATCCAGCCCTGCCTTTATGAACCATCAACACCCCAAGTAACCAGGAAACACAAAGTGTCTGACTGGCATAATAAGAATGGGCATCAAATAATGCCTCGTGCTGTCAAAGCTGAAATGGAAAACAAAATGCTGCCAACCTCACCCTGCTCTCAAATAATCAAAAGAATAAACAATATGTATGGCCACACAAGCCCCTCTGTGGTGACAGACCTAGAACACACAACTCGGGCAGAGGAGAGGGTGACTCCAGCTCATCTATTTGCTTATTTGAACCCTCAAGCATTCAATAAAAAATATGACAAAACCCTTTTAATATTTTGAAAAAATAACAATTGGGAGAGATCTGGATGTGGGGGAGAGGAAACTGATAGAATTATATGAGATTGATTGATTGCAAATTAGGGATTTAAACCCCAGCACATCTCAGTCCTCCATCTTTTAAATTTGATTTAATTTTGCTGGGAATTGATATCTTTAACTCTGTTTTATCTATCTATCTATCTATCTATCTATCTATCTATCTATCTATCTATCTATCTATCCATCCATCCATCCATCCATCCATCCACAACACAGATCTCAAAGAGAAAATAAGAGTACATTGTTTCCTACAACTCTCAGTTACATAAACTATTCTTTAAATCAAGCTCAATTTGTGTGTGTCCTTACAGTTTGCTTGCAATTGTTCAGAAATAATTTGCCATTATTTTTTCCCCACTCCCAATTTTCATTGAATTTCTTGGTAATATAAATAAATCAAAATACTAACCATATTTGATTCTGGTTATTTTATTTCTCTTAATTAGGAAAATCAATTTGAACCTACCATCTGGCTAAACTTAAATTGCCAGTTAAGGCCATTCAAATATTTCATCAGTGATCTTCAAGCCATCATTAATACAAGTGTTTCCCTTTTAAAAGTCTTAAGTAATAGATGTACAACTACGTAAGTAAATGCTTACAGGTAGGCAACCAATCTAAAACTATAAGTAGCCACCATATACAGATGTCAAATTCTTTGTCAAACCAAGATTCCATCTGTCCAATATTTATTGGTGCATGTGTGTGCATGCACAGCCCACAGCATTATAGGATGACCAGGAGGAATGTTTTTAATTTCATTTGAATTTCCCAAGCTAGTAAATTGTTCCATTCCATTTGATTCTTAGCCATTGATCATTGTCATTGCCATTGTCATTGCAATTTCTGAAATCAGAAATTAAGGAACAATTATTAGCTGATTTTTTTTTCATTCATTCTCAATGCTTCCCAAATACTGTAACCTAGAGTGTGAGTTAACTACAGGAGTAGGGGCCTCCTCTTGGTGCAGAGGATCAAAATAAATTCTGTTATCTATGCTGGTATGTGGGAGAATTTTTAAGGCATGCTTGACCTGGGAGTATCCTGCTTGTAGGTTCAAGCGCTAAATCATCACTATCCTAGGGATTGGGATATTTCTCAGCCTAGGCTGTCTGAGGAAAGCATGTTGATATGCTCTTACAGTTATCTGATTCAGCTGGGTGTGTCTTGTTAGACTTGGATATTGATGCTTGTAACTCATCTGAGCTCTTTTCAGGTTTATCTATTGGTAAATAATTAGTCCTGCTCTGTACATTTTTTAAATCAAATGGTGTCTTTGTCAAATACATTCATTCCATTGGCATGTGGCCAGGAGGGCCTTTTATCAGGTTCGCCTGATACGCCAGTTGTGCCCCTTTCTGGATTGGGACTCTTTATGCACAGTCACCCATGCCCTCCTCACATCTCCCCTGGACTACTGTAACGCTCTCTATATGGGGCTCCCCTTGAGGAGGACCTGGAGGCTCCAACTGGTCCAGAATGCGGCCGTGCGGGTGATTATGGGAGCAACATGGTGCTCCCATGTAACACCTCTCCTGCGCCAGCTGCACTGGCTCCCGGTGGTCTTCCGGGTGCGCTTTAAGGTGTTGGTTCTCACCTTTAAAGCTCTCCATGGCTTAGGGCCAGGGTACTTTTGAGACCGCCTGCTGCTACCGATAACCTCCCACCGGCCAATACGCTCTCACAGAGAGGGCCTCCTCAGGGTGCCATCGGTCAAGCAATGTCGGCTGGCGGCCCCCAGGGGGAGACCCTTCTCTGTGGGGGCACCCGTCCTCTGGAATGAGCTACCTCCCGGAATACGATTGATCCCGGACCTACGTACTTTCCGTAAGGCCCTGAAGACTTATTTATTCCAGCAAGCCGGACTAGCCTAAATGGTTTTTTAATGGGAATTTTTAAATTTTTTATAGACTTGGGGTTTTAAATTGGATGCCAATTTATTTAATTTATTTTAGTTATTTTAACTTTTGTATTGTTTGTATTTTAATTTTGGCTGTCCACTGCCCTGAGTCCCTCTTGGGAGAAGGGTGGTATACAAATTCAATTATTAAATTAAATTAAAAGTATGAGGTGAGAAAAGTACAAGGTACTTGATCACAAAGTAAAAATAGGAATCCATTCAAATATTATCAGCTAAAAGTGGTAATGCAATATCACAGCAGTTCTCAAGCATTTCGGTTTCAGGACTCCTTTACACTCTTAAAAATGATGTTCTTAAAAAAAATCTAATGATTCTATTATAATTATCTATTGTCTAGATTATTCTATTAGTAATCATCTATTATATTTCTATATTTATTTATTTGACTTCAAATTCCCTGAAAGGGTCCCAAGGACACCCCCCCCCCGATCTCTACACCACACTTTGAGGAACTGCCGTAGTATCAAGTTAATGCAGTGGTTATCTAGGTAACCATTGCTAATCACAGATGGACAAAGCACATTGTATTGCATCCTGATGGCATATAATGTATACTCTACCCTGAAATACCATGAGTAATATTGACACTTATAAATTGGCACCCTTTCTTCCCTATGTTCTAGTTTAAAATTGCAGTTTCAAAATTTACAGGAAACAAGTGTAATGCATATTAGCTTATTGCTTTTCCCCAACTTTTTCCCCCATCTCCTTCCATTAGAATGGAAGAGTTTGAGCTAGATTTCCACATTTTAATCGGAAATGAAGTTGGAGTGCAGTGGGCTCCAAGATTCATATACTGCCAAGCCAGCTCATTATTGCTTATTTAGTTAGCAGGAAGTCTGTAAATCAGCTTATCAATTGGCATTCAGTATTCCTTGGCACTGCCAAGTCTTTCTGAGTGAGGATCAATTCATTCCACCCAGATAAAAAATTATCTTCTGCCTTTAACCTACAAAAATAAAAATCAGCTGTTATAAATCACGTACGCCTGAACTAAAAGGCACATGGTAGAACAGACTGCTTGTTATATAAGACTTCTAAAATGGAAATAATTACGATTCATGCCACTGGCAATGACATTTCCTAGCATCATTTTTTGGTAAGAACATAACTTCAGTTATGCAAGGGTGTTCTAAATTATGTGCAGGAGTTTTTGCTACCTTGATTTAGATTCACAAATACAGCTTTGGGGGGGGGGGAGGAATATCTGCTATTACATACAGCTTTTTCTAACTTTGTATCATTTTCCTGGTACCTCAGCTATAAGAAAAGAAGTAATTTAGTGACAGAGCTTATGCAGATGGTTTTGGAATACCAAGATACAACTGGAAAAGACTCCAGTCTGAAAGAATACAAAGTCTTCCATCTCTATCCAGTCTGGGTGTCCTTCACTAGCTGGATGAACTTTAACCCCAGAAATCTCAACAATAGCCAGGTTGGCTAGAGGATTCTGGGAGCTGAAGTGCACAGAGTCTTGGGCAAGGTTGGAGAAAATGTATTATGCTAAATGGATCAGTCTGACCTGGAATAAAGTTCTTATTTCCTCATGTTGGGCAATCTGGGCAACTTTGCTTCATGTGAACAAATGAATCCTAATAGGTTTAGAACTCTACACATAAATTTGCAGTTCTTCTTCAGATCATGACCTTTATATACTCTATCAAATGCCTGTCTCTGGATAATTATCTTTACCTGCTTCTCTAGATCTCTGGATTTGTCTCATTTCTTTTGGAATGGACTTTTTGAGTATTTTAGCTGTCATCTCCCCACTATACATATCTCCTATGTACCTGAGTTTGGCTTACCAAGCTATAGGCTCTGTTTATATCCCATGGATAGGGTGTACACCACTGGTTCATTGCACTGCCTGCTTCAAAATGATAGAAAACTATGGGAAACAGCAACAACAGTCTAAAATTGCCTTTGTTTTTCATGTCTAGAAAAATAATGTATGTAATGTGAAGAATGAGAGCTCTGTCCCACCCCCCACCCCCTTCCCAACTTTCCTGCTCCAGCCTTGCTTCATTTCAATTGTTGCTACAGGTGTAGGGGTGGGGAGGGGTGGAAAGAGCAGAGCAGAGGAGAGGTCTTGAGCCCATGAGTACCACTTCACTTCTGTCATTTTATTTATTTATTTATTTATTTTATTGAATTTATATACCACCCTTCTCCCCGAAGGGACTCAGGGCGGTGAACAGCCGGAAATTAAAATAACACACAATATAAAATTAAGATTACTAAAAATAGATTAAATTAATCGGCCTCCCAAAATTTAAAACCCCAAGTTATACAATTAAAAACTAACCCATAAAACCTATTCAGGCCAGGCTGGCTTGGTGAAATAAAAATGTCTTCAGGGCCTTGCGGAAAGTGCGGAGATCCGGGATCAATCTTATTCTGGGAGGGAGTTCATTCCAGAGGGCGGGTGCTCCCACAGAGAAGGCTCTCCCCCTGGGGGTCGCCAGCTGACATTGCTTGACCGACGGCACCCTGAGGAGGCCCGCTCTGTGAGAGCGTATTGGGTGGTGGGAGGTTATCGGTTGCAGAAGGTGGTCTCGTAAATACCCTGGCCCTAAGCCATGGAGCGCTTTAAAGGTGAGAACCAACACCTTGAAGCACACCCAGAAGACCACCGGGAGCCAGTGCAGCTTGCGCAGGAGAGGTGTTACATGGGAGCGCCAGGTCGCTCCCGTAATCACCCACGCGGCCGCATTCTGGACCAGTTGGAGCCTCCGGGTGCTCCTCAAAGGGAGCCCCATGTAGAGAGCATTAGAGTAGTCCAGGCAAGAAGTAACGAGAGCATGAGTGACTGTGCATAAGGAATCCCGACTCAGAAAGGGGCGTGTATCAGGCGAACCTGATAAAACACCCCCCTGGCCACGGCCGTCATATGCTCTTCTAAAGACAGCCGTGTGTCCAGGAGGACGGCCAAGTTGCGAGCCCCCTCTCTGGGGGTCAATGACTTGCCTCCAATAGCCAGCGATGGCACCAGCTGGCTATATTGGGATGCTGGCATCCACAGCCACTCAGTCTTGGAAGGGTTGAGTCGAAGCCTGTTCCTCCCCATCCAGACCCGCACAGCCTCCAGACACTGGGATATCATTTCAAGGGCATCGTTGGGGTGGTTTGGGGTGGAGATGTACAGCTGGGTGTCATCAGCCTACAGATGGCACTGCACCCCAAAACCACGGATGATCTCACCCAGCAGCTTCATATAAATGTTGAACAGGAGTGGCTAGAGGACCGACCCTTGTGGCACCCCACAAACAAGGCGCCTCGAGGTTGATCTCTGCCCCCCTGCCAACACAGACTCCGACCGGTCGGAGAGATAGGAGAACCACTGCAACACAGTGCCTCCCACCCCCAATCCCTCCAGCCGGTGCAGCATGATACCATAGTTGATGGTATCAAAAGCCGCTGAGAGATCTAATAGGACCAGAACAGAGGAGCAACCCCTGTCCCGAGCCCTCCAGAGATCATCAACCAACGCAACCAATGCTGTTTCCGTGCTGTACCCAGGCCTGAAGCCAGACTGGCACGGGTCTAGATAGACGGTTTCATCCAGGTACTGCGGGAGCTGTTGCGCAACCACACTCTCAACAACCTTCGCAATAAAGCGAAGGTTGGAGACAGGACGGTAATTAGCCATAACAGCCAGGTCCAGAGAAGCCTTCTTAAGGAGGGGCCTCACCACCACCTCTTTCAAGGCAGGCGGCAAGAAACCCTCCCCCAGAGAAGCATTTATAATCCTCTGGAGCCAGCCTCGCGTAACCTCCCGGGTAGCCAGTACCAGCCAAGAGGGACATGGGTCCAATAAACATGTGGTCAGGTTTAATCTCCCCAGAATCCTGTCCACGTCCTCAGGAGTTAATAAGACATCATTGAAGTAAAATACATTAAAGGGACATTGGTTTTAAGCAGAAGGGCTGGCGTAATACCCAACACAAATGTACTTGGAAAGAAGGTCAGAGGGTAGCATCCCAAATGCCCCATATGAGAGTTCTCTATGAGAATTGAGCCTCTTATGAAGATTGAGTGATCTACAAGCAATGGACACCCACCCAGACCAGATATCAAGGAGATTTAGGGCTTGTTCTGATGTGAATCTTAGTTGGAAGGAACTATATGAGAGTTTTATTTATAACGTAATAGGATTTTAAAATAAAATCTCAGTATTGCCTTTCTAACCCTAAGATGCAGACTTTTTCAAGGCCTTTCTCATTTAATAATAGCACTGAAAATGATTGAACATCCTGGAAATGTTTGACTTAATATTGCTCAAAACCAACTTGTGTAATCAGAGTGTGCTCTGTGATCTAAAGTAACACTGTGCCATTTCAGATTTCTGGCTTGTATTCTGGCCCTTCCCAGCTGTGCCTGAATGACTTAATTCTGATAGAGACATGAAAATGAGGCAACTAGTAAAATCTGTAAACAGGGTTTCATGGGGCATTACAGCTGAATAGGGCTATGTAGAGAAAATAATGATTGAGCTAATTATTGTCTGTATGTATGTACAGATATAGTTCAAGATTAACAGAAGCAATCATATTTCAGAGTTCCCTTTTATTCTTTTCTTTACCTATCCACAGACTTGGAATAACACATCATGCAACGTCAGGCAAGATGGCCAGGCATAGAATATGTGGTATCTGCAGTAGTGGGATTCAAGTAATTTAACAACCGGTTCTCTGCCCTAATGATTTCTTCCAAACTGCTCAGAAAGTTAACAACCGGTTTGTTAACTTGCCAAACTGCTCAGAAAGTTAACAACTGGTTCTCCCGAAGTCATGAGAACTGGCTGAGTCCCACCACTGGGTATCTGGCTCAACAGCTGTAACTGTAAGAGAGATGTAGGAGTCCTAATGGACAATCAGTTAAATATGAGCCAGCAGTTTGCTGCAGTTGCCAGAAAAGCCATCAAAGGCAGTCCTAGGCTGCAACAGAAGGATAGTATCAAAGTCATGTTCTGCTTTACACTGCTTTAGTAAGACCACACCTGGAATACTGTGTCCAGATTTGATCAATACAAAATATATTGAGACTCTAGAAAGAATGAAGAGAATGTTAGGGAGTTGGAGATGATGAATGGTTGCAGGAACTGCGTATGTCTAATGAAGAGAAGGACTAGGGATAACATGGTAGCCGTCTTATAATATTTGAGGCGTTGTCACAGAGAAGAGTGGAGCAACCTATTTTCCAAATCACCTGAGTACAGGACAAGAAGTAACAGAAAGAGAGCTTCAACCTAGAATTAAGGAGAAATTTCCTGATAGTCAGAAAAATTAATAAGTGAAACAGCTTGCCTCCAGAAGTAGTGAGTGTTCCATCACTAGATGTTTTTAAGATGTTATACAGCCATTTGTCTGCAGTGGTATAGATCTGCTTGAGCAAGGGAGTGGACTAGAAAACTCAAGATCTAACTCTAATTTGCATGTCATACTCATAACATAGACTCAAATCTATAAAAACATTTTCTGTCATCATCTTATCAGGTGCCATGGAGCTCCTGGAAGTCAAACCATTAAGTCAGTTAGCAAATCCATTATTGAAACACATATTTATTTTTGTTTCCTAACAACAAATGTTTGAATTACAGAAATAGTTTAGGGTAGGGTTAAATGTTTCTCCTTGTTCCAGAATTATTTGAAGGATCATTAGGAAAAGATTGAGAAAGTAAAACTTCCTATAGAATAATACCATACAGTATGCCATAATTTTACACAGGTCTGTGTGATCAAAACCCCAAATATTTTGCACTTTTGTTGACATTGCAAGGATGTACTAAGGGATGGAGCTTAAATCACAGTGATGATTACTGCCTTGACTTTTTTGAACCCACACCCCCCAGTTAAGACATCCTTTATATTACATATCATTAAACAATATAATTCTTCTATCAGATGTAGAAATGATTGCCAACTTAAATAGTTTTCAAAAGTGGTTAGATAAAACCCTGTAGGCTAAACTTCAGCAACACAGGCATTTTGTTTTTCTACCAGCCACTGGACTACAAGCCAGAAAACGTTACTGGTCTTTTGTTTCCGTAAGGTTCTTAAGGGGCTTCCTGGATATGAAAATGTCAAACAAACTCTACTGTGTGAATGAGTGTGAAAGTATTTTTTAAAAGATGGATAATCCACCTAGTGTATAACAAACAGAGGGGGCATAACTGATTCATATAAATCAACAACTGAGAAATGTGAGATAGATTAGATTTGATTAGACAGACACAGAGACAGATAGAAAGATAGCAGTTTGTGTGTATATCTGTGTGCATACATACACATACACAAATGCAGTAGGGTGAGTTAGTTTTTACAAGATGTAAATGTCATTTGCTAAATCTCACATCTGGAGGCCTCTTTACAGTTCATCTCTGTGTCCATAACAGAAGTAGCAATGTGTAGCACTGGTGGATATTCCCCAGGCTTTCTGAAAATACAGTATCACTTCTGAATGTGGGATTTGTTGGCTGCTCTAAATAGCTTAGTTTGGATTTACAGATTTTGACTAGCAGCTATTCATAGAAAGTTATTTTGTTCAACCAAGAGAGGTGTTGTTAGGCTAAAATCAATCAGGATACCAATGACAGCAGCTGAGAATGACACATGCTACTTTTCTTTAGTCTATTTCTTTCATCATTATCAGCATCGCTGTCATTTCATGATCTTCCAGGCTCTGTTTTACAGTCTATGCGTTTGCATGAATTACAAGACAAAATTACCCTAGATGGTATCATTTCAGACTGCAAGCAGATACAGAGTGTTCATACCTTTCTGAGCTATATTTAAGTTATTTCTTTTTTATCTTAAATGATGTGAGCACCTGAACTGGTTCTTTGAGTTCAACCCAAACCATCACTTGCCTTAGAAAATAGGATTTATGGAAAGATGGTAGGGTTAGCTCAGACCTCCTGACCCAGACATGGCTATCTTAGTCTTATCAATACCCTGAAAAATTCCCAAAGCATCTGGGAATGGGACACAAGGCTTCAAAATCAAGCTGATCATCTTGATTTTGAGTTCAGATCACATTTCCTCACATGTTGATCAACAAGTGAGGTTCAACACCTTCTTGGTGTTGAAGATGGCCTCCTGAACACGAGCCAAACCTTTTCCAAATCAACAAAACTAATTTTGCATGTAATCAAGCAAAAGCTAAGATGGGTTGTCTTCTTGGATTAAACATGTTTTGTGCCCGGAGGACAGCAGAAAGCTGGCTGAGATACAAATCTGTTATATAAGGATTAAAACCAAACTGATCAGCAGCGGCCTCAGACCTCTGCCAGCTTGGTCTGTTCAAACATGCTTCTTTTTTTAATCCTTGCACAAGTTTTGTACTCAGGAAGATTGGGCTATTTTTGCTAATGTATATGTCAGTGTTCCGACGGATGCCCCAATTACAGTATACACATATACCATATTTGTAATTCTATATACATACACGCATAACATATACATATTATATGCTTTAAAATATTCATTGTGGTTATTTGATATTGTATATCTCTATCTGCACAAGCTTTGTGTTCAGGAAGAATGGGCAATTTTTGCTTACACACACAAAGTATATAGTATATACATGTTATGTGTTTTTAAATTATTCGTTATGGATATTTTTGCAAACACGTAAGAACTCTTTATATAACTGAATGAACAGGTGAGGTCCCCAAGCAAATACGTAGAGCAATTATCTCCCAACCTGAGAAGTAGAAAGCAACTTTGAGAATATAGTATAGGGATTGTGCACAATAGGTGCTAGGTGAGGTCTCCTGCCCATTCACAGCAAAAAATTATTTACAGAACTCCTCTGAGCAACCCTTCTAGCCTCCCTTCCTCTTGCAGGTTCCTTTCAATACAGTATTGCCTTTCCTGGGCAGCTGAGGCAACTCAGAAGAAAGCACAGGTTTGCAACCACCTCCCATTTTCTTCCCTTTATTAAAATTTCTATGGCATATTCAGGGCACTTTGTGTGGCTTTTAAAGATTTTTTTTCCCCCTAGAGGTAACTGTAGGAAAATCTATAGATACAGGTAGTCCAAACATATGACCACAATTGAGCCCAAAAGTGAGACAGTTGTTAAGTGAGTTTTGCCCCTCACTTAACAACTGTCTCACTTTTTAAAAAGATCTTTCTTGCCACAGTTGTTAAGTGAATCACCACAGTTGTTAAGTTAGTAATATGGTTGTTAAGTGAATCTGGCTTCCCCATTGACTTTGCTTGTCAGAAGATTGCGAAAGGTGATACATGATCCTTGGACATTGCAGCCATTATAAGTATGAGCCAGTTGCCAAGTGGCTGAATTTTGATCACGTGACCATGGGGAGGCTCAGTGGTGAAATGTAAAATTTGTTACTACCGGTTCTGTGGGCGTGGCTTGGTGGGAGGGTAATATGACTGAGTGGGCGTGGTCAACTTTTTAAAAAAAACTTTTAAAACCATTTTTTCTACAACTTCTGTGGCTGAAGAAGTTATAAAAAAATGCTTTTAAAGCCTCTGACGATCCCAGCTGACTTGCCTGATCAGCGGAAGCTTTCTTTTTTAAAAAACAGCCTCTGATGATCCCAGCTAAGCTGTGTGATCATCAGAGGCTTTTTTTTTTTTTTTTTTTACTTTTAAAAGCATTTTTTCGGCCAAAGAGGTTGTAGAAAAAATGCTTTTAAAAATAAAAAAGAGACTCTGATGATCGCACCGCTCAGCTGGGCAATGGGGGTGGGCAGGGATTTTTCCTACCGATTCTCTGATCGCTACCGGATCGGGCCTCCATCGCTACCAGATCGGGCAATCCAGTCTGGACTGGGAGCATTTCACCCCTGGGGAGGCTCCAATGGTCATAAGAGTGAAAAAGGGTCATAAGTCACTTTTTTCAGTGCTGTTGTAAATCTAAAGGTCACTAAATGAAAGGCTGTAAAGTCGAGGACTATCTGTACTATGTTCAACCAGAAATGGTTTCAATTTCACAGGTTTCAATTTTACAGGGACATCCAAACAGCATATCTGCTGAATCAGAGCAAAAGTTGGACTGGTAGAGTCAAAGGCAGCCTAGTATCAAAATCTGCCTTATTAAGATAGTTTGGCTAGCATCACTCCTCTAGCCTGCTAATTTTAGGATCTAGTGGAGGAAATAAAGAGGGTGTGGAAAGTCAAAGCCAAAGTGATCCCAGTGGTGGTAGGAACACTTGGGGCTGTGACTCCTAAGATGGGAGAGTGGCTCCGACAGATCCCAGAGCAATATCTGAGCTCTCTGCCCAGAAGAATGCAGTGCCAGGAAAAGATTCTGTGCCAAACCCTGTAACTCTCAGGCCTCTAATAGAGGACCTGAGATTAAGGAAAACAAATACCACTCACAGGGGTGAGAAGGAAATGTATATATCTCTGCTCACACTAGAGTGCAGGAATTGGAAAGCTAAGCTGGAGAGATAGGGGTTTGCTTTACAGCTAATGCGTGTCTCTGGTTCAGGAGAAAAAGAACTGAATAGGACATTGTATAGGACCTAGCCAATGGGTAAGCTATCTTTCTGCTCTAATGAATAATTACAGCCTAGGCAGGAGTCCCACTGAACTGGCTAAATGTGAATTATGCTGTAATGTTCTATCCTAGCATGAAGCAGATTATATATAACCATCTGTTATGTAATTGCTTATGTATGGAAGAAGGTTGGATGATTTGGGAGAGTTACTTTTTCCTCTCTCTCTCAGCAGTACCGTAGACTGGAAAATCAAATAAATATTATCTACCACTCCACACTGGATCACCATAGTAGGTTTTGGTATATAATCTTCATTGAAGAGGTCTCCCTCCCTCCCTCCCTCCCTCCCTCCCTCCTCTCTCAGGGCAAGGCAAGAATGAATGGCTCAGAAGAGAATAAAAATGTCCAATTCTGGATTAGCCAATACTGGTATGAAATTTGGTCAATAATAAACTCTGCTGACATATAACGCTTTTAATGAGTAGTCTTTATAGAACTGAAGTTATCATCTTCCATCTAGCAAAGAGTTATAGCTATGAAAAAAAATTGACAATAGATTAGAGAATGAACAAAGTTGAACTGAGCTGAGAAAGGCAAATCCAGACAAAGTTATACCATTGTTTATAAATGCAAGAGGGATTCTGATAAGTAGCATAAATGAATAGAAGGGATTGCTCTAACTGTGCCCAGACTTTAAGGAATGTCTCAAATTTTCAAGTCAATATTTATTTTAGAGTAATGCCCCATGGGCCTCATTGTGCTACACCCTGAGCAAACACCTCACAAGAAGTAGTTCGTGTGAGATACCCTCATAAACTGGAGTTGCTTGAGATGTAATATGATGCCCACTGCAACTAACTAATGTACTTCCAGTTCCCACTTTTTGAATCTGGGGGATAGTCTTTCTCAGTTCAGGTTAAAATGCACTTAAGTTTGATTTAGATGCCTTTGACTATTTGCAGATCTATGTGAGTATGAGCATAGTCATGTCTATTTTTAAACTGTGTTAGTACCCAAAGTTGGCAAGCCATATAATCCAAACAAACAAGTATCATCACTCAGTTAGTGTGCATTTTCTGATCAATCATTGAATACAGAGATCTGTCAATCATTTAGTATTTTCTTCCTATCATTCAAGATGGCAAATAGCTGAGTAACCTCACCCTGCCTCATCAGATTCTTTTGAGCCCCAACCTGAACTAGCATTCTGTCCCATCTTCATAGAAAGAAAATAAATTGTTAGCATGTTCCAGTTCCTATATTAGATCTCTCTACATAGAATTTAATGAGAGCCATTTTCATATAGTGATTAAGGCATCAGACTGGAAATTGTGAAACTGTAAATTTTAGTCCAACCTTAGATGCAAAGTCAGCTCAGTGATCTTGGGCTAGGACCTCTTTCTCAACTCTAGAAAGAAGGCAATAGCAAATCACTTTGCAAACCCTAGCTAAGAAAAACCACAGGAACTTGACCGAGCAGTTGCAAGAATCAGAAATGACTCAAAATAACCACTACCACCACCAAAGAAGCTTCTCGTATTTAGATTAATGCACTACGCTTGATATGAGATTGCCTCTGGAAATGTCTTGGAAGCTGCAATCACAACTGCAACACCTTGGCGATGATGAGAGAGGAGTAAGTTTAGTAGTGATACCCCTATTTTCTTCTTGTGCCATCTGATGCCAATTAGAAAGCCAAGCAAGTAACATTTGAAAAACGTTATTGTCATGTCATAAACTTACTGGTAATAATTTGGAATTAGGTACCAATTAGCCAGAGAGCACTTGAGACATGGCAAATTGAAAGGGTTGACAATGTGCCTTTTATGTCATGAATTGTAGCAGTTGGCTAGCAGGATAAAGTATGAATCCAAGAGTTGAATTCCACAAAATGGTTCTCTGAATGCAAGGCCTGGAACAAGAGCAACAGGGGCAACCATCTGGAGTTGGAGAGTTGGGGCTGGAGATTAACATGGATTGATTAGGGCTGTAGTTGTTTTCTCTTCTGAAGAAGACATGCTATTTGTCTTTGCTGAGCCCTTGGTAGCCATGACATCTGCTTGGATTAAGCACCCTGCCAGAATTTGGCCCCTCATTATCAGAATGGGGTTTTGTCTCATATCCATTATGCCTTATTGCCTGCTGGCTCTGAGTGTCTGCCTGGTCTGCCTCTTCAGCCTCTGACTGAAGCAATATGGTTGCCATATCTTCTGGGTTCATTCAAGATGTTAGTTTTCACCAATGAAGCTTTATATGCCTTTGCACCTGATATTTATCGTCTCTCCCACTGAGTTCCAGCTTGGCTGATATGTGCACCCCGAGAAATACTGTTGACAATTCCTATCTTCATGGCCTGAGAAAAATGGGATTCCCTATGTTATGGAGTCAAACCCAGTTTATCTCTGTCTAATGCTATCAAACCCAAATTGATTCTCCCTGCCCCCAAAGCTTCCTGAAATCCCATCTAAAGCAAAGACTAGAAGTCTCCTTGCCAGTTCACAGTACAGCTTGGCAGCAGCTTTTACAAGAAATTGCAGCATAGAAACCCCAACGTTTATTTATATTGCAATGATTATTGCAATAAATATGGTTCCTCTCCTCAGTGTTGTGTTCCTTCTTCAGACTAAATTCATAATATTTCTTTAGACTGAACAATTCAGAGGCAACTTCCAGAAAACTGTACATGGGAGATATATTAAGAATACATACAAATTCAGGAAAATGTTCAAAAACGTCCTACACATAATGTAGTAAACGTTGATTACTTTTCATACTCATGTTATTTCTATTGCCAACATATCAGTATATTCTCCATTTCCTAGTACATTACTATGATTGGGATTAAGAGGTAGAAGACGACAATAACACCAGCCATTGGGAGTACAGATAATACAAGCCACTTGATACCTTGCAGTTTCTTGAAGTGATATTTAGTGAACTGAAATGATATTCATTGAGCATTTTATCTAGCAAGGAAAAAATAGCATTGGCACAAGAATAGGCAAACCCCCTCCCATGATATTCTGGATTCAGACGAGTGGGTACTGTATGTGGGGTAAGAAATCACTCCAGCAATGGGAATGCATCATCATATGATGGCTGCAGTGGCACAGTGGTTAGAGTGCAGTACTGCAGGCTACTTCTGCTGATTGCCGTCTGCCTGCAATTTGGCAGTTGAAATCTCACCAGGCTTAAGGTTGACTCAGCCTTCCATCCTTCTGAGGTGGGTAAAATAAGGACACAAATTGTTGGTTGACTCTGTAAACCACTTAGAGAGGGCTGTAAAAGTGGTAAAGCAGTATATAAGTTTAAGCGCTATTACTATATAGAAAATCCTAAATCGGGAGAGGAAAGAATATCTGCCTTATGTGATTCAGGGAAATGAATTAGAACATATTTAGGAAAATCATTGCTTTAATAAAATTTTTCTTATTGTATAGGTTTAGTATATTTTAAAAACATTTTAATGAGTAGTGTGTGTTAGGATTGCAAAAAAGCTCATTGCTTATGAGCAGTCAATAGAGAAAAATTTAAAACAATGTCAAAAATGCAATATAATGTGGAGGAAGTACAATACAAATATTGCTGTAGACTAAGTATAGTTTCAGGTATTAATATCTGCAGATTATTCATATTGCTACCATAACTATTCACTTCCTGATAAGGATTTATACCAGTGAATTGAGATAACTTTCCAAAATTGCTTAATACATTGTAAGCCACCCTGAGTCTCCGGAGAAGGGCAGCATATAAAGTGAACTAATAAATAAAATAAATAAATAAAATACAAATGTAAGCACATGACCTGTTTTAGAACATGACCAAGGGGAACCCACTAAACAGAGCAGGAAGTGCTAGAAAGTCTCTTAATATAAATGCTGCAGGTTCTTTTGCTGCTATGTATGAGTGAAGATACTTTTTAATTTCAATTTGCATCAATTAATGTACAAAGATATGATTTATTATTCTTTTGTTCCTCTTCATCTGTTTGAATTTCCTAAGAAATCAATGCAAATCAGCCTGTCCATCCCCCCTTATAGAATGTGATAATCATGGGTGTTTCTTCCTCATTTCCTTGGTATTTTCTAGTGAATTTTACACCCGGATTTTGCCAGAAAAATCTGGCAAAATTTTCACTAATCATTTTTATTTTTTATTTCTTATTCATTTCACAATAGCAATCTTCCTGGTTTGATATCCACAGCTTATGCAAGGAAAGTATATATTCTCCTATCATTGTTCCCCAAATATAACTGACATTATTATAGCTTTGAAACAACAGAGGGCGGAAACTGTAGTTGTACAATAGATCGGTTACAAATGGAGTTGGGAGAAATTGATTGTTGAGGGGCAGCAATATCAGAAGAACGTATTGCTGTGGCCACTTGAAGAAAAGGCAGAATGTAAATCTAACAAACATGTTTGTAATATGAACAGTGACAGTGTGTTCCAGAAATAAAGCATTTGTTGCTTTATTTGCTTTGTCAAATGCCTGCCCTGTTCCCAGTTAACCTTGAACCTTCCTATAATTGCCACCCTGAACATATTTATTTGAAATTACGGTAGAGCAAACTAGAATACTTTTTCTCCCTTCAGTAATACTTTGAAGTGTTTCCTCTACTGCTTTTGCCCTTGCCACATTGTAGTTCCCAGCTACTGAGGTACAAGTAAGCTCTTGCTTAAGACCTATTTTAAGCGAAGCTAGAGAAAGTGTAAAAGCACTCTTATTAATGAACCTGATTTAAATCCTTTTAGTCAAGGGGTACTTATTTTCATTGTCTTTATAAATAAATGGAGTTGTGGCAGAGAGGGGAATGATGCAAGGTAATAAAACATATTTCATGATGCAAACTTTGGCCTTGTGTTGTAACAACTTACAGTATGCAAGTACCTTAGGAGCCGAGCTTGCATCATGACATTGTGACAAGTTTGTAATTTTGGTAAGTTCATTACTAGCCTCTGCCTCTGTCTATAAAAAACTTGCCTAGTTTGATTTTTCCAGTATTAAGCAGAGTGCTTCAACAATTTTGCTGGGTTTTTTGTCATTGCTGTTTGATTTTGCTCTTGCAAAATTATGAAATATATACAACATAAATGTACTGAAAACATGGATGGAGCACATTAATAGTTTATTAGTGCATGTACGTCCATGAGCAGCAGAATTTGCAAGCTCATCTATTGGCCAGCTGAAAGGAGAACTGATTGGCTATTTGGTTTTAGCATCTGAAGGTTGGCAGGACTGGAAACATCAGAGAGTTGGCTACATACTGGTTGTATGGGATTAGTGTGCACCTTACAATTAATTGCACCTTTCAATTAAAGTATCTGGCTCTCTTTCAGGTGTTACACCTTCTGTTGACAAAGAGTTTCTTTAAAAACCCTGATCCAAAGACTTGCCAAAAAACAAACAAAGCTCAAAACCCAATATGGATGGTCTATATAATTCTTAGGAGTCAAGATCAATTCAAAGGTAATTTTATTTTGTTCTGTCCTAAGTTTTCCAAAAATTTCTACTGATGTTAGATCTGGGGCGGTTTTCACGTTTTACTGCCAAGGATTTAACTGATGAGAACTGACTTCTCTGATAAACCCATATTATACTACCATGTTTCCCTGAAAATAAGACCCTGTCTTATATTTTTTTGAACCCCAAAATAAGTGCTTGGCCTTATTTTCGGGGAGGTCTTATTATTTTGGGGCATGTGGAGCAAGATGGCAGGGGATCTTATACAATCCTGGTAAAATGGTGGTTCCCATCTATTTTTATGGAGGAGCCTGGTGGCGCAGTGGACTAAGTGCTGTTAAAGTAGCACTTAGTTGCCAGCTGCCTGCAATTACTGCAAGTTCAAATCTCACCAGGCTCAAGGTTGACTCAGCCTTCCATCCTTTCCAGGTAGGTAAAATGAGGACCCGGATTGTGGGGGCAATAAGCTGACTTTGTATAAAAAAGAACACTGCTTAGGGGCCCCCGAAAGCCCTACTAAGCAGATAGATACAAAAGTATGAAGGCTATTGCTTAATGCATTGTAAGCCGCCCTGAGTTTTCGGAGAAGGGCGACATATAAATCAAACTAATAAATAAATAATATTTTTGAAATACTGCATTCACAACCCCAGGCGGCAAGCAATTTCAATTATTAATTATTCTCATTGTCAGAATTTTTTTTTACTTCTTGGTTGGATTGCTCTGACAATTTCCCATCCATTACTGTAGATTGGAATTGCTAGAGAGAAGCTATCTGAATCCTCTTCCTGTCACCCAAACTTTCAAAACTCTGCAGTCTTTTTGCCTTCTTGAATGCAACTTCTCTATCCTGGAAATCCAGACTACATTCTACCACAGAATGGTAAATTTCTATTGTTTCTTTCTATGTCTACTTCTATTTCTCACAGGTTCATGCAGCTAATAGGGCTGTGCACATTACCAGAAACATTTGGAGGAGATGCTTCAGCTCAGTTTGAAAACTTTTTTCTTTATTACAGAAGCTCCTCTTTATTTTTGAGGTTTCTGTGTAAGACTGAGAAAAAGTGCATTCATTAAAATTAAGAGCAACTTATACAGCAGCTAAAATTATTTTTCAGACTCAAACAGAAACAGGAAAAAGTAGGAATTAGTTTAACTAATAGCAGGCAGATGAGTGAATTGCCACCAAGTAGTTGTCAGAAGTAGAATGTTCCTATTCTGTAATTTCAATTAGAAGACAAAACTGTGCAGTGGCAACAATACAGTTTCTCAACTATCATTAATAGAGAAGTAGAAACTCAATGTATAGGAGTGTATAAGCTAAAAGTCTACATTCAGCATGCATAAAATATCTGCATAAAGTTAACATACAAAGTAAGTTTTGGTTTTATCCATTGCTTGGTGCATTTAGCACATTTTTTGTGAGGTGAATTTCTCCCCCCCGCCATTTTAGCAGTTTTCGTGATGTCAATTCTTTATGCATCACTGCATATTGTGCACACACTCAACATGCACACACTCACAACCCACGCACACGTACCCAAAACTAAATTGCAAAATAATAAAAAGTATTTCCGATCATAAGCTGCTGAGAGGAATCCACTCCCACTAAATAATCTTTTGATCCTGTAATTCATTGAGATTGACTTCCTTTCTTCTTCTTCCAGCTGATACTCAGCTTGGTAAATATTTTTTTCTTGAAAGAAATGGAATAAAGTAATTTTCCTTGATAAAAATTGATTGGCACACTGGAAGTCCAGCTTACAGTAAGTAAGCAGTTACAATAAGTACCCATGGCGAGGAGATTTTTCAACCTATACTAAGTATTTTCAAGGAGGCAGAGTTTTCCTGCCAAGACAGTGGAGAGATGTAGCAGCCTTTTATTAGAAATGATAACACTCCTTTACTAAAAACTCAATTAAGTGAAGGAAGAAACTACAGATGCTGTCCCTGGCTGTAGATTTAATCATTTTAACAAAAACTGATAACTTTAGATAACAGGTCTATAATTAATGTAGTTCTAATTACTAGAAGAATGGTCAGTAGACAGGCACATTGCTGCTTGAGTCCAGCAATATCTACACCTTGAATTTCTAAACTATTTTTTTTCCCCAAGGCAACAATCCCTTCTCACAAATACAGAATTAAAAATAAATGAATTGCAAGTTTTCTTCTCTGGGTATATCAGTCACTGTTAGGCCTATTCTTTGATTAAAAACCCAGAGTTCAGGAACAAATATTTCTTATACAAAAGTAGGGGAAAAGATTTTTATCCTGCATTTCAGCTGTTAGAATGGCTTGAAGACCATTTCTTTTTAAAAAATGGAAATGAGAAATGGAAATGGCTCATGGAAGTAACTGCCCCTCTTGTGGACAACTATGGTGATGGACCCCAAGTTACATGGTTATACAGGGAAACTAGACAAATTTGTAGAGGATATACTGTTGGCATCTACTAAGTTTGATTGCCATTTATTAAACTGATGTGAAACTGATGTGAATTAATTCAATTTAGAAAATTGTGTTGATTTAATTCAAATGTTGCTTTCAAAGAACCAGATAAGTTCAGTTTACCTGACTGATTTCATTTGAAAAATGAGGGTGGGTTTTTTTTTTGCAATATGCAAATATTGAAAGTTAATTTGAGAAAGTTAATTTGCAAAATTGATTTAATGAAGCAGTTGAGCAACTCAGTTACTAGTACTAGTATAACTTTGGTTATAGGATGGTGTGAGAAATTGGAAAGAATCTCAGGAGGCAATAGTAAATTACTTGGGTACTAGTGCCAAAAAAACTGCATGGATGTGTGCATGAAATCACTAGGAACCAAGCTCAACTTAAACTTTATCTGACTAATAAGAAGCACACAGAAAAACAATTGTAAAGTAGCCACAGGAAAAAAAGAGGTATCATCCTCTTGCCCTTATGTATGAATTTCCTTAAATTATTTGGTTATTCAGAGAAGAACACAGTATGTTGGATTAAATGGGCCTTTATTCTAATTCTGCAAGTTTTTAAAATACGTTTCTAAATTCTACACCTCCAGTAATTTTTAATAGTAGAAGAGACTCAGAATATAGAGTTGAATACATTTATTTCAAAAATGCAAGATTGCCACCTTGTGGTTATTTCAATAACTTACTATCCTGACAAGATCTATTTACTTGGGAGAAACCACAACTAAACACCGTTTATTTCTTAATAAGGCACGCGTCTGAAATATATTTTAAAGTGTTTTTCCAGACAAAAATATTTCAGACGGTTTTCTTCCCTAGCCTCTTTTGAGTCAGTGTTAAGACTAAGGTACTTTCTGCCCCAATACCGAACCTAATCGTGAATGCCTGATAGTTTTATGAGATGTAGTGTTTCATTGTAGCACCTTATAAGCAGACTTCGAGGTTTTCAGTACAGAACCAAAAGGCAACCCCTTTTTCTTTAGACATGCGAATGGATTCTTTAAACATACGGTATTTTAAATGAATTTATTAAATAATAAAACTCTCTCGAAGCGTGACTATAATAGCACCGAAGTTGCTAATCTAATTGCAGTTTCACTTTGAGATACTTATAAACCGTCGTTTGGCCTCAAAACCCCAGTTTTTGTAGGTATGTAGTTTTGTCAACGAACCAATAAACTAGTGTTTTGAACCGCTGTGTTCAACGTTTGTTTTTTTTTTTAAATCTAGCTTTAGGACTTGGGCGGAGAACAGAACACGTTTTCAGTTCATGTTTATGCAGAAAGATGGAAAATTCAAAAGCATTTACAAAACAAACACCACTGTAAACTGGGTTAGTCACACTAGAATTATGGCGAGGGGGAAAAAATCTGAAGAAAGCGGCAAAGTATTCTCTTGAGCAGGGAGTCAACTTTAAGCCTGGCGGACTTCAATTCCCAGAATTCTGGGAGTTGAAGTCCGCCAGGCTTAAAGTGGCCAAGGTTGGAGACCCCCTGCTCCTGAGGACTCAATTGAAAGCAATACAAGAGTTCACTCCTAAACCAGCAAACACCCGACACTCGGAGGAAAGAGTTCCGCTTTCGTCTTCCGTCATCTCACTGCCTTCACGTCACTTCCCCCCTCGCCGTCCCACGATTGGCTGCACGGAGCCGGATGCGAAGGCGGGCAATCCTTTCCCGTTGCCGCAGTGACAGGACCAGAGCGCTCTTGGAGCGGGGAAATGGCGGCGGCATCATCGTCGTCGCGTCGCTCGCAGCAGCATCATCACCATCACCCCGCTCACCCTCCAAGTCATCACTCAGTCCAGACGCCCGTATCTCCGCCTCGCAGCCCCAACCTTTCTCCCACAGGAGCTTCCCCTCAGCAGCGGCCCACTCTGGCCGGGCTCGAGGGCGAGGCCCCCGCCAACAGCGGCCGGGAAGGGACGGCGGGAACCGAGAGGCCTTTTTCTCCAGAGAGCGCCTGCGAAAGCTCCGGGCCTCTGCCGCCTCCGGGCTCCGGAGCCAGCAGCGCCGCTACCACTAGCAGCAGCAGCAGCAGCAGCTCCGTGTCTTCGTCTTCCTCCTCTGCGGCCTCCAGCCCGGCTGCTCCCGACAGCCCCGACCCACCCCCTCCGCCGTTGCAGCCCCTTCCTCCGCCCGTGGGAAGCGGCGCTTTTCGGGAGCTGCTCGAAGCCTGCCGCAATGGGGACGTAACCCGGGTCAGGCGCTTGGTGGATGCTACCAACGTCAACGCCAAAGATATGGCCGGGCGGAAATCCACCCCTTTGCACTTCGCGGCAGGTGAGAGTCCCGTGGGGCGGAGCGGGGCGGGGGGATCTCCAAAGTATAGCGCCGGGCCCGCCTTTTGGTTGAGATGCTTTTGCCACCGGCTGAGCTGAAGAAACAGCCGCTCACCGTGCAAGGCCTCTAAGGCCAATGGCTCCAACTCCCTCTTGACCAAAAAGAGGTGGTAGTAAGCCACAATTGGCTTCAGGCTATCCATCGCCTGCATGGAGCAAGGAGAAAAGCCTTGCACTGGAGGCAGCAAAAACGACTAGTTTCCTCTCTGCTCTTGTCTGAGCTGCTGAGGGTAAAGGAGGGTTTGCTCTGCTCAGACTGGCTCTTGTACTGTCCAGTAAAGAATATAGGAGGTTGTGCCTGCCTTCTTCGGCTTTTCTTTCTTTCTGGGGGCTCAGGAAAGAGACAAACAGAAAAGGTGAAAGAATATATCTTGAGGCTGTTGCACAGTGGGAAAGAGAATAGAATAGAATAGAATGGGCATTCTCCAGGCAGCCCTTCTGAGCCAAACCCTCACATTTTTCTTGGTTCCTTCGCCATATTAACACAATGGCTGGATTCACATCGTAGACTAAGCTGAAATCTGACCAATTAACTATTTTATGATTTTAATACAATGTGCAAGCCGACTTTGCTCTGACAGTATAACACTGAGAGCGTATGCACCAAGACAAATTCCTTGTGTGTCCAATCACACTTGGCCAATAAAGAATTCTATTCTGTATGGATCCCTTGATGAGGAAATGTATAGTTCCTAAGGATGAGAATAAGGAGTTCTTGGAAAAGGATTCTCTATATAACTTGGAATCATTCCTGGAAAGGTGAACAGTCCTGTATCCCTGACTACAGCATTCATTTAAAGAACAAGGAATGTGGAGCGTTTTAGGATTTTAATCCCAGTTTAGCAATAGTTGTTTCTAAGGCTTACTCCTCACATTGTGTTTTTCAGCCTATGGCTTTCATTAAATGTAATGTGAACTTATAATTATGCAGAAGATGTCAGAATTTTGTATATGGTGTCTCAAAGATCATATGGTATAGAGTTTCATGAATTAGACTTGCTAAAATCAGTTGCATATGAAATTATTCGATTGAGTGGTCTATGTAGTATGAAGTTACTTCATACTACATAGTATGGAGAGAAATAAATTGGTTTGCAATTTCACATTCCATTGCAAAAATAGTGGAAAAGCATAAAAAACTTGAAAGTGTGATTCTTGCAATAATTTTACTTAAACAATTATTTATGGAATTGAATGGTTGATTTTGAAGAGCTAACTCAAAGACTGGTTGATTACATAACTGGCGTTTTTAGTTTTGTTATATAAAATGTGAGAAACAATATGCCCAGAAATAATCGTTTTCTCTTTTTGGAAGCACTGTTTATAATTACAGCAAATGTTTTAAAGTTTCCAAAAGCGGGACTTAAAGGATAGATCACATGCTTAAATCAGTTTAATAGACTTTGTCCCCCCAAACTGCTATTTCCAGTATTCTCTTGGGAAGGCATGTCGGTCAGTATGAAACAAATACAATATTATTTCCACAACCACATTTGGTACATAACTGAAAAAAAATCCTCCCATTTATTACCCTGTTTGGACCAACAATATGGAAAACACATGTTAATGTTTGAATGTAGAGTATCCAAAACCAACTGTTCTCCCTTTATTGGTAAAATTCCACAACTTTTTTAAAAAAAGTTTTTGGTGCTTTTCTGAGATGCATAAGATAAAATGAGGTAAAGCTATTTCAAGTTGCTCCCATCATCTTTCTTCCTGTTATCCAAATATTTCTGATAGTCAGCATTTTAAAGAAAAACTTTACGGAGGTTCTAATATTTGTTCCAGTAATGTAATGTAGTTTGCCCTGATAGCATATCCTGAATATATAGGGGTGCATAGATACATTAAGGGGGACGGTTTGATATAGTGATTGTCAGGATAAAAACTGGGCGACTGAATTCTAGTGCTGCCTTAGACACAAAGCTAGCTGGGTAATCTTGGAAAAATCACTTTCCTCCAAGAAGGGAGGCAATGACAGACACTTCCAAAACACCTTTCTGAGAAAATTGCAGGGACTTACTTATTCAGGCAATCATTAGGAGTCAAAAACTAACTTGAAGGAATAAACACATAATAAATGCATTGGGGATGACGCTCTGAGTTTGTATGTAATATTGATTATGTCTCACCTGCAATAATTTGTGTGAAATGCCACCCAATCTGCATAAATAGTTATAGGTTCAGTAATAGGGCAATGATGTGCAAATAGTTTTCTGACACTAGTCAGCAGTGCCATTGTATTAAAAATTACTTTAGAGGAATAAATAATATTAGATTCAGGTATGATATGACTTGCGATAGGTTAGAGTCATACCAGTAATACCAAGCAGTAAAATGGTGTTTTTGATGTGTGAAATGGTGTGGAACACAGTTTGTTTTAGGATTACACTGTAATTCTAAACCATGATATCAGAACCTTTAATCTACAGAGATGTAGGAATAGGTAGCTGAGGGAATAAAATAAACCAGAAATTGGTCAAGGAAACAATCATTATTTTATATTATATTATTTTAATTTACATAAATAAAATAAACTTTATTGTCATTGTATGTGTATACACAGTATACACATACAACGAAATTTACTTGACACTCAAAGACCAGGTCCCACACACATAATCCCTAAACATACTCCCACCCACTACAATTCCCAACCCCTAAAACCACCCAAACATCCACACAACAGACCAAGTAATATTGTCCAACAGTTCACTGATGGTGGCTCTTTAGTTCATTGTTGAGTGCAATTATAGCTCTGGGATAATCTATTCAGAAAACGTGTGGTCCGAGTTTTAATTTTTCTGTATCTTCTGCCAGAAGGCAACAGTCCAAAAAGATTGTAAGCAGGATGGGAAGAATCTCTGAGAATGTTATGCAACTTCCTCAAACAGCGAGGTTCAAAGATGTTGTTCAGGGCTGGTAGCTGGAATCCAATAATATTCTGGGCAGTTTTAATGATTTTCTGTAGAGCTTTTTTGTCCGTTACAGAGCTGCTCCCATACCATGCAAGAATGCCATATGTCAGGACACTCTCAATGGTGTAGATTTATCTTCCTGAGCATTCTCAGGAAGTACAGCCTCTTCTGTGCCTTCTTCACAAGCATGTTAGCATTCATAGTCCATGATAAGTGATTAGAAAACCCAAACATTCATGAAGCACAGAAAAAGTAACTTTCAAAGTGAATCAATTTTTTTTTAAGTCCAATTCCAAATTGGAGTAAAAGTAGAATTTGGAAAATTATTGGTTATGTCAATAAAAGCTTTTGTGTCAACTTGTGGTTATAACATTTCTGTTCATGTTTGTATATACTTTATACCATGGTAAACATTTATTTGTTTCTAAATCAGAATAAGGTACACGTGCACATTTTCCCAGTTTTTCCAAACAATCCGTTTTGCTACTTGCCACAATCTTAAATTGCATAAGATCCAACCACTTCTAATTGATCAAATGTCAAGAATGCTGTGACAACTTTTTTTAAAGTTGCTTTAATATTTCAGTAAAACAATCTCTGATGGGACACTTAAATATACACAAACATTTATTTTATTTCAGTTTATACTTGTCTTCTTGCTAATAAGGTATTCATAGCAATTAACAGTCGGAGTCAAACAGCTGAAACTTAACTACATTAAAAAAAAAATTCTCAGAAAATTTGACAGTAAAAGTTTTGCACTCCTTCCCTGAATGAAGTGTATTATTCCCTTCCTACTGCCCCATGGAAGATTTTTTTCTGGTCAGTCAGGGAGCTTTAAGGAAACTGTCCAAAATCCAAGGGAGTGAATTGATAGGTATAATAAGGTATTAAGAATACTATGTTTTAATTATAAATATTTTATTTAGCTGATGAAAGTATTTAAAATTCCACGTCAATTCACATAGATTTCATAAATCTTTGCTCATCTGCAAAGCTGATAATCAGTTCCATTCCGTTCCATACCATTATCTTAAACATTAAAGTCATAATGAAATGAAACAAATTCATGGTGAGTGTGAGGGACAAACAATGAAAGAGGAGAGATAAAGGCTGATGTCCATAGAAGAGTCATCCCCCATCCC
This sequence comes from Masticophis lateralis, assembly GCA_030761175.1. Lineage (NCBI taxonomy): Eukaryota > Metazoa > Chordata > Lepidosauria > Squamata > Colubridae > Masticophis > Masticophis lateralis. The sequence continues at coordinate 184,182,936 of JAUDYJ010000002.1, read as the reverse complement.
ATATTTAGTTATCATACCAGTAGTGATTTTTGAATGTTATAGCATATAGGTGTTTGAGAATTGATTTTTGCTTAATGTTCTTAATTTTTATTGTCTTCTAAACTTAATTGGTCTGTGTGTGAGAGACAGAGGTGATTTTAAGGATACATTACTGGAGCTAATATTTCTAAACCTAATTGCCACTGAAGACATTTTTTTATTATTGTATCACATGGGAAAAGAATAATTTTTCTCTCTAGCTACAATTCCTCCTAGGAATCACCCTTGAGGGGACACTTAAACCTTGAGGGGACATGGAGGTGGGGGAAAATTGATTCTAATGGACACTCAGGGCTGTGGCAAATATATTCATGTCCTAAGTTCTAATAATGTGCTTCATAGGAGATGTTAAAAATATAAAGTAAGGATGGCAGAGTTAATTGAACTGAATGTGCAACTCTTTCTAAGCCTATAGATAGAATAAGGGATACACTTCAGAAACTACTGTGAGGAGTCAGGACAAAAACTAAAGTAATTAGATTTAATTAAGATAACTGTAGATAATATGATTGTTCTAATAAAGTATTTAGTGATTTTTCCCTTCTATCATATAAAAACTAGTTTGGTAACAATTTTTAAGGTCTCTGGAGTTGGATATGCAAGACTTTAAGGAGCTCTTTGGGGTTGTGCATCTCTGCCCTATAATCTCTCTTGAGTGTTACAGAAATATTAATGTTGCTATTGAAATTTTGATTGAAGGAATTGAATTCTGATGTACAAGATAATGATACATAGCAAGTAGATTTAAATCTGTTTATTACTTGGTTTGGATCAGAGTGGATTTGATTTAAATCAACTCGATTTAAATCATTATTTGTAAAGAGCAACTGTCATCCCTGTCCTGCAGCAGCTCCTCCTCTGACCGACAATCCCAATATTGCAGAATATACAGCCTCATACTATATAACTAAGATCCATTTCATGCTGAATAAACTAAATTATTAATGTATCTTAAATAGAAAACTATCTTTAGATAGATTTTTACTCCAAAAGCATTTTATTAAAATAAATTTGATTTAAAAAATTGATTTAAATTTTAAAAATCTGATTTTTTAAAAAAAATCATTGGTTTTTGTCCACCCTGGTTTAAATGTTATTACTGTAGATATGCACTTTGATATATAGCTATTTTTAAATAACAACTCTAGAAAGTTTCTGATCTGAGTTAAAGTAACAGGCCAGTGAAGTAAGTTAGATTATCTTATATATTTTAACACTGTTTGCTGTGGGAAAGGATTTTAGCAAGAAAGAGGTTAGAAATATTTTTTGATTGGCATTTGTAAACATTTTTAAAACCAACAAAGTAAAATTAGAGCTATACTATTTGCAGTGTATTAACAACAGAATAAATTATAAGTGCAGTAAAATTTATTTTAGAGAGTTATACTCCTGCGTGCCATATACAGTGGTAATATTTATGCATTCTATATTGCATTAATTCAACTTCTTTTTTAGGTTTTGGAAGAAAGGATGTTGTGGAACACTTGTTACAAACAGGAGCTAATGTCCATGCTCGTGATGATGGTGGACTGATACCTCTTCACAATGCCTGTTCCTTTGGTCATGCTGAGGTAGTTAGCCTCTTGCTGTGTCAAGGAGCAGAACCAAATGCCAGAGACAACTGGAACTATACCCCTCTGCATGAAGCTGCAATCAAAGGCAAGATAGATGTCTGTATTGGTAAGTACACCTTTCTTCAAAACACCTTAACTGTTTTTTATGTTAAAAAATTGGTAAGTATCAAAGCCAAAGATCATTTAGAAAATCCATTGGGTAGTTTGTACAAATAATCTAACTGCATTTTATAGCTCATAATCCATGGTTCTTACTGTGTAATACAAAAATAGAAATAGAACGAAACTAAATCAGCCAAAACAATGAATACATTCAGCACTGCCAAATTCAGTTTAAATACAAAATGCTACCATCTGTGGACTGAAAAATCTTGATATTTGATTCATAGAATGTTTGGGAATAACTTACAACTTTTCTAAATGTAAGATAAGAGATAGCTCTCTATCCTTACCATATGTAAAATTTAAGAATACTTTCTATGATGTTTTCAGCAGATTTTGTAGTTGTAATGATGAATTCCCATCATCATAAGCCACTAATGTGCATAGATAACGGTGTAAGAATATATTTGATTGTAGTTTAACCTCTATATCAGTTAGGTTTTGATATATAACTTAATTTTCTTTTCCTTTATTGATTATTAAATTCTTGATTTGACAGTTTTTTTCCAGTACAGTAAGTAAGTTTAATTGTAATCACAGGTCATAAAATATAAAACATACCATAAAATACAATATAATAAAATAACAGTGGAATACTGTTTGTATTATAACACGAAGTTATAAAACAGTATTGGATGTAAAAAAGTTAAAGCAAGATAAATTGGAGCTACAAATAAAAAATATTTCTAAGTTTAAATTACAGTGCAGCAAAAGTATCATTTTGGAAACAATTGCATGAAGATAGCTGGGTTGTTTGAGGCCTGAGCTCTTGAGATCCTCTATTATCAATTAAATTAGATAGAAAAATATGACATCTCTGTAGTTTATAATGTTTTTTATTAATTATTGGATTCCTTCCTTCCTTACTGTGATTCCGTTGAGGAAAGGTTGGTTGTGGGGGGCTTGACCCAAGTGGCAGTTCAACAGCTAGTACACCCACTGCCTTTCATTTTTATTTGTTATATTTTGAACAATGAATGACGAAAGAAAAGGTGCAACATAGATGCTGGCTAGTCCCACTCTTTTTTCATTTTTCAACCTACTTAGTATATTTAATGAGAGAACCTAAATCAGATATTCTCACTTTCCTCAAAAAAACAAGAGAGATCCCAATGATCTGCTAATATGTAAACTTTATGACAAGTTGTGGGGCGAAAGGGCCTGGACGGTGTATAATAGTACAGGCAGTCTCCTGTTAATGACAGTAATTGGAATTCGAAGCTTCATCACTAAATAACACAATTGTAAAAAACACAACATGATGATGGCTGTATTAAGCAAAATCCCACATGGATATTAGGCACAAATGTTACATAATCACCATTTGTAATTTCTTGCCAGCTTACCCATTAACTTTGTTTATTGGAAGCTGGCAGGAAAGGTTGAAAATGATGATTATAGGACACTGTAACAGTTCTAATTAAAAGCTGGTTGCCAAGCGTCTGAATTGCAATCACATCTCTGTGGGACTGTTGCACTGGATGCAACTTTGAGGACTAACTATAGGTCTTCTTGTTCAGCCCTGTGATAACTTTAAATGGTCACTGAAAAGTTGCTGAACAAATGGTCATTAACTACCTATAGAAGCAGTTTCAGTGTTCTTAGGATCTTTGTGAAGAAATTTCTCTATCTTCAAATCTGCTTTATATGTCTGCAATTGATCTAAACATATTAAAAAGACTAATATTTTTGACATTAAATGCATAGTATTTCTGAAAAGTTCTCTGAGGCAAAAAGTATTTTTTAAAAATAAAAATAAAAACTTAATTATATTGCATATTGATTAAAACTGACAGCGAATGTACCAAATGTACCAAGAGTATATCAAATTAATTTTGCATTGCTTTGCATCATTCAAATAATTATACAACATTGTTTCTAGGTTATTTAAGTTTAAAATATGTATTTAATTTCTATCAATCAATCAATACTGCATGTATAACAGATATTATTAGAGAGCCAGTTTGTTACAGTGGTTAAGGCACCAGGTTAGAAACCTGGAAAATGGGAATTCTAATCCCACTTTACCTTCAAAACGAATTAGGTGATCTTGGTCCATCTCTCTGAGCCCAGGAAGCAGACAGTGGCAAATTGTTTCTAAAGTCTTGCCAAGAAAACTACAGCAACTTGTCCAGGCAGTCACCAAGAGAGAAGGCATTAAATAAATAAATGAAATTATAGCACTACTCCCTAAAAATGGAATATATGTGCAGTGTTTTTACTAAAAAATAAACAAGAAATTTATGGCTCTCACCCCCCTTATTTTCTAGGTTTTCATGAATCGGAGCTCCTCTGATAATGACCAGGATTGTCATCTCTAAGCAATGCAGTCATGTGACATCACATTTTATGACTTCATTGCTAATTAATGATAATTTCCATCCCAATTACCATTGTAATCTGAGAACTACCTATAACAGTGGTTTCCAACCTTTCCGGCTTTGCAGACCAGCAGGGAGGGAGAGGAAATAGTTCTGTGTGAATGACAGGCTAGCATGCTTGCATGCACAGCTCCATTTGTGTGAGGAGCAGGCGCTTGCATGCACACACGCATGAAGCTCCATTTATGTGAGTGGAGCATCATGCCCGTGCGCGAGTGCCAGCCAGCCATGACCTGGTTCCAAACAGGCCTCAGCCTAGTACCAGGCCATGGTTCAAGGGTTGGCAGACCCTGACCTATATAAAGTATTTAGATTGCTTTCCATCAAAAATTAGTGTCAGCTCCTTCCTGAAATGTTATTACTACAAAGGTCTGTGAACGAAATATTTTATTCTTGGAATGTTTAAAAATTAGATTCATTATTATCCAAATTCACCCATCTTACTCTTAGTGGGATCATTATAAAATTCATATTTGATAAACATAATCAGTTTAAAATATATATTAATATTAATTTAACTGATACTTGGAATCTACAGTTATATCCTGAAGGATGTAATGGTTTTACATAAATATTAGTGTCAACTTACAACATTGAAGAAAATTTGCTTCAGTGCAATAATTTTTTTAATTTACAATGTGGCTTTCTGTTAAGTGGAAGATTGGGTTGAGTAATTAGTAAATTTGGTAAAGAATAAAGCAAGATTTAAAGATGCTCAGAATAATGTTCCATAAGGAATGAAGATTATTAAAGTGGACATATTGAAATATGTCAGCAATATATGTTCAATTTTTTAAATTAATGTTGCTATAAACAACTACTTGTCTCCAAGTAGGAAAGATTCCAATTACTTAATTTTATTATATTTATTCAGATAATAGATTAGTTATTTTGAATTAGTGTTATCTCACTTTACTTTGTATTTTAGAACAAATATTTGTATTAGCCAAATTGTTAATTTTACTATGAAGATCACGAATAGATAAAAATAATACTTCTTAGTTATGTGTATTATTAAAAGAAAATAGTTTGGGCTTCTTGTTTTTGAAAGTCTGAGTATTTGGTAAAGTAAAATAGATAACTGCAATTTATTTGCAGAAAGTAAAGCTAATAATTGAAATTAAGCTCCAAAAAATCAGCATTATTAGTGCTTTAACACTAGAAAATACAATTATCACATATTTTTTTGCAATAAAATATAGCAATTTTCAATATTGTTTAAGGATAATTATTGCTAATTTTGTGTTAGCAAAGTGACAGATGACTGCATGCTCATGATACTTGGTATATTTTAGAAGAATCAGTGTAACAGACAATCTGCTTACTCAGAAAACTTTGCAGCAAATTATATGTGCATGTAGACAGTAGATGTGTTCATGGCAAAATACTTTTTGAAACTTTTACACCAAATGTCAGTTAAAGGAGATAGAGAATGTGCTCTGTACATTCATGTCAATTCTGTATTGTCAATAATTAGTTTAGAGAAAATTTGCAGCCTAATAGTATATTTATGGGTCTAAATTGTTATGTGATATAAGAGGGATGTTCACCCTTGAGGAAAAATCAGTCAGTAGTTGAATAGTCTATTAAACAAAAGCAGCTTTCTGGATTATGATCTTTGTTGGAAAAAATTGGCAGCGTGATCAGTGTATATGTTTATTGGCAGTTGCATTTATTCTATATGCCAGATGTTTGAGAATTATTATTATTTCTTTATTCAGTACTGCTGCAACATGGAGCTGATCCAAATATTCGGAATACAGATGGAAAATCAGCTTTAGATCTTGCAGATCCTTCTGCAAAAGCTGTACTTAGTGGTGAGTACTTATGATTGTTAAGACACATATAATTAGCTTCTAAAATTCTATCTAGATTTTCTGGGATAAAAACAGAACACTGTACGTGTTGATTTACTGCTATTAAGGGATCAAAATCTACTTTGCTTATTGTGCTTACTTTTAGGCATATGATAGGACTTGGAACTTGTAATTTATTTATTTAATTATATTTTTATACCACCCTTCTCCCGCAGGACTCAGGGCGGTGTACAGCCAAAGTAAAAACACAAAACACCATAAATTTAAAAAAGTTTAAAAGTATTAAATAGTTTGGCCCAGTTTTGTTAACTCCAGAATTAAAATACCTAATTAAAATTCACTTAAAACGGTCAGTCCCGCCTGTTGGAATAGTAGGGTCTTGAGGGCATGACGAAAGGTACGGAGGTCGGGGTCTGGAACTATCTCCGGGGGCAATTCATTCCACAGGGCGGGAGCCCTCACAGAGAAGGCTCTCCCCCTGGGGGTCGCCAGTTGACATAATTTGACCGATGGTACCCTGAGGAGTCCCCTTCTGTACTGGCCGGTGGGAGGCTATCGGTGGCAGAAGGCAATCTCGTAGATACCCAGCCATGGAGCGCTTTAAAGGTGGTAACCAACACCTTGAATCGCACCCAGAAGACCACTGGAAGCCAGTGCAGCTCGCGCAGGAGAGGTATAATCACCTGCACGGCCACATTCTGGACCAGTTGGAGCCTCCGAGTACTCTTCGAGGGGAGCCCCATGTAGAGAGCATTACAGTAGTCCAGACGGGAGGTGATGAGGGCATGAGTGACCATGCACAGGGCGTCCCGGTCCAGAAAGGGACCCAACTGGTAGATCAGGGAACCTGATAAAAAGTCCCCCTGGCCACAGCCCTCATATGGTCTTCGAAGGACAACCGTGTATCCAGGAGGACACCCAGATTGCAAGCCCTCTCTGTGGGGACCAAGGTCTCATCCCCAATAGTCAGCGATGGAATCAGCTGACTATACCGGGACGCTGGGAGCCACAGCCACTTGGTCTTGAAGGGGTTGAGTCTGAGCTTCTTTCTCCCCATCCAGATCCACACGGCCTCCAGGCATCGGGACATCACATCAAGGGCATCATTGGGTGTGGTCCGGGGTAGAGATGTACAGCTGCATATCATTAGCGTACTGATGGACCCTCACCCCGAAACCACGGATGATCTCGCCCAGCGGCTTCACATAAATGTTGAACAAAAGGGGCGAGAAGACTGACCCTTGTGGCACCCCACAAACAAGGCCTTGAGGTTGACCTCTGTCCCCGTGCCAACACGCGTATGGCTGGAGAGGAAGGAGGAGAACCATTGCAGCACGGTGCCCCCTATTCCTAACCCCTCCAACTGGCGTAGCATAATAACATGGTCGATGATTTTTGTTAAAGTTTACGTAACTATAAGTATTCTTTAAGAAATTTGCAAAGGTTTAGGATAGAAATGGCACAGAATTGTACAGAAGTGACATTAATTGCACGCGTGGATACTCCTACAGTGTGAGTACAATCCTCAACGTGTTGCGTTAGTGCCTTTCCATATTACTATATCTTTGGTTTTCACCAATGGTTGGGAGTAGGAGGCTGTGAGTTGCAGAACTTTTGCTTCTTAGACTGTTGGTTCCAATTGGTGATGATAAGGGAAAAGTCCATTTCATTACTCCTTAATTGTGGCATACCATAGTGGTCAGTGCTCTTTCCTTTCTTCAATAAGCTCTCAAAAAATTTCATGAAGCCCTGGGTGAGGCCATCTTTCAACACAGGTTCTGATGTCATCAATATATTGATGATACTTAATTTCCCATCTTGACTTTGGGTCAAGCATGTAATACCATTGATATGTTGCATTGGTATCTAGTGGCTGACAGAGTCTGAATAGAGAGAAACGGTTATGCTTGGATTTGGAAGCTATCCAATTCCAGAGAATTATCAGCTTTACTACTGGATGAAATCACACTCCTTCTTATGGAACTGACTTGTAAAAGGGATTCTTCTGGTCTTTTAGCTTCTGCTGGTTGAGTAGGTTGCAGTTATGTCCAAGAAAACTTTGTACAATTAAATTTATTGCAACTCCACTGATTGGCTCTAATCATAGTCACGTCTCATTTACTGTTTCACTGACTATATTATCACTTTGCACTCTACATTGGGCTGGCTTGTAAAGTAATGAGAAGCTGTGTAGTTGGTCTCTAATACAGTGCTATCAGAGCTTCTACAGGAAGAAGCGCAAATTGAAGATGGTTCTGCAAAAAGTGGGGCTAACAACCATGGTGAAGAACAGAGAGCTAGCGAATAGACTGATTCTCCTCTGACAAGAAGAGGATAGATTACCCACATGCAAGACAGTAGTCCCTGGCCGATTTTGAGCACTGGGAGATGATGGGAATAGCCATCTTGCTTGCAACCACGGTCAGTGCCTTTGAAAGAATACTAAGTTTGAAGGCTCTCTTACAATTTAGAAATTATGTTTGGAAATTGTTTGTTAACTATTACTAAGCTATTGAAGACCTTCAGATCAACAAATGTGAAAAATTCAGATGAGCTTTCCTTCAATTCTTAATGAAAGAAAATTTTAATCCTAAACTTAAGTATTTTTTAAAAATTGATATTAACAGCAAAAGCTAAATAAAACATTGATCCTTGAAAGTTATAAACTGATTAATTTTAAGTAACTTTAAAAATTGGACACGAGAGAATTAAATATTTTAATTAAGGGAGACGAATATACAGGGCTGATTGACAGGAAATTAACTAGGACTTATTAATGATGCAAAACATAAAGTGAAAGTACTGAAGGACACTTTTGAAAAACAGAATCAGAAGTTGGTATCAACAGTGTCAATAGCAAGTGTTTGCTTCTATAGATAGACTATGTCCAAAATATGTTATGGAAGAAATAGCGGATGAGAAACAAGTTTTATTTGACATGATAGAGATGGCATTGAAAATGGATCTATAAATTACAGGCTATGAACATGACATGGAAAAGAATGTGCCACTGGACATAACAAAAGAAACTGGTTGATGTTTCAAAAATCAAAAGGAAAATACAAATAATGAACGAAGAGAGTGACCTGAATAATTTTTATATTGGATTTACAAAAAAGGATTGTTAAAGCTTTGAGAAGAAGAGGCAAAGAATAAATGAAAAGAAACCATATTCTATTTGATTGATTAAAGATTAAGACTGTTTAAAGTAAAAAGAAAATGAAGTTGGTTTATTTAATCAAGGTTAAAATAAAATACGTTGCTATTTTGATAAACCTTAATTCATTAACTTTCTGGTGTTACCAAGACTGAAAAGATCATGCTTTGTGGATTTGTCTATAGATAATGATGGAATATGAATGAAGAGGTCATGCATTGTAAATGAAGAGGGAATAAGAAGTTACTAAAATTATTTATAATTGAACTGAAGGTTGAAGGTCACCCTTTTCTTCTTGTTATTATATTCTTTTTTTTCTTTCCATTTTCTGATTTTTCCTTTTGTATCATTCAAGTTTTAGTTTTACACACACATGCATACATACATACTGTCTTTCGTAGTTAAGGTCACTTTCATATGAAGAATAGTTGCAGGAATTGGGTATGTCTAGTTCAGTGAAAAGAAGGATTAAGGGTGACATCAATGTTCCAATATTCTAAGGGGCTGCCACAAAGCACCAAGAGGTAGGACAAGAAGCAATGGATGGAAACTAACCAAAGAGGGAACCAATCTAGAACTAAGGAGAAATTTCCTGACAGAACAATTAATCAGTGGAACAACTTATTTCCAGAAATTGTGGGTGCTCCAACACTGGAAGTTTTTAAGAAGAAACTGGGCAACCATTTGTCTGAAATAGTATAGGGCAGGAGTGTCAAACTCGTGGCCCACTGGCTGGATGCATCACACGCTGGCCATGCCCACCCCCAGTTTAGCAAAGGGAAAAAAGTCATGATATGTTATGTGACGACAATGCGATGCCATGAGTTTGACACCCCTGTTATAGGGTCTTCTGCTGTTGGACTAGAAGACCTCCAAGATCCCTCTCAACTTTGTTATTCTGTTATTCATCCTTTGTTTACATAACACCACAATTTTAAGAGTTACACTGATAGTCATCTGCTTTTGAGTGCCATTCAAGGTGGTAGTTAGAATCCTTGGTTTTCTCTAGGCTTGGTTATTTTCTTGCAAAAATTTTATTACCTAATTAAGTAACATCTTCAGTGTTAGAAGAGGTTTGCTTGGTATTTATATACAGTATTTTTATTTATTTATTTGTCTATTATTTTTACAAATAACTAAAGGTAGTGAACATATCCAACACACCTTCTTCCTCCTATTTTTATACAGTAGCTTTCCTTTTCAGTGTTAGTTGGCAACTTTTTATGGTTCAGGATTTGGATTTTGGCAATAGTCCTGTCCTCATACCGTAATATAATCAAGTTGGGGTGGGCTTGCTCACAGTCTTAGTTTCTTTGCTCATCAATTACCTATTTACTCATAAACTGCCATTTTCAAGGATCACAGAGACAAGCCTTCTCAATTGTCGCCTCCTTTGAAGTCAGCCCTTCAGCATAGACCAGACTAGGAAACTAAAATTATGAATGCCAGTACTACTTTTATTTTATTTTATTATTTTATTTTATTTTATTTTATTTTATTATTTTATTTTATTTTATTTTATTTTATTTTATTTTATTTTATTTTATTTTATTTTATTTTATTATTTTATATTTTATATTTTATATTTTTATATTTTTATTTTATTTTATTTTATTTTATTTTATTTTATTTTATTTTATTTTATTATTTTATTTTATTTTATGTTTTAATTTCATTTGCCACCCTTTTTGTTTTGAAGCGACTCTTATTATAGGTTTATAGTAACAGAATCTGGTAAGACTAATGCATTTACCCTCTCCTGCCTTTATCTTTAGGGAAACTAGGGATGGTCAGTTTTGAGACATTTTCTCTAAATTACTTTTCTGCTTTTGTTTTTATTTGATTGTTGCCTTGGTTGCAACTCTTCCTCCTATTTTTTTCAGGGTTATTCTTACACCCCATTACATCTAGACAAAAATATTCCCCTGGGTATCTGAATGGCTTGCTTAGCTAAATTCCATCCAGTCACATCCAAACAAATTTTGTACAACTATTTAACCAAAAAGTAAAAACATTTTATTAAATACATGATTATTTTTCTCCTATAGATTGTCATTTCAAATTAGGACAAATGGGATTTGTTTGAGAATTGCTTATACAGGTCCTAAACTCTTTGATTAAAGAAGTCAGTCTTAATCCTAGACAAGGCTCTGATGACACATCTTTCATTTTAATAATGCAAGCCCTAAATCCAACAGATTATCCTAAATTAGACCTAAATTAGACAAAGGAAACAGTGGAGAGGTATGAAGGTTGGTACAATTAGCCATGAAATTTGATTGACTGATTGATTCAAATTGGAGGTAGTTAGTGGAAGATAGGGGTGCTAGTATGATAATACCCTCATCTATCTCTGCCAGTTTTTAAAATAGTGTTTAGTCCTGATAATAATCATTCTCCTTATTGTGAGTTTAGCTCCCGGTACATTATTAGTCAGATACTTTACACGCGTTAAGTGTGGGATCAGAGTTGCTCTAGTTGAGAATTCTAAATTAAGTGAACTACTGAGCTTGCAAGTGCTACTTTCCCATTCTTTAGTATGACATTAATCTCCCATTTTGTCCAATTTTGGGTCAGTATTGAGTATTAGTAAATTATACTAATAGAAGCCTTAATGGAAATTTGCTGATTGTTTCTGGTCTCTCATGTAAACCTTGCTATATCACCTTCAGTTATTTGAAAGCAGCTTTTGAATAATTATTTTAGAGATAATTTATAGAGAAAGTTGATGTATACATCTACACATTATTACTAACTAGTGCTTAATAAAAGTACAGAAATGCAGATCAGATATGCCATTATTTGTGACCTGGAGAAACAATCTGAAATTGTTTGCTTCAATACCTATTCTAAAGCATGCATTCTTGCCGCTCATTTTTCAGGGTTTTGTGTCTCATAGCTACCAAAAGAGGCCTTTGAAGAATAGGAATGTTGCCTCTAAATTCAATTCTGCCCTCCTGGCCAGACTGCTTAAAGAGAAAACTATTCAGAGAAGCTCTTGATGATATCCTAATTGAAAATATGAAGAAAGCCATGTCCTTAATCACCATCATCACCACCACCAAAAACAGCAGGGATAGCAAAATGGCCAGTTACACTTCCCATTCTTTTGTCTTTACAGCATTCAAACAGATCTGCAGAAGAGCCATAAAACATTGGGGGTGGGTGATGGTAGAAATCCCAAAATAGATTATGCCAGAATGTCAGGCAGAATCCCTTCTTCACTCACAGAAGGGTGGGGGTGGGGGGAGTATCAATTTAGTGAGTGTCTTAGCTTCTCCGTGTATAGAAAATTAATGGAATATGCAGACAACTAGATTCACATGAAATATCAAATGCATGGGGCATAAAGATACATTTCAAATTTGCCATGCCCCCTTGACATCCAAATCCTCAAGTTTTCATAAAATGACCAAACAGCTGATCCTAAAGATCGTAAGATGTACAAGCTATCAGATAGGTTTAATGAAGCAAGAGCTTCTCTGATTTATACTCCATAGTCCCAATAATAGGATTAGTGGATTATCTTGGATCTCATGCAAATAAATCACCATATCAAATACAACAAAATAGAGCCCCTTAAGGGGAAAAATATACATTGTGCTCTCAGTAGGTTTACTGGAGATGGTTTATATTTTTCTGTCCACCCATCCCACCTATATTCCTTTTATGACCAAGGCCCCCAGGGTTAATTCACATCCCCTAGTTTTGCTGTTATCACATCCCAAAGTATTAATCCAAGAACTTGGATTTCCAAAACGAGATGAACATTCTTTAACTCTATAGTAATGTTCTGGACAATAAAGAGACACCTGATCTCCATGCCAAAAGAGAGGAAGTAGATTATATAACTGCTGATCTTTTCAGACTATAGCCACTTGGACCTCATAATTTTTGCCAGTCTCCCTGACCAAATTATCAGGGCCTGCATCAGGCAGTGGTCCAAATAAATTTATCTCACAGGGCATTGAGTCTTTCTCCAGTAGAAGTAAAAACATCTTGGCTGTTCCACTGACCGATTGGTAAGGTTCCTTATTTCTTTGGACTTGCTGTCTAGTTTATCGATCTGAAATGGGGAAGGGGGTTAGCCTTTCCCATAAGAACTAACATCAGAATGCCTAACTCTGCTGTAGAAAAGGACTTTTATATTAAGTCCACTTGAACCATTTCCATACTTTGATGGCATATTTCTCTCCTTTAAATGGACCGGCTTTTATTCTGTTTAGATGTACATCTTATTTTTTTTTGGTTTGATGGTATCCCACTGTGTTTTAGCTTTTCAGTCATATCTATTACAGCTAAAAAAGAAAATTGACATATTGTGAAAAATGAAGGGAAACCTGCAAAAAATATAATTCTGACTTTCCATTCACCACACTCAACTGACATGAAGGTAAATGTATAGCTATTTGAATTGAGTTAAAAATAATACCTATATGAAATATTAAATAATTTGTTGTATAATTCTTTATTCTGTTGAGTATATAAGATTGACTGATTTTGGAAACAATTGTGTAACATCTATTGTGATAGCGTAGGAATAGAGTATTTTTTTGGGAAGACAAAAATGAATCAGGAGACACCAGCATCATTTCTTCTAATGGGTGCTTCCAAAGGAACCTCTCCTTGACATTTAGGATCAGCACTTTTTGATTCTAACAAGTGGGTTGAAAATAACACAGTATACTGGGATTACAGTTTTTCATGTTTTGGAGCCATCAAACCCAACAAGGTCCCTTCCAACTCTGTTATTCTATCTATTCTAATCTACAAATCATAGCTGTGTATATTTCCCCCAGTGCCAACAAGAATGAAGCCCTGAGTACTCTTTATTGCACTATTGATGACTTGTAAACCACGTACATGTATACATCCGAACTAGACTTGTTCCATGTGTCATATAATATATGGGTATATGCATAATTTATATTTATTTATTTGTTTGTTTGTCACGTTTATGTAATGTATATTGGAGGTGGTGACCCTTTGAAAGCTGAATGCAACAGAATTTCATTTTAATGTATGCCGATTAGCGTACATATAAAAATATGTGACAATAAAGTTAGTCTAAGTCTACTTCATGATTAGTTTACCAGAAACAGTTTTGTGAATACTTTAATTTTGTTTCTCTTGAAAAACGAGTGCTCATGCCCATAGAAAATACAGGTAGTCCTCGATTTACAACCATTCATTTAGTGAGTGTTCAAAGTGACAACAGAACTTTAAAAAGTTACTTATGACCATTTTTACACTTACGACCGTTGCAGCATTCCCATGGTCAGGTGATCAAAATTCAGACGCTGGTCAACTGGCATATAATTATGATGTTTGCAGTATCCCAAAGTCACATGATCACCTTTTGCAACCTTCTGACAAGCAAAGTCAACGGGGAAGCCAGACTCACTTAACAACCATGTTACTAACTTAACAACAGTGTTGTTGCAATGTTTCCTGTGCCTGACCTGATTTTTCTCCTCCTCTCCCTAGTAAACCAAAGAGATTGAAGAGGCAGGGATTATTAAAAAGTAAGCAGGCACACAATGAGGAATATATATTGAAAGGATAGTACGATGGCAGTTGGAACTACCAGAATTGCTGTCTAAGAGGTCATGTGATGTCACACTATGATCACGTTGCTTAGTAACAGAGTTGCTGATCCCAATTACTGTACTTAAGAGAGTATGACCTGTAATTATATGAGCACCAGAGTGACCATTGCAAAGGGTAGGGAATGGGGACAGAGGAAGGCTGAAATAAAAGTATAAGCGCAGTCGCTGTCATGTGATTTTTCTTTTTTACTTAGTGACTGCATCACTTAGTGGCTATGTTGTTGATCCCAGTTTTGGTTGCTAAACAAGAAATATCTGTAGTTGCTTGGAATATTTCCTTCATATGTCACTCCAGAGAACGTAGATAGTTCCCAGTGATTTCACAAGTTATTTGACTGTATTTTAAAGTACAGAAGCAATCCTATAGCCCACGGATGTCAAACTCAATCACATCAGATGACGTATCGTGACATAGTGCAGCATTTTTTGCCTTTGCGGAGCCGGAGTGGGCATGGCCCGCACATGACATATCCAGCTCTCAGGCCATCAGTTTGATAGGCCTGCTATAGCCTTTTAACTCAGAAAAATAGCTAAGAAATGTTTCTGTATTCTTTTTATGTTAGGTTTATATTCTGCTTTTTAGGAGTTGAAAATGGTATTCATTGTTTTCTTGCAAGATCACTTGGAGATAAATGAGGCTGAGACTCAAAGGCTAGCTGAAAGTTAAACAGTAAACTGAAAATCAGACATTAAGCTTCCTGACTTCTAATGTTAACAACTAAAGATATAACATATTTGGATACAAGCTCTCAAAAATAGTCTGGAAAGTCAGTGTCTTATTATTTTTGTAAGTTTGCTGACTTCTTTCTAGATTACATTTCACTTACCAAAGTTAAATATTATCAGGGTGAATAAAAATCTTTAATTTTTTTTTTTAAATAAAAAAATGGAATTTTTAAAATTTAAATTGAATTTTTTTTTTATTTTTATCAAATTTATTCTAATAAAGTGCTTTTGGAATAAAAATCTAGCTGAAGATAGTTTTTTATTTAAGATACATTCATAATTTAGTTTATTCAGCATTAAATGGAGTTTAGCTATGTAACATGAGGCTTTATATTCTGCAATATTGGGACTGTTGGTGAGTCAACAGCGGGTCAGAGGAGGAGCTGCTTCGGGACAGAGATGACAGTTGCTCTTTAAAATGTATGATTTAAATCAAGTTGACATAAATCAAACCTTATTATTAGTGATTTAAATTGTGATTTAAATCGACTTGATTTAAATCAAATCCACCCTGAATATTATGCTATATGAAATTACCAATTTCCATAGAATGATTTAGGATATTGCCATCATAGGCTTTCCAGTGATTTTCATTTGAAATCTGGATAGTAATTATAACAACAGTGGCAACACAACAATATAACTTGATAGTAATCTGATGGGTAAAGATTAGACATATGGTTATGATTTAGTGTTATTAACATAAAGCTATCATTCTGGATCTAGGAATCTGCAAATATTAACTGGGGTGTTTTTAAAGAGGTGTTTAGCTATGTAGAAATGTATATAGATGTTTTTTGTTACATCTGTCAGTTTTGCTGCCAAATTTTCATGGAGCAGGTCAAAATACTTTGAAGAAGGAGGCAGAAATGGTAACTAGTTGAATTATTCTTTATCCTCTTGATTACCAAATTTTCTGTCAGAAAATTTAGGGGTATTCTAAAACAGAGGTCCCCAACCTATGGGCCGCAGCCCACTACTAGGCCATGGCTTATTCGCAAGCGGACCATGTGAGGCCTTGGCTGGTGGTGCATGCATTCTCAGATGCACACTATCCCACTCAAGTTAATGTTGCGGGGGCCACTCGCAATGGTCCCACTTGTGCGAGCATTGCAGGTGCTCAGGGCCTCACTCATGCAAGTGTCATGGAAATTCGGAACCTAACTTGTGCGAGCATTGCAGGCGTTCACGGCCCCACTCATGCGAGCATCTCAGGTGCTCAGAGCCCCACTCGTGGGCACTCAGCCCCACCTGTACAAGTGTTGCAGGTGCTTGGAGCCCCACTCGCTTGAGCAACACAAGTGTTCTTGGTCCCACTCACACAAGCCTACCCGTCCCACAAAACCATCCCTCTTTCCCCTCCCCCTCTCCAGGCTGCCAACCTAGAAAGGTTGCAGAACTCTGCTCTAAAGTATATTTTGGGAACTGAAGAGAGCAAAATCTGGCATGCTAACACAGATTTCTTCATCGTGAATATATTCCTGATTTCTTTGATTTGTTTAAATGTTCAAATGTCTCTTAAAATACTTTTGATGTTTCCTAATTTCCACATTTAACAATATTGGATTTTTTCAAAATAAAAAGTTCACATTTTGAACCCATCTCAGCCAGCGATCAATGATGGTAATGAATTCAATGCAATGATAATGTTGGATGGTGATCAGTAGGAAGAAATGTTACGTAGAAATCTGAATGAAATCTGCAGCATTCCTTTCACTGATGGAAGTATTTCTTTCAGTAGACCCAAGAGGTGTATAACTACACTGCCATCTGCAGTTTCCTATTGCATTGGAAGTCAGTGCAGTTTATGCCACAAAATGACATAACAGGTGCCTTGATTGGGCATGCCTGATCAGCAGTGAAAGGAAGAAGATGACATAGATCAGTGGGTGTTGTTGACAGCCATCAGGGATAGGTTGCAGAGGCATAGTGCAGGGAGGCCAAAAAGGCACAAATTGGGGAAAGATTGATTTGATTTGATTTATTAGATTTATATACCACCCTTCTCCCGAGGGACTCAGGGCGGTGTACAGCCATGATAAAAAGACAATAAGCCGTACAAAATTTAAAACCCGTTTAAAACAAAATTAAACAAATCTTGGCCTTCTTAATTAAAAACCCCATAATTTAAAATACGCTGTCCGAATTTTTTAGTCAGCCAAGCCCACCTGGTGAAATAACAAGGTCTTGAGGGCCTGGCGAAAAGTATGGAGATCAGGAGTCGTACGTATCCCAGGGGGTAGCTCATTCCAGAGGGCGGGTGCCCCCACAGAGAAGGTTCTCCCCCCTGGGGGTCGCCAGCCTACATTGTTTTGCCGATGGCACTCTGAGGAGCCCCTGTCTGTGGGAGCATGTTGGTCGATGGGAGGCTATCGGTGAAAGGTGGTCCCATAGGTATCCGGGCCCTAAGCCATGGAGCGCTTTAAAGGAACACCGGAACCAACACGGAAGACCACCGGGAGCCAGTGCAGCTCCGCAGGAGAGGTGTCACATGAGTGCATCGAGTCGCACTCATAATCACCCGCACGGCCATATTCTGCTCTTCAAGGGGAGCCCCATGTAGAGAGCGTTGCAGTAGTCCAGACAGGACGTGATGAGGGCGTGAGTGACCATGTGCAGAGTGTCCCAGTCCAGAAAGGGACGCAACTGGTGCATCAGGCAAACCTGATAAAAAAACCCCTGGCCACAGCCATCATGTGTTCGTCTAACGACAAACAAGGCGCTTCGGGGTCGATCTCTGTCCCCCTGCCAACACAGACTGCGTCCGACCGGAGAGGAAGGAGAAGAACTACCGCAACATGGTGCCTCCCACTCCTAACCCTCCCCCAGCCAGTGCAGCATGATACCATGGTCGATGGTATCAAAAGCCGCTGAGAGGTCCAATAGGACTAGGACAGAGGAATACCCCCTGTCCCGAGCCCTCCAGAGATCATCAACCAATGCGACCAGTGCCGTTTCCGTGCTGTATTCCGGCCTGAAGCCTGACTGGAACAGATCCAGATAGACTGCTTCATCAAGGTACCGGAGAAGCTGCTGCGCTATCACACTCTCAACAACCTTCGCCAAAGCGAAGGTTGGAGATCGGATTTGCTATTATAGCCCGGTCCAGAGAGGGCTTCTTGAGGAGGGGCCTCATCACCACCTCTTTTAGGGTGGGGGGGAGGACACCCTCACTCAAAGAAGCATTTATAATCTTCTGGAGCCAGCCTTTTGTAAGCACCAACCAAGGCCAGCACCAACCAAGAGGGACACGGGTCCAATGAACATGTGGCAGAGCTCAACCTACCCAGGATCCTGTCCACGTCCTCGGGAGCTACAGAATCAAACTCTTCCGAGGTTTCAAGACACGCCCCTGCCACCTCCCCTGGACCCACCCAATCGGAGTCCAGGCCTTCCCGAATCTGAGCAATTTTATCATGCAGGAATTGCGCAAAATCCTCAGCGCGATCCTGCAAGGGGTCTTCCCACACTCCCACATGAAGGAGGGAGCGGTCACCCTAAACAGGGCGGCTGGGCGGTTCTCTGCAGACACAATAAGAGCGGAAAAATAGTTAGATTTTGCTGCCTTTATTGCCACTAAGTAGGTCTTGATATAAGACCTCACCAGTGTTCGGTCAGATTCGGAATGGCTGGCCCTCCAATCACACTCTAGATGTCTTTTCCAGTGCTTCATCTCCCTCAGGTCCTCTGAAAACCAGGGAGCCAATTGGGATTGGCACCAGGTCAGAGGCCGCAAAGGCACAACGCGGTCCAAAGCTCCAGTGGCTGCCCTTTCCCAGGCGGCCACCAGCTCTTCAGTTGAGTCGTGAGCTAGGGCCTCAGGGAATGGCCCATGCTCCGTCAGGAACCTATCAGGATCCATCAGGCGCCTGGGATGGAACCATCTGGTCGGTTCCATCTCCCTGCGGCAGGGGGGTAGCAGCTAGAAAGTCTAGTTGAAGGAGTGAATGATTTGACCATGACAAGGGTGTGATGTCTAAATCCCCTAATTCCAGATCATTCAACCACGACCAGAGATAAAAATCAAGTCCGGAGTGTGACCCCCTGTGTGAGTAGGGTCTTGAACTAACTGAGTCAGGTCCATGGCTGCCATGGAAGCCATGAACTCCTGAGCTGCCCCTGATGTTTTGCCGACGGATGGCAGGTTGAAATCCCCCATGACCATAAGTCTGGGGGTATCCACTGCCACCCTGGCTATTACATCGAGCAGCCCAGGCAAGATTGCCGCCACGTGGCAGGGAGCCAGGTACGTAGTCAGCAAACCCATCTGCATCCCATGACCCCACTTCACAAGGAGGGATTCACATCTGGCTATCTGAGGAGGCAGGCGGGAGGAATTGGAGGAAACCATAGCAGGGCGGGAGAGGTGTGAGATGCTGACCTAATGATGATATAATGATTGCCTAATGATCACAATCAGAGTTTCTGGAACTGCTGTTGCTAAGTGATTTTTCACATTTCGCCTAACAACAACCTTTCTGGAAATTTCAGTCCCCATTAGTGCTTTAAAGGAGGGATTACCTGTAATCCCTCCTTTAAAGCACTAATTATAGTGCTTTAAAGTTATAATGTGTTTTGTAAGATGATGTGCATATTTCTGCAATTTTGAAGCTACATTTATAAATTTATTTGAAAATATTCATTATCTGTGCTGATACAGAAATAGTACCTGACCTATGCTAATCACACATAAAATGGCTGTAACATTTTATTAAACAAGATCTGAAATATTAACCTCCTACTCTCCCAAATCATATTTGCAATAACGCCAGTCCATGGTTAGTGGGTCCAAGAGTAGTTTTTGTAATTTTCAGATTTTGTTAACTGTAAAAGGGACACAACAAAGCTAAATTATATAGTGTTAAAAGTTATGTGACTGAATCTAATGTTTTGCAGTCCTGCTTTGAATACACAAACTAAAACAAAAATAAACGTTCTTAGTTTTTTAAAATCGTTTTATTTTGCTTTGAGTGAATAAAACAATGAAAATACTTGATTTATCTCTGTTGTGAAAGCTGATTATGTCTAAAGAAAATTTAGTTTAAAATACTTGAATGTCCAACAAAACAACCAAACATTTCAAATCATTAGTAAATTCATGAAATGATTTTGTAAAATGAGAGCAATTATCACCTAACAAGAGTATGTAATAAGGTTGCTAATTACTGTGCTCACTTGAAAAGATTTCATTCTTCTGCCACCTCTCAAAAAATGTCCCCTCTAAAATTGGAGTGTTGTTTTGGATTCACTGAGAATAAGGTGAAAGTTGCAAGTAAGAGGTATCTAAAACTGGCTCTTTTTAGACTTTTTTCATTGGAGGGAAAGAGAACCCAATGGCAAAATGTAAGTTGTCCCAAGAGGGAGGTTAAAGGAAATGCTTTGCTGATTGTTGTCTTCCTTATTGCTTGATTTTTTTTTTCTTGCAAAATACTTTGCTGCAACATCCAATAATGGTTGAAAGTGTCCCAACATCAGAGTGGCCTATTCCAACCTTACATGAAATGATTGAACCATGAAATGGAACATTTGACTTCTGTATTACAAGTTCAAACTAGGCTGGCTGAGCAGGACATTTTGACCACATAATGATTACACAGCTTTATTTCATAATAATGTTACTGTATGAGAAGAAGCAATAGCTCAGATTGTCATGTATATTTAATATTAATATTAATTGACATACTACATAGTTTTACATTTCCTTCAAATAATCAGGTTATGACGTTTAAATATTTAATGGCTTAAATAAACAAATTGGACATGAAAATAAAGCAACTATCCAGGATTCAGGTATTTCCATTTGGTAACTGAATGTTCCATGTTCCCTTTAAAATCTGTCCCATACAGAATATATTACGGAAATTAGACTAGGTTCATGCATCTCTGAATTTAGATAAAATTACATTTATTTTATCAACCGAAGTTAATAAAAGCCACACTTGGCTACCACTGCCATCTGTGATTCCGCACAAAAATTCTGAAATTCATCCAGTTACAAATCTGGTTCTTTAGAAGTGGGCAACCCCATCTAATATTAGGAATTCTGCTACCAAGATTTTTTCCCATTATTATTGTTGGTTGCACAGTCAGATGTTCAGACTGTATTTGGCATTTGTGTCCACCAATCAAGTCTTACCCAAGGACCTGGAATAAGCAGATTTTGTTGTTTAATAGTACAGGTAGTCCTTGAGTTACAAATGTAAAGGAATCTGCCAATTACATTCATAAACTTAGGATTTGTTAGAGTGAATTACATAAAATGAACGTGAAAACTTCCTGCCTTTGCCCACACTTTTGTTAATTGAATGTGCCAGATGTTAAGTGCACATTAAGTGTCTCAGGGTGGGGAACGCCAAGGGGGACCTAGTGATGGAACAGTCCACCTGCTTAAGACCACCCAAGGTCTCCTCTGACCCACTGAGATACCTCATACAATTGCTTTCCCCCCATCCTGCCACGCTCGGTCAGTTTGGGTTACCTTGTGAAGATCTAGTGAGCTGTCTCCTGTCCAGCCTCCTGTCTCCTCTTAATTCTCCTAAGAAGCACTTCTGTGGGCTAAGCTACCATGCATCCAACCATTGCTTTTGGCTGCGGCTCTTCTCCCTGTCTCCCAAAATAATTCCCATCTCCCATTATAGGATTAAACCAGTATATTTCTCCTGCTCTATCCAAAAGCTGCCTACAAATAGTCCTCAACTTGATCACAATTAGGATTGGAATTTACATTACAAGCTGTTGTGATTGTAAGTCAAATCAGACCTGATTTTATGACCTTTTTTTACAATGCCATAGTGGGAACTCATTCTTCTGAATGGGTATATTTTTCTAGGAATTGGCAGAAAAGTTTGCAAATCATGATCATATGACCACAGGACATTGCAACCAATCATAAATGTGAGTCACTTGCCAAGTACCCAAATTGTGATCATGTGATCAAACTTCTATGAGCAGCATCGTAACTTCAAGCAGTCACTAAAAGAATAGTTGTAAGTTGAGGACTACTTGTATATGCTATATGCTTCAGTGCAAGGGTTATTGAAATTAGCAGGTGTCCTCCAAATCCAATGAGAAACCTTGAAGGATACTGGATTAATTACATAATAACAGTTTTGATCTCACAACTAGGTATAAACCTAGACAAGAATGTATCCAAGTGATTACTTTTTCTGCAAAACTACTCAAATCTGAGAGGGGAAGATGAGACACAACCTAGCAGTTGTCATAGATGTTTGAATTAAGGTAAATGTTTTTTTAAAGGAAAGGTGGATATTGTTTTTACCTAATAAAGCATATGAATTAACATCAATGGCATCTAAAAGTGGGGGAGAGACATAACAAGAACAGCATTGTGCTGACAGTGCAAACTTTGCCCTTTTTGTGCATGCATTGTGATGCTAATGAAAGTGAAGAAGCTCACAGTGTGACAGTATCTGCACCATTTTTATTGAAGTATTGGTCCTTGGATTCCTATAATTATCATGCTTGCCAATGAATTCTTCTTTATGTAAAAGAGAGAGAAAAAGAGGGAGGTATTTGTGCGCAAATCTTGAATATATAATAGATATCATAAAGCTGGAGTAGACCACCTTTTGGTAACTTTAGAATCATAGAATCATATGTCTGGAATGGAACTTGGAGGTCTTCAAGTTCTACCTCCTGGCAGGAGTCTTATACTACCCCATTAAAATGTTGTCCAGTCTATTTTTGAAAACCTCTAGTGATGGAGCATCCACAACCCCAGGAAGGAAGCTATTCCATTGATTAATTGCTCTTAGTGTCAGAAAATTTCTGATAGGTTGTATCTCTCTTTGATAAGCTTCCAGCCATTGCTTCTTGTCCAGCCCTGTGGTACCCTAGAGAATGTTAATCCCTTCTTCTTTGTGACAGCCCCTCAAGTAGTGGAAGATAATTATCATGTCCCACCAATCCTTCTGTATGATAGGCTAGTTATACCTAGGTCTCTCAATCATTCATCATATGATTTAGCCTCTAACTCTTTATCATCTTTGTTGTTCTTCTCTGCACACTTTCCAGGTTCTCAATTTTTTTTTAATGTTGTGATGACCAGAACTGGATGCAGGATTCCAGATGTGGTCTCACTAGCATGGTGTAAAGTGGTACTACCATTTCTTGTTGTTTTTATGCTGTCCCTCTGTTGATGCAGCCTAGAACTGCTGGCTTCATTCACTGAATGGAGTTCATATTTCAGAACACATTTGCCTATAATAAGATTCTAAATTTAAAGCCAAATTTTAGACCTATGCTTCAGTTTTGCTTTTTGCCTTAAATATGCATTAACCCTTACTTCCAATCAGGATTTTATTCAAATCAAGTCGATTTAAATCATTATTTAAATCACTAGTAAAAAGGCTTGATTTAAATCAACTTGATCTCTGTCCCATAGCAGCTCCTCCTCTGACCCGCTATTGACTCACCAACAGTCCCAATATTGCAGAATATACAGTCACATGCTACATAACAAAGCTCCATTTCATGCTGAATAAACTAAATTATTAATGTATCTTTAAATATCTTTAAATAGATTTTTACTCAAAAAGCATTTTATTAAAATAAATTTGATAAAAATAAAAGAAATCTGGTTTTAATTTTTTTTTAAAAAATCTTTGATTTTTATCAACCCTGCTTCCAATTTCCAGTAGTAATGTTTCAAAGGGTAATTTGAGACTACACAAAATTCAAAGATATATGGTTTAAAATTTGTCTAATAACATGTTACAGATATGAATTACAGATATTAGGTATGGAAAAAAGAAAGCAAATCATATTTGTTTTTAAACACATATCAAGGGGAAAAACAGAAAAAATAAATTGAATTAAATTGAAAAAGAAAGAATACTTTAAAGATTCTCAAAATCCTAATAGGATCCAGGAAGCAGGCCTTCTCTATCATAGTACCTGCCTTCTGGAACTATTATTCCCAAAGATATGCTTGCCCCAATTCTGACCTCATCTAAACAAGCCATTAATTTCCTTCCTCCCCCGAAGTGTTAGAGTAGGATAGATAGCAGATCCCTTGTGCAATGAATAGTTCATCAGAAGCTGTGTTTTATTATTTTTTTTTATTATTGTTTTGCACAGTTTTAAATTGTTTTAATGTATGTTATCAAAGTAACTTTATAAATAAAATATAAAAATTACAAAAAGAATTTACAAAATATTCACAGGAAAAATAAAAACAAGCTGCCATTATTTTTAACTGGTCACGTTAGATTTGAACAGATATAATGATATGAGACTTTAGGACTTTAAGAACTAATCAATTGACAAATGAATAACAACTAACCTAAATCTCTAGCAATTTAGAGTCTGAAGCAGTCTATCCATAACTTTATAGTCAATCAGGTAAAGTTCCATCTTTTAAAAACTTAAATTGAAAGAAATCCTTATTCTGAATATGATAGAAGATTATCTGTAAATTTATTGTCCATAAAATGTTTCTAAATTAAATTAAAGTCAGCATTAGGCTTATTTTTAGATACGAAATTATTTTTGGCATTGATATATACTCCCAAAGCTAAATTTGCCAGTCTTTCCTGAAAGAATTTATTGTAACTTTTAGTGACAAGTATAAGAATCCTAATATATGTAAGGGTGTAAGTATGCTTTATAGAAATATAAGGCTTGGTAACAAAAAAACAAAAAAACAAAAACCTGGCCAGAAAATTAAATCATTATTTGGAATTTGTTTCATCTTATGAAGAACTATCTTTCAAAGTTGTTAAGCTTTGTGATATGGCTACCAGATATGGAAGAATTATCAAATCTATGAAGATTCTAACAAGTTTTTTGTTGTGTTTGAATTCAGCGTTACTTAATCATGAATCTTGGACTTCAATTTCTGAATCATGTTTCAGTAAGAATGTATAAATTCTAGTTAAGTGACCTGAATTTTGTGTTATAAACATTTCAAATACAGTCAAGTCTCTAAATATGTAACATTGGTTTTGTAGTTGTTTTTGAAAAGTTTGCTTATTTTAATATATTGTTCTTTTTTTGTGACAGAAATCTATCATTATTTTGGCTTCTTAATCATGATAAATATTATGTATCCGTGAGAGTAAATTCTAACTGCAATTCATATTCCTCAGAGTCATAAATATGAAAGTCCATTTCAGTTTATCAAAAGCTCTCTTCATATCATGAACATTTGTGAATACTTTACTTAGTACTTTTCTGGTTGATTTTATCAGTGGTCAAAATATGTCTACAATTCTTTCATATATCTTTGTGATAAATTCACTCTGAACTGGATAAATTAGGTTTCTATTCAAAAGACACTTAATTTTTCTGTGAGGATAGTCATTAAAAGTTTAGTCTATTTTCAGTAAGGAAATAAATCATATGGCTCTAGATGGGTTGGATTGTTCCATTCCTTGTAAATTAGAAACACATTTGAAGGCAAAAGTACTCCTCCATTTTTTCCTACAGAATCCCAATTTGCCATGGAATAAGTTGAAATTTATGTCATCACCATTCTTTATCTTTGATGTATAACTTAACATATTACTGTAAATAATAAAACAAATGAAAATGGCATGGATTTAAGAATTGGTTACCTAAAATGTTAAGGCATTGGATTTAGTGATCTCTCAACTGGACTATTTTAATTGGTATCACAAATGCCTTCAGTCTCATAATCAGTCACTCAGCCAATGTGAAAGGAGAAAAGTACTGAGACATTTTGTGTCATTGTGTGCAGCACAATGAACATGGATAAGAGAAAGAAAAGCAGTTGTCGGTGGAGTCAATGAAGAAAGTAATAACCAAACACGGTAAAGGCTCCAAAACCATCTCCAAAGAGATTTATATTCCTGTGACTATGATTATTAATATTATGAAGAAATTTAAGATCCAAGGGACTGTAGCCAACCTTTCTGGACATGGCTGCAAGGGGGAAAATATCCCCAGAATAAATAGAAGGTTAGTATAACAACATCAAACTGCACTACCTGTCATTGTTGACCGATTTCTAGGTGAAAGACCTAAGAAGACCCCATTTTTGAAAAATAGATACAAAAAAGCTAGTTTGTCAGCTAATTTGAATGCTGACAAGCCACAGTCCTTCCCAGCCAGCTTCTAACAGGCAAAGCCAGTGGAAGAAACTGGATTTGCTTAATAACTGTGATTGATTTAATTGCAATGATTCACTTAACAATGACTGTGATTATTCACTTATCAATAACTGTGATTGATTTAATTGCAATGATTCACTTTATGACATGGCAAAAGTCATAAAATCAGGCATAATTCATTTAACACCTGCCTTTCTTAGCAACGGAAATTCTGCTTCCAATTGTGCTTGTAAGTTGAGACTCCCTGTACTTGAGAGAAGAAACCTATCCAATCTAAGACCATTGGAGCAGATTGCTCAAGAAGAATGAGATAAATAGCTAGTTGAGAAGTGTAGTCTTATTCAGAGTTATAGGAAGTGCTTGACTGCAGTTATTGCTCAAAAGGGTGTTTCCATGTCATTTTCATTTATTATTTATCTTTGGGCTATGGAATAAAGCAGGGGTTACAAACCTTTCGGACCCCAGGTCCGAATTTAAAATTCATAATTTTAAATCCCATAGACCACTAATATGAATCCAACGCGCCTCTTGCTGAAACACCTGGACTCCCAGTGACGGGATGGGGTCCTTCAGGCACTTAGTTTGGCCGCCTGTTTCTGCAACCTTAAACACTCAAAGAGCCTGTTTCCCACAGAAAACAAAACACTGGGATCTCTCATCTCTCTCCCCCCCACTTTGTCTATCTGCCTGTCTGTCTTTCATATCTCTCTCTCTCTCTCTCTCTCTCTCTCTCTCTCTCTCTCTCTCTCTCTCTCTCTCTCTCCCTCCCTCCCTCCCTCCCTCCCTCCCTCCCTCCCTCCCTCCTCTCTCTTTGTCTGACTGTCTCTCATATTTATTTTTCTCTCCCCCTCTCTTTGTCTGTCTCTCTCATCTTTCTTTCTCTCCCCCTCTCTTTCTCTCCCTCTCTCATCTCTCTCTCTTTCTTTCCCCCCTCTGTCTCTCTCTCACCTTTCTTTTTCCTCCCCCTCTCCCCCCTCTCTCATCTCTTTCTCTCTCTGTCATCTCTCTCCTCACTCTCTTTGTATGCCTGTCTCTCTCTCTCCTCTCTCTCCCCCCTGTCTCTCTCTCATCTCTCTTTCTCTCTCTCTCTCTCTCTCTCCCCTGTCTGTTTCTCATCTTTCTTTCTCTCTCCCCCTCTCTTTGTCTGTCTGTCTCTCATCTTTTTCTTTCCCCCCTCTCTCATCTCTCTTTCTCTCCCCCTCTCGCTGTCTGACTCTCTCCTCTCTCTCCCCCTCTTTGTCTGTCTGTCTGTCTCTCATCTTTCTCTCCCTCTCTCTCCCTTTGTCTGTCTGTCTCTCATATCTCTCTCTCTCTCCCTCTCCCCCCCTTCTCTCTCTCATGTTCTGATTTTCCACAGCGTTGCTCCCACAATCCATAGGTGGGAGTTTGTCCCTCATTTCCTGACAGCAACTGAGAGAAAAATTCCAGAATTCTTCCTTCGTGCTGGGGCCACGCCTCCAAACCCCATGATTCCTCAGTCCTTTTTCTCTCAGTCGCTGACAGGACTGAGGTTTTTCCTTCGTGCGATTTTTTGTGTGCGATTTAGGCCGTTTCAGTAGGCTTTTCCTTTATTGTTCATTAGAATTTTTCCTTTTCTCTTCGGTTTGAGAGCTTTATGTTTTTAAGTGGCTGCTGAGGCGCGCGCTGCGGTTCTGGGGCTCCAGGCCGCCCATGCTTCACTTGGCCTTCGGGCTTGCAGCGAGCGGCTCCTGACCCTTCGGGGCGGGTCCGCGCCAACTTTACAGCCGCGGGTGCCGAGAGGAAGCTGCCGGTTAGCCGACACGCTGCCTCGCACCCCCCCACTCCATCGGGCTCTCATTTAGACGCGGCTCCGGAACTCTGCACGGGAGCGTGCAGGTTCCAAGATTGGTTGCCT
This sequence comes from Masticophis lateralis, assembly GCA_030761175.1. NCBI lineage: Eukaryota > Metazoa > Chordata > Lepidosauria > Squamata > Colubridae > Masticophis > Masticophis lateralis. Next base: position 184,154,502 of record JAUDYJ010000002.1, on the reverse strand, counting down.
TCCCCCGGCGAGTCTGTCATCGCTGGGACGGCGCGGGTGCCATTTTTATTGATAACTTTTGGCGCGGTCGCCATTTTGAAAGGCGCGAACGTTGCGGCCGCCATTTTGAGACCCGTTTGAGGGCGGCCGCCATTTTACTTGCCCTCAGCTTGCTTTTGGACCCCTTTTTTACCGGGCTGTTGGGGCTTTCCACCAGTACCTCCCTGAAGAGGTGGCACGGCCGGACATCATAGCAGAAGATCGTCTGACAGGACTGGGTGACGTACGGGGCTTTATCGGAGGGGTGGCCCGGGCCTCTCATAAGTCCCATTATCTTAGCGGGCCCTTTGTGGGACGCATGATGGATGACTCTTCCTCCCTTTCCTCAGACTTGGAGGCGGAGGCTAGGCCACCCAGAGTCTCAAAAGGTCGTGCAGGGAGCAGTCGCTCTACCTCCTCAGGTAGCAAGCCTGTCCAGCCCAGAGCGACCACAGCGCCAGATAGGGACGCCCTTAGGCGCCACAAGGCACTCGAAAAACAATTCAACAAAGCAAAATTAGCAACACAGGCCTCCCTGGCAATGGATGAGCCCCCTCCTAAGCGTCAGGCTCTGGATCAGGCCGGACAGGATCGGGCCGGGCAAGATGCGCAGGACTTGGTGGGGCCGCTATTCCGCAACCGACCCCCCGTTCAGACCTCCGTATGGACATGGGCCCTAGGGGTCTTGCTAGAGGAGTTTCACAATCGCTACTGGATGTCTCCATGGCAGGTGGGCTCTCGTCTGCTCCTCCGCCTCGCAGTCGGCCCGAGGCTTCGTTCACCCCTATGTCGGCGGGGCTCCGTCTTTCTGAGGGGTATCTTCCTTCGGGACAGTTTGACTTTCAGGCCCTTCTATCATCCGCATTTGCCTCCTTCCTGGCTGCGGGGGCACAGCAGGCAGGGTGTTCTCAACCTTCTCTCGCCCCACCTAGGGCCTTTCACCAGCTGGCCCCCACGGGTCGCCCCCGTTCGCCTGCCCACACAGAACCAGTTTCACAGGCGAACACTGCCCCTGAGGAGGAGCTTCCGGAAGAGATGGACTTATCTGACGACGAAGACTTGCTCCCGGACACGCCAGCTTTTACGGGCCTGTTCAAACCCTCGCTTTTCAAATCGCTGCTGCACAAAGCTCGTCTGGCGACGAACTTCGGCAAAGCGGAGTCTGCTCCTTCTGATTCTAAACCCAAGTCGGGTCCTCATGACTCTCTTTTTCAGGTCGCGAAGCCTGACAAGGATTTCATCCCTTGCCCACAGCTCTTCACCGAAGTGATTCATTCACCGTGGGCTCAACCAGGATCGCTCACAGCGCCGAGTAACTTAGACAAGAAATTGTTCTGTGCCGCTCCTGAGTTGGAGTGTCTTCTTGCCCTCCCGCCTGTGGATGACCCTATCACCGGTCTGCCTCCTCATCTAATATCCCATCAGATTCGCTAGATGGCCTCAAAGCTGAAGAGCGGCGAGCTGAGTTATCTTTTCGTAAGGCGCACCAGGCGGCTGCCTGGGCGATCAAGACTGCCACGGCAACATCATTTTTCAACAGGGTGGCCTTAATTTGGCTGCGGCAGTTACAGGAGCGCCTCCCTCCGGAAGAGAGAAGGTGGCACCAGGACATCAACAAATTGGTCGCCGCTACCGAGTACTCAGCTGACGCCTCTCTCAACTCGGCGAAGTTTGCCTCTCGGGCCTTGGCTTCCACGGTGGCTTCACGGCGCCTTTTTTGGCTCTGGAATTGGAAGGCGGACGCTAGAGCCAAGTGGAGGTTGGCCTCTTCACCTTATGACAGCACCAAACTCTTCAGCTCGTCTCTTGACCCCTTGTTAATAGAAGACAAGGACAAGAGGAAAGTGCTGCCATCCTCCTATAAACGTCCTGATAGGCGGTATGTCCCTTTTTCACAGCGGCAGCCCTTTCGGAGTTTCTCGGGCCCAGGGGGGCCCTATTCTAATCGGAACTCCGGCACTACCCCAGACAGATTCTCGGATAGACAACAATACCGAGATAGAGCGCGACAACCGGCCCCCGTCAGAAGACAACAGCGTGATTCAGGGTTCAAACCATATCGCAAAGGCAAATGACGCCCAGTTGCCAGGCGCCATCGGCGGCCGATTACAACACTTCCATCGCCGATGGGCCCTATCTACGGGAGACAAGTGGATTCTTCAAACGGTGTCCCAGGGTCTCCTAATAGAATTTACGGGGCTTCCTCCTCAACGATTTGTTCGATGCCCGGTGCCAGATTCCATCGACAACCGAGCACTGATGACGGCAGAAATCCAACATTTATTATCCATCCAGGCGATAGATGGAGCAGCAGGGCTCGGGTTTTTACTCGGTGCTCTTTTTGGTGCCAAAGAGCTCCGGAGGGTGGAGGGGCATCCTCAACCTCAAGACGCTGAACCTGTCGGTATTATACCGCAGGTTCAAGATGCACTCCCTCTGTTCCATCCTTGGGGGAGTAAGACAAGGGGATCTATTGCAATCAGTGGATCTGAGGGAAGCCTATCTTCATGTGCCGGTCCATCCTTTGCATTGTCGTTTCCTCAGATTCGAGTATGCGGGCTCCCACTACCAGTATCGGGCCATGCCCTTTGGCCTTTCCTCCGCTCCAAGGACCTTTACAAAGTTGGTAGCGGTGGTTGCGGCTTCCTTGAGGGCGGTTCCCGTCCAGGTACTCTGCTACCTGGACGATATTCTAATACTCTCCAACTTGGCTGCTCAGGCCTCCAGAGATATAAGCCTCGTGATAGACTCTTTTCAACAACATGGCTTCACAATCAATGTTCCCAAAAGTCATCTTACGCCAACCACACGGATTCGTCATCTGAGGGCGATAATAGATTCAGTGGCTGGCCAAGTATTCTTGCCTCCGGACCGACAGCAGAGTATTGCGGATTCCGTCGCTCTCGTTCTGTCCCACAGATCGGTTTCTCTGGCCCTTCTAGCGAGCCTATTGGGAAAAATGGTGTCATGTCTGGACATTGTCCCTTGGGCACGGAGACATTACAGACCTCTTCAGTGGCATCTGCTCCCTTACCAACGCAGGGGACTGGGGTCATCTCATCTCAAGATACGTCTACCATCTCGGGTGCGTCTCTCGCTGAATTGGTGGAGGTCCCCGTCGATCCTCAAGGGCTGTCACTTCCTGGAGCCGTCGAGGTTGGTGTTGACGACGGATGCCAGCCTCAGGGGCTGGGGGGCCCATCTCGCCAACCAGGTGGCTCAGGGCCTGTGGTCCAACCCCGAGAGCAAGGAGACCATCAACCTCCTAGAACTTCGCGCAATCCGGTTGGCTCTGCGTCATTTTCAGTCTATAGTAGAAGGCGCACACGTATTGGTCCTTACGGACAACATTTCCACAAAGGCCCACGTAAACCGCGAAGGGGGCACGAGGTCCAGGGAGTTGATGCTGGAGTCGGAGATGCTGTTCAGCTGGGCGGAAGTACATCTGTTGTCCATCAAGGAGGACCATATTTCGGGGGTGGACAACACCCAGGCGGACTGGCTCAGCAGGGAACGCATAGACGCGGCAGAGTGGCAGCTGATCCTATCCATGTTTCAGGAGATCACGTCTCGCTTCGGGGATCCCATCATGGACTTGTTTGCCAGCCATCTGAACACGCAACTGCCTCGTTTCATGTCCCGTTATCCGCACCCAAAGGCAGAGGCCTGCGACGCACTAAGAAGTCCCTGGCCGAAGGGTCTTCTATATGCGTTTCCACCGATTTCCCTGATTCCGAGAGTCATCAGGAAGCTGTTACGGGAAAAAGCAGAGATTCTGCTGGTGGCCCCAAATTGGCCTCGTCGGCAGTGGTACGCCGATCTGGTGGAACTGTCGATGTCTTCTCCGTGGCTGATTCCTCCAGAGAGATTATCCCTGCGACAAGGTGCCATTTATCATCCGGAGCCGGAATGGTTCAGACTGACCGTCTGGCACTTGAACGGAACATCATGCGCAGGGATCGGTTGTCAGACGAGGTCATAGCCGTTATTCAGGCGGCCAGACGACCATCTACGACCAGAATTTACGGGGCAACGTGGAAAGCTTTCTGTGAATGGTGTTGGGTTCGACGCATTGATGCGATCTCGGCGGATATTCCGGCGGTGCTTGATTTCCCCTCGAGAAGGTATGAAGAAAGGTTTGGCGCCGTCTACATTGCGTCGTCAAGTAGCAGCCCTGTCTACTATCTTGTCTTGTGCTCCTTATGAATCCTTATCTCATCATCCGAGGATTAAAGAATTCCTTCATGGGGCGACTAATCTTTGCCCCCCAACCGTACACCGTTTTCCAACCTGGGACCTCTCCCTCGTTTTACAGGCACTCATCGATCCGCCGTTTGAACCGCTGGGATCAGTAGCATTGCGGTATTTGTCTTTCAAAGTGGCCTTCTTACTCGCCATTACCTCGGCTCAGAGGGTGTCGGAGTTGTCAGCTTTATCTACCAGACCGGATCTGTGTATTTTCCACGCTAATACAGTTGTGTTAAGACTTGACCCGGCGTTCACACCGAAGGTGAACTCTTTATTTCATAGATCAGAGGAACTGGTGCTACCGGACTTTTGTCCGTCTCCTAGGCATCCGACGGAGCGTCGCTGGCACAAATTGGATGTGAAGAGAGCACTTCGCTTTTACATTCATCGTACGGCTGTTTTCAGACGGTCGGAGGCCTTGTTAGTGTCTTTTCATCCGTCCACAATGGGTCAGAGAGTATCGGCTTCGACAGTCGGACGCTGGATTAAGGAGGCTATTGTCACTGCGTACGAAGCGAAGGCGAGACCTATCCCGGGCAAGATCTTGCCACATTCAACCCGGAGCGCGGCATCCACGGCGGCTTGGTCAGCACAAGCTTCTGTATTGGACATATGTAAAGCGGCGACATGGACTTCGATGTCTCCATTTATAAAACGTTATCGTATTGATGCTTACGCCTCGGCCGACACCTCTTTCGGTCGTAGAGTTCTACAGTCGGTGATTAAGGAGGGTGGTTTGGGGGAGCAGTCAGCCTCCCGCCCTTAATGGTGAACTTGGGTATATCCCACCTATGGATTGTGGGAGCAACGCTGTGGAAAATGGACGTTGTCTTACCTGAACGTCCGTTTTCATGGCGTTGCGACCACAATCCATTCCCTCCCTAAGGCTTCCTGCTATTACAACTCGGATGGGGATAGGACTTACCTGGTTTGGAATTTCTGGTTATCATTGTATTTGTTCAGTTCTAATTCCAGTTGTTTACGACTTCGAGTCAAAGGACTGAGGAATCATGGGGTTTGGAGGTGTGGCCCCAGCACGAAGGAAGAATTCTGGAATTTTTCTCTCAGTTGCTGTCAGGAAATGAGGAACAAACTCCCACCTATGGATTGTGGTTGCAACGCCATGAAAATGGACGTTCAGGTAAGACAACGTCCATTCTCCAGCGTTCTCTGGGTCTCATGGGTACTTCTTTGGCCTTTGTTGGTGCTGGATGCACCTTGGTCACTTGGGAAGACACATGACCTGCTCTCTGCCCCGAGACACTCACCCGACCCGGCTGCAAACGATGCTCTGCGTTGTAATGGGCTCCAGGAAGAGAAGGGGACACCGTCTTCCCCATTGTGAAGCATGCTAAATTTAACTGCGCTGCAAGAGCACCTGGCAGGCCATGGAGGCACCAACAGCAGCAGCAGAGAGAAATGGCTCGGCCAGGGCAGTGTCTTGAGGCTGAGAGGAAGTTGCATGTCTCCCCATGCAACCGAGATGCGTGGAGCACCAAGGACTGGAAGAATCACCTGCAAGACCCACCAACAGATGGAAGCTTCGCTTCTGATCTGGAATATGGAGTGAATCTCCATCCCCCACCCTTCCCTTCTTAGGCCAGGCGAGGAATAATGGGGAAGGGAGGGCAAAGGGTGGAACCAGCCACTGGTGGGTTCAGCTGTCTGGAAGCCACAGCAGGGTGAAGAAAGAGCCTATACCCATTGCTTTGGCCCACCTACATCACCTCCCCTTGCGCCATTACCTTGTTCTGGCTGGCGAGGGCTGTGCTACTCCTTACACATTTCACCTTCTGCAAAGTTGCAGGTTGCACGTAGCTTGCTCTACGGCGATTTCCAGCCCCACCATGAGCTGCCTGGCTGGTCCCATATTCCAGAGCTCTGGTCACAGGATGTTTGATGAAGTTTGTACCTTGTTCATCACCCTAGTTGATGAAAGCCTGGAGTGATTTTCGTCAACCTACCTGCAGCATATGACACTGTTAATCATGGAATATTGCTACACAAGTTAAATAATATCACTGGAGATAATAAGCTTACCAGGATCTTTGGCAGCTTCCTCCAGAACCAGAAATTTTATGTGCCTCTAAATAATAAGAACAGCAACAGTAACAGAGTTGGAAGGGACTTTGGAGGACATCTAGTCCAACCCCAGTAGATGGATGATGCAGAAGGGCTGCCACAAGGTAGTGTATTGTCTCCAACATTGTATAACATACATACAAATGATCAACCAGACCTCGATATCACTCATCTATTCATCTTTGCAGATGATACAGCAGGGGCTACTATACAAGAATCAACTTTTGATGAGGTAGCTGGGAAACTTATGGTAACACTTGAAGAATTAGAACATTATTATACCATCAATCATTTAAAGCCCAACCCAAACCAGACCCAAATGTATGCTTTTCACTTCTGAAATTGAGATGCAAGGGAAGAGTTTGATGTTATGTTGTAAGGGGAGCCAACTACAAGACTGTCCAAAACTGAAGTATCTCTAAGTAGCACTAAGGCTAAAGTCAGCTCGAGGAACAATATCATCAGGAAGTTGATAGACTATGCATGGGGGGGAGTTCAACCAGCTATGTTGCACACATTAGCTTTGGTGTTGAGTGTCTTTGCAGCACAGTGTGCTGCGCCAGTGTGGGACACATCTGCACATGTGAAACAAGTTGATATTGCCTTCAGTGAAGCAGTACACTTAATGACATTTCTCAAACCTACTCCAGTGGAGAAAATATATCCTCTCACTGGCATCGCACCATCTAAGATCAGAGGAGAAGTAACAGCAGATGCCAAGAGAACTAAGCAAGAAAATGATCCTCTACATCCTCTAAACTGATACATGCTCCAAGCCCACTGACTCAGATCTAGGAGCAGCTTTATGGAAAGAAGAAACATTTCTTGAGGGTACACAAGAACAAACTTGAATTAAAAGATGGAGGAAGGAGACTAGCAAGCAAGGAATAATATTAAAGGAGGATATGGCTGAAGGATCCAACCTCCCTTACACCACTTGGAGGACCCTAAATTGGTTGAGAGTTGGAGTTCCTAAGTGTAAAACCAATATTCTCAAGCGGAAGCTCTTGCTGGATAGCAACACACTATGAGATTGTGGAAAGACACAGAGCCAGGTTCATCTGCTGGTATGTCATCTACCAGAAACATACCAATAATAACTTACTTTTGGACAACGACAAAGCCAAGCAGGTGGCTTCATTCTAGCAGTTTAAAGTTTGAAAAAGAAGAACCTAGTTAATGGTTTCACCAAACTTAATTTAAACTTAATTTTTTTTATTGAAAAGTTTTATAAAAGTACAAATATTTTAAAAATACATACCCCCCTACCCCTACCCCCCTTCAACCACCCCCCTCCCCTCCCCCCCGACTTCCCAGAGTAAATACAGGGGTTTTTAAAAGAAAAAGTAAAAAAGTACACTAATCATCAGCATTAATCTATCAAATTTCTGGTTTACAAACACCATCTAAAATCTTAACTCCAATGTAATAAAAAATACATTTCTATAATTCTTCTTCATTCATACGCAACTTGATGTCTTCTTATATGATATTTATTCCGAATGTAATCAATCCATTTCCTCCACTCCAAAATGAATTTTTCTTGCATATGATCTTTCAAATATGCCGAGATTTTAGCCATCTCAGCTAAATTCATTACTTTTATAATCCATTCTTCTACAGTGGGCAAAGAGTCTTTCTTCCAATATTGCGCAACCAACAGTCTGGCTGCTGTTATTAAATTTAAAATCAACTTCACCTCCAATAACGTACAATCATTTATAATACCCAATAAAAACAATTGTGGTGTAAATTTCAACCTTTTTTTCAAAATATTTTGCATTATCCACCAAATCTTTATCCAAAATGCCTTGATCTTCTTACAAGTCCACCAAATATGAAAATACATTGCATCTTCACAATCACTAAACTTAATTTTTTTCACTGCACAAAAATGCAGTACAAATGCATCTGGTCTTGGAGATTTATTCAATTTTGCCTAAGCGTTGCTTCCTTCGTTTCATTTTCTGTAATACTGTAGCCTTGTTAAGTGATTCCTTTTGCTGATGTGTACATTTCATAATCAGCATCTGAGTACTAAGTAATCTCTTCAAAATTTCATGTTAGTTTTTCAAATATTTGAGAATTAAATTTAATAAAATTCTGTACCATCTTATCAGTAGTTCAAACACATTGCTACTATTTCTTAGTGAAGTGATAGATCTTTTTCTCTTTGAGTAAAACAAGATTTCTTAGATATCTTTCTTGAAATTCACTTTTTTATAACTTATTTGCTTCTAGTAGTTTATAAATCATTTTAATCTTTTATATAATATCAAGTATTGGTTTCTGTTTTGCATTGATTTTGATAGTTTTGAATTATTTGTCTATCCATCCATTTCCATAAAACAAATATAAGAAAAGTACATCATAAAGCCAAAAAAAAAAAAAAAAAAAAACCCAATAAAAGAGGCCAGTAAAATAAAAGATGGTGACATTCTTTAACTGACTAGAATGTTCTCTGAAGTTTTCCTTTCTATTTAATGCCAAAGAAATAAATAATCCTCTCAGAAATGCTTTACTGGATTTTCATACTGTGAATAAAGACACATCAACAGCTGAGTTTGTTTGGAAGATGCTCTTTAATTCAGGTTGACACTTATAATAATAATAATAATAATAATAATAATAATAATAATAATAATAATAATAATAAGCTATTCAATTCTACTTTTTCAAGCTATTGATTCTTTGGTGCAGTATTACTTTTTGAATTAAGTGTTGCAACTTCTTCACATTTCAGTAATAGCAAATTAAACATCAACCACATATCTATCCTCGAATTAATGTTAAGAGAAGGGGAACAATATGTATATTTTTTCTTTAAAGGGTATGTCTTTAAACATCTAAGGAAGAAAGTAATGACATATAATCTATAATATTTTTGGCAATTTGCAGAACTCTTCGATATGAACCAAATTTATCGACATTTACATAAAGAATCCTGTCAATATTTCCAAGAATCAAAAAATATCTTGCAATTTCAAGAAGAAATTGAAAAAAATACAAGTTATTCTCTGTAGTTATCTTTAAAAGCATAAATTGAAGCAATTGTAATTTTCCGTTGTTCAGTTTGAAACCTTAGTAATAAAAATATTATTGTTTCATCTGGAATTTTGTGCTTCATGATAAGTTCCTAATATATATTAATACTCTATTGTTCCCACATGATTTTGACCTTATGTTTACATTGTAACATATTAATACGATCTTTTTAAATTGTATTTTATAAATACCTACAGTCTGCATTCTCATTTTTTTCTTTTCCTCTCCTTTTTTGAGTGTGCTATTCAGTTTCTTAATCTTTGTTGATTTTTAAAAAATTTAATCCATGAAGTCAATGATTAATTAAATATAACAGTAGAAAAATGTCTGATCCAATTTCTGTCTATTTCCATTTTTTCTCATTTTGTTGTAGTTCATGACTCAAGCATTTTCTTAGCATCTTCTGTGGAGAGTATAAAAGCTTTGCCATTCATAAAGATTCACAAATGAAATGGAGTAATCCACCTACATTTAATATTTCTTTCTTGGAGACAGGTTGTCTTATAAAGACTACTCTGTTTCCTTGAATTCATAACTTTTACTTTAAAATGTCTCCCCGTTCTAGATAGAATAGAATGCAAAATTACCTACTACATTTTTAAATAAAGATTTCAAAGACTAAAACATTAAAACTTTCAAAGGCAGTATACTTCAGATATTTAATGAATGACGTGGTAGTGAGAGTTAAATTTCAGGGTATGAATTTTTCATTCTTTACAAAAGATACAAAAAGAGACAACCATTTTAATGGACGATTTTAAAATGCTATTGTCAGAAAAAATACTTTTGTCTTTCCCCACATGTTTTATTATAGTGCACTGGTTTTCTTAAGGTTACAAACATATACTTTGGACATAGTTTTAATCACCTATGAAATAAATCTGTTGCAGGATAATTTTGAGGCTACAAATACTCCAGACCTTATTATGTGTACCTTTAAAAAAAAGTCTTGGGGTGTGTCAGTGCCTTTATGCTGTACTAGTGTGCTAAGAGACTGAATAGGAAAAATGGGGGAGGAGACACTGTACTCAGCTGCCATGCTGTTATCAGAGGGATTGTTTCTGGACAGAGGTTCAGCATTCATTGGTTGTCTGAAGAAAGCCATTTCATCTGAGGATTGGATAAGAAGCTGCGTCAATTTGCTGCCCGTCTCCAAGGCACTGGTGATGCTGCCTTCACAAGCTGACTAACGTCACAGCTCCATCACCCAGCGGGGTGTGGGCTTGCTTGTCGCCCCCCCTCCTGTTCTCTGTTTAATTCTGTATTTGCTTTCTGCTGCATTTCTTCATCTGTCTTCTGCCAAATGCTAACAGCATGATATTTTGCAATCATTTAGGTGAATACAAGAAGGACGAACTCTTGGAAGCTGCTAGGTAAGTGCTGTTCAGAATACAAATGTATTGTTTTTGAAGAGAGGTGGTAGAAATCAGGGTGAAAATGGGTTTTTATGATCTGTCATGTTGTCATTATCTTTTTATAAAATTGGGCAGATAAGCAGTCCTTGTTAACATGAGCCTTTTGAATTTAACTATTTGCAAAAAGCTAAATAGTTGCTTGTTATAGTATAGTTACAGTTGAATTTAGACAAGATGCATTTCAAATTCTGTTACGTTTAAAAAGCGATTTTTAATGAGAAATGTGAGGATGTTTTTTTATTCTCTACCTTATGAATTAAAAGCACATCCTTCATTTACATATATGTTATAGAAAAGCTCGAGCAAGAGGCTGGAAGCTATTTATAGTGGCTTGAGGAATATTGCAACAATTTGGGAAATGTATATTTATTATATTTAAAATATGATAAATTATTCTATGATATATGTTTATTTAGGCATATTTTAAAGGAAATAATTGAAGCAAAATTTTTCTAAGTCAAAATGCAAACAAGGTGGATGATGTTAATGTGAAACTCCATTTCATATATTCTATAAGGGACTTCCTCTCCCTTCCATTTCTTCTTTGCAGGAGTGGCAATGAAGAAAAACTAATGGCTTTGTTGACACCTTTAAATGTGAATTGTCATGCAAGTGATGGGCGAAAAGTAAGTCTCTGTAAATATAAATTTGTTGTAATTTTTTTGGCAGCTTGTCAGCATATCTTAATAATTTAAAAATTTGATAAGCAGCCACTTTTGTGGATTGTAATTTGGGTCTCATCACATAAGATTGAACAATGTGTACAATATTGACAGCTTGACAGAGATGGTGGAACATACAGTTGATTGACTGCATTTTAAATGACAGCCTGGCATTGTGCTTTAGAATGTTTGTTAATAAATATAAATTGTGAGTTTGGGTTTGTTAATAACTGTAAATGAACAGTTTTCTCTGTGTGAGTGTTCTGGCTGTGAAAAATAGGGTTTCACTACTCTAGCTTATTATAGCCAATTTCAGATCAATTTCATTAATCTTGTTGGATATTCATTCCAAATTTTTATAGTCTCACTTAATTGTCTAACTGCAGCTTTACATAATGAGGAATTAAAGTACATTAATCAGTATGAAGTAAGAAAAGGAAGAATTTATATATTCAGAATTTCAATTAGATGTTTCATTAATTTATGTATTATTATAATCTGAGGTAATAGATTCTAGTCTCATAGTTTACCTGGGTTCACACAGCATGGTTATTTTGTGTGTTAGTGCTTCTTAGGATTCATCAATTCTTAATAACTGTCTGAAATGGATAATCAGGTACTTCAGCTTCTGTGACTGAAATCTCCCCAGGTAATTTGGGGGCAGGACATGAGAGATATAATTTGGGACAGATTGTGGTTTGTACGCTGCCAGCAGACTCTTTGGGGTTTAAATTGTTCAAAGAATTTGATTAGTAATTCAGTGCAGTGAAGATTTAAAAGAATATTTTGGATGCAATTCACAGCCTAAACACATTTTTCCATAATTCAATATTTATAGCTCTTACCTTATACTACTATATGTTAAGTATGATTGGTTAATTATGGATATATATGTACATATATATCTCCTGTTAAATGAAGCAGAATTAAGTAATCAACACTTAGCCAGTTTTAAATTTCGTATTTCTTCTTCCTGTAAAATAACTGACTAGTTGTCTTAGTTTTATTTTTGCATTAGAATAACCATCAGTTGATTAATGCTCAAATCATGAGTTTTGAAACTGTGTGGTTCAACTCCTGGGCATTTCAGTTTTGCCACCAGGCAAAGCTGGGCTCTATTACACCATATTTTTGCTCTGCCTTGACAAGCCAATTGTCCATTTTGTTATTTGGCCCGTCATTTTTTGTTGTTGTTGTTATTGTCACAGTGATTGCCCCTGTAAAAGGTGGTCCCCACACTTCTTAGTCTCTCAAGCCTGCCACTGCCCATTTTGCTCACCTACTCTGTCTACCACCACTGTTTTTTATTCTTCCTCCAGCAGAGTAGCAGCTAAGGGCCCAGAGTTTTGACAGCAGTCAGAGCATCAGAAATAGAAAGGAGGTGAGCAAGAGTTCAGCTTTTTCATACTTGATTATGCAGTGTCAATTGCTTACAAGACCAGATGCTATTGTAGATTGCTGATATCTGGAGGCCCTGAGCGCTTGCTTATATTAATAATTGCTAAATGAGATTCAGAGCAGCACTTAATCAAGGACAGTATTAATTGTTCAGTAATCAATAACAATTGAATGTTCTGAAATGCACAGTATTTAAATGAGGGAAGTGTTTAGGTGTTAGACTGTTTAAAAAGTGAAGCTGTAGCAGAATATAAATAGATCTAAAATTTCTGCCAGAGAACAGAAATAGCTTTAAAATTAATTAATGGATTTAATAGATTAATTAAAAGAGTCAATTAATGGGTTAAACAGTTACAGTTAAGAATTTTTAACAACGTATCCCATGATGGTAGTTCTAATGATCTGATATGTTAGCTAATGATTAGTAATTTGGCTTTTTAAATTATTATTATGAGGGCAACAATTTTATTTCTTAGATTACTAAAATTAAAGCTGAATCGGGTCTTTCGGTTGCTTAAAACCATATTGCCCATGCAGATTTTGGATTTGCTCATTTGATTCCATCTGCATAATATTTGACCTATGTTTTGTCAAGGAGAGAACTCTTTTGCTATATACATGAGCATCCATTTGTAATGGATGCTCATGCATAGTCTACTCATTTTATTATAAGAGTGATGTTGCATATATTGAAGAAATATACATTTAAGGGAATTGGTCTAAACACAATTACTGCAGTGATGTCTGGAGTATATGAAAATGTTGTGTGGATTTGTAGTTTGTTGGCTGAAGGAAAGGGATTCAATCCACAGTCTTTAGTTTGTAAGTGTGGGTTTGTAAGTGTGGGTTTTCCATAAGTTGGACTTTCTTAACTTGAGGACTACCTGTAATCATTGGGGTCCAACATTGAATATCTCTCAGATCTTCTAATAGAACATGCGAAAAGCAAAGTTCTTTTTACTTTCAGATTAAAGATAGGGTACCTTTTAAAACACTATACTGGAAATGTGGCTGCTAATAATAAATAAATGTAGAGAATGATTCAGTTCAACAAAACATGATACACAAGGTGTTAACTTTTGTGTACCACAATAAAGGAAAAAATAGAATAAACTTTCAAATTGTTACCAAACTAAGTAAATTAAAATACTGCACTGAAATAAATTTCCCACCCAGTAAAGGCAGCCTGCCTTCCTTCCTCCCTCCCTTCCTCCCTCCCTCTTTGGGGATGAGATTTCAGAAGTCATCTGCCATTGCCTGCTTCCTAAGGCTGAGAGATGGGAAGTGGCCCAAGGTCACCCAGCTGGCTTTGTGCCTAAAACAAAACTTGAACTCACAGTCTCCTAGTTTCTAGCCTGGTATTTTAAACACTACACCAGATTGGTTCTCCAATCAAGTAAAGTAATTACTTCTTTTTAAAAAGGCAACCATGGAGACCCTAGCTGTCTCAAGAAATCCTTCTGGTTGACATAAAGCCAAGTTGTTGGATCTACAATGGAATCACACTTAATATTTTAAAAACAATTCTACTCCATTCAAGTTTTTGAGGGTTTTTTTAGTTCTTACCCAAGGATGTCTTATCTTCACTGATACACCAATTAATCATTCAAAATTTTATTGCTATTTTTCATCTATATTATAAAAGATTATAACTCAAGAGTTATGCTAATTTACTTTTTTTATTTATTTACTTTTTAAAAATTTATTTATTGTAGGCTTGTAGAATCCTACAAGACAAATCATCAAGATTCGTTACACATATGAGAGATTTTTCTTAGGCTTCTGACTTGATTTTCACACCTTATCACTTAAATGACAATTATATATAAATTTTTTCTCTCCCTCCCCCTATAGAGTAAATATGTATATATAGAAGCCTGGTATATCAGGTGGCAACAAGTCTAGAGGTCTTCTTGATACCTAGAATTCTGTGCCAGAAGCATTGAGTCTATGAGTTATATTGGTGTGTTAAATTATGCATAATCTTATATGTAGTCTCAAGTGATATAATTAAACATGGGTTGGTTATTTAAAGCTTTTTTAGCCATTAAACTAGATCTCTCCATACTATTTCCAAGATGTCTTCCAATCCTTAAAAGTTTATGGTGCAAGATGGAGTTTACAGAAAGTAAACTGCAATATCTCTGCATTATTTTGTCTACTTGTTTTACCTTTCTGAAAAGGATTTTTCTTTCATTACTGCACAGTGGTAGAAATTAGAAAATAAAAGCAGCTTGAAGCACAAATGAATGTTCTTTTCATGCTGAATATATTTCATAATAATATAAGCCCCTTAGTATAAAGGAAAGACCATAGGGGACTGGGGTCACCCCAATTTAGCGCCAACACCTCTCCTTACTTTCTGCAGATGGGCAGTGGATCTCAGTTTAAAAATTCTTTATTGTTTTTCTTTAACTATTACTTGGGAAGGGGAACCATTTAATCTTTCCTCAATTACCTGATAGTAATTAATTCAATTTCAAAAAATCACTATCATGTGAAGTACTAGTTATTGTGATTTTATTTGAATGACCTTCCCCTTTCTGCATGTTATATAAATACAATTTATTTTAATTTTAATATTTTCTGCATATCATAAGGATGCTTATGAAATATGGGGGAAATATATAATACTCTATTAAATTTCATAACTTCCCTATCTCCTCCAATGAAGATATACTATTGTTATTTGTGTTGCATAAACGTCTGTGCTTGGAAAACTAGAATAAAATTACACATGGACATAAGGACATACTGTATGTACAAAATGCACATACCGGTATTTTGAAAAAAAATTGTAAGGCAAGGGACCTGATTCTTCTGCCATGCAAATAATCCTCCACCCCATCCCCCTGCTCAGGGCTGAGGTTTTTAGTATAGTTTTTATCTTTCAGTCTGTGATGACTCAGTGAGTTTCAGGATTGGAAGAGTAACAATAACACAGTTGGAATGGACCTTGGAGGTCTTCTAGTACAACTGATGAGAATGCAAAGAGAAATTTAGTATACAGTACAAACACTTTTTGCATATAAATTGTAAAACTTAATTTTTAAGGGAAGCAAAAGAGGGGGTCCATTCCAAACATTCTTAGTGGATCATGTTATTCTTAACTGGAAAATGTTTTGCTGCGGGAGATTCAAGAATCCTGTAAAATAGTCCTTATTTTAATCATCAAAGAGATAAGATGATATAGTGATCCTAGTTGCGATTCAAATTTCCAATCAACTGTGTAACATTCTGAATGATCTTGAGCCAGTTACTATACAGTATCTCAGCCCTGCCTTAGAAGATTCCTTGATTAAATAGTTGGAGGAAATCTGGAAGAAAAACAAGATATAAATGTTATACATATTTTAGTTCAGGCAGGAAAAATTGACTTCTTTTCATTCATTCATTCATTCATTATGGTATTTCAAGTCTTATCTGTGAAGTAGAAAACATGCTAATTTATACCAGTTATTTTTTAAAATAACAATTTGTATAACTTGTTCCCAGTAAAATACTAATTAAAGTTTCTCTTTTGTTAAGATGATCCTGTTTCAATTGTAATTCCTTAATTTTGTGTTCATTATTGTTTGAGTCCCAATTACTAATCTGTGAATAGAGGGGAAGGAGGTTTTTTTGCTTATTCTCCCTACATCTCCACAAAAGCTACTTGGAGATTTGGAGAAATATGTCTGAGATGGTATTAAAGGCTGCAGTGGGTAATGGAAATAGGTAAAAGTATCTGTTCTTTTAGCCAAAGCTTCAGCTGGCTCTTGATCACTTCCATGAATAGATTTTTTTTTTCAAAGTTGGAGAAAAGTTGTTCAGCAGCCTCTCTTACCAGGCAGTTATCTTGTCCTGATGCAACTTTTTCGAAGAAAGAGGTTTTCTTTTTTTACCATTGATGTTAATAGCATACTATATTCAATCTAGTGTTCTTCAGATATTTTAGAGACTGTAATCTGATAATTCAGTTATGTTTTTTTACATTGGTAAAGTTGAATTTGCACACACCATACCCTTAACCAAGTATAGTCCACAATCTATAGAGTATGGTCATTCTCTAGCAGTTGAATTCCAATTCAAATGGCCAGCCAGTTCAGTTCACAAATTTATTTACTGCTCCTACATTTTTCCTCTGTTTTTTATTTTCTAGATGAATGTATTATCACCTGATGTCTCCTGAGTATACTTATAGGATCAGTTTACACAGAGAAATTGCTCTCTAATGTACCTCTTGTTTCTCAGTAGTCCTGTCAGAAATCTATTTTAATCTGTCAGTAGTCTTGGTATTCAAACTGAGTTATTGTAACAGATGGTTATTCTGTTAAGATTTATATTCTGTCTTTCCTCCATTGGGAAGGCTAAGTTGGGCTTACCCTTTCCTCCATTGGGAAGGGTAAGTTGAATGACTTTGGGAATGACTGTCCCAAAGTCATGCAGTGAGAGCTCTCTTTATTTAGGGTAGATTTAAGCCTATTACAATCCATATTGTCTCTACCAAACTGGATGTTGTAAATCAGGGTTGTCAAACTCAAGGCCTACGGGCCAGATGCATCATGTACTGGCCATTCCCACCCCCATTTTAGCGAAGGGGAAAATTGCAATACGTCATGTGACAACAATGTGCGGTGAGTTTACCCCTGTTGTATATTATTTGCATGGCTTACTTGATCACACCTGTTGAGGATCATGTATTTTTCATTTCTTGTCACTTGCCCTAATATCCTACTTTCATCTGCTTCAGATTGAAAAGTTATATTCTGTTATTTTCAAAATTATTTCTCTACGTATTTAAGTACCTTTATCATGGTATATAGCAGTAATTGCGAACATTTTAGAGACCAAGTGCCCAAACTGCAACCCAAAACCCACTTATTTATTGCAAAGTGCCAACACAGTAATTTAACCTGAATAATGAGGTTTTACTAATTAAAATAATGATAAACAAGCAGAGTTCAACTAATTGTTCTAAGAAAAACGTGATAAATGCACTTTTATGCCCTTCATTTTTTCCTGCTTTTGAAATATTACGTTTAGCAATAAAACAATAAAAAACCTTTTGTAATATCATTTTTCTCTTCCCCCTCTCTGTCTTTCTCTCTCTCTCTTTCCCTTCCTCTCTTTCTTACACTCCCCCTCACTCTCTATCTCTCTTTCCCTCCCCCCCGCTCTGCCTCTGTCTGTTTCTTTTTCTCTCTTTTCCTCTCTCTCTCTCTGTCTCATCTATCCATCCGTCCGTCTGTCCGTGCTCTCCTGTCCAGCTTCACATGTCATGTGAATCCAACCACTTGGGCTGTGGAGGGGAAGTGGAGGCTGGCAGACAAAGCCAGGCGTTAGAAATCCACACAAAATAAGGCAACTCCAATCTGGATCCTGTTGGGGAGATTCCCCCTCTTCCCTCTCCCTCTCTCCCCCCGTGGGGGGGGGGAGGCAGCAGCCTGAGCACTGCTCCCTCCTTGGGGGCAACCAGCAAGCAAACAAACATGGTGCTTTGGCTGGGAGGCAGTGGCATGGAGTCCCACCTCTGGCCAGCGAGAGTGGAGCAGGCAGGGCACATTCCTTCCCCTCTGCTGCTATGGTGCTGGCGCTGACTGGGAGGGACACACGAGCCGAATGTTTGGAGCCATGCTCAGTGGAGTTTTCAAGTGGGCTTGGTGGAGCCACTTAGCAGGGAGACCCTGGCCCGTTTGGTTCACTTCAGCACAAGGTGGGAATGCAGAAGGCAGAGGAAATCCGTGGCTCTCGACATTCAGCCCTCAAACATCAGCCCTTTTGAAACATTACATTTAGCAACAATAAAAAAGAAAAACTTTTCTAATATAATTTCTCCTCCCCCCCCTCTGTTTCACTTCCTGTCTCTCTCTTTCTCTCTCTCTTTTTCCCTTTCCCATGTGCATGCCCGAACCCCCAAAATGCAATGCATGCGCGTGTGCCTCCCCTTTCTTGTGCTACAATAAAGCACTTTGTAGTTATCTTTTATGCTATGGTGTTTCTAGTCCTTGGAAAACAAAGAATCCCCCTTCATTAAATGTAATTCTTTTATTTTCTCTGATCTGTCAAAATTGTTTTATTTTGCTTTATTTTCTTGGGTTTGGCTCCAGATGAGATGTTTGCTCTTTCTACTTCATTATGAAAGTCAGCAAATATGTTAGAGAGTACTGGGCTGAGGACTGAGTCATGACACACTATATTCAGTAATTCTTCAATATGTTATTGTTGATGAGCAATCTTCAGATATATACAATTAAATGTCATATTCTCAGCTCATGTTTTATTAGTCTGTTAATAAGAAGGTTATGGGGTATGTAAAATTGTACACCAAACTCAGTACAGTCAACATGCGCGTGTGTGTGCACACACATACACTAAGTATAATATTAGCACAGATTTGTTCTGGACAATTCCACACTGAATACAAACTTTTCAAGTGTTGGTAAGACTTTATTATGATCATAGCTCGAAAAAAAGAAAAGATTGCTATAGTAAAACACTGCTGTTTCAGCCCTCACAGAAGGGCAATTTGCACACACAGTATAATAAAACTTGACAATATTTAAGAACATAGAATTGTCTTTGTTATCTGATGGATAATGTGAATAAAATAAATTAGACTTCTTTGGAAATTTAGTCAGGATTTGTTGTAAACAGGGGTCCCTATAGAAATGGCAATATAACCAGCAGTGAATGTCTTCTCATATACAGTATGTCACAGAAGTGAGTACACCCCCTCACATTTTGTAAATATTTAAGTATATCTTTTCATATGACAACACTGAAGAAATGACACTTGGCTACAATGTAAAGTAGTGAGTATATAGCTTGTATAACAGTGTAAATGTGCTGTCCTCTCAAAATAATGCAACACACAGCCATTAATATCCACATGAACATTATTTGAACATATGAGTAGCACTGAACACATCATTTTTTATACTGTTTTATTTTGAACATAATTAAAGAAACCCCTTTTGTATCCTTTGTCAACTTTAGCTCATTGTTAAATACCAGTTTTTCTGAAACCTTTTTTGCAGTTCTAACTAACCTACTGTCTTGATTTCTTCTCTTCGTAAATTCTGTATGTATCTTTTTTAAAAAAAATTATTTATAGTACCAGACACATCAGTGTATCTCTCCCCCCCCCCCCCCCCAAATTTTTCATAGCAGCCATATTGGCTTTTTCAGTATTCTGTTTTTCTCTTCTGGGAATTATTTGTTATTCTGCTTCTAGTACCTCCTTTTATAGGAACTCCAGTCCATCTTGTGCTTCTTTTCCCATTAACTTTTTCTTGGGCAGAATGTTCCTTAGTATTTACTTATATTTACTTAAATCTGCTTTTCTAAAGCTAAAGATAGGATTTTGCTTATATCCAAGTCTAATTTAATATCAAATACTCAGGCATTACATAATCAGTTTTCCCAACCTTTCTGATCTTTCCAATTCATTGATCTACCATCTTCCATTAGCTAGTCAATGATAACTGTTCTGAGCCTTCTACCACCTTCTGGAGAATAAAGTTATCAGCAAGAGAGGTCAGGAAGAATGATGGAAGTGCTTTTTAAAATTGTTTTACAAGCCTCAGTTACTTCACTATTGCTCTTCTGAGCTCCAGACTCTTGTTTGTGTTTGTATTAGAGGAAACAGTAACATCTGGAGTTGTTTTAAGATGGGCAGCTATATTGAAGGCTGGAATGATGGGAAGGGAAGGGGAGGAAAAAAGAAAGAAGGGAAGGAAAGGAAAGGGAGAAAGAAGGAAAGTTTTCCTCTTCCTTGCCTATTCTGAAGTGGTTAATGTTGCCTTGAATTAGTTATTTATCCAGATAATTACATTCAGTCAGAAATCAGAAAGTGTTGAATGGTGTTTATGAAATTAATTTTATTACTTTTCTATGGTGTGCGAAACAGATTTCTAGTTCTAATTAGGGACATTATATTACAAACATCTGTGATCTTGTTTGCTTTAGAGACTTTGTAAAAAGAAAAAGAAAAATCCCATCCCTGCTACTTGATAAAATTCTCGATTTAGAGGGTTTTGTAGCTCTTCTCCTAATCCTAGTTGTGTCTGCAAAAAGTAAGGCCCAATTGAGATCCCAAAGTCCAGAAACCTGTAATATAGAATTCCTTTTCTGAAATTATAATTTATTCATTTGTGCTTAAATATTTAATAACTATAATTGAAAGATTTGTCAGTTCATTTACTCAGTTAACATATAGCCTTACGTTTTAGGGAACTGAATATAAACTGAAATTGATCATTTTGCTTTCAGTGTTGTGTCATGGGCTTGCTAAATCTTTATGGATTCCACATTTACTGTGTGCCACATTTACTATGAGAATGATTAATAATCAAGTCATAGTATAGCTTTTTTTCCAAGAGACGAAATCCTTAAAGACGAGACCGCTCAAAAACATTAAAGCATTAAAATGGAAGAAATACTGAAAATTGCAGCTTCTTGTTAAAGATTTTTGAAGTCAAGTTTCTGTGGCATTGCTTGGCATGGCAGCTCTATAATTTTGTATAGGCTGAGAGGAAGAACTCACATAGAAAATCCAGTGTTATCGTGATCCCAGTGCCTTGAGTTTTTATACAGTATCCTGGTTATGGAAGCTATTTTAGTCTTGGTGCCAGAAGCACAATACTGTACTTGCCGAATAGGCAAAAGTCATCAGAGGATAATAGCTGAGTAGGACTATTGCGTCTTGAATTGCAGAGAAGAGAGAAGTTTATATTAGCTATAAATGTCATAAACCAGGCACAGAAGACTGTCTGACTTGATAGCCCTGTAATTGAGTTTGTTTAGGGACTTTCTCCCTACTCTTTCTGTAGGATAATCCAGAGAAATAAAGCCTGGCAAAAGCAAGAAAGAGAAGCCTCAAGAAAAATATTGGCTACCATAAAATAGCAGACAGGATAAATTGTGTATATAAAATATATTTTAAACCTATTCCTACATATTTAAACTTCATTTAGTTGATCTAAAGATTGTAAATGCCATTTTTAAAATTTTTTTAAAGGATTTAAACTAAGTTCATGTTATGCAGTACTAAGTGCTTAAAATTTTATTCTTCAGATTTTATTCTTTATTGTTTTGAAAACAATGACAGAAAAACAGAAAATAGTGAAACCCAAAAATAAAAATACATGGACAAAGAAAAAAAAACATACATAGATTTTTTTTAAGAAAAAAAGTCAAAAAATACAAAGAAAAAGAAAATTATATTACTTCTAGCCTTTGGTAACTCCACCCACCCCATTTTGTCCAGCAAAAGTATTTTGCTATACAGGACGACAAAACTGCAATTTGAGTTAAGTACTTTGATAATGCATACTCAGCTGGCATTGTTACTTGTAATTATTGCATGTCAATATAAAGATTTGGTTTAGCTTGGAATATGCTTATGTTCTTTAATTACTGTTTCTTATTACAGTCTACCCCATTACATTTGGCTGCAGGATATAACAGAGTTCGTATAGTCCAGCTTTTACTTCAGCATGGTGCTGATGTCCATGCAAAAGATAAAGGGTATGTAAAATGGTATAATTTGGTTTTGGCAGTGCTAATATGATGGAAGAGGAGTATGGGTGAAAGCACCTTTTCAGAATGACATTCACAGAATAGGTACTGTTTTGAGGCCAGGCAAAACTCTTCCCTTCCCCCT
The DNA here is from genome assembly GCA_030761175.1 of Masticophis lateralis. Lineage (NCBI taxonomy): Eukaryota > Metazoa > Chordata > Lepidosauria > Squamata > Colubridae > Masticophis > Masticophis lateralis. The sequence continues at coordinate 184,131,988 of JAUDYJ010000002.1, read as the reverse complement.
AAATCATTTAAAACTGGTTTCTTTTGCTTAAATTGTGTGTATATTTGTAATTTTGTTTCCTTCATTATTCTCTGATATTGTTTTGATTTCCACCTTAGCATATTTTGTTGCAGTGTATATTTGCATGAGTAATATTCTGTGAGCCATTCAGACGAATCTAGCATGATTATCAGTAAATATAAGATAGTGATTTGGTTGATTTGAAAGTTTGAACTTTTTCCAAGAAGCAAATCATGTTTCGCTTTTAGATGGAGTATCACTATTCTAACTTGTTTGAAACTGGTTCATGGAAATTGGCTTATTTTACTCATGGTTTTTTATATCTGAAATTCTGAGTGAAATAAAAATATAAAAACTATGAAATAGTCCTTTAATATATATGTAAAACATGTCCTTTAATGAAATGTAAGTGTATACACATAGCAGTAAGACAAAGAATAAGCCCAAAACAGAGAAAAACAAAAGAACCCCCAGAAAGATACCACCCCTTATGCAAGCAGGAAACATTAGAACTGTACAAAGCTTTAAAAATAAACAATTTGCCAAATGCATTGGCCCAAGCAAAATAGTAAAGCAGATAAAATATATGGTGCAATGTAGTGAAGAATTATTTTTCTGAATAGTTAAACAATGTTTTTTTCCCCTTTGTTATAGTGGACTTGTGCCGCTACACAATGCTTGTTCCTATGGACATTATGAAGTTACAGAATTGCTGTTGAAGGTGGATAAGTTAATAATTATGTAATTATATAAAGACTGTCATTAACATGAAGGGTTTGTTTACAAATTGTACGTTGTATTGCATGTGAGATAATTTGTATGCCTTTGTGATGTTGATAAAGAAAATATTTTAGAGCTCCCTGTTCCATATTAAAAAAGGCCACTTCTTATTTGAAATAATTCATCCCTAAAAGAAAACTTAAAGTTGTCGCCAATTTTGTTAAATTATTTTTTTTTTTTTAAGAAAAAGCACCTCCTTTTACTCTGGTTTAATTTTACTAAGTCAAAAATGATTACATTCCTATTCTATTTTTCTCATCTAGATTGTAGGACAGATTATTTAGAAAATTTACAGGGCTGCCTAATGTAAGTGAATAACTATTAAAAACAAGAATAAAATTAAATAGAATATAAAGAGCCAAGGTATTTTGCAAGTAACTCACAGCCCCCAAAACACACATTGTGGATTTCTTTAGCAGTCATAACCCCTGAAAGAGAAGCCAGACTTTGGTGGACTTTTGCTTCGGTATGACCTAAGCAAAGCTCATAAAATCATCTGCTACAATGTCCTACCTGTCAATGACTACTTCAGCTTCAACCACAACAATACAGAGCACACAATCGATACAAACTTAAAGTGAACCGCTCCAAACTTGATTGCAGAAAATATGACTTCAATAACAGAAGTCTGGAATGCATTACCAGACTCTGTGGTCTCATCCCAAAACCCCCAAAACTTTAACCTAAGATTGTCTACTGTTGACCTCACCAAATTCATAAGAGGTCTGTAAGGGGCGTGCATAAGAGCACCAGCGTGCCTACGTCCCTGTCCTAATGTTCCCTTTAATTATATTTTTTAAAGTTTGATTTATATGCCACCCTTCTCCGGAGACCCGGTGTCTTACAATGCGTTAAGCAATAGCCTTCATACTTTTGTATATTTATACAAAGTCAGCTTATTGCCCCCACAAATTGGGTCCTCAATTTACCTACCTTAGAAAGGATGGAAGGCTGAGTCAACCTTGAGCCTGATGAGATTCGAACTTACAGTAATTGCACACAGCTGATGTTAATCACAATGCTTTTAGTCTGCTGAGCTACCAGGCTCTATTCATTTTATGTATTCATTTTATGTATTCAATTCATGCTTATACTTACATATATTATCTAATATGTACTCGACAAAATAAAATAAATAAAATAAAAATAAAAATAACTCAGCAAGTCAGGGCCATCCAGTTTTGGGGGAGGAGTGGAGAGGAGGTCAAAGGCTGTTTCATTGGGCAGGCACCATGACAGCAAAGGGATGTCTCCTGAATCCCACAAGGTAGCGCTGTTTCATAGAACAGGCACTACCGTACTTGCCCCAAGCCAGTCATCAGGTTTGTGTTATTTCAAGTTGAGAAATAAATAAAGGACTCTCCAAGTGCTATTATATCAAGATTTATTGTAATTGGTCTGTTATACCAATTAATATTTGTAAACAAATGTCATGTATTAATCTCGTTCTTTCAATGTCAAGCAGAATACATTTGTTCAGATAATGAAATGAAATGATTAAATTTCTTCATATATGTTAGCTAGAAATTCTAATATGATTTCCATCACATAAAACAGATAATCCAACCTAGTGTATTTAAAACTAAAAAAATAATTATAATGTTGACGCAACATAAAATGCCCATTGACTTTTCCTCCTGTTACATTTGTTCTTTAGCATGGAGCCTGTGTTAATGCAATGGATCTCTGGCAGTTTACTCCATTACATGAAGCCGCTTCCAAGAATCGTGTGGAAGTTTGTTCTCTGTTACTCAGCCATGGTGCTGATCCAACATTAGTCAACTGTCATGGCAAGAGTGCTGTTGATATGGCACCGACACCTGAGCTCAAAGAGAGGCTCACTTGTAAGTATAACTATGTGCAAGGTGTTATCATTCTCAGCAAGACCACATAATTCATTCTTTTCTACAGTATTGAAAACAATATTCTGTTCTTTTAAAGGAAGTCTAATCTGTTGATGAATTTCTGATGAACAGTTGATGAATTTCTGGTAACATTTGAGAAATTTAAAGGATTTATGCCTATGTATTTTACTTTATTTCATCTTATTAATCTAAATTTATTTATGTGGCCACCCATCTCAGTACTATGACTCCAGGAGGCTACCAAAAATTTAAGAAATACACTGTAAGAAAAATACATATCAGGACCAACTAAAACATAGAGTGGCTACCAAAGATACCACATACCAGCAGTATTGGCTCAGTTGCTTTCTCAACTCCTATGCCCAAGAAAACAGCCTGGTTTTCAAGACTTTTCTAAAAGTGAGCATGGTTGGGACCAACCTAACCTTGTCCGTTAGAGAAGTAATGTTTTAATTTATAGCATAATTCCTGATCACCATCACTTCCTCATTATTGGGAGCTTACAAAAAAGGTTTATTTTGTAAATAAAACTTACAAAATAAATGTCTAGGAACTTTGTGGAATTTAAGATGTTTTTGGTCCAGCTGACCATGCTCAATCACTGCTAAAAGGAAGCCTATCAGTATGAGTGTTAGCAGTGTTCTGCCTAATGTTTTCAGAAGTGCTATTGTCTCAGATACTGGAGCTAATATTTATAGAGATCAAAACTAGTAATCATTGAAAAGATTAATTTTCCATGAATTTGTCCTTCCATACTTTTCTAGCTGACTCATTTAGGTATCGCTACGTATCTGTGTGACAATTTCTATAATTTCATGAAGCACCAAGTCAGTTGGTGATCCATTTCCATTGTAGTTTTTCTCCATTCAGTACATAATTGTGTATATTGATGTTATGGCCTCCATATCTTGTTTACAGTTTCCATCTTTTCTGGCCTAAAAACTCCCAAATGAAAAATTTGCTGATAGGATAGGTCCACCATCTCTTTGATTATCTTCTTCCTTTCCATATACTACACCAGGGTGTCAAACTCAAGGCCCATGGTCCAGATTTGGCCCATGGTGTGCTTAACAGATTAAGCAAACAATGCTTGTGAAAGACAGAAAAAATAGCACTTTTCTATTTCCAGGCCGCAGGGCCAGACTGTAAATAGCAAAGGACCGGTCCGCGGTGTCTCTGACAGACAAAATGGGGCACGGGGGAGGAGGGGAGGGCTGTGTGTGCCCTCCATGCCCCATTTTGGCTGGCAGGGTGCCGCAGGAGACATCTGTCTCATCTCTTCCCCCTCCCCTCACCAGCCCATGGAGGAGAACTATAATGCTGATCCAGCCCTTGAAGAAATCCAGTTTGATACCCCTGTACTACACCCTCTTCTCACTTAGCAACTATATTCCAATGATTTGGGCATTGAGAAAAATGATCACTAAGTGATAGAGAGAGAGAGAGAGACTGTGAAGATCACTAGTTGCTGCTGTTTCATTCAGATAAAGTTATCTTGTATAATATCCATTTTGCCCCTTTGGTCAGAAAATGATTTTTAATATCATTTATTACTATATTTTTATATTTACAAATGGTTGCTAATCAAGTAGCCACTAAATGAGGAATGGCTGTATTTAAGGCATATAAGACGACTTTCTAACACACAAAAATCTTCTCAAAAGTTGGGGGTCGTCTTATACGCCGGGTGTCGGTCTCCTGTAACCAGGCAGACCAGCCCGAAAGGCTTTGACGAGCCTTAAATGGCTCTAAGGAGCCAAGCTGAATTGCCTGCTGAGTTGCCGCTAATCAGCTGAGTTACACGCAAGCCCTGTGTAAAAGGGAAAAACTTTCCTTTTACACAATGCTTGCCATCCCAGCTGAGATTAGCAGGCAACTCAGCTGGGATCGCCAGAGCTTGGATGGCCAAGCGCTGTGTAAAAGGGAAAAACTTTCCTTTTATACAACGCTGGCCATCCCAGCTGCTAATTTTTGCCTGCTAATTGCTCCGTAGCAAAAATCCCCCCCCCCAGCTTGCTTACCTTAGCTGCTAGCCGCAACACTTGCCTTGCCTTGCCTGCAATCCATTGCATCAGCAAGCAACTAAATCTCCCTGCCTGCTTGATTGCAGGCAGGGAGATTTAGTTGCTTGCTGATGCAAGCAACTTGTGGACTTCAACTCCCAGAATTACTCGGCCAGCAAAGCAAAGCTGGCTGAGGAATTCTGGGAGTTGAAGTCTACAAGTCTTAAAGTTGCCAAGGTTGGAGACCCCTGTTCTATTGGGTAAGTTTTTTTCCCCCTTTGGGAGCTTTAAAAAAAATAGTTAATTGGGGGGTTTTTTAGTTGTTCTTTTTTAGACCTAGCCATTTAAAGGCTAGGTCTAAGTTTTAGGCTAGGAAGTTTTAAATTTAGCTTTCATATAAAAATAAAAATAAAAATAATAATAAAAATAAAAATAAATAAAAATAAAATGTGTGCAACTTTCTGAGATTTAATGTGTTTCTGTAGTGTTTCACTCTAACTACACAAACACACAAAATCTCACAAAGCTGTATGTGGAATTTTGTGTGTGTAAACCCACAATGTAAAAGTTGTTTTTTTTGAGCTTTTTGTGGCTGTGTGAGGTTCCTGCTTATTGCAGGGGCCATTTTGGGTCTAGCACAGCTGCTTTTACATTGTGGGTGAGCCAGTTGATATTTTTAAATTTTTATTTGGTGTGCATTGGAAGAGGGGTCGTCTTATACAGCAAGTATAGCCCAAACCCTATATTTTTACAGGAAAAGTTGGGGGTCGTCTTATACGCCCAGTCGTCTTATACGCCGGAAAATACGGTAGGTCTTTGGTTATTCGGGTGTTCTCCCGCGGGAGAACACCCGAATAACCAAAGACCTACACATAAACACCCGCGAAAACCTCAGAAAACAAATATGTGTGTGTGTGTGTGTGTGTTTTTCTTTAAGCCAGGTTTTTCCATGTTTTTTCTATGTGTTAAGGATATTGTTGTTGTGTAACAACTAGCAGAGCGAAGTGCACAGAGAAACGTTTTTTAGAGCACTGAGATAGAGATACATACAAACTGGTGTTATCAAGAATGTTCTTTATAATGGGAAATAAACAATCTCGTAGTCTTCTAAACAGTCCAAGTCTTTACCGGTTAACTCTAAACAGACTCTTACCAAACAAACAGTAGTTGGTTCACAAACCCCGGTTGGTAGCAGATCCACCCACACATGCACGCAATGGCAGCTTATCATTTACTGAATACCTTACAGTACCCTTCTTAAATACATTGTTAAATTACAAGTAATTATAGCATGACTCGCATTACAGCATGATGCAGCATTAAATCTTAAAGTCACAGAACACATATATTGCCCGGACAACTGTTAGGCCCAAATCATATCCTAACATGCTCCCCTTTGGACAGGCCAATATATACAGTTTAAATACAATATATACAGTTTAGATACAATACATTCAATTTAGATTCTTAATCCATATCTTTCACAACATGCTTTATGTTTGACAGCACCTTGGCAAACTACAGTTGCCTTATATCGATCTGGTGGATGCCTTTCCCTAGTAGCTCTTCTAGGCAATACAGGACTCATTTCAGATGTTTCAGTTTCATCCTCCCCTAAACCTACTTCCTGTTCCTCAACCTTAATAGAGGATTCCACAGTATCTATATCCTCAGGACTCTCATCAGGGATATGCTCTATCCTAACAGTATTATCATCATGTCTGAACTCTGCACGCTCTAGTTTATCCCATCCTTCGTGCTCTAGAAATTTAAGTGCTCAAGTCTCCGATGTAACAGATGAATACATTCATCATGTGGTTTAACATTCTCATAAACAGACTTAGACTTAGCCACCAATACTGGGTTCTCCCTTAAAATGAATAAATCATTTTCTAAACTTGCAGTAACAACCTTGCCATCTTTCTCTATAAAACACTTATCATTTTTAAATGTTACTGTAAACCCAAATTGTACCAAAGATTTAACAGATAATAAATTGAATTTTAAACCAGGAATATATAACATAGGCAATGGTTCATTACTAAATGACCAACGAGCAACACCCTCTCCAGCTACCTTAACCTTCCAGCCATTTGCTAGTTTAACATGTTGGTTACTCTTCTCCATTTTAACAAAACATTTTCTATTTCTAGTAATAGATTGAGAAGCACCACTATCAACAACCCAACAATCCTGGTTAACATCAGTAGTTGAACTAGATATAGCTAAATTACAACCCTTCTTGGGTCTATTATTGTCCCTAACAGGCATTTTCTTATTTTTACAATATTTAGCTATATGCCCTTTAGCCCCACAAGCAAAACAATGTTTTACAAAATAAGCAGTTGAGTACATTTTATCTTCTTTTGGTTGTTGCACTCTCAACTGATCCCTTTCTTGTCTTCTCTTGGATTCTTCCAACAACCTACCGGTTATGCCAGCCAATGTCAGTTCATCTCTGGACAAAACCTCAAACGAAGAAACAAAGTTGTCATAACTATCGTCCAAAGAAGAAAGAATTATGTAAACTTGTTGTAGTTCAGAGAAAACAAGTTCCTTTTCATGCAGCTACTGGAAAATTCTGGTCATGGATTCCAAATGAGCCATCATATCTCCCCCTTTAAGAAGATGTTGTCTAAATAATCTTCGTGTGAGATATATATGAGCACCCACAGAGTCACGAACATATAGTCTCTTCAACTTGGTCCAACACCTAGCAGCAGACTCTTCACCACAAATATGGACAAACTGCTGGTCACCCAGTGTCAGTCCAATAATACAAAGAGCTCGTTCATTGTCTCTGTTAAACTTGGCTACTTTCTTGGCATCTTCTTCATCAGCAGAATCCCATGCTGTTACATCCGGTGGATTATTAACTATGTCCCACAGTCCTTCTCTACGCAAAAGTAGACCACATTTTGTAGACCAGGATACATAGTTCATTCCATCCAGCCGGGTTATCATGGAAAAATTTGCTGCTTGTTCTAGTGTCATCTGCACGTAGATTGTTTATAACAAACACAGTCTGTACTACTCACAAACTCAAACAAGCTCTCAGTTTAACTCTGAAAAAATCCTAGTTAGTTCTGGTTGACTGGCTCTGGGCCCATAACCAATGTTAAGGATATTGTTGTTGTGTAACAACTAGCAGAGCGAAGTGCACAGAGAAACGTTTTTTAGAGCACTGAGATAGAGATACATACAAACTGGTGTTATCAAGAATGTTCTTTATAATGGGAAATAAACAATCTCGTAGTCTTCTAAACAGTCCAAGTCTTTACCGGTTAACTCTAAACAGACTCTTACCAAACAAACAGTAGTTGGTTCACAAACCCCGGTTGGTAGCAGATCCACCCACACATGCACGCAATGGCAGCTTATCATTTACTGAATACCTTACAGTACCCTTCTTAAATACATTGTTAAATTATAAGTAATTATAGCATGACTCGCATTACAGCATGATGCAGCATTAAATCTTAAAGTCACAGAACACATATATTGCCTGGACAACTGTTAGGCCCAAATCATATCCTAACACTATGTAGCCAAGATTTTTCTGGAACCACAATTGAAAAATCTTGGCTACGTAGGAAAAACCTGGCTTAAAGGAAAAACACACATTAGACCTATGAAAAGTAAGAATATATATATATATATATATATATATATATATATATATATATATATATATATATACATATACATATACATATACATATACATATACATATACATATATACATACATACATACATACTGTATTTTCCTGCGTATAAGACTTCTTTCTAACACACAAAAATCTTCTCAAAAGTCGGGGGTCGTCTTATACACCAGGTCTCATTCTCCTGTAACCAGGCAGACCAGCCCATAAGGCTCTGATGAGCCTTAAATGGCTCTGAGGAGGGTCGTGTTATACGCCCAGTCGTCTTATACGCCGGAAAATACGGTATATATAATATTTTAAATGTGACCATGGAATAGAAAGACATATTTGTAGTTTTTATTTTATTTTCCTAATGAATCCCCAATGTGGATTTGCTTTTTTCATAATTTATGAATTTTAATTGAGTTGTTTACTGTTTACTACAGTCTCAAGATTCTTTTCTAAATTAGAGATTCAATCTAACCTCAGCCAGGTTATATATGAAGATGTTATATTTTTTCTTTCTTTTTGGCATTTGCATACCCTGAGCCACATTTGCAATTTTAATAGCTCCTTTTCTGTTTTAAAATTCTTTGCCATCCATTTTTGTTTTGACTACCTTATTTATTTGGTGTTGTCAAAAGAATTGAAATAACCTTCAGAGACTATCAGAGAAACTATATCTGCAGTAATGTTATTTTGCACTGAAAACTATTTTGATTAAAAACTGCCTTTATTTCTTAAATCATGGAAGTTTTTCTGTCTTTCACGAGCATTATTTGAGAGAATATATTGGGACTGTCCACTAGAGATTTTTCCCCCTTCTACATTATTTTTCTGCACCACTGTTATAAATCTGGTTTTACAACAGATATTTATCACCCATAACTATGTTTTTTCCCTTCTGCAGATGAATTCAAAGGACATTCCTTATTACAAGCAGCAAGGGAAGCTGATTTAGCCAAAGTCAAGAAAACACTTGCTTTGGAGGTCATTAATTTTAAGCAGCCACAATCTCATGAGACAGCACTGGTGAGATCATGGAGTCATTCTTCCTGCTTTAGCTGTGTATACATTTAAGATTTTCTGGTACAGTCGTACCATTTCACCTATTAGAAATTAATGCTTGACCTGTTATTGATTTAATGTCATATTAAGAAAAAAAATCTGACGGAAACATCTCTTCCATTGACCCAAAACATTTTTTCTCTCTGAAATGTATTGTGCAGTCCCTTCAATATTTTATGTCTTCTGTGAAAGTAATCTGTTAAAATGTAATCACACTATAATTAAGATATTGGAATAGTGTTGAGGAAATCCAAATCTAAGGCTACGTTTGGCTATGGAAATTCAGTGGGCAGTTTGAGACCACTGATCCTCCCTCTACAAGCTTCTACTATGAGATTTTGTTATAGAATAAAATTAAGGGAGACATCCTTGTCAGGGACCTATAGTCATTTGAAGAAAAAATGTGATAAAAACATAATGTTGTTGTTATGATTAGTGGAAGTAATGGTAGAGAAGGTTATCTCTTTATAATAGTTCTTTGATTCAGTGCATGAAAAAAGGAAAGCGCTGAAATTAATATTTTACCTCTTATTCTCTCTGAGTTGTAAATATGGTGAATTCCGATTGAAAACTTGCTCCCTCAGATACAAAACCTAACAGATTAGCTCCTCTCCAGAAAAAATATAAATAAAACCAGTCTAGGTAGTAAGTATTAGACCTATTCTAATTTGTTTATAATGTCTTTGACGATTGCTAGAAACTTGCTGACCAAATTATGTGGGATTTTGGTGGTGGTTCTCTTGTGCTTATTCAGTTTACTATCTACTATTAGAGACATGCAAGCCAGGCTGAAATCAACCAAGGATATTTAATGAAGTAACTGAAAAAGATTTGTTCACTTGGCTCATGTGGTACTAATTTTTGAGGAAAGATAGTAGAGAGCTAAGAATAGGAGAGATCATGTAAATTATGCTTTACTAGATGGGTCAGACACAACTTTGCAACTAATAACAACAACAAAAGTGCCATACTCTTCAGTTAAATGAACATAATTTTATTTTGTTTATGTATTTATTTACTTATTAAATTTCTATGCTACCCATATCACTAATACAGCAAATCTGTGTGGCTTACATTTTATTATATTATATATTACATTATATTACAATCTTCTCCTACAATGTTGTCTCTTTTGCAGCACTGTGCTGTGTCTTCTCTTCACCCTAAACGGAAACAAGTAACTGAATTACTGCTTCGGAAAGGAGCCAATGTCAATGAAAAAAACAAGGAGTACGTTTATTCTTTGAAATTGCAATATTTGCATTTAGATGGAACAGGCAAGCTTTGAGAGCTGTTAATCTTATCTCTTTTCCAATCTAGTTTCATGACTCCGTTGCATGTGGCTGCTGAACGAGCACACAACGATGTTATGGAAGTTCTTCATAAGCATGGAGCAAAGGTAAATATTATTCTGTATTTTAAGTAATGCAGTGGATTGGAAGAGTGGTGTGTGATCTCTCGTGTGTGTGATAAGCAGCTATGACTCCTGCTTATTCTAATAGTAACATGGATACCTCTCGTCCTGGTGACCGACCCAGATTGGATCCAGTAGCAGGGACAGCTGTTTCAGCAGTGGATGCTCAGCATTTTGTCTTGTTCCTTACAGAATATGAATAGATAGTCTTTGGAAACATTATATTGTATATATTTCCTGGTCTGATTTATTTGTCATGTGTTTCTGAAATCATCTAGTATAAACTTATAGAGACGTGGGGTTTGGGAGGGGGGAGGTCTTTAATTTTATTCCATCTCTACTTGATACAGAATTAAGAGAAGTCTGTTTTGACTTAAAAGAATTTGGATAAAACATTTCCTTTTATTTTTCTGCTAAATTCATTCATAATGCATTAGATTTAATAAACAAAATCCTATGATTATTTTCCTGGTATTGTCATAGCAGTGTTTGATACAATAACATAGAAAGAGTACATCATCATTATAGATTCTAATCTGCTCCCATTCCTGACATTTTTTTCTTGACATGCCTTTCTGCTCCAATCAAACAGTATGCTAAGAAAATGTTAATTAAATCGTTGGGATCATGTGATAGTAAGACTTTTTTAAAAAATGAGATATGTGGCTGTAATTCTCACTATGAAGGTTGTTAATCCATTTTCTTTTAGTACATTTTAAGTGAAATTCAATAAATTAATCAGTAGGATTTTCAAAGTCAAATATATGCCTAAGATCTGGTATATGTCTGCAACTCCTGCCATTCTTCATAACTTGGAAAATATGCAGAAGCTATTGCATTGATATGCCTATGAAGAGTGAAGCACCTTTAAATCTTAAGACTTGCCCAGCCCTATTAGTCAACAAATGCTTATTTATTCTGTTAGGTACTTGGGACAACATATTAGAAAAGAATATTTCTATTCAGTTAATGAGTGGATTTTTAGAGAAATGGATCAGTTTATCATATTTATTGATGTATCCTTCAGAGGAATTAAATATCATTCCATTCATTAATTTTGAACCAAGTATAGGCTTGTTAATAATTCTTTCTAATGGAATAATTTAATTTGAGGGTTTAAGTTGTCATTAGATATATAGATGCTGTAATTGCATTTATAGTAAGCATGGGGGGAAAATTTCATGGCATCACCTATTTTATGTGCTCCTAAATTTCTTCAATCTTTTCTGGAAAGCTGACTTACTCACAATATACTTCCAGTATGTTCAGATTATTATTTGAGATTATATATAAAGTTTGAGTGAGATGCATCAGCATCTAAGCAGCAAGATATTAGATAACTCAAAGGTCTTGTGATAACTCTTAGTTCTACTATTAAAAGTAATGTGCTTAGCTAAGATTACACTTCTTAGATTCAGTTTACTATGCATGAGATTATGATAAAGTAAAACTGTTATCTTGGATTGTAAATGAAGGAAGAGAATGTACAATTTAGCAGTATCCAGGATGTTTGCAGTTTGCATATAAAATAAGTATTTGTCTATCCAATATTATAGCTTCTTAGAGTTTTAACTTCAACAATGCTTTAACTGTGTGTAAGACAGGTGCTCTATAATTTAGTCATGTATTATACAAGTGCTATTCTCTAGCTTTCTGTTGTAGACATTGTTTTAAGCAGGTTTTATAGGACCATAAAATACTTCGATGTAGACATTTGCAAATGTACTGGATTTCTAAGCAGCTGTTCCCTTTTTCTATTTTTCTGTGGGGAAGCATTTTAGGAAAGATTCTTTGCACTTATTTAAATGGCAAAATGGTTCTGTAATTGTTCATTCAGGTTGTTAATTATAATGTGTTTCCCAAGTGAGCTTCTTGCTGATTGAAAAGCAAGTCTAGCCACTGAATATTTAACTGATGATAGTGAATTTTTATTTTATAGTCTCATTAATATAAAAGATCACAAAATTGATTCACTTTGTGCTAAATACAAAGTAGCAAAACAAATTCAAATAGTCATAAAATCTAGTAATTAAAATACAACATTTTTAAAATTGGAAGGATATCATATGTTTTAAAAAGCCAGGCCAATTAGAACTTTGCTTAATGCCAAAATGATAGTGCAGTCCAGTCACATGGTGCCTCAACCTATGACCATAATTCTGAGCTCTATTATAGCCATAAGTCAAGGACCACCTGTAAAGGAAGTAGTCCACATGCAGACAATCTTTTTGCATCCAGACGCTGCATTGCCTGTATGCTTGCTTATTAGTGGCTATGGGAAGCAGTTAGTAAAGTTAATGTCATACAAATAGGGAAAGATGGGACTTATTGATGTATAAATATTGTGGTGGAAAGGAGAAGTTACTTTAGACCTTGAGCCCTTCATCTTAGTAGATGTTGAGGTAACCTAATGCCAATATCACTCCTAGGAATCCCTAAACATGGAACAGTGCTTTTACATATTTGGAAGTCTGGTTTCATTCTTTTTACACCGATAGGAACTTAAAATTGTGATGTAAGATTTCTAATATTTTGCCATTTTTGTTTGCTTAGCTTTAATAAGGTCACATTAAATTTCTGTTGGGAAGCTGCAATATAAAGTTGTGCATTGTTCTTTTTACCTTGCTCCTTAGATAATTATCAGTCATTTTCTAATATCTTGTCTTCAGTATCCAAAAGAAGCTTCCAGTACAATTTCTTGTCATCTATCTGAGGAGAAAATACTTGAGAATTTCTCTTTATATCCTCATCTCTAGAAAACAAATAATTTGGAAACTGTTGTTTCCACTGCTAAAGTGATACAGATGTTGGCAGAACAGAATGCTGTTCTGTATACTGTTGCATTGCTGCAGAATAACATACAGATTGGCCAAGAATTTTGGGACATAAAAGTTAAACACATCTTATAGGCATCAGATGGGAAAAGACTGCTTTAAATTGTGTATGGTATCATAAGAAAACCAATGGGGCATTACAGACATTTTCATTTAATGACATTTTCATTTAAGACTAATGAATGTGACCAAGTTATCCCTCAATCTGTTTTGCTTCTGTTAGTTGGAGTTTTAATTTAATATCATCTTAATTTTGAAATAGGCAAAATGCAGAATTAATGTAGATATGAACAGAAGTGTCTTTTTAAAAAATTAATTAAAGTTTATGTAGACAAATAGCTTTGATTGGGATATATTCAGCAAGAGACACAAATTGGTTTTGCGCTACCATAAAATATTTTTATTTTCCACTGTCCATTTCATAGCAGTTGGACAGTGTTCAATTATTACCAGTAATATTGTAATTGAGAACTCATATTTTGAACATTTAAATGTATAGCAAGAGTAGTTCTTATTGCTAACAAGAAAAAGCAGAAATTGTTTTTGCTTTCTTTATTTGGGTATAGGATGATACCCAAATAAAAACAATTCTTCCTTGTTTTTTCCTTTCTTTCTTTTTTTCCTAAATGGAAATTTAGGGGAAAAAATCATAAAAATAAACAACAGTGGAGAGAATGATAGTGTCTATTGCCTTTAGCAAGAAAATTACTGCCCAACTTTCTATTTTAAAGGCACATAGCTCTAATTTAAATATTCTTGGCTTCCAGTTGAAAATAAGATATCTGCCTTAATAATACATTATCTCCTTTTTAGAGAGGAGTTAATGATTTGTGTTACATTCCTGACAGAGGCAAATAATTTCCAAAAAAACAAAACACCACATCATGATTTTTTTTAAAAAAATACTCTTTGATTTTGAGCAAGATTTTGTGCTATTAGTGGCCTTTGCTATGTATCAAAGATCAAAGAAACTTTAATGGAATATACTTAGAGTAAGGGTCCCTTTAATATATGGAGGCCTAATGCAGTGCTTGGAACATTTCAGTTTTCATTACAAATACGTGATTTTTCATTTATGAAAAATGAATTCAGTGCAGTGGTGAAATCTAAATTTCTTACCTACCGGTTCTGTGGGTGTGATTTGGGGCCATGTGACTGGGTGGGCATGGCTATGTAACCATGTGACGGGGATCAAAAGACAGAAACTCACAATGTCCTGCTGGAGCAGGATTGGACTAGATGACCTTCAGGTCCCTTCCAACCCTGGATTATCCTCTGAAGCTGCGTCTAGTGCCAAATTTGTCTGTCCTTCCTTCCTTCCTTCCTTCCTTCCTTCCTTCCTTCCTTCCTTCCTTCCTTCCTCCCTCCCTTCCTCCCTCCCTCCCTCCCTCCCTCCCAAAAATGAACCCCCCAGCCCCCCATTTTTTGCCTACAGCCCCCATTTTTTGCCTAGCAGACTTCAGCTTTTTTACCTTTTAAAAAATGCTTTTAAAACGTAAAAAAAAAACCCCTCTGACAATCCCAGTTGAGTTGCCTGATCATCAGAGGCTTTCCCCCACCCCCCTTTAAAAGCATTTTTCATACAACCTCTTTGGCCGAAGAGTTGTAAAAAATGCTTTTAAAAGTTAAAAAAAAAAGTCTCTGATGATGCTCGGCATTGGGGGGGAGGGCAGGAATTTTTGCTACCTATTCTCCGAAGCACCGCCTCCATTGCTACTGAATCAGCCGATCCAGTCCAAACTGGGAGCACTTCGCCCCTGACTCAGTGGTAGGAAAATACAATATTTGTATTGTAAGAAAACTAATTTGAAATATGAAGAATTCTTTTACCGGTTTATTTTATGACATCTTCCTAATATATAACTGGAGTTTTGTGTCTAAGTTATATATTTTACTATGTTCATAATTTTGTGCTATATTTTTGTATCTTATACCTTGTCTATATTTTGAATGTCTTTTCCCTACTATATTAACATCTTTTTTAGTAAAAAAGCAAACCGATAAAGAGCAATATATTTAAGAAATTTTAATTAGAAATCTGCTTTCTTGTTTTCTAATTCTGTCAAGTTGAATGGAGTGATAAGTATCAACAGTTTGTGTTTGTAAGTCTTTGTGTTTGTAAAATGAATGCTTTTCAGCTGTGACGCTGAATGAAACCATTGAGAATACCTTGATCTATGAGAAGACTGTGTCATTCAATATAGAATGAAGTAAAACCAGCTGTTCTCAATGCACTGCTTTCTTACATTGTTGCCTACAGTATATCTGACTGCTACCATACTTTTCTTTTAATTCATTAAATTTGTATGTAATCCATCTAACCATAAGGTAACTCTGGGCAGCTTACAATATTAAAAAGAATAAAACAATATAAAAACATGTACATAATCAAAATGAAACACTATAACATACAAATTATCAGCTATAACTAAAAGATAAGGAAGAAAGATGTGTTTGGGTATGAGGGGAGAATCTGTTATTAACCACCTCCAGCATTCTTCTTCACTATTGGAGCCCCAGGCCAAGTGGCAGGAGGGTGGGAGCCGACCTGATTCCAGGTGGAGGGTAGGGGCAAAGGGCAGGAGCGACCTCAGAGAAGGCTCTTTTCCTGGACCCCAGCAGATGGAATTCCTTGGCTGATTGGGCCTTCTTGCATGTCTAAGACACATATCTAGCAATCTGAAAAATTTGTTCTTGAGGTTTTTTTCAATAAGGTTAATCTTTAGATTAAGGTCGAAGGAGGGAGGGCATTTTTCTTTTCTGAACACATGATACTGTAATTGCTATAAATAATTTTTAGTAGCATCATTATTCCATTACTAACAATCTCAATATGTCACTTATTGTGCATGAAAGAAACACTATCAAAGTAGTATAGGTAGCAGCAGTACAATCATTTACAATCTTAAATGAGTTACTGCAGCTTGAGGGCAACTAAATGAATGTCCTGTATACAGTGGGGCAAAAAAGTATTTAGTCAGCCACCAATTGTGCAAGTTCTCCCACTTAAAAAGATGAGAGAGGCCTGTAATCATAGGTAGACCTCAACTATGAGAGACAAAATGAAAAAACAAATCCAGACAATCACATTGTCTGATTTGGAAAGAATTGATTTGCAAATTATGGTGGAAAATAAGTATTTGGTCAATATCAAAAGTTCATCTCAATACTTTGTTATATATCCTTTGTTTGCAATGACAGAGGTCAAACATTTTCTGTAAGTCTTCACAAGATTGGCACACACTGTTGCTGGTATGTTGGTCCATTCCTCCATGCAGGTCTCTATGGCAACATGGACTTTCAACTCCCTCCAAAGGTTTTTGGTGGGGTTGAGATCTGGAGACTGGCTAGGCCACTCCAGGACCTTGAAATGCTTCTTACGAAGCCACTGCTTCATTGCCCGGGCGGTGTGTTTGGGATCATTGTCATGCTGAAAGACCCAGCCATGTTTCATCTTCAATGCCCTTGCTGATGGAAGGAGGTTTGCGCTCAAAATTTCACGATACATGGCCCCATTCATTCTTTCTTGTACACGGATCAGTTGTCCTGATCCCTTTGCAGAGAAACAGCCCCAAAGCATGATGTTGCCACCCCCATGCTTCACAGTAGGTATGGTGTTCTTTGGATGCAACTCAGCATTTTCTCTCCTCCAAACACGACGAGTTGTGTTTCTACCAAACAGTTCTACTTTGGTTTCATCTGACCATATGATATTCTCCCAATCCTCTTCTGGGTCATCCAAATGCTCTCTAGCAAACTTCAGACAGGCCCGGACATGTACTGGCTTAAGCAGGGGGACACGTCTGGCACTGCAGGATCTGAGTCCTTGGCGGCGTAGTGTGTTACTGATGGTAGCCTTTGTTACGTTGGTCCCAGCTCTCTGTAGGTCATTCACTAGGTCCCCCCGTATGGTTCTGGGATTTTTGCTCACCGTTCTTGTGATCATTTTAACCCCACGGGATGAGATCTTGCATGGAGCCCCAGATCGAGGGAGATTATCAGTGGTCTTGTATGTCTTCCATTTTCTAATTATTGCTTCACACCAAGCTGTGAAGCAATATTGCAGATTCAGTTTTCCCAGCCTGGTGCAAGTCTACAATTTTGTTTCTGGTGTCCTTCGATAGCTCTTTGGTCTTCACCATAGTGGAGTTTAGAGTGTGACTGTTTGAGGTTGTGGACAGGTGTCTTTTATACTGATAACAAGTTCAAACAGGTGCCATTAATACTGGTAATGAGCAGAGGACAGAGGAGCCTCTTAAAGAAGAAGTTACAGGTCTGTGAGAGCCAGAAATCTTGCTTGTTTGTAGGTGACCAAATGCTTATTTTCCACCATAATTTGCAAATCAATTCTTTCCAAATCAGACAATCACATTGTCTAATCCAAATGATCGTCTGGATTTGTTTTCTCATTTTGTGTCTCATAGTTGAGCTCTACCTATGATGTCAATTACAGACCTCTCTCATCTTTTTAAGTGGGAGAACTTGCACAATTGGTGGCTGACTAAATACTTTTTTGCCCCACTGTAATAATCTCATTTAACTTGGTTTCTGCCTATCACACGTAGATTATGAAGTGAAATAGAAATAATAAATAAGCTTGCAGTGAAAAATGTTATATAAATACTCCTAATTAACACATATGTATAAATGTACATATTATTCATTTTTCCCCTTAGATGAATGCACTGGACACACTTGGACAGACTCCTTTGCACAGGGCTGCTTTGGCAGGTCACTTACAGACATGTCGCCTCCTGTTGAATTATGGCTCTGACCCCTCCATCATCTCCTTACAAGGTTTCACAGCAGCACAAATGGGCAATGAAGCAGTGCAGCAAATACTGAATGGTAGGTATTTTTGTTGCTTGACAACAGAAGAATAATTTTGATTTTCAGAAGAAAGTCTGGTTCTACTTTTAGTTTTTTGAAATTCATTTTAATTATCTTGCTCTGCAGTTCTGCAAAATTATTATCAATTTAAAAGTGCGAAAAAATAACTTTAAAATAAAAATATGAGTCAATTGGTGGGCCTTAATTTCTCTTTTCATAAATCTGTTTATGTCCCTCTATTTTTATTAAAGAACAAAATAACGTTAAAAATCTGGACAGAAAATGTGCATTACTGTTTCCTGCTGCTTGCTATTTTCTGCTACATAAACCTAGTGAGCCTTAATTTCTCTTTTTCGTAAAACTGCTCAGGTCTCTCATCTTTTATTATTAAATAATAAAATAACAAAAAACATCTGGATAGAAAATATGTGTCTGTTTCCTACAGCTTGCCACTTCCAGCTATTGTCCTTTTTAAATGCATGGTTCTGATTATATTATAGAGGGATACAAAAAATAGGCAATCAAACAAACTGTTCTAGGCTTAAGATTATTACAGAGACTGAGCTGAGAAATTTTTCTAGACCAGAGGTTCCCAACCCTTGGGCCATGGCCTACTACTGGGCCATGGGCTATTTGCAACTGGACCATGTGACTGACAGGCTGTCGCTCGTGCAAGTCAAACTGTATGTGTGTGCCAGCCCGTCGCTTGTGCAGCCCAGTTCCCCTCTCCCCCCACCAGCCCGGCCACCAAGCCGGACTCTGTTCTAAACTGCATTTTAAGCATGCAGTGATGCATTTAATCATGTTTTTTATTTGGAATTAGAGGTCTTCTTCATTACATTTGGATGGTCCTGTTGTGGTTATTACTGCACTGTTTTATTTACCTTAAGGAAAAGGAGTTTCTAAGAAAAAGACAACCTTTATTACATCGTTCAACAAAATGTATATTCACACAACTTTATCAAAAAGTGCCTGACCATTCAGCCCACTACAGCACAATCAACACAAGCTATGAAAAAGATAAAAGTTGTTAGATATCAAAGACATCTCAGAAACAACTGACAGACTATTGCAAACACATGACATCATCATAGCACAGAAAGCAACCAACCAGAGCTCTCCAAAACATCTTAAATAACCCTAAAGACCTGGTAGCCCTAAAAGGGAAAAAAGGAAGTCATCTACAACATACTAGGTAGGACATCTGGGAGGAAGACTAGCAGAACACATCAATGAACACCAACTAGCAGTCAGAAGACACAGTGAAAAGTCCTTAATCTCACAACACACGGTCAGATTCAACCATAGTTTCAACTAGGAAATTGTAAGAATACTAGACCAAATTAAATCTAAAATGCTAGAGAATTCCTAGATGTTTGACATTCAGACAAATCGGCTATCAAAAGGCATATATAGGTAGACTACATTTACAGACCATTCAAAGGGACAATAAAAAGCTAAGAAGGAAGCAAAAAAGACCAGAACACATCTTTTCCAGCAACCAACAGGGATTAACACCAGAAAAACAAATAAGCAGTAAAAAATACCCTAATTAAGGAACTACCAAGGAGAAAACCACATCTGCACCAACACTGGCAGGCCAAACTACTTTATATAAATGGAGCAAAACCCCTACTCACTAGCACTGAAGATGTTACCTAATCAGATAATGAACCATCTGCAAGCAAACAACCTTTCTCAGCACCACAATTTAACCCTGGGCAACGTATGTTCCCTTTTGTTGGCACCAGTAAGAATAATTCAAAATAAAAGTGATGCAGTTTAATTGGGATGAAACAAGTGAAGGAATTTGATTGCTTGTTGTTGCCAGGAGGGTCGGGGTCGGTTTATTGTTTTTACTATTTGTATATTGGGTTTTTATTTGTTGGAAGCCTCCTAGAAGCACTGAAAGTGAGTGGGTAGCCATATAAATTCTCTAAATAAAATAAATACCAGTTTTCTTCTGGGTTCAATTCAAGGTGCTCATTTTAACCTTTACAAACCTTCATGGTATGGGACTGGGCTATCTGAGGGACTGCCTCTCCCTGGTTATATCAGCCTGCCTCATTATATCTGACAGAGAGGCATACTGTAGGTACCATCAACTATGAACCTGTATTTGGTGCGTCTCAGGAGATGTGCTTTCTGCGATGTGACACCTGCCTTATGGAACATTCTTCCTCCTCAAATTAGATTATCTCCATCTCTTTTGACATACCTGAAGGTCTTCAGCACCTGCTTATGTTACCAACTTGTGGGTCCTGGGGAACTACAGACATGCTTAGATGCTGACTGGTTATGCTTATCCTCTCTTCGCCTAGGATTTATGAATCTACGTTTTTTATAATATTTACTTTTTAAAATTATTTGTATATTTTAAAAATATTTTTAAAGTATGTGGTTCTACCCATTTGTTATACATCGACTAGAGTCATCTTGGGTGAAATGGGTAATTCTGTAAATTAGATAAATAACATGGCATTACATTTTAGAGTTTTGAAAGTATAATTGTGCTATATCAAAAAGTAAAACTGAACAAGTGCTAAAAATTTTGGTGTCCAAGAAAAAAAAAACATTACAATCATAATAGCTGTGAGAGTGTTGAAAATTGTAAGGTTATAATTATAGATATTAATTATAACTAGAGAAATATTAAAATATGAATGAGCTTGTCTTATAAAGAGGCTGTGGGATATTACTATGCATATATGAAGAATGTGTCTATGTCTGACAATTAGAAGAATGTGATTTTGGTTTCACTAAAAAGGAAAAAGTGTGAATACAAAAACTACAGGAGATTAGTTTATGTTTATCTGGGAAGTATTTGGTAGAGTGCTGATTACAAGAGTGCAAGAGGTGCTAATGAATAAAAAATTGGGAAGTGCAATGTGTAAATCTCCAATTTACACATTTTCCTACAGATGTAGTAGAATGAATGATGTTGTTGTAAACTAGATTTAATCACATTTCCTTCTTCTTTTTTCAAAATGTGATGCCCTTCATTTCTTAACTTGATGTTGTCCAATTGAAAAGGAATGATTGGTGCATATATATATATATATGTATGTATATAGAGTTAAATGTTTTAAGTATTAGTAACTTAGCACTATTAAGTCCTTTAATGATACTTACTTTGATCTACAATATTGGGTCTGATGCTAAGTCCATGAATTTATGCATGGGATGAGATTTGAATTGGGAAGGTTCATATATATAGCTCAGTTATAATCACAATGCTAGAAAGAATATACTGTTATACTGACCATTAATAATATTTTCTAACCTGAATATATCCTATAAAACAGAATGCTTACTGGTTTTTTTTTCATCTTTAAATAGAAAATACTCCAGTACATACTTCTGATGTAGATTATAGATTGTTGGAAGCATCTAAAGCTGGAGATTTAGAAACTGTAAAGGTATGTTGCAATTTAAGAATTATAAAAAAATGAAGATAAATATGGCCATTTGAAATACAATGAGGAATTTTTTTTATGATGATAGTCTACAGTGGTCATTGGACTTAAATGCTTCTGTCCCACAATTTTTAGGTTGTTAGAATTTTTATTTTTATTTTTTATTAACGCTAATTAGTATTGCATTCCTGCCTTATGCTCTGGTTAGTCTTAATTGTGCTTAACTGTTACTTTAAGTTAGGTTTTTAAAGCAGAAATAATTAAATTATCCACAATGCATCATCACTTTGGGATAAAGTTATAAACCATAATTAATGAAAACAGGAAAATTAAGCTTAGAGGAGAGAATAATATTTTGTGCTAAAGCAGTCTTTGACATTAAATATATATGTAGTAGTTAATATTGTGAAAAGTAATATAGTAGAACCTCTGGTCACAACCACAACCAATTTGGTCGTGAGCCGAACCTAATTTTGGAAATTTGATGCTTTAAAAAAAAAAAATGGTGTGGAAGGGGAAATTGGCTGCGAAAAAAAAAAGTGAATTTTTTGGTCGGAACCCAATTTGGTCGTGGTCAGAAGCATTCGTGACCAGAGGTTCTACTGTATTGGATTTGAAACTTTTCTAACTGAAAATTGTCCTACTCTTGAATAAATGCCATTTACTGTATTTTTCAGACTATAAAATGCATTCCCCCCCCCCCCCCCAAAAAAAAAGTGGGTGGAAATGTCTGTGCATCTTATAGAGTGAATACAGGCCTGGTTTTGGTCTCCCAAACCTTCTGCACATCCTGTTTTTGCCCTCCCCGGCATCCAGAAGTACACTGCAGGCTAAAAACAGGCCCGTTTTTGGCCTCCCAAATCTTCCGTGCATCCTGTTTTTGCCCTCCCTGGTGTCCAGAAGCACTGTGCAGCTAAAAATGGGTCCGCTTTTGGCCTCCCCGATGTTGGGGAGTCTGAAAACAGGACATGTGGAGGGTTTGGGAGGCAAAAAATGGGCCCGTTTTTGGCCTGCAGAGTGCTTCTGTACATTGGGGAGGGTAAAAATGGGATGTGCAGCGGCCAAAAACTATTTTTTTTCCTTCTCTAAACCTAGGTACAATTTATAGTCCAGTGCATTTTATAGTCCGAAAAATATGGCAATGGAAGCTGAAATAGAACCATGATACATTTATTTTTAGCAAATTAAATTTCTTTTTAATGTAATAAAATATAGAATTATATTACACATCATTATTTTTAATAAGATCAATAGCTGTATAGAAAGAATTTTCTGTAACAGTACGCCATATATTTATGAGATATTCTGCTTCCCTATTTGGACGCTTTACTGACCATATTAGCTAGCCTTATTTAACCATTCAGGACAATTCTATACCTCCCTGCTGCTCTCAGATACCAATCCTCCTATAACATACAATGTTGGCAGATTCTGTGCTGAGCACTTAAAATGTGCCAAAAGATGAAATATGCCACAAATCAGTTTTATTTTAGAGAGTTTTATATTCAATTTGTGATATTATTTGTTTAGATAGCCATGTTTGCCATGTTTTTTTATGTCTGTGTGTTGTTTTTAACCCTCCTGTTAGGTTATTAATGGAACTACAGTTTTTAAATAGTTTCTTATAAAACTCCAAACGATTAATTTTTCTTAGTAAAAATAAAAGATGATATATTGATGGATTTCCACTTCTTTGCACTACTTTGTATCAAATGCTATATTAGCTTCACATTATTGGATTTTTTTTTATTTCTAAAAAATAAACTGTATGGAATCTTAGTTATTTTATTGTAAGATAATTTGCACTCAGAGACTTAGTTATTTTTTATATTGTCCAGGGATCTTTATTATTCTTGCTATAATGTCTTGAGGTGTGGAAGACTATTTGAAATGTCTGTGGTGAATTCTACTATGGATGTTT
Organism: Masticophis lateralis; assembly: GCA_030761175.1. NCBI lineage: Eukaryota > Metazoa > Chordata > Lepidosauria > Squamata > Colubridae > Masticophis > Masticophis lateralis. The sequence goes on along the minus strand of JAUDYJ010000002.1, from coordinate 184,108,211 downwards.
TCCTTTCTCGTTTTTACACAGCAACTTTGCAGTCCTCAGAATGTGAATTGTAGAGATTTGGAGGGGCGTCATTCAACCCCCTTGCACTTTGCTGCAGGTTATAATCGAGTTTCAGTAGTTGAATATTTGCTTCATCATGGAGCAGATGTACATGCAAAGGATAAAGGGTAATTGAGACCATGCAATTTACTGTTTTATATGTGGGTAGAATGAACTCTTTCTCATCTTTAGAAAACTTCCTTGGTCCACCTCACCTTGTTAAATACATTATTTCTTCCCTACAGAGACAAATCAGTTACTATTTGGTTACACATCAGTTACAATTACTTCCAGCAATATCTGCTCATTAAAACCTTGGTCAAATTCAAGCAGAAGATCAAGATATCTAATCTGATAGAGCCAGTATCTATGAGAGCCGTTTCTAGTTTAGTTAAGGCAATAGTCTAGAAACCAGGTGAATTCTAGTCCCATTTTAGGCATTAAAGTTGGGCTGGGATTTTTGGACCAATCACTCTCTCTCAGACCAGCTCACTTCATAGGATTGTTGTTGTGGGGAAAATATGATGAGGAAGCAGTATTAGGTGTTTTTATCACCTTGTATTATTTATAAAAAAAATTTAAAGGCGGGATAAAAAATAAATAATAAAATTTACCATCTGTGCTGTAGTGCGATTTTCCTTTCATCCTGGACTGTCCCTAGATACTTTTTAAACATTTTATAAGACCTACTGTCTTCCTGGCACAAACTGATGCTGTTCCCATTAAGGTGACAACTGGCAGATATACTGGCCTTCCTGTGCTTGCTTCCTAGAGCTTTTAGGTGCAGTTTAAGACTTTTTCATTTATTGTGTTTTTTTATAGCCAAAAAAGAAAAAAGTAGATTAAATTCACATCTGTTCAATCTTGCTCAGTATTAATGTGTGCAGAAACTGAGATGGCTGTCCTTCTACCTTGGTCATTTCAACTTTATTCTTGCAGTGGTTAGATTATTGCCACATTTCTCACAGTTATGAAAGCTGATTCTTCTTCCTTGTAAAGTGAGCTTCTGGATGTAGGCAGTTTATAACCTCAGTTAAAATAACTTGATTAAAATAGAAAAGCAAGATGGCAGTTATTTTGAAGGATAACTATATTTTTTTGCTTTTAGATCTTGATAAATACTCTTAATTTTTTTTTAACTTATCAGTGGATTAGTACCTCTACATAACGCTTGTTCATATGGACACTATGAAGTTGCAGAGTTATTAGTGCGACATGGGGCTTCTGTCAACGTTGCTGATTTATGGAAGTTTACACCGCTACATGAAGCAGCAGCAAAGGGAAAATATGAAATCTGCAAACTCCTCCTCAAAGTATGTACTTTACATTGGGGTTTTTTTCCACAAAGAGTCTTTGTTTACTTCAGACTATGACGCATAACATATGCAACAATTCTGTGTAATTTTCTTCAGAATAGAACTCTTCTTGGGATAATAATAAACAGTTCTATTGTTTTTTAAGGAAGGCATTGTACTCTAAGTTTAGATTGCTGTATAGCTACAAATTGAAATATTTCTGCAAAGGAATTGTTTGCATGTGTGCTGAACAGTATACTCAGTCATCTGCATATCAGTGCTGGTTTGTAATCTGCTGCAAAACTATTAGTAACAATTAGGATACAATGCTGCCAGTAAATTTTCAGGGTGGAGAGACAGGGAAGCAAAGCCAGCTTCAGTCTGCCATTGCTTCCCCAGAAATCCATAAAATTGCTTTTTTCTAAATGCTTTGATTTCTCAGACTATCAACAATACTGTTATCATGAACACAACCAACCTGTAGAAATTACAGGTTGGTTGTGTTCATGATACACTTATGACAATTGAGACCAGAATTTCTGCTGCTAAGCAAGGCGGTTGTTAAGTGAGTCATGCAGAGTTTTATTATCTTTTTGTCACAATTAAGCAAATCACTTAACCGTGAGTTGCTTAAATAATAATTTAATAAGTTGTTAAGTGAACCATGCAGTCATTAAACAAATCTGCCTTCCCCCATTGGCTGTCAGTCAGAAGCTGGTTGGGAAGGTGACAAATGGTGATCACCTGATCCTGCAACCATCATAAATACATGCCTGTTGCCAGGCCCCTGAATTTTGATCATGACTGGGGATGCTGTGATGGTCGTAAGCGTGAGGAATGGTTGTAAGTCACTTTTGTCAGTATCATTGTAATTTTGAATGGTCACCAAATGGCTGTAAATTGAGGACCACCTGTAACTGCCTGCAGAGATAATGCATTGTGGGATACATTTTCAAATAAAGATACGATTCTCAGCATATTACTGCCCTTTGGAGAATGAATCAGAAGAGCATGAAATGAAAACAGCTTAAAGTTAGATATAAGTTATAGCACGGTATCTGTTTATATCTTCTTTTAATTTTGGAAAACATGTTCTTAAAGCAAGTGTCTTGTTTGCTTATACTGTTTTTAAAGCACCTTGATAGCCCTATATAACACTAAAACATAAATGGCATGGGTACTACGTTTGGGGGCATGGAGGATAAAGTTTTCAGTTGTAAAACAGTAGAAATGTTGTTTGCAGCATGGAGCAGATCCAACCAAAAAGAACAGAGATGGCAACACCCCTCTGGACTTGGTGAAAGAGGGAGATACTGATATCCAGGACCTGTTGCGAGGTGATGCTGCCCTGCTGGATGCTGCTAAAAAGGGCTGCCTGGCACGAGTTCAGAAATTATGCTCTCCAGAAAACATCAATTGCCGGGATACCCAGGGCCGAAACTCCACCCCATTACATCTTGCAGGTAAGTGAGCGATTAGGTTAATTTATTCATAGGAAATGAAGGCATATCCTCCTTGGAACAGATTTAAGAAACTTTTAAAAGTACATGTCTTTTTAACGATTTCTTATGGTATTTGGTCTACAATTCCTTCATTGCTGAGTTTTCATTCATGCTGTGTTTCTTTTTAAGCTGGTTATAATAATTTGGAAGTTGCTGAGTATCTTCTAGAACACGGTGCTGATGTTAACGCTCAAGACAAGGGAGGATTAATTCCACTACATAATGCGGCATCCTATGGGGTAAGCATTAATTAATAATCTCAATGTAGCCAAGACGTCCAGCTTGCATTACACTAACAAGTGTAAAACAAATAGAAGAAACCAGAGCAACCAAAGTGAATAACAGCATAAAATAGATTTTATTTCAGTCTTCTACAAAATGTTGCTATAATATTTCTAAAGGGAATTGTGAGATTTGTACCAATTGATGAGAATATTTGTAACTCAGGGTTGAATTGAAGTCTTTGGTGTTCTCTGAGCTTGGCTGTTTTCTTGCAGACATTTCATTACCCAACTAGGTTACAGGACTTGTATATAAACAAAGGGCAAACTCCATTCCCTTCTAGCACTGATTTTACTTGCTGTAATTGGATAATGAAACTTCTGCAAGAAAACAAGGACCCCACAGTATAAGATCTGTCTTGCTACTTGATAAAAAAACACATAATTGTTTTAAATAGTAATGTGAATATCATGTTATCTCTTGGTAAATATTTCTCTGTTATGAAGGTGAAAACTAAGACTAGATTAAATTATGTATGGATCAAAAGTTTTTCCTTCTATTTTCTGTCTTAGTTGTAATTGGTGTTACCTTTTTTCATTTTTTGCATAGAAAAATAATGACAAAATGCATCTCCCATATTAAGGAAGTTTAGATCATTGAAGAACTGAAAGTTGCATATTTTACATACTGGCTAATTAGTGTGCTTGTTGCTCATAGATCTCTTTGTATAGAACTATCTAATTATATCAATTATTACATTTACAGTGCTGCATACTTCCATCTCTGTCATAGCTTTGAATATGTAACAAATCGTTTAACAATTTTTCTTTTTCTCTTTTTAAATTGGCAATTCTTCCAATTTTTTTTTTCCATTTTTCCTCAGCATGTGGATATAGCAGCTCTATTGATTAAGTATAATACCTGTGTAAACGCTACAGATAAATGGGCATTTACGCCATTGCATGAAGCAGCACAAAAAGGAAGGACACAACTCTGCGCTCTACTTCTAGCTCATGGAGCAGATCCAACAATGAAGAACCAAGAAGGCCAAACCCCTTTGGATCTTGCCACAGTAAGTTGTTTTTTTAAAAATAATGACTCTTATTTCAGTATTTAGATCAGCTGATTACAGCGATAGCCATTTATTTCCTTCATTGACTACATTTACCGTATTTTTCGGAGTATAAGACTCACCGGAGTATAAGACACACCTTAATTTGGGGGGAGGAAAGCAAGAAAACAAGAATTCTACCTCTGCTTACCAGCATCAGGATCACCAGCGTCCTCACTTCCATTTGGATTTTGATAACGAATAGCACAGATCTTTTTATCAGTTTAAAACAAATCCTATCTATTTAACTGGGGTGGGTAGGGTGGGGGGGATGATTTTCATGGGGGCAGAAATCTCAGGAGGTTAAGGATCCACTTGACATTTTGACCACTCGAAACCGATCAGCACCACCTCCACCGTGGCCAGCTGCTGCTTTCTCCCAGGATTATTTATCAACAAATCAGAAAAGCAAAACAATTCAGTTTAAGAGAGCAGGCAGGGAGGGGGAATCAACTTGGACCTTCTTCCAGCAACAGGAGAGAGTGCTTTCTCAATGTGCCCAGAGTTTTCCCCTTTAGCCACCAAGAAGGAGGAGGGTGCACGGCTCTGCAAATTGCATTGTAGAATCAGGGAGGAAAACGCTGGAAAATGTGATGCATGGAGGCAATGCTCTTGCAAAGCGGGTGCTTCTGCGTGGAAAGGCGTACAGCAAGGTGCTCGCTGCCCGGTCTGCCTCTTCTCCAGACTACCCAGGCTGAGGGCGGTCAGCTTCTGCTCCTGGCCCGGGAGATGGATCTGGCCAGGAGGGAAGAGAAAGTAAGATTGCAGAAAAGGGGGAGGAGGGTGTGTGGCTTTGCAAATTGCTTCGGGGAATTGGGGAGGAAAAAAAGCATTGCCTCCATGCATCGCGTTTTCCGCCGTTTTTCTTGTTTTTCTTTTTCTTCCAATCTTGTTCCAAAGATTGATGACTTGAATATTTGCAAATATTCAAATATTCTTTGAATGTTTGCTTTTGAGTATAGAGATAGTTATCTTGCTTAAACTATTTCTTTAAAAATGATTGATTTTGGTTTTATTTTTTAACTCACCATTTTATTTGCAGGCTGATGATATCAGGGCCCTGCTTATTGATGCAATGCCTCCTGAAGCCTTGCCAACATGCTTTAAACCTCAGGCCACTGTTGTTAGTGCCTCTATCATTTCGCCAGCATCCACTCCATCTTGTTTGTCTGCTGCCAGCAGTATAGATAACCTTGCAGGACCTCTGGCTGAAATTGCAGTGGCGGGACCATCTAATGCTGGAGATGGAGCCACAGGAACAGAAAGGAAAGAAGGAGAAGGTACTCTTCCTGATTATAGGAAATTGCCAAAGTCACAGTCCTAAATGTGCATAACGAGAAATAATCTTTAATCCTATTTTTTGAGGAAATAAGTCTGTTTAGATCATACTTTTAAGGTTTTGTGAATTTTGAATACGCATATGGGAAATCATCTTTAATCCTAATTTTTGAGGAAATAAGTCTAAGGTCCTTATTTTGATCATGATTTCTAAAGCTTTGTCTGGAAAAAAATCTTAACACTTGAAGACATAGATAAAACAGGTTTTCCCTTTGGATAACTATTTTCCTGGACTTTGTCTTTTTAAATTTGGGACTTTAAATAGTGAACGTATAGAGATACTTAGTCTTTGTATAAACTTGATTGATATAAGGCATATATAAAACTATAGTTAAAATTGTGAAAACTGTGGGATGATGGATGTTTGGAGGGAGAAATATCTTTTGGTGTTTGTTATGCTACCAACCAGCATGAGTAAGTTACTCATTAAGTTATATAACATTAGAGAAGGAGGAGGTGGATAGATCAGAGAAAGTGGAATGTGCAGTCGGTAGCTTTATCTGCGACATGTAACCCTTAATACTCATCAGAAGAGATTTTATTAATAATGAGAATTCATACTATCGCCCATAAAAAATCTCATATATGTCTCTTGTTTATTCTTTATAATTTTTTTTCTAGTAAAGATTTGCTTTCTTGTAGAAGATGCAATAAGAGGAAGTATTTCAGATTGAAAATATTACAGTTAAAGGACTAAGGTTTTAAATGGTGGATAGTTTGTATTGATGACTTACATGAAGGTTATTTTTGTTGTAGTTGTTGGTCTTGACATGAATATCAGCCAGTTCTTGAAAAGCTTGGGTCTGGAACATCTCCGGGATATATTTGAAACAGAACAGGTAAAAATGGTCCTAAGCTAGTGTTGCATTTATTCTTCTATTTCAGTTCAATAATGTGCATGAAATGGAAAGATATGATGGCTAGCATCCAAAGAATCTCATAGCTAAGATTTCTGTGAGAGAGATTTGTTTTTTTGTTTCTAAAGCAACCACCTGACATACTTTATGGTAAATCGACTTTCAAATAAAGCAGATATGGTATGAACCCTGTTCAGTTCAGTCGGTTTATTTCTTCTTCAGCCCTATTGCCCTCTTTTAAAAAATTCAGGTATCAACATCTTGTATTGTATAGCATTAGGTCCAGAGGTGGGTTCTACTTTACTACTGATTTGTAGCAGTAGCATATGTCTGCGCACATGCGCAGAAGCATTTTGGTGACGTCGGGGTTGGTGGGTGGAGCCTCCCGCCAGTTTTACTACCGGTTCTATGGAACCGGTGCGAACCCGGGGCAACCCACCACTGATTAGGTCTACTTTGTTTCTTCTCATTTCAATTAATGTACAAATAATTTGCCTAAATTCTATCTTAAAAACAAAAAAGGAATAAATCTTGGTGCTTTTGTTAACCTAGCATTTTTCCATCCATTGTTTCAGCAAGGGGAGTTCAAATTACATTTTCAAAAATCCAACACACACATGAATAATTATGTTCCCATTTCTGCTCTCTGTAATTATTCTCTACGCTGGGGACATGAAACCCAAATTGCGCTGAAAGTTGAAGAGTGAAAGAAATGCTTGGGGCTTGCTACCAGTTATTCTTCTCCTGTCTTCAGATGCTCCCAGTACAATTTATCTGACCAGCCAGCTGGGCCCTTAATCTTCTTAGATTGCATTCCCCATCTCTACTTAAAATATATTGATGCTGTCTTTCCTATGTGCAAGGAGACTAATGAAAAATGTTACTTTTTCCTTCTGTCTGGGCTGTTCAGATTACCTTGGATGTACTAGCAGACATGGGCCATGAGGAGCTGAAAGAAATTGGCATCAATGCCTATGGACATCGTCATAAATTAATAAAAGGTGTAGAGAGGCTCCTAGGTGGGCAACAGGGTGAGTCTCTTAATCTACCCAAAATCAATTTGAGATTCAGCTAAGAAGTTGGTTCCACATGTGATCAGCCTCTGCAATGTAATGTAGCTCTTGTCACTGTCCAGATTCAGGGACATTGTTTTAATCTTCCAAGTTTAAGGAATTGCCATCCTGTTCTTTTTTCTTTTTAAGACTTATAATCAATTATGGGAGAGTATATTTTCTGAATTCTCTAGAATCTTAGCTCTTGTTTAATCTCTACGGACAAAGAGATTGCAAACCTTAGAAAATAATTAATTTAATTTCCTTTTTAGAATCCAGCAATTTTTAAATGATGGCAGTGGACAGTACCCCATCAGTCCTATTTTTATAGTTGGTTCTTCTTGGTGAATCTATGTGCATAAGAGTTTAACATATTTTCCTTTTCAGGCACCAATCCTTATCTGACTTTTCACTGTGTCAGCCAAGGAACAATTCTTATAGACCTTGCTCCTGATGATAAAGAATACCAATCTGTAGAAGAGGAGGTAAAAAAAATCAATTTTTAAAAAAACTTAACATAGGTCTTTGAATATAATACAATTGTTTCTTTGTTTACAAACATTTTTGTACGATGCAGCACCCAGGTAGTCAAGTAATTCTAGATAATGTAGTGAAATTTTGTACATATGCAATCTACCTTGCAGGAGACATGAAAACTCCTTAATTTCACAAAACATGGAAAGGGTTAAGCTTGTTTCAGAGGTGAGCATCCTAAAGCAAGCTAAATCCAAAAAAGGCTAAGGAATTCCTGAATGCTTGACATTCAGACAAATCAGCCTTCAAAAGGCACATAGAAATAAACCACATTTACATACCATTCAATAGAGACAAAAGAAAGCTAAAAAGGAAACAAAAGCAGAAGATCTTACCAGCAATCAACACCCTGATAAGCAGGGATTAACACTAGACAAACAATCAAGCAGGAAACAGCAGCTTAACCAAGGAACTACCAAGAAGAAAGCAACACCTCACCAACATTGACAGGACAAGCTATTATATTTATTTATATGATACCCTTCTTGGTATTACAGCAACTCTGGGTGCCTTATAGGATAATAAAAAGTGAAAAAAGTATTACAAAACACTTAAAAGTAGAAAAATTAAATAAGAAACAAAAATCAAGAGGACAGATGACATGGGGATTGGGATCTTTTCTCTACCCCAACAGCTACTGCCAGCCTAGAACACCCCTATAAAACGCCACTCCCTTCTAGCATTGGAGATCTAGTTGGGTAACTAAATGTCTGCAAGCAAACAACCAAGGTCAAAGGGCACCAAGGACTCCACAGTTGACTACTGAGCTACAGGCATTCTCTCCTATCGGTAGCATAGTCCAAGATACAGAAATAATGGAAATCTAGGGTGGAAGTTCGTCACATCTTTGAGTCACTTTCATACTAGAACATTCTCTTTTCACATAGAAATATTTTTTTCCTTACATGTATTCTTTGCATATTGCTAGAACAAATGTGTGGTTTATTTAAGTTCCTCTGCCTAAAAAGGCTTTGCAGTGTGAAAAGATTAGAATTTTATGGAAGCATTACTTTCCCTCAGTCTGAAGAGATCTTACATGCCTCTTTCTATTTCCTGTACTTAAAAAGAAACCCCTATTAAGGATAGTTTGCAATCAGGATTAAATGCAATAGATATAATTAAATATCTACTGAAAGCAGATGGGGAAACTAGCAATTTCAGAAGTAGCAGACAGGGAAAAATTTAAACATTTTCCCTTACATTTAGTCCTAAACTCACTGACCCAGTGATAGTTCTGTTTAAAAGGACTTTATCTTGTGTAATTTGGTTTTTTTTCAAAATTAAGTAGAAATAAGTCAGGAATGAAATCTTGTTATTGCTGAGAGAAACCAAAATTGCACAGCTAGTCTCATACAACCCAAAGTTTGAAAGAGTCTCTTTCTTTATGAGTCAGAAGGTGGCAGCACCAGCTGATATCCTCTGTGCTTGTAACTAAGCGAAATTAGTCTAGGCTGGCTGGTACTTGGATGGGAGACTTTCAAGAAATACTAGGACATAAGCTAAATGTGGAGGTGAAGAAATGTAACAGAAACGGTAGCAAACCTCTTTTTTATTGTAATCAAGAAACATACATGGATTTATACAGAGGTGTGCTAAATTGGAGCTTGCAAAGCAGCCTCTTGCAAAAACAAAAAAGTAGTTTGATAAAAAATAACATTGCAACCACGAATGGTTGTGGCAAGGTGAAGTAGAAAGGAGCATATGGGAAGGATTTGCAGGGGTGAAAGAGCCTAAGGCAGCTCCCATAGCAGCCTGCTGTTAATCTCAAGAAGGTGTGAGCATTTGAGGTATACCCTAGAGAGGTTGGGTTGATGCACTGTTGCCTAGCAACATTAATCACTCTTATCTCTCTTGACTGACTTGGTTCCAGATAAACAGCAGGAAAGAGAAAGCGAGATAAACAGGATGTCTTTGTTTTTCCCGATCACCACCAAGTGAAGACTGTTCTCTCTACTCCTTCCCCACCACCCATTAATTTATTGGCAGCCCATCTATACTTCTCCATGACCTCAATAAACTGAATTGAAATTGAATACTGGAAGCATGCACCTAGGTTTATCCAAGAATTTTATCAACTAAAGATTTTACATTTACTTACTCTTCCGTTTGATTGTTTAACAGATGCAGAGCACCATCAGGGAACATAGAGATGGTGGTAATGCTGGGGGAATCTTCAATAGATATAATGTCATTAGGGTAAGTTTAAAAGGCTTTATATGCCTAGCTCAAAAATTATTGATGAAAACATCAAATCAGTTGATCTCAGCAGAAGGAAGTAGCGATGATACTGTGTTCAGTTTCTTGATTTTGAAGCTCTTTTGACTATCATCTAGGGTGGGCAAAGCATTTGAAAAAGATGCTTTACAAAGTACGTTAGTAATGGCCTTTTTGCTGCAAATGAATAAAATGAACTGGTGACTTCTGGATTTACCAATGTAAAAGGGCTGTATGGGGAGAAGGGAAGCTACATTATGTAATTTTGAAGAAGGAAGACTATTAAGTATATCTATAATTACCGGAAATCACTTTAAGTGTTCTTTATTCTTTTTCTTTGCTCAGTTGTTTGCAATAGCAATAGCACTTAGACTTATATACCTCTTTACAGTGCTTTACAGCACTCTTAAGTGGTTTACAGAGTCAGCCTATTGCCCCCAACAATTTGGGTCCTCATTTTACTAACCTCAGAAGGATGGAAAGCTGAGTCAACCTTGAGCCTGGTGAGATTTGAACTGCCGAATTGAAGGCAGTCAGCAAAATTAGCCTGCAATACTGCACTCTAAACACTGCACCTCCAAGGCTCAGTGCCTTTTTCTTTTTCTTTCTTTTTTCCTACTTCTATATTTTTTGTGTTTATCTTTTAACTTTTTAAAAAAATATTTAATAAAAATCATGTACATATAAAAATACAAGTGTCTTAATGCAACCAAAGCAAGTCCCTTTGAAGCAACTTCACCCTTTGCGTATGTGTGCAGCTGCCGCAAAGGCTGTTCTCATAAGTCTGCATGTGCATGCACAGATCATACTTCTGTGGAGCCGGGCAGCCAAGCAAAGAGGCTGGAGGCAGCTTTTGAAACAACTGTACCAGCCCTTGCAAAGGACCAAGATAAGTTCACTCTTGGATGACAGCTGCTTTGTTTATATTAACATTCACCACTGCTTGGAAGACTGCACATTTCAAGCACTTTTCATCTCCCTTGGTGGCTATAGAATATTAAGTCTTAAATTATTATTTTATATAGTACATATAATATATATATATGTACATTATGTATATATAATATATATAATTTTTACTATATGGTATATCGTCTTTAACGGATTAGAATTTAAAAAGGATATGTGTATGGGGATTTCTTTACTTATCTGCAAGGCTATCAAATTTCTAGTTCAGGTTCTCCCTCATTTTATTTATTTTTATTTTATTTATTTTTTGTGGTTCCATAGAGATAGGATTGCTTTCTGCATTCGATTCTGTTGTCTTTCAAAGGGGCAGCTACAGAAATGTTCTATTTCCCTACTTATGAAAAATTCTGCTCTGTTCATTTGAGATGGCAAAAATAGGTGTAGTTTTAGTCAAGAACAAATATATTTTACTCCTAGTGAGTAAGTAAGCAACTTAATTTTATCCAAATTGTGGAGTTCTGGGTGCTCTTGAGTCTCTTATTGGCTTGCAGGCATTTTGTTACCAGATTAGATTAACACCTTCAGTACTAGAAGGGAGTGGGTTTGCTCTTTCTTCTAGCGCTGAAGATGTTACAGTATCTAACCTGGTAATGAAACATCTACAAGCAAACATTCAAGCTCAGAGAGCACCAAGGACTCCACCATTCAACCCAGAGCTAAATATATTAATTTCTGTTTGTTCTCTTCTGTTTATCCCAATTATATTCATGCAGTTAATAATCTGCTAAATTGAATTGTGTAGGGAAGGATAGGCATTATCTACTAGATTTGTTAAGAATACAGTAAAGATACGGTACATAAAATAAAGTTTTAAAAAGAGAAATTAATTGGAGAGATATGATGTTTTGTGGTAAGTATGGATCTTAAGTAGTTAAATCCTATCCATTTCATAGTTCGTTGAAAAATTGAGCTACTTGAGGTTGCCTGAGATGTATGAATTTATGTTTGTAAGGTATATTTGTGAGCCTTACTAACAGGAGACAAAGCTGTCAAAAAAGAAGCAGCAAATTAAATTAGCCTTTAATTATTCCTTTAATAAATAATAAGTAATGGTTAGCATTACTAAAACTAAGGTTTTTTTTAAACCACAGAAACCATTTTAAAAACGCAGTTTATAGAGTCATACTGACTCAGGCTTTTGTATTTTGGTCTTAATGTTGTTTTTTTCATTCTTCCATAGATTCAAAAGGTTGTGAATAAAAAGCTAAGAGAGAGATTTTGTCATCGCCAGAAAGAAGTCTCAGAAGAAAACCATAACCATCACAACGAACGCATGTTATTTCATGGTATGTTAGGTGGCCCTCTTAAGAATGTGAGGTTGCAGTATAACAAAACTGGTTAAATGTACATAAATTGTACTTTGTTTTATTTACCATTCTGCTGTTCGATTGATTCTGAATTCTGGACTCAGCTCCAAGAAGCCAAAAATGGACCTCTGGCTGATTTTTCATCCCTTATCAGTACAGATGTGCTACTCCACCTCCTATAAGGCTCTAGAGTATTTTCCAGCTCTCCAAAGAAATGGGGAAGTGTCCATGAATGAAAAGGAAGGAGAAAAGTTCTGCTATGAAAGCAGTGTTCCATTGTGGAGGAAATTCTATTAGGAGCACTGTTTTGTCCAGGTTTTTTTCATCCAATCTCATGAAATGTGATAGAGATGCAGGTCAGGAAAAGAACGAGAGAGGCATGCCAGGCAATCTATCCTTCTCCACAGATAGAAAAAGGAATCTACCACTCAAGAGAATCTTTAAGTGCATGTTGCTTAGCAATAACAAATGAATACGTTCATAAATGTTATCCAGTGCTGCAATTGCTTCCTATTAGAAAAAAAAAAAATTAGACGTCACGGCTGTTGTCTTTAGTTTGTGCAAGGAATTGAAGATTCTCTCTTTTCTGAGAAACCCGGCTTAACACCTGGGTTCAGATGTGTGGAAAAGGCAGTGGAAATGGCAGGAAAGCACACACACATAGGCATCCCCATTTGTGGAAGCAGTAGGTCAGCGCGTGCACTCTCCATTTGTGTGAGCGGCACGTGTTGTGTGCATGCTGTTTGTGCAAATGGAGCTGCGCACTTGCGCTTACTTGGCCGCTCGCAAGGAACCATTACACACACACACACACACACACACACACACACACACACAGGTTGGGGAACTCTGTTTAATGTGATTGAACATGGATTAAATATTTTGCTAATTTTATGTTAAGATGAAGTTACAATTGCTATAGTACATATATATATTTACATGCTATATTTTTATTTTAGGATCTCCTTTTATTAATGCTATTATTCACAAAGGATTTGATGAAAGGCATGCATATATTGGAGGGATGTTTGGAGCTGGGATTTATTTTGCCGAAAATTCCTCTAAAAGTAACCAATACGTATATGGAATTGGAGGAGGCACAGGCTGTCCTACACACAAAGACAGATCCTGCTATATCTGCCACAGGTGAGTTCTTGATAAATTGGAGTATCTGGAAAAGCAGGTACAATGTTTCCTTAACTGAAGGAATGCCAAATTAAAGGAAAAATTGGAAAAAAGGCAGGACACATTTCTTAGCTTTCTAGCTTGGAGGAATATGAATGCTGAAATATGAATACTCCAGAGACTCTAGGAGGCTTCTGCAAAGTCAAACATGATTCAGAGAATACAAGAATAAAACACCATTTTATTGCAAGGAATTATCATTGAACAGCTTCTGAGTTCATACTTGCAGTTTCTAATGACCAAATAGAGAGTTGAAATGATAAAAATGACCTTAATAAGTCTGTTCTTTCAGTAGGGACACTACAATGGCTTGAGAACCAATTATTTGCAGACTGTATTGATATTCTGCTATCACTTGCTTAGCCATTCATGCATTTGTGGGAAAATTGTTTGTTTTTCTGAACTAGCTCCTGAACTGTCATTAATCTAGTCACGAGAGAAAGAGAAGCCATTAGGACTTCTGTTCCAATTTGGGGTGGGGGTGGGGGTGGGGAGAGAAGAACCATACTAACATGGTCCTAAGAGCTGATGATTAAGCAAAAATGAAAATTCACCCTTTTTACTGATTTAAACAATGTTTGAAAAATGAAAATTGATTAGTTGTACAAACTTTAGGTCTCTAACATAATGTATATGAAATGTTTTGCTGCAACTGAGTTCACTTTTTAAGTTACTTTCTTCCTGTCTTCTTTTAGACAAATGCTTTTTTGCCGTGTGACATTGGGAAAGTCCTTCTTGCAATTTAGTACCATGAAAATGGCCCACGCCCCTCCCGGACATCACTCTGTAATTGGCAGGCCAAGTGTCAATGGGCTCGCCTATGCTGAGTATGTCATCTATAGAGGGGAACAGGTAGGTGACATATGAAAATGGCATCTGTCTTCTTCATTGGCTCACTGAAATCTTTGCCCTAGGTGTACATTGTTAAGCACCACCAAAAGATGTCAAAGTTACTTTATATTTTTAACAATAAACTGTGGTTGGCTTGAGCATCACACCAAATTACTATGACAAACTACATGTTTTAAAGGGTTGCATGGTTCTTTCATGCTTTACAGTGCAAACTGCCTTAAATAAGGAGCAAATTAAGACTTGCTTTGGTCTTCCTGCAGTGTGAAGACTCCCCCAAACCTGTTTTAAAATTTTGATTAAGTAAATACTACCTTCTGCCGTCTGCAGCGGCACAATTCTCTAACACTAATAGATTTCACTATCCATAAAATAAAAATATTTTTGAAGACACATTCAGATATTTTGCATAAGATCAGCCATGCCTTCATGTTACTAAAAATACATCACTGTATTAAAAAAGCCAAGCAGGAAATAAACTATATCAAAGGCCTATGTGCAGCCACTGAATTTTTCTCCAGAAAATAGGTATGCAGCTATGATTTGTGGTAGACTAGTCCAGCAATACTGTACTCTGAAAAATAGTGGCTCCTGCCTTCAGAAGGACATCCTTAACACTTTTTGAAAATTAGAAAGTGGAGTAGTTGTACTCATTCAAATCTAGGAGGGTTCTTAATTGTTTATATTTTATACTATATCATACATATGTCATACTATGAAAGGATGTTATTTAAGCTCCTGTTTAAATGCTCTTCCCTTGATTTCATGAATAAGACTGTGACTGATGCTTCCAAAATTTTCATCACTTTCCATGCCATCTGATTTCTGCAAAACAGGAACGGAACAAGCATGGCAGAGAAGAGTGTAGCAACACTTTGCAGATGGATATATGTTCACATCAGATACAAAGATTTTGAATACAGTCTGGTGTAATTCCCATAATAGACTTAAGAACAACAATACTTCTTCCCAAAAATCAGACAAAAAAATTGCTGCCATCAATTACACATGATTGTCTCACCTACTGTGGCCTTTACACTCCCTAGAAGAGTTCAGTGCAGTTCCTGGTGATCAGTTTCTCTTCAAACAATATTTAGGAAGATACTAGATGCTGATTTTGGCTTTTATACATCTCTTCTGCCCCATTAGAGTATGCTATTTGCCCCCAAATGAACAAAGTAAAAAGAAAGATTTTATATTTGAAGTCATGGAAAAGTATCTCTTCTACATAACATGATAGATATTAAATGGATTGTGTTAGAAGCAAAAATATCAGAGAATCATGGCTCCTAAGACAGAAGTAAAAATTAAGTAAAATGAACTTTTTCTGTGTGTTTAATTATTTCTGTATAATGTGGAGTAATTTAAGTGTATCTGCTTATTTGTAGGCTTACCCTGAGTATCTCATTACATACCAAATTGTAAAACCAGATACTCCCTCACAGACAGCAGTGGCTGCAGAACAGAAGACCTAGTAGATGCTGGTTCATTGAAATAGATTACGTGACTTACGGACTGGATGGTTGAGATTAGTTTCAGAACATCAAAAATATATGGAATTCTCATCATTCTGGAACTGCTTTATGTGTTTTATAGAGCATTGTTCTGTAAATGAATCTGAGTAACTGATACGTACTCAATTGCTACTATTCCTTTTGAGGAAATGTTTACAAAGATTTGCCTTTTAACATCCTATCTCAGGCTCACTTTCCCTGCAGTTGCCATGTGTGTAATGAGAGCATCACTGCTTCAATCTGGATATATGGAAATGTAATTTGTAGTGCTGTGCTACAACCCTTTTGAAAGAACAGCAACAGCTGTAGTGAAGTGCAGAGCCTCTATTGAACCCATACCATCCTCTCAACATTCTTTTTTTTTTCTTTTTAGAAGTCTTTAGTCAGTTATTTATTTGCATTTTATTCTGTTACAAAAATGAGCCAGACCCTCCTCAAGGATATTTTTGCACAAAGTCAAGTTGACTAAAATCACTTAACAATGCAATAGGAATTTCTTATCCAAGAAGGTGTTCGAGATATAGTTCTTTGGTCTGGGATTCTTTTTGCACTTTTTAATGAATTCTTTTATGTTGCTAGGAACATAATTTTAAGGTAGAAGTCTTGCTTTTTCCCTATCAAGTTTCTCTTTCTTTATAAGATGTTCATACTAGCATCCATGTAGCAGCTTCTTTGGAAAATGGTCTCTGTTCCTCTGTTTTGCTTTCTTGTTGCTTTCTTGTGTCTAATATTCCAGTAGCGCAGTTTGGACATGTCTGATAAAAGGCATAGGAAACATTTGTTGGATGAAACTGAATAGACACAGGATCCTGTTTTCTCTCTGCCCTTCCTAAGGAAAATTGTAAGCAAGTTAGTGAAATTCCTCAAGGAATTAGATGTCTTCTGTGAGTATTTGTTCTGGGTTTTTAAAATATTTTCATCAGATAATGAACAGTAAGGAAACAGAGGTATGAGCCAGAAACCTAGTCCAGTTCTCAATGTGTGTGTAAACTCCAAAAGGACCATTTTTCACAAAGGGCCTATTAGAGTATAAAAGTTAACTGTAAAGCTTGCTTGAGGTCCTTTTTCCTTCCATAGGAATATTATGTTATTCCTTATATTATGTCTGGATTCATTCATAGGTTAAACTCCATGCAAATATCTTCCAACACCTTATCCCCAGTAGACTAATTAGACCAGTTAGGCTGGCCATATATATATATATATATATATATATATATATATATATATATATATATATATATATATATATATATATATATATATATATATATATATATATATATATATATATAAAAATTTGTATTATTGCAGAAGACTGCTACTTAGTTTCTAATTGATGTCTATCTATTAAATTCATCCCCCCATATTTTCTTTGTGGTGAATCCACTTACATATCATCGTCATCATCATTAATATAATATCAAAAATCTACAAATGCAAACAATTTCCCTGCCCACCCCCAAACATCATTTTTAAACAGTTCAATGACTTTCAGGGAAAAACAAGTAGTAGTAGAGATCTATAAGTAGAATATATAACAGAGAGAGACTGCAATGTTATTTTGCAAAATCTTTGGTAATTAAAACAGCCAAAGAAAGTTTGCTTATAATATAATTGTTCCGTGGAAGTTTTTTATTCCTTGAAAGTAAAGATATATTATGAAATCTACTGGCATCTGCTTGGAAATGAGCAACGGTCTTACCTGATGAACAAAGCCACTACCAAAAATCTTCCTCCAAAGAAATTTCTAATATATATTAGAAAAATATACCTAATGCATATTAGAATAATGTACAGTTTACAAGAAAAATCATGTAAACATTTTTCAGATTCAGCACTTGATCCAAGAGACGAAACAAGGTAACTTGCTGTGAATCTTTCAGTTTTGCTTCTGCTGTTTGAGGTCACTCAGTCTGCCTGGATTTCTCGGCACATGATGCCATAAGGCCCAAGCTCACCAAGATCATTTACCTGTAAAATAAATATCCTAAGTTTGGAAAGGATCCAGATGATGAACATTCACTTAGAAATGTTTTTAAACACAGCTCTGGGCAAAGTGCTAACTACAGTTGAATTGCAAATAGATGTGAAAAGCTACATTTTGACAACTTCACGTGGATATGAATTGGGACTCTGCTGTTTTTCACATTTAATCCAAATGGTTAACATGGATGTGGAAGCCTAATGTTCTTTTTCTCCAATAAGAGAGAATATTGATTCTGTGGTTGTCTTTTTCCTCCAGTGTGATGGTTAACCTAATGGGTAATTTAAATTCTAAATTCTGAGAATCTCACATTGCTCCTGTTTTGTAATATGTTTCATGTAGACTAAAAGGTGCTGTCCAAGGAATTCCATTTTCAGTTACTTGTGTCTTGTAGTAATGTGATTTTTGTTACTTCTTTCTGGTCAGACTTTGAAAAATATACATGCACTCAAGTCTTCAGAGATCTAAAAGCCTAATAAGGGGCATCCTAAAAAACAATTGCAAACATAGCATTTAATGTCATTCAGTGTAACACAACAGTTAATGTTCCCACATACAGGAGTTGAGAATTGCTGCAAAGGACTTGTACACTTGATTCTGAAATATATTTCTTTGAGATAAGACTTAAACTAATATATGCAGTAGATTATCTTTCAATATGTTCTGAATAGAAAACCTGATAAGTGCTTTGGTCATATGTGCGCACAGTCTTCAAAATAACAAAAGTGGTATTAGCCTTAAATAAATTATATTTGGGGCTCCCTTCAACCCACTGGGATGAAAAATCCCAGCCACATCAAGAGATATTAAGATGCCATAAATATAGTGCCATTCATTGGTTTTGTCCCACTCCAAGATATATGTATAGGTTGAGACTTTTTCAGAAATTAAAGTTTATGAGCTTAATGTCATAGTACAATGTTGGATATAACCTTAGAGCATTATCTACAGTATGTGGGTTTTATTCTAGCACTTGTAACCGTAATTAGGAATTTTAAGTACCCTGATCATTTGTGACGGTTACACCTAGTACAAATAGCAGTAAATCTGCTTGCAGCAACATATAGTTTTGAAAGGGACCCTACAACCAATTCATTGATGAATATGTTTATATGATGTATGTATTTGCAACAACACATTTGTTATATTACATGTTTAGGTACATACCTATAAATATAAATTGGTGAATCTGTTGAGCATATTTTTTTAAATTACAGTCCTGGGAGTTGGGAAATGGGGGTTGCGGCTACAATAATGTCTTTGGCTATTTTTGGTTGCCCTAATGTTATTGTGAAGAGAGGAAAAAGGAGGAGAGATTGGGTAAACCTTGTTCGTTGCTGGGATTTACAAAAACAAATAGAGATAGAATTTGGCTTTTTCTCCAAGTTAATCATTTCATACAAGAAACAAAGGATGGGGTCGTCTCACAGTTGCTTTCTCACCAGACTTATCATATAAACTGGAGGATAGAAGTGGAATAAAGAGATTTTTTTAAAATAGCCGTCAATTGAAAAATACAGCATATTTTAAAGTTTCCATTCATTGAAGCCTCTGAATTCTCTGAATATATTATTCATAACTCTGAAGTGCAAAATATATTACAGCTTTCTTTAGAAATCCCAACCCATTCAGAAATGGTACCTTATGAATAAAATATCTTAGACTGTTTTTATGTGATTTCCAAACCATGGGATATTTGGTTTCAAATGTTTTGCATACCTTTGATTTAAATAAGGTTAAATCTTTCTCCACAAACCTTGAAAATTTGATGCAGAGGCTAGAAAGTGCTAGGAATCTTGGGAATGGTCATTTTTATTGTTGTATAATCCTTAGCATTCTTGAATGCCTGAGATTGCATCGTGAATTGCTTTCTCCCATGGTGATATTCTAGTAGTAATGGGTTTGTTTTTTTCTGACAATCATCTGTCAGTGTCAGAAATGACAAGTGACAATATTAAACAGAGACGAAAGAACATTTTATTGACCAAAGGTGGGCAGGTGCTGCTTTTAGAATGAAGAGGCAAAATTTCCAGATTGGAATCTCCAGGTAAAGCAGCGGTTTCATACGAGATCTATGAGCCAATACCGGTATATTGAGCTATTGTAATGTGCACACTTGAATTGGGGAGGGTGTTCAGGCCAATCACTGCAGCTGCCTATTTCACACTTTCTTTTGTCCATTGTAGGCCAAGCAGCAGTTCCAAGAAGGCAATTTTCAGTTGGGAAATGTCATAAAGAGAACAATTTGAAGAATTTCCCTTACTTGGAAAATGAAAAACTGGAGTGTTAGTTAGTTCATAGATCTTCCATGATATATGTTTCAGACCTTAAGGAATCAATTGAATAAATGCAGGGATAACTCAACCAGTAGGTAGAAGATTGAGATTTAAAGGACAACAAATAACCAGCAATTTATTTTCTCTCAGTATGGTAGGAGAATTTTCTCCCTAGGCAGCAAAACATTTTCAACTCTTTTATCTGCCTACTAAAATACTAAAATGTTTATATATGCCTTCAACTTGATATACATGCACAACATTCTGAACTCTCTTATTTTAATACTATTTTCTTAGCTCCTTTCCCCAAGCCACAACTGCATATTATCATATCCTGATGTGATTTAGACACAACTACATAAATAATGAACCAAATGCAGTGTGTTGAAGCATATTCTCATGGCAGCATAAAACATAAACAAATGTACCATTTGAACTTCATTTACAAGAATGAAGCCAACATGCAAAGTCCACTCCTGGATTGTCCCATCACCTTGAAGGCCTGACTACATAACGCCAATGATTCTTGTGATCCAAATTTCTTGCTTTGTGGGTAGTGTCTGTGTATGGGCTATTGTAAACGTGGACAAAGCCAATGACATTGCCACCTGTGACCACGTTTATGCTGATTTAGCTTGTAATTACTGTTATCTAGTTCAGGGGGTTGCTATCTAATATAGAAGAGTTAACGTTTCTAGTATTTCCTTGCACTACGATTGCAGCTCCTTATGGAAAAGTGTAACAAGGCATTCTACCCCCAACCCTGCAGCTGATTTTTTTAAAACAGGGATATAAACTATGTATGCAAAAGAAGCTATATTTTTGCTGGAAACCTTATTTCCAGAATTCAACTACAACTGTAAGCCGTAATGGGGTTGGTTTTTTAAATTACTGTAGTACAATACACAAACTCATCCACCATGATTCATTTCTTGGGTAGGTTCATATATTGTTCTAAAAGTGTGTGTCTGTGTGTATCTCAGTATTATGTATGCCTACATACCGGTATGCATGCATGCATACATACACACACCTTTTTCTAGTAACAGCTTCTCAGTATTTTGCAGCCAAGAGAAGCAAGATTTACATATGCTGTACTTTTTTCAGAACTCTGGAACAATATAGAATGGAATTGGAACTGCCTGCTTCCTAATTGTTGCATCTCCATAATAGCTAAATATTTGAGAACAGCTAAAATTCTAGAATCAAAATTTCTAAGGCTTGAAAGCAGGGCTCTGGTGTTATTCATTTCTTGGGTACCCCCTCCTATAATGCCAAAATTATACAAATTATTCAAAAAAATAGAATTCGATAAAACAGTAACAATTGGTTATGAAAAAATCGTGTATATTTGTTTTATTTATAGAATTTATACATGGTGCCAGATGTTAATGACTTTGAGTAAGGTGTCAAACTGGTAGCCCGTGGGCCAGATGTGTCAGGCTCATGGCCACACCAACTCCGCAAATGGGGAAAACGTCACAAAATGTCACGTGATGGCAATGCGATGCCGCGAATTTGACACCTGTGACATAATTGTGTTTTGCACAAGAGTTTTGTGATGTAGTTTCCTTCATGCTTTATTAGATGGGGAAAGCATGAGGCAGATCAAATAACAGAGAGCAGTTTTCAAAGAAGTACCTGTACATCATCTATTGTATCAAAACAAAAGTCTTGTACCAGCTTAAAGGCTGACAAAAACATTATAGCATTTGCTTGTTTATGGAGCAGAAATGTTCCATAAGAGTTTGTACCATAATGTAAGGCACAATTTTCCTCTTCCTGTCTTCCATTCATGTTCCTTTTAGTCTGTAGGTTTGAAGAAAAAAAGACTAAATATACGTCTAAATATCTGTATGCCACTGACCACCATTTTTGTAATTTATTGATCATAAAATAGATGTTTTTGTGTACTGGTTCTGCGGAAAAATAGTTACTGGTAAAAGGTTTTAAAGACTTTGTTTATAGTGCAATTTCAACAATATTTTTTAATTTATTTAAGCCTTCAAGACTTCCAGCAAGTTTTCAGAATTGGTGACTTTGTTTATATAGGTTGATGGCCTCTGCCAAAATATATATATCTTTAGATCATCTTTGCATCTGTTATTTTCATAGGCATTAAAGTACTAGCTTTGCATTTTAAAAATCTTGTGTAACTTGCTTGCACAGCTAGCCTTTCTTTTGGCAATAGAAGAACATATAAAGTCTCAGTATGGTTTCTTCATTGTCTGAGAGTTGGAGTTGGTTATTTCCTTTTTTTCCTTAACGGTTAGATTCTCTTAATTTAACATTGTGATGGAATTTTGCATAAAGCCAATGTAACAACTAAGTTAGCTCTTACTGTGCTTTCACTTAATGTCAGACATATAGTACCTTGTGACAGAATCAATAAACTTTTTTAATACTTGAACATTTGTTCTTTTATTATGACAAATTAACCATAAAACTATTCTCCTGTAATAGTAGTACTAGTGTTGGTCATAATAGCAATCTTAAGATTTCCTTCCTAGCTTACGATTTCATCTTCTCCTCAAAATGCCTTTTGTTCACCATATTCCCCTCTGCAGAGATAGTGTATTTTGGTGCATCATGTATTTGGCCAGACTTATTCCTGGTTTGCTCATATAAACCACAGGTCCCCAACCTCCAGACTGTGGCCTGCTACGCACAAGTGGTGGATGAGTGCACGTTCCACTTGTATGAATGGCGTACATGTGCACACATCTGACGCTCTCAACCGAACCATCCCCTCTCCCCTACCACCAGTCCATCAAGCCAGAAAGGTTGGGGACCACTGATGTAAACCACCTTTTTATCATTGTTTCCTTATAAACAGGTTTCCCAAATGAAAGTGAAATTATATCTTTCAACTCAAATTTGCTTGAACTAAAGCAAAACAACCTTGAGTACTTGAGAAAGGTGGGAAATAAAATTTAAAAATGCCTAAAATCAACCTTCAGTGGGCCTGCAGGCTACAAAAATGTTAGAACCTACCTAAATTCTCTGCAGGGCATCATTCAAAAGCATGTGTTTTGATATCCCATTTTAAATAGGAAAAAAAAAATACCTCCCAATAGTAGGAAGTCCGCTTTGAATGCAAAACCAATGCATGTAGTCCCCAATTTACAAGCACAATTAAGTGCAAAATTTCTGTTGTAGAGCAAGAGAGTTAAGTGAGTTTTACCCCATTTTACAACCTTTCTTGCCACTATTGTTAAATGAGTCACTGCCATTAAGTTAGTAACACAGTTAAATGAACCTGGCTTCCTCATTGTCAGGAGGTTGCATGATGACATGACTCTGGGACACTGCAATCATTGTAAGTACACAAAAAAGAATAAGCGTTTTAATTTTCATTATGAAAGGTAGCCACAGCTGAAAATTTATTTCAACTAATTATCAAGCAATAAATTAAACATAGTCACAATCTAAAAAAAACACACATGCAATTTAGACATTCTATATAAAATATACACAATTGGGCTGGGTGTGGTATCAAAAACTTTGACTGAAGGGTAGGCCAAGTCATGTTCGAAGGGGTGTGCAAACTTCCCATATTGTGCCCTCTCTTGGAGGCAGAACCTACAAGATCCTGCTTGTGAAAACACCTATCATCCATAGGCACCTGACGTGCTACAGTAAAAATAAGCTAATCTTTAAGGAAGTCAAATATCTCTTCAGAATAAACTCTCCCAAGCTATATAATCAAGGAGCAAAACATGAAACATGAAACCATTCTATTCTGAAAGACTAGCTTAAGTGTAGAAGATTCATGTGGCTATCTTTGGCATAACATGATGGGTCCAATTCAGGGTGGGGAGAGCAATGTGGGACTAGACAAAGACCAGGGGTCTAGGCCAATTTTACAGTGAGGATATATCTCAAAAGAAATGAGGGCTAAATCCCAGTAGGAATTGTATGTTTTGCTCAAAAGTCCTACTTAAAATTGGCTTCAGCAGTAAATCGGAGGAGCTTAATCTGAATAAAAGAATATATCCTTGCTATCTCTTACAGGCTATATCTCTCCTGAAGAAAAAATATCTCCCTACATGCCCTTTCTCTTAAAGTTGCTGTAAAGATCTTAGTTTCCATGTTAACATAGGATTCCTGGGAAGGGAGAGTGCAATACTTACATCCCCTTTGAGGATCCACATTTTATAAACATTTTATAAACATTTTTATAACATTTTATAAAGCAATGTTGCTCAACCATAGCAAATTTATGAAGTGTGGACTTCAACTCCCAGAATTCCCAAGCCAGCATGCCTGGGGAAGGTACTCAGCCTTTCCTAATCGGATTCTCACCAAATATTCTGATAGTTTCTATTATCCTTAAAACTTGGCTATACTGACTGGACCTTACGAGACTTGAATATCTTCAGGGACTCACTGTTGGGGATGCTTCTTGGAAGAAAGCTTGAATGCTTTCTTCCCTGATGACTCAAGACACTAAACCACATGCAGAGATCTGGCCTGTGTTAGGTAAAGAAGAAAAAAACATGTCTGTCCATTTGTGTCAGTGAAGCCCGTTTACTATTATTCAGATGATACAAAAGGCCGCCTTCCCAGCAAGAGGAGAAACAATGGCCACAGGTCACTAACTTAGGGCTGATCAAATTATCACACCAGAGAGGCATAATTGGAAACCAAGAATCCAATATAAGCATAAACAAAGACCCTGTTCTTGTTACATCACCCTCAGAGGCAAAAGCTGGGAGAACAAGCAAGCATTTCCAGGTTTGCTGGCACTTCCCAAGTTGTCTCAAAAAATAGTATCTTCCCTATGTTCATAAATCCGAATCCTTTTTTTTTTTTTCATTTTAAATTACTTTCAGACACATGGAAGGAATCTGAAAGTCACTTCGCAGTGAGCTTTCAATTCTTTTCCCTTTCTTTATGCAAAACCTCAGCTTAGCAAAATGGATGACATTAGGATATGTTATAAACTCTAATCAAGAAAACTCCAAAAACCAGGCACTTTTAACAAAATACGTCTACCCTGGGGGTTGCTGCTGATACAAGGTGATCAGATGCAGGCACTAGGAGAATGCACATTTCAAAACCAGATTGGACACCTTGTTTTGGACCTTGTCTAAACCCAAGACTTTTTGCGCGTTTGTTAAAGCAGCCCTTGATTCTGCCTTCAAGCAAGCCTGATCAAAAGATGCAGCTACTTTTAATAGCTGCTTTATTTAATGCAACTATTGCTTATGCAGAAGCCTGAAAAAGACAAGGTGCTTCAATAAAAAAAAAAAAGCAGAGAGAGGCTCTGCTCACATAAGAACCAAAACTTATCTTCCCAATCATTTTTGAAGTGTGCCCTGCCCTACACATACGCAGATACTCCAGCCTGCTCATCTTCACATATTTGGAGACTGTAGGTTCATGCTGGCTGAAAATTCTGGAATCTGTAGTCCAAAATATTGGGAGCACTGGCTCAGATTAACACAACTCAGTCTGATGTTCAACCACATTCGAGCCTCTGACTTTCTTTTGTCTTCTCCCTCCCCAACACCCAAAAGCATTATCAGGACTTTGAAACTTCAAGCTTTTTATATTTTATATAGTTTTAGAAAATGAGGTAAAACATCTTGCCAAGAAAAGACATGCCGGAACCCACCGCCCCAACTAGGTTCCGTTCTAGTTGCAACGTTGACCATAATTGCTCTGTCTTTGGTGCATTCCATTTGGATGTAGGGGAGTGGGGGGGGGAGGGGCAGAGTTTTTTATTGCCTATAGTGATTGCCAACAAGGCGGTAGGATTGTGTCCTTCGACATCCCTAGGTGTGACCCCAAAGGCTTACTCTAGCAGGTGGGAGAGGTGGTGATAGGGCTATGCAGATAAGGAAGGCTGCTCGAAGTGGAATGCACTGCCACAGAGACGGGGAAACTGAAAACGAACTGGGACGTAGGTGTGGAGGAGGTCTTCCCCCTTTCTCTTAGTGTTCCCGAGGGGCTCACAGCCTCAGCAGCACATGATGTGGTCAGCACTTGGGATTCAAACTGAAGCAGTTGACCCATGAAGCTGAAGTTTGGAGAGATGATGCTCCGACGTTGCTTGACAAACTCAAAGGCCTCCTCAAGCTTGACTCGCTTCTTCATGATTAGGTAAGCCAAACAGATGGTAGCTGATCGGGAGATGCCAGCTTGGCAGTGCACAAGCACCCGTCCGTGACAAACCTTAACAGCATCTAGAGGAGCAGAGCAGAAGCATTAACACATTTCAACCCTTAAAATGCAATTCTGACCCAACTGCATGACTGTAAGCCACAATCCCCTCCCAGGCCCTTGGAAATCTCACCTGCCTCCACTTTATTTATTGGATTACTTTATACAGCCCCCCCCTCCCCCCGAGTGGCCGGCCAATTAGGCGGCTCTGTAAATCAATCTAATAAATAAAAGAGTATAATTTAGTTAATGTCCTTTACAGCATGTGAAAGATGTTCTTTAAAGCAAATATTAATTACACTGTGTCAACCCTTTCAAAATATGTGAAAAAAAAATGTCCAGAAGCAGGAAAGACGCCACACATGCCTACTAGTAGTTAAGGATGTACAAATATCCAAAGCCACAGGAATCAAGCTTTTCTTATGTGGAAGGGTTTTTTTAAGGGCAAGGTACATTTAAATCGCATCTGTCTCTCTATCTATCTATCTATCTATCTATCTATCTATCTATCTATCTATCTATCTATCTATCTATCTATCTATCTTTCATCAGTCTCCAATATCACAATTTTTAGTACCCCTCAGTTGAATGTAAGCAAAACATCCCTCAAAAAGTATTTGTGCTAGGCCAAATATCTACCCAGGAGTCTTCCACAGGAGGTAAACTGTTTCTAAACGTAGATCTAGATATCAAGGTGTGATATACGGTATGCACAAAGCAACCTAAATTATGTTACAATTTTGTGTGGATTATTCATATCACAAGAATGGAAGAATGAATAGTGACTGGGAAGATCTCCCTCATGTTTCTTTCCAAGAAACGTGGAGAATAGCTTTCTTTATTCAAGCTCAGATAGCTTTCTTTATTCAAGCTCAGAGCCTCAGATAGTTCAACAGGCTACGTAGCCTGTTATTAACTTTCAGCTATCTGCAATTATTGCAAGTTCAAGGCTCAAGGTTGACTCAGCCTTCCATCCTTTCTAAGGTAGGTAAATTGAGGACCTAGTTTGTGCGGGCAATAAGCTGACTTTGTATAAAAAATATACAAAAGTATGAAGGCTATTGCTTAACGCATTGTAAGCCGCCCTGAGTCTCCGGAGAAGGGCGGCATATAAATCAAATTAAAAAAAAAAAAAGCTCAGTTCTGAATTTCCTGGCCTTAAGTGAGGCTCCTGGTAATATGCAAGAATTCTGCTGCGCTTATCAAGTTAACTCCTCCCTGAGTCAAAAATATCTCTCTCTCCACATAAAGCATACTGCTACAACTGGAAAAAACTCAAAGCTCTGGAGGAGTGTGTCTAGTAGTCCTATTATGTGATGTTAGAAAGTTGGGGAAACAGAGCTTTTAGTGCTACTGAAACTCTGTAGCTTCTTCCCTCCTGCCATGCCCAGAAACAGCACTCTGGGGCTTTTGTTCTGTTTGATACAGCAAAGGAGCAGATGTAATAGGAAGGCAGAAAGACTAGACTCAAAGAGATCTAACTAGCATGCAATAGTTGAGAACATTGCTTTTAAAAAAAGAGGGTCTTCTGCGGTACACACAGAAAGTGTCACATCCACAAAAACACATGGCATGGTGTGAGCCAAAATTCTGTCCAAAAAGGACAGTCAAATCAGGGGTGAAATGCTCCCGATTCGGACCAGATCGCTTGATCCGGTAGCGATGGCAGCGGGTGGTTCAGAGAACCAGTAGCAAAAATCCCTGTGCCCCCATGCCTAGCTGAGCCATGCGATCATCAGAGGCTTTTTTTTTTTTTACTTTTAAAAGGATTTTTTTCTAAAACCTCTTCGGCTGAAAAAATGCTTTTAAAAGTAAAAAAAGGTCTCTGATGATCACGTGGCTCAGCTGGGATTGTCAGAGGCTTTTAAAAGCATTTTTTCTACAACCCCACCACCACCACCACCAAGCCACACTCACAGAACCGGTAGTAACAAATTTTACATTTCACCAGTGAGTCAAATGCTTTCTGAAGAATACAGTTCTAGGATTAGAAACTTGGGCCCTACAACTTGCATCCAACTGTGGTAGTCCACATTCAAGTAGAAGCTTTTTTTCTGCGGCAACACCCCCTTGCCCCCCCCAGCAAGACTTGATTGGTGCACACATTAGCACCATTCAGGCAGCAGATGAGAACCTATTTTCCCAGACTTCTTAATTTGGCTTTTCATTTGTATGTTTTTAAGTGCAGAATGAACTGCCTTGCAGCTGCCTAGTTTATATGAGTGCACATGGACTGACCCATGAGTCAGTCTTGACTCCTGATCACTACCTGTTCAAGTAGCCCCCGTGTTCTTGGCAGGGTTTTTCAGAAGTTGTTTGCCACTGTATGCTTCCCAAGGCTGAGGGAAAGGGAATAACCCAAGGTCACCCAGCTGTCTTTGTGCTTAAGTTAAGGCTAGAAGTCACAGTCTCCCACTTCTAACCTGATGCCTTAATTACTACTCCAAACATTTTACTTGATTTTATTGTTTATGTTTTTATTCAAATGTTTAGTATGCTTTGTTGTAAGTTGCCCAGGGCATTAGTTATTTGGTGGCTTAAATTTAATAAATAAAATAAAATCCAATCATCTCCACCAACATTCCATACCTCACCATTATCTTACCTATGTATTCAATGGCTTCCATGAACCAGGAGCTGATGTCAGTTTTGTGGTTATCTTCTACTGGAATGCACTTATATTGAAAGTGTCCTTCGAAGTGGTTGGGGCAGTCCGATGAAACATTTAATAACGCCGTGATTCCTAAGGCCTCCAACATGTCCCTCCGAGCTGCATGATGAGCACTGCCAAGGAAGAGGAAAGGCAAGATTTCCACTGGGCCACCCTACGTCAGAGGGAAGAAATGAAAAAGGGGGGACAGTGTAAGAAACAAGAAAAGCACAGGACCTCATGAACAAAAAAACAATACACTGGCAGTGGTCTACATCTCGCCAATTCTTTCAAAAAGGACATCACCTGAGCTTTTATAGGCTCCTGTCTAGATGCACATG
Organism: Masticophis lateralis; assembly: GCA_030761175.1. Taxonomy (NCBI): domain Eukaryota; kingdom Metazoa; phylum Chordata; class Lepidosauria; order Squamata; family Colubridae; genus Masticophis; species Masticophis lateralis. The sequence continues at coordinate 184,078,801 of JAUDYJ010000002.1, read as the reverse complement.
GAGTGTTCTCCACTGGGAAATGTTGTCATCTTGCTAATCTTATTTTTTTTAACATTCAATTATGACTTGCTGGTCACACCTGCTCATCTATTTCATATAGTTTTAGCTCTTCATTATTTCATAATTTAATTTAAATAGAAGATTAAATCTGAAGTTTGGCAATAAAGGAACTTGCCCACCGTGCTAAGAAAAGATGGAGTCATGAGTCCTGATGCTCTCTGACAACTCAGAAAATATTGTCCCAAACAGCCAACAGTGTTCACCCACTTTATGGCTTCTTTTCACTAACCTCAAGATAATATTATTCCCATAACTACATTGTGCTTTAACTGTACAGGTTGCAACTTGTTCTTTCCACACCTGCATTTCATTCCAAAAATCAGAGACTCTCACCACACAGTCTCTGCTGTTTGCAGTTAAATTACATTTATAGATTGCCAACCATGAACTACAGAAATTTTCCAAGGTTCTGATATTACCCACCATTTTTAATAGTCAAAATCCCCCCCTCCTAAACCCAAACTGGGGAATCAATGTTTATATTCTGCACTTTGTACTTAAGATGACAGAACAAAAATGGGTGCTAGCAAAAATGCCTCCCTAAATTTTATTTAGAAGTGCCAGCAAGCTGAGTCACCGTGAACATGTAACTCCTAATAAGTTTTTTGGACAGACCCACTGTGAAACATAAACCCAAGGCTCCATATCAGTTGCTGACAGCAAAGGGGGGGGGGGGGGGAAGCACATTTACTGCCCTTCTCCAAATAAACTTGCGTACCTGCTAGCAAATAACTTTGGAATGCACTTTATCACTTCCTTAACGACACTATTATACTTTGTACGTAACTCTGCACTGCAGGTTTGGTTCAGTGTGCTAAGCTCAGACCAAGCCAATACAGTGGCGTGCTGTACTAGCACCCTTTCAAATGGATTCCTCCATTTGAAGTATTTCAGGACTGAGATCGGCAGAAGATAGCAATAGCATTTAAGACTTATATACCTCTTCACAGTTACAGATTCAAATTCCTGGAGTGAGCAGTGAGTTAGCCTTCAATACTGCATTCTAACCACTACGCCACCAAGGCTCTTTATCACAAATGAGGGCAGGTCTACTCCGCTACAGTATTATCTCTGGATAACCTGGGACCTGACTGCTTAAGCCTACATGCATTCCAAGGAATAAGTGGTTCTTATTGCCTAATTTCTGCTACATATGCAATCACATGACTTGAGGAGTTTCACCGCCTCTTTGTCAGTGTGTGGATTTGTACATTCCTTCATTATAAGAGTATTAATCTCTTCTTGAGGGACACATATGTACAACAAACTTAGTGGCAGAGAGGTAACGCTAAAATAATTTTATCTCAAACTATATGGATTTTGGAAATAAATTACCTCCCTCTCCTGTCCCTGAACATGATATGTTACTCAATACATTTTCTTTTTTGGAAAGTATGCAGGTTATTGGCACCCTTAAAGTACTTGTGGGCTAGAATTTCTCATACTAGGCAGAGAAAGCTCATTAAGTTCCAATTAACCACAAAGATCATTCACCCTAGAAATTACACAAAGAACTCTGTTAGTGAACCAGGGTTTGCCAGAATTAAAGCCATCTTAATCAAAGCAACCTAGTCTTTGTTTTTGTTGTAATGCTGTTGTAACTAAGATACTTTATTATGATTAACAGTTAGTACATCTGCATAAATGCACTACATATACACACAAACACACCTTGATGTAAAATAACATACATCTCCTGTATGTGATTTTTGGGTTGCAAGTTATTTTATCTCAGTTTTACAACTGAATGAAATCAGTTGTACCTTTTTCTTTTCAGGTCTTAGCTTCTTTGTATAAATATCTGGATCTAATTTGACAAGTAAAAGGTAGCTTGCAACACCAACATGAAGAAGAGTCTAGAAGAGGTTAATGAAAGAGTATCACATAACTTTATCAAATACCCTGCTCAGGAGGCCATGTTTTAATTTTATTGATTCAATCGCTATCCACTGCAGGACAAAACTCTCATACAATCCTTGCTTAATATCCAGTCGCTTATCAACCATTCAAAGTTATCATGGAATCCTCACCCTCCCAAAGTTACAACCCATTCTCAAAGTAAGTGTATCACATATGTGATGTTCCATAGGGCAGGGTCCACAGCACAAAAGGCCTGCTTCCTACGTCCCACCAAATATATAACTGCTTAGTAGATGAGACCGGTAGCATATCTCTGCTGCTCAACCTGATGAAACGGGTAGATGTAACTAGGAAGTGGTACATCCTCAAATAACTTTGTCTCAGGGCATGTAGGGCATTAAAGGTCAAATCCAGCACCTTGGATTGCACCCAGATTGTAAACTGACAACTGGTTAAACTCATGGAAAAGAGATGTAATTTATACCATACAAAGGCAGACATAACTGTGCAGCCGCATTCTGCACTAGGTAAAGCCTCTAAATACTTTTTAAAGGTATTACAGCATATCACAATAATTCATTCTAGAGAGGACTATGGCATGAGTAAATGCGACTACAGCCTCAGGGTGCAAGGAAGGTTGCATCTGGAACACAACAAGAAGTTATACAGTACAAAGGCCCTGCTAGCTATGATTGCAGCAGGAGCCATGATTTTAGAAGGAACCCCAGATGGCAAACCAGGTCTGTTTAGCCAATACCATACCATCCAACACCAAAGATGGTAAAATTCTAGATCCAGAAGGCTTCAAACCCTGTAAACTTCAGAGTCCTCCTTTCCGAGGAGGGTTCTGGTCATCTTAAACAAGACCAGTGGGTGACTGCCTGCAGATGCAATAAGGGCACAGAAATCTCCCAGAACCATTAGTTTGGTTGACTGAATCAAGAACATCAGGCAAGGAGGTTGCTACTCGGCAGGAAGGCTGGTACAGTAGCAACAATCCCAACTGATTCCCAACTTCAAGAACAGGGTCTCACATCATACCCCTTACTCTTCTCTTAATCTGGCTCTAACTCTAGAGCCAAAAGCACTTCCCAAAATATACCATATATAGCCCACACATCTTCACTAGGGAGCCAAGACACAAAACATGGGTCCAATCAAGAACATCAAAGCATGATACGCAGGTCCTGCCCATTTTCTTTGTTGGGCTAAAAAGCACATACAGAGATTTACAGATTTGCATCACTGTGCACCCATCAGGAGCACATCTGAATCTCTCTTTTCAAAAAGCAGAAGCAAAGAAAAAAAAAGTGCAATAAAAACGTTGCCCCGTTTCTCAATTAGATAGATTTGTCTTCCCATTTCATTCCGATTGACAACAAATTACCCAGAGCTTTCTGGTCAACAATGCTGTGCGGAGGAAAAAGAAACTTACGTTGTTTGTGACAACACAGCAAGCAAGTTGCTTTAATTTCCCTCTAGTGCTTCACTATACTACTAAATTTATATTGCCCAATATGAACCAAATCATGGTTAAATTTTGGAAGAGAAAACCTAGAGTTACATGCTCACATGACTACGGGACTCACTGCATGGCTTGGGACCAATCTACATCTCAGGTCAATCTATCTCACAAGGTGAGATACAAAAAAAAGAGGAGAATCCCCCACAGTACTAAAGAAAAGTATAACAACTTGCCCTTATAGATTTGGAGAACCTGAAATTCCAGCCCATGTGTTCCTTCAGTGTCCTTTCTACAGCTACAGTTGTGCTCAACTCTCATAACTCTATTTGCCAACGGGAGTCCCATCAGTGATTCTGTTTGCTTTGTATTACAAGATCAGAACCTTAAAATCTCTGGAAGGATTGCAAAACTTCCTACAGCTGCCATTGCTTTACGCGGAAAAATACTGTCTTGATTTTAGGATTTTATAACTATAAAAAACACAGTTTACCTTGGATGCTGTTCTGCATCATATATGACTCACCACCAAGCATGATTAAATTAAACTCAAGAGGAGGACCCCCGTGTATATCACCAGAGGAATATGGATGCCATCAATAAATAAAAGGAAGCTTTTTGCCTCAGACAGCAGAGAGCTTTGAAGCATAGAGAAGCCAGCCTACCTGATCATGCTGTGGTGTCCCACAGGAACTACAGCTATGGTCCAGATGCTCCACGGGTGCCAAAGTAGAGGCTGCTGTAAGAGATTTTGTCTTTGTGCAGAATTCTGGATATTCTGACTGGAATCTTTCGTAGCCACCTGAACGTAAAAAAGAAAACATACTAAGTGGTGGTCATCATTTACAAGATGCTACAGATTTATTCAACTATTACCAATGCAAAGTAGACACAGAGGCTGGCCCACCTCCAACATATGCATAACATGCATAAATGTGTATTCAGACTTACATACTAATGCCCATCGCCACAGATGTTTGCTTAAAAGCAGAGGAAGGGATGATGCCACAGCACAGTGGCAATGATATGATTCGCTTTAACAAAAGAGGTAGCAAAGTCAAGGATGTTTTGAAGTTTTTAATGACACTGTGTAAACCTGTTCATGAGGTTTTCTTGGCAATAGTATGAAATCTTCTTCTGGAACTCTGATTTCCCACAACCTAGGATTTCCTTGGTGATGACCCATACCAATTAATCAAGCCTAATCAGGTTCAACCGTGCATGGCTTCCTAGACTGACTAAAACTAGCCAGTTTTAGAAGAAGACTGGAATTGCATTCAAGACTTGGCACAGATGTTTTCAAAAGATCTCCTGCAAGGTATGTTACTGATACAGATCCCCAATTCCCCTGCCCATTTCTCCTGCTCGTTTCCCATCTGTTATATTAGTGCCTTACAGGAAAAACAAGCTGCTGTTTGTATTTATACAAAGCTGGCTTTGACTTCAAAAATAATTAGCTGATCTTATGGCTGTAGAGACAAATCAAACATCAAACGAAGACATGGGTCACACCACACTAAAAATAGAGGACAAAGAAAAAAGGCTGAGATCAACACGCGCTACTTTGTTTGAAACCTTCTGACTGCTGGCTATGGTTAATTATGGTTTCTAATCAATGAAAGGAATCCTTGGTTAATCTACAGAGGCATTTATGTAAAAAGGAAATATTGAAGAGCTGTCAAAGCGTAACAGCTAAAGAAATCAAAAGGACCAGAGACCTAGAGGACTATCATGAAAGCAATAGCAATCAACTGGCACACCAGGATAGTACAGGATGTAATAAAGTGATATATGGTACCACTATTTGTAATCAAATACAATTTCTAAAAATGTACTTTAAAAAAACTAAGCATTTGAGAGAGTAATAAAAAACTCAGTGCAGAGGAATGAAATGTGATTTACTGTTGACAAAAATTAAAGGTAGAGCTTCCGTCGAAGATAATTCTTGGTTAGCATCTGGATATGTCCATGTTTGCTTGGCACTATTGCAAATAAGGTTGGCTTCTCCATTCTTTCAAATTACTCTCTCCTAACACCATTGATAAGCTTAATAAGGGTTCCCAAATGAAGCTTTTAGGTGACCAGTGGCAATTAGTACCAACCTTTGGGAAATTGACCTTATATTACAGGAAATGTGAAGGAAAGTGTCCACTTTCCTAATTTAAGATTTTAAATTGTTTTTAATAGTCGCCTAATTAATGAGTGGTTTTTTTGGGAAGACAACAAAAACCACAGCAAAATGTGATCATGTGACATCAGGATTCTATAACCTTTTGTAAATGCAAGCCAATTTCCTGCAATGCAATCACATGACTGTGCAGCAGTTGTAAGATGAGTCATAAGTAACTTTGAGTTTGTCATAATTTTGAATGGTCATTAATCAACCGTTTCTACGTTAAGTACTACCTGTACTCTAAAAATACAATGACACTGAGTATATGACTATGAATGTTTGGTTACCAAGGAAATGGTACCGTGTTTCCCCGAAAATAAGACCCTGTCTTATATTTTTTTAAACACTGAAATAAACGCTTGGCCTTATTGCCATGTGCTGAAAAGCCCGACTGGGCTTATTATCATGGGATGCCTTACTTTGGGGGAAACAGGGTAATTTCATGAATGTTGGAAGGTTACCAAGGAACCTACCATGACTTAGTTTACATCTTCAAGCTTCATTTGTACCATGCCTACTTTTTTGGTGTCTCCTTCTCACTACTCACTGCTTTCCCTCCCACTATATGCATATAACTGTAGCTAAGGATATTATTCATTTATCTGTCAATATTAAGCACCTGCCACCCCATTGTTAGTTTCTAAGGTGTCAAAAGTTTTTGTTTTAGCTACCATATATATTAACATGATTATACTTCTGGAAAGTTTACAGCAAATTTGTTGACACAAAGTTGTATTAGTGTAAAGTCCATTTTCTACTTCTGGAGTCACTCAATAGTGGAATAGGCAGCATATAAATTTAATAAATACAACCACCAAAAATTGCCAAACTAGTAGAACTCCCAACTTCTGGGTCAATTTTATTTATACAATTTAGAGACTGCCTGACCCAGGTGGTAACAAAATAGAAAAACAGGTCATGCATATCCTGTAGCAAATTGGCTCCAGGAGGCACGAGTACCAAAAATGATGCGTTCCAAACAATTTTCTCCCATATGGAATAATGTAGGCAGCCAACATTGACAAGTCCTAGCTTGTATGTTGACTACCAAACGAATGATGAGTACCAGACCAGGACAAAATTTTCGGGTCAAAATGATTGAATACCAAATTTGATGAGTTTCAAAGCAGTTGAGTACCAAGGCACTACTGTGTATATATCGAGTAAAATAAGAAGCCTACAACAGCTCAACAAGCACTCTTCTCAAGGCCTGGGAGAACACATAAGTTGCACAGACCAACCTACATGGGCTGCAAAAGAACACCTGCCATGTTAGGAGCTGGGGCTGGTCAGCAGTATGTCTTTCAGGGTGATGGTGAATTTATTACTTTCTTAAAAACCTTAGCTGTCTGGCCACACATCAGGCAGGCTTGTCACAGACTTTCAGAATTAGATTAGGATAGAAGCCATTCTGGGAGTGCCCAGTTCCAGAGGGCAGGTCCTGCAATAGAGCAGTCATGCTTCCTAGACTCTAATAGATTATCTTGTTCGATCAGGGGAATCTGGTGGGCCAAAACCATCAGAGAAAGATAGTTCCTCTAATAACCAGGCTCTATGTCAGGAAAGGATTTATAGGTGATAGCCAAGACTTCATAATGCACTTGCAAGTCAACAGGCAACCAGCATTATTTGCAAAGCAGTGGTACCCTATGGGCATGATATGGCATGCCATCACTGCTCACACCTCCGCATTTATTTATTTATTTATTGGTTCGATTTATATGCCGCCCTTCTCCTGAGACTCAGGGCAGCTTACAATGCGTTAAGCAATAGCCTTCTTACTTTTGTATATACCTGCTTGGTAGGGCTTTCGGCCCCCCAAGCAGTGTTCTTTTTTATACGAAGTCAGCTTATTGCCCCCACAATCCAGGTCCTCATTTTACCTACCTCGAAAGGATGGAAGGCTGAGTCAACCTTGAGCCTGGTGAGATTCGAACTTGCAGTAATTGCAGGCAGATGGTGCTAGTTAACAGCACTTTAGTCTGCTGCGCCACCACGGCTCTTGCATTCTGGACCAGGTGTAACTTTGGGTGGTATTCAAGGGCAGTCCAATATAGACTGCACTGCAAGTATCCATCTTTGGAGTGGTTAGGGTAGGAATGACCATAAGGCATCCTGAATTAGAAATGGGCACTACAAACACACTAAATCAGTGATGGCTAACCTTTGTGCCATTGCATGCCAAAAGCGGGAGGCGCAGGGGGCGCACATGTGTGTGCCCACACCTATAATTTAATGCGCCCCACCCCCATACATGTGCGAGTGACTCTCCCGCATGATTCCTCCTTTTGGCACGCGATGACATAGTAGGCTTGGTAGACCCGTTTTTCGCCCTCCCCAGGCTTTCTTGGAGTGGAACCGGAAGTTGGGAAATGGGCCTTTTCTGGCCTCCGGAAGGCCTCCGGGGAGGTGGGGAAGGGCGTTTTCACCCTCCTCAAGCTCCTAGAAAGCCTCTGGAGCCTGGAGAGAGCGAAAAATGGGCCTTCCCCACCCCCTGGAGACCAGAGACCAGAAATGGCCTGTTTCCCGACTTCTGGTGGGCCCAGAAGGCCTGAAAATGTGCACACCAGAGCTGAGCTAGGGGAACGCTCGCATGCCCATTAATATGGCTCCACGTGCCATAGGTTTGCCATCACGGCACTAGATGAATCTTTTCAAAGGCCTTTTTGGGTAAAGTTGCCTCCTGGTTCCAAAGTACACACCAGTGTCAAATGGGAAAGTCCTACTCCATCCAAAACTAAAGATGGAAAATTCTGGGAACTGAGGAACCCAAGTATCCACAAGTACTAGGTCTTGTAAGGATTGAGACCAAGTCTGATTTGAATAACCTCTCCTCCAGACAGGACATGGACCATATCACATGCATGGCTCTGTATCAAGACATATCATTAGGTATCATTACCATGCAGGTCATATGACCTCACCCAGAAGTATCATGCAGATGTGTTAAACACAAAAGTGACTTTCAAACCCTGAGACATTCTGCAAATGACAGGCTGTGGTTATGACCTCTTCCTTCCATCAATACCCATTGCAACCAACAAATCAGGAAGAACCACCATAATATGGTGCCCATCATTCCCAGCTGGACCATGATTGATCCTAGTGAAAGCTGCTGAGAAATCATGGAGCACAACACATCACCCTCATTTGAGTGTTTGTTCATGTCATTAACAAACACTCCCCAAATTGTGATTTTATCTTCCCAGGGACAGGAAGTTCTACCATTCATACAGAAATGCAATGCTCTTCTCCACCACATTAATTTTTAGTATGAGTAATTTCACCTTGTCCTACAGAAATGCCCACACTGAGAAGGCTTTTAAGTACAAGGCCGTCATCCTTCCTCCTCCTCCATTATTTTATTTATTGATTTATTAAATTATATCAACCAGCGCAAGGATTTTAATGGATGAAGGTTTCTTGTGGCTTATGAATGTCCTGTGGTTCATAAGCCACAGGAGGAGATGTTATAATAAAAGTGGCTAAAATGCACATAACAGTAGGGTATTCTATGAAGAAGGCTGATCCAATAAAATACCCTGCATTCTCTTGGTCAGATCTCAGTTACAACAGGCAAGTTTTTCCCTCAAAAACCTATTGGAGGAAGTTAGAAAAGTAACAGGAAAGAGACCCTTCCTCCCCAGTTCTGAAGTGTCTGTAAAAGTATGGTAGCAATTCCTCGAAAAATTTTGAAAGATTAAGCATTAGCAAATATTTTCTATCAACCTCAGAGTTTGTAGGAACTCTACCACTGACAAGATCTTTGAACAGTACTATTGCAAAAATAGTAAGAGCCTGGATAGCTCAACAGGCTAATAAGCAGACTAAAGCCTGTTATTAACATCCAGTTGTCTGCAATTGCACCAGTTCGGGTCTCACCAGGCTCAAGGTTGACTCAGCCTTCCATTCTTTCTAAGGTAGGTAAATTGAGGACCCAGTTTGTGGGGGCAATAAGCTGACTTTGTATAAAATATACAAAAGTATGAAGGCTATTGCTTAACGCATTGTAAGCCGCCCTGAGTCTTCGGAGAAGGGCGGCATATAAATCTAATTTTTTAAAAAAATACTCTATTCCCAGAGCAGTAAACTAAAAATAAATTGCATTTAATTGTTCAGTAGAATTGACTCCCAGTGTAAAAAAAAATCTTGAATTTAATTGAATAAATAAAAATAAACATTACTGTAAACATTACAAGGCTACCTGCAAAATGACCTTTCCAGTAAGGTTGATATTCTACATATGCCCAAACCAAACATGGAACACCAACTTAGGTAAATTAGTCAAATATTCATAATTCTAGCTTTGTTTAGCATGGCCCAGGAGAAACCAAAGCCATCATGAAAAAACTAAATTCTAAAGAGATACTTGATCCTCTAAAATTGGCTGAGGTTTGTCCTGAGCTTAAGCAGAGCCCTCCACTTTCCAAGGCCTTCCCCAACCAGTTCCAACTTTAGCAGACATTTTTTTCAGCAAAACTGCATTGCAACATCAAGCATTTCCTGGAATCAGAAGGACAGGAGGTTTCTATAACGGTTGGGAATTGGGAATTAACTGCAAGAATTCCAACAACGGCAATTGGGTAATTAGATAACAAAGGTTACAGCTTAAAGCCCCAATCTTGCTGATCATCCACCATTTCAACTGAAGAGAAAACACAAAGGAAGCAAAGATGCAAAAAGAACTGATCAGTTGTCAAATGCCTTTTGAAATTAATCAATGGAATTGGTTTATTTTGACTTTTTGTCTGCTATAAACATGATTTTTCTGGCATTAAAAGCCATAGAGAATTGTTCTGGGAATCATTTCTATTTTTAAGAGAGCCTCCCTTATATTAGAGATTATAACCATTTTTCTCGACTCAAGTTTCTTTTTTCTTTTTGATCATCACTGTTAGTTTCAGTAATTAGCAAATCTATTGATTAAAGTGTAGGCCGCAAGGCTTTCTGTTCATCTATAACACAAGGTTTTGAAAATGTTTAAATTATATTTGAGGGGGCTTATGACCACTGTCTTTCCAATGTCCCTTAGAAGAAGGAAACCGTAAAATAAATCCTATTCTGAGCTGGAAAATTTTGGCTAGGGCTATTTAAGGACTCAGCGTTGCAAAGAGGGGAGGGACTTTTCCACAGAAGCTCATAAGAACTTCCTTCCAGAGGACACAAATACAATCCCTGGAGACATGGCACTACCCCTACAGATAGAACTGTAGGGCTACTTCCCACCACTACCACCCTTATTCTCATGCATTCCTAAGGGGAGAGGCCATTAGGGGAACAATAAAACAGGATCTCTCACCCTTTTCCCTTCCACCCACCCAAAGCTTTTGTAATTCAAAAGGTCACCAGCTGCCTTCATGCACACAACCAGCTAATAAGTCAGATGGGCAGGAAATACCCCCCTCCCCTCCAATCCTGCCTGGTTTCCTTGGGCCACACCCAAGCAAGAAATGGGAACTAGCTGAGGGGCAAAGATTACAAGGGAAACGATTATTAATCAAACCATAGATTTTTGCTAACTTCCCCCCCAACCCCCAACACCTTAGATAACCCAATTCCACAACTGAATGGTTTCTCTTGCTCTGGGTCAGTTCCCCAGCAGCTTTTCTCACATACAGCTGTATAAAGGCCACATCCTGTTGACTGCTGGACTATTTACTTTTCTTTGAGGGCAATTTGACTGCCTGGCAAACTCTGAGTTGACTAACAGTGGGACCCTCCCAAGCCATTTTCTTCCGAAAATTGATCAAATGCCTTTTAGAGAAGGCTCCCTTTGGGGATTAGGAACACAGTCCCACCTTCTTTCCTGACTTCTTTGCCAAACCAGGAGGCAGAGGAAAAAAATCTGAGAAATCAGGGGAGGAGAGATTAGGATTAGACAGGTTGAAAACCTCTAAGAGAAATGAATCTGCAGGAACCTGCACTCGATCCTTCCTTTTTTGGCCGGTCTGAGAAATTCTCTCTGGGAGCCGAAGGAAGGTTTCCTTATCGGCCTGATTTCTGCTGCTGGTTTTCTAATAACGGGCGTCTTACACTTTGCCCCGAAGCCCCAGTCAAGTGGCGGACGGAGGGGCCCAAAGCCAAGCGAGAACAGCCGCGGGGCCCCTTGGCGTCATCGCTGCTCAAACCACGCCAGAGAAGAGCGCTCTCCCCGTCCCCCGCCCGCCAGACGGAAGTGAAGAAGGGCGTGAGAGGGGACTGACACGCGGCTCACACGTTGTGCCCTTCGAATGGGTAGGATTTAGACCTCCTCCTCCCTTCATTCCGCCCTCGGCAGCGCTCAATGCCGAGTCCCCGCATCCTTTGCAAGAGAGCAGATAAGACTGAAACGGCGATTTAGCAGGGACGGAGAAGGGAAAAGGGCCCGACTCGAAGACTTGTCTCCGAATCGGGCCCTTTTTCCCTCTCCGTCCCGGCTAAATCGCCGTTTCAAATCCTCCTCCTTCAGTCCGACCCTGCTAAATCGACTTGTCTCCGTCCTCCTCCGTCAAAGCAGGTCCTTCCAGAGGAGCCTGAATTATAAACCTCAAGCCTCTGAGTCCCGCGTATTCCAAATCGCGAGGGGCGAGAGGCTCATGCTTCGGTGGCATTGTCCTTCCCAGGCTGTACTAGGGATTTAAACCCCGGGGGCCCCGCACATTCCAACCGGCCCTTTTAAACCCATAATCCGCTGGATAGTCTGGCTCAAACCGGGTCCAGCGGACGGGAAGTGAGTCTTAAGGGCCACAGTCCAAACGGCTGACCCTACTCGCCGGCTAACACCGGTATTCGTGCGCACACACCCCCCCCGACTCCCTTACCTTTCAGCAAGCAAATGTTCGTGTGCTCCGTGTCCTTGCGCAGCGCCCGCACCACCAGCGACACGGTGCTATCCTCCCGCAGAGATTCGGCCCTCGGACTCCGCTCGTCGTACACAACCACGGCCGAGTAGAGACCCGAACGCAGGCGGGAGCGCACCTCGTCTTCCGCCGGGAGGATCTGCTCCAGGCTGATTGACCCTTTGGTCCGCCGTCGGACGATGGTGTTGCACCTCACGTTGAGCGCGCCGCGGATGTAGCCGGCGCTGTGAGCGAGGAAGGGCCTGCAGTCCAAGAGGAGACACTTCCCGCCAGCGGGAGAAGAGGAGGAACTGGTGGTGGTGATATTGCCGCCGCCGTTTTGGTTGTAGCTCCCGCCGTTGCGGTCCCCCCGATGCAGGAGGTGCCGAAGCACGTTGCAGTCCATCTCCCGTAGCTCCACCATGGCTGCCGGCTCTGCGCAGGCTGCTTCCTGGCCCGGGAAACGGCTAAGGCCTTAGAACATTTTGCTTCCGCGCCGTATCAGGCTCAAGTCATTAATAACGGAGCTTATTGGTAACTGGTAGTGGCAATGCTCCCCGCACGCTGGCTCGAGTGCGGGGGCGGATTCCTTTTACTACCTCGCTCCGCCCCCCACATCCTCTCCTCTCTCTCCTTTCTCTTCTCTCCGGCGTCGAGCCTCATTCTTGCTTCGCTCGCTGTGAATGGAACGCAGCCGGGTCTGCCGACGTCACAATGAGAGAAAAAAAAATGTAAACGGCGCTTCGGTTCGCCTTCATTCATTAGAAAGCTTACGGCAGGGCGGGGTTTGTGACCGATTCTTCCTCAGAACGAGCGCTATTTACTTTCGGCCGCCGCCGGCTTTAAGGGAAAACGCGGAGGGTTGGGTCACTAGTGAAAGGAGGAACGGTTCGCCTAGGGTTGACCTAGCATCCATCGACAAGCATGCGAGGTTCGTGGCGGCCCCGAACCTCTCCCAACAGACTATTGACTAGCATTGTGTATGCTGGCGTGTGACCGTAATAAAGATTGGTTTGCAGATTTTCATAGACCATTATATAATTCTAGTAAAAAAAAAAATCAAAACAAAGAAGTCAATTAGGAATAATTTCACAGGGACCTGCTATAATATATATAAAACTTGCAACCACTTATCTTGCTTTCCATTATTATTATTATTATTATTATTATTATTATTATTATTATTATTATTATTATTATTATTATTATTATTATTATTATTATTATTATTATTATTTTCAGTTGCCAGGTTTGGTGATTAAATGAACCTGAGTAATTTGGTCTCTTAAAAAAAAAATTAAAAAACCGGGGAGGGGGGGGGAAATCCTCAGGGGTGCATGGATTTAGCTCACCATTACTAATTTAACTGATTTTCCCTTTCTGGATACCTTTGTTTGATTTCAAATGCACTAGCATTTGTAGAGTGGACCTCTTGTGAATCACATAAGATTGAATCACATAATTCACATTCAGTACTGGGAGGAAAGGAGGATGAGGGAGGAAAAAAGTGACCTTGTCATCTTGACCGCCTGTGGTTTCCTGTTGTACTCCTGATTTGTCATCTCTTTTTGTAGCAATATTTTATCATGGGTGTAACTATTATATGGGCACCATCAAAATAGGAAATCTCACATTAAAATCAGTGGGCCATCAAAGGTCTTAAGAGCCGCGTTGGATTTTCTCCCAGGTTGAGTTCAATAACAAAATTCTTCATGCTTCTCTATTTTTTTTTAATCTATTATAATTGAAACTAATTTTATGTGTGTGGGGGGGGGGGGAGTCCATGGCAATATTCTCTTCTGTCCCTGCCCAAGGCTCTGAATTCTAAAATAACATATCTGGCCATTTATTTGATGATCTCCTATTTCTACTCAAAAAGTGTTGAACAAAACTAGAGGATCCCAGATCTTCCAAAACAGCTAAGAAAGGTATTCTTGACTAAATCTTTGTAATGGCCGACACCAGTTTCATAACATCTATCAGATTCTCTCTCTCTCTCTCTCTCTCTGTCAGAGAGAGAGAGAGAGAGAACACGTGTGTGTGTTTCCTGAGGGTGTAACTTTAACTCTGTTGAGGCAATTGAAAAGTTCATGTGGATGTGTAATAGTTGCATATTAGGAAGTCATATGAATTGCCAAAGCAATATGTTACTCTCTCTCTTATACAATATAAATAGTAATTACCTTGGGGATTTGTATTGCCATTTCAAAGTGAGGAGTTTCCATTCCACACCTAGTAATTATAATGTGTAAGGCACTCTCAGCAGTCTCTCAGGGAAAGTAAGAAAGGTGTGTGTGGGAAAGGAGGTGAACTTCTCTCTCAAACATGAAGATGAACTTATTTAAGTTGCCAATTTGAACTAATTTTCCTTTTTTTATGTGTTAACATAAAAAATGATTAGCACACACAGTGATGGGATGTGCCTTCCTATTTCACCTGGGTCATCCAGTGAACCCTAAGTCCCCTAGTTTTAAAAGAGGAAATAAGCTTGCATCTAATTGTCTCACTGAAGTAAAGATATATTCATTTTTCCTTGGATAAATTAGCTTAACCCTGATCTGGTGGTTTCCAAATATGTTGAACAACATAGACATTATAAATGATTAATGGAAGCACCAAATTGAAGAAGATTGGTTTAGGAAGTCCCCAGATTTCTACTGTACAATATATGTTTTTATTTTTTTAAGTTTATTTTTGAATTTCAGTCTGCTGTTTTCTGCAACTGTCTTCCAGAGATAATCCTTCATGCCTATGCAAGATGAGATTCAATAATACGCATTTCAGCATTCACACTTTAACTACACAGATGAATGCCTTCAGCTTGATCCAGCTAGTTATATATTAATGTTCCCGGTATAGTACGATAGTTCTGCTCTTAATTCTATGCATATTGGGGTGAGAATAAATCCAGCTGAATTAAATAAGTTCACTATATGAAATCAGTGTCTGAATCATATCCATTGTCTAGCAATTGAAATTAATTTGTCACTGTTTTTCCTAAAATGTGGTTTTCATAATGGGATTCAGTATTCTAGGTTTGTCTGAGCAATACATAATATAAGGAAAGGATGATTTGTCTAGATTTTGATTTTTGTTTACATAGGCTAGGATTGCATGTGTTTTTTGCAGCAGTAGCATCTTGTTGGCTCATGTTCAACAACTAGTCTTGTTTCAGGCCCTGACCAAGAAGGGTACCATCACACATTATTTTTATCATACAACCAGAAAAAATATATATTCTGACAGGTATCAATTCATTGGGACCCTGAGACTCATAGACTTGAGAGCAAATCCTATTCTGAACTCAAAGGCTCATGTGATCCTTTCAACTACAGCCATAATCCATGCAGTCTGACCTGCTTTCATTTCTGGACTAGCCATGTGTTTTGACCTTGCCCTTTGCATATCTCTCAATTCCCAGCAATTGGGTCAATCTTTTTGAAAATCAAATGTTTATCTTAGAGGGCATTCTGAGCCTTGTACCCACATGAGTTTGAGTCCCAGTACTAAAACAGGATGTCACACCAAGGAAATAAAAAAAGCTATTTTATTAAGTCATGGGTACCATGATTTCAGCTTAACATTTTTTTAAATGTAAGAATATATTCAGTGCTCATTAAGAAATCCTTAAAGGATTTGGAAGATATCACAGCATCCTAATCACACTAACAGAAGTTCCTAATACTTGACCATTGGGAAAAATGACTTTCTTTGCAGCAAAAAGTAGTCTGCACATTATTACAGTGATGAAATATAGTTTGGAACAGTATTAAAAAGAATAACAGCAGCAGTAACATCAAATATTTCAAAGCTGTTTTTAAGAAATAAGGCCAGGCAAGAAGAACATTTGGAGTGTTTGAATAGATAAAGTATTTTAAAAGTATTTTAATAATATAAATGTTAGAATGAATATTTCTGAGCAATTTTCTTTTCCAATAGATTTTGACTTCACTATGCCATCACCTTGTGACATTGTCCTTGAGCTGGCTTATCCAAAGGCTGTTTTTTGGGGGACTGTCAAGAACCTTGCTTTAAGCAGTTCATTCTGTCTCAAGCCAAGTAAATAGCTAACCAACCATGACTGATCTAAACAAGCTTAGCAGATTTGAGCCTATTTGTGCTTGGATGAGAATCCCAGGACTGTAGGCTAGTCTGAATAGCTGAAAAATCCTTATGGTTGCCAAGAAAACAATATGAAATCCAATGAAGTCACAAAAAATTGGCTTCATTTGAAAGGGTTGTTGCAAACCAAGCAACAAAATCAAACTTGATAAGTTTCAGGTTCTGATAGATCTTTGCAAATGATCAGTTTTGCTTGTGAAGAACAGATCCATCTGTATGGATGAGTCTGAACTCAAGCTGCTATTCCTCTCCTCCATTCTTGAAGCATTTACCAAGGCTGGCCTTTTTATCTTGGTATCTAATCATGATGACCCACAGAAACCCCAGTTGATTAAATAGGTCTGCTTCTTTTTTTAATCTGCTTAACACTGATTTGATGGAGAATCCAGAATGGCATGTTATTTAATATGCCAATTGCAGTAGTTGCTGCCTGTCCAAGTTGCAAGTATTTCCCAAGTGTTTCCTAATATGGTTGGAGATATTGCTATAATTTCTTGGGTAATCTGGAGCTTGGGTGATCAAGAAGAAAAGGCATGAAGATGACAACTTGCTGAATACTAAAGGAGCAAATCAGGACATCTCTTTACCCTGCCAAACTATATATCATCAATTCTCACAAGATTTGTAAATTCTCACTTGCCAGGTTTAGGAGAGTTCAAATGAGAATGACAAAATCTTGCATGATTTCACAGTGCCAAGATTCAGGCCAATTTCATTTTTTTTCTCAAATGACACTTCTTATGGCTCGAATCACCTACAGTCTTCTCAGGGACCACCAATACTCTCCAATCTACACAAAAACCATTTATGCCAATGTTGTTTTACAGTGGTGAATATTTTATATTTGCCACTAAAAATAGTCTAGTAAAACTTCTACAGCAGGCGTTTGCATATATAGCCTCTAATAAATCAATAAAATGTTGAAGTGCTACGAATTCTTGATTGATTCTCACCTGAACATATTTCAAGTATCCTCTTAAATATTCATCAGTTTGCTGCCTCTGACCTTGGGAATCACATTTAAATTATTACCACCACTGTTGACCTTCCATCAATCTCAGTAATTCAATTTCTCCTCATATCAACCCATTCTTAATTTTAACTATTTGTTCCACAAAAACTCATGCTGATACAATCACTTTTAATCAATTCTCCATTGGTTGGGCTACTCTGGAACTTGCAAATATACATATGGATGTGTGTGAGACTTCAAAGTTCCATCTTACAAATACTGTATTATAACTCTTACGATGCAACAGAATGCTCCCTTCAGATACATTGCATCATGAATTGCACCGTATTCATATATGATTTATCTGTGTTTATATAACTTGGTACCAGAGCTGATCAATCTGAAATATGTTTACACATTCCTGAGTAATAGTCCCATGACGTCAGCAGAACTCAGTCACAAATTCTTCTAAAAGGATGTCAACCAGAGCTCATGTAATTCTTGGGCAAGTACTTAATAAGAAGTTTGAGAGAAGCCACTCGACAAACTCTCAATTGTGTCTTCACCTTAAGTCCCTCAAGAATTTCTATCCAGAAAAAAAAAACAACAGCTTGATACTTTAATGCAAGAAAGCCTTTCAAAAGATCATCCAATTCATAAGGCTGTAAAAGCATGAAAAGTAACAGAAACAGAAAGTTCGTTGGTTCTTTTCTTCTCTTCTCCAGTGAATTTGAGCAATAGAAAGTGTTGAACTGTCATACTGTCCCCTCCCTAAATAGTCTTCCTGAGTTTGTCCTTTATTTGCCCAAAGGGGAAGATTTTAAGTCCTGAAAAGCAATTCTAAAGTACCATTCATTTCCTCTGCTGCAAACCTAAAGGCCTGGCTTTTATCCTGCAGCTGCCAGGAAGGAAATCAAGGAAGGAATCCAGGGGAAATGAATTGTTACTGACAACAAAGTTATATGATGGAATCTCAATAGATCTCTTGAATTAAAGCAGGAAGATGTATGCAGTTGGGAACTGTCAAACTGACACATCTTCAAGGACTCAGTGTTGCAAATTGGCACACTCAGCCTCATCACATTTACTTGGATTCAGGCAACCTTGATTTTAGTAGTATTTATTTCTAAGTATTAGAAATGCAGTTTCAGTTTTAGTGTCAAGGAATAAATCAAACTCTAGCTGTAAATTTTAGAACTGCTTTAAAATCGAGAGCCATCTTCCTTTCCCCTCAATGCTAATTTTGAAGTGAGATCTAACGTAATATTAGCATCTTAGTTGGAAAGCCCTAACACAGCCTTGGCAAACTCTAGTTGCAATGTGAAAAGTAAGATCGGCATATCTAAGGAGGCTGTTGTACAGTAAGGCCATCTAACATATGCTCAGATTCACATATCATTCTTACTTCTTTTTGGGAGGGTGGGTAATCACAGGACCATGCTGAAGATTATGAAATCACAAAATATGTGAATATATCTACAGCAATAGGAAATTGTTTAAAATATACCATAGCAGAGCCTCTTCACCTACAGCAATATTAGAAGTATATGTAAACATGTGGATGTGATTACCTGCAAGTTTGGGAATCTTGTTTATCAAAGGGAAATAGGTCATGGCTTCTTGTAAGCAGACTTGAGTTTGTTGCTATGTGAAATGATCTCAAACATCCCAGAGCTTTGGTCCAAGAGCACAAAATGGGTTTTTAACACCTTGGCATTTGCTCTCACAGGCAAATACAAAAAGTCAGCTGTTGAATATTCACAGGTATTGTGGACAATTTACTTGTTCACATGTTATGGATTATCTGTATAGAGCAAAAAGCAAGGATCACACAATATGGAAGGAAGCAGTTTTACAGCTGCTTATACTACAGAAAGACATCCCGAATTGGTTTCATTCTGACATTACCTTGCTTCCCTTCCAGAATTTTACAAAAGGATCCAGATTCTACTAGCCTCTTCTGGAAAGCAGGCTGTTTCCCCACAAGACATTGAATTGTCTTTTTAAAATAAATTGATATACACTGTTTGCAGTGGTGGGTTTCAAATATTTTTTTACTACTGGTTTTGTGGGCATGGCTTGGTGGGTGTGGCATGGCTTGGTGGGTGTGGCTTGGTGGGCATGACAGGGGAAGGATACTGTAAAATCTCCATTCCCACCCCACTCCAGGGGAAGGAAACTGCAAAATCCCCATTTCGTCATGATCAGCTGGGACTCGGGAGGCAGAGAATAGATGGGGGTGGGGCCAGTCAGAGGTGGCATTTACTGGTTCTCCAAACTACTCAAAATTTCTGCTACCCGTTCTCCAGAACTGGTCAGAACCTGCTGAAACCCATCTCTGACTATTTGAGTATAGATCTTTTTATTGGAATATGTGTTTTTGTACACTTTTTCTTAGTTTTGCTCTTCAATTTTCCTTTCGAAAACATGAACAATTAACATTTTTACTCTTATGAGCCTCTTTTAAATTTGCCCCTTTTTCAGATTTACTGTTACTTTTTCCAAGAAAATATGGCCCCCATATGGTAGTGGTTCATTTGAATGTTCCCCAGCTCAGGAAAAGAGTCACCCTATCAAGGAGATTGTTGGCATATACATCCAATACATACATACATACATACATACATACATACATACATACATACATACATACAGCTTCAACTCTTGCCATTGGCATTATTCTGACAACAATTACACTGGTAATACAGTGTTTCAAAATGCAGATGTAGCCTGAAACAAACACAAGCACACCTAAAGCACCACAGGAAAAGGAAAGGGAGGACAAAGATAACAAGCGGAAGGACTTTGCAAACATTAATCGAAGAAAGAACCTGTTATTAAATGTTAAATTTAGGGAAAATGAAACAGATCCTCTCTTTAAAGAATATCTTCCTGCATGGAAAAATATGTGCTCCTCTTGCCAGACTGACCTTCTCCGTTAAGAGAAGTAGTCCTTTAGACAGAAGAGTGTGCAAAATGCAGCAGTAAATGTAATCTTGGGAGTTTGCTCCATTGCAATTAATTTTGTGCAAATTCTGAATTTGCTAAAACCTGGTATGTTAGGTAAGTCAGTTAGGTGTGTTTACAGACTGTACTAAGCTGAAAAGGCTGACTATATTATGGCTTAATACACTATGTAAAGACAAGTACTACTATCTCAGCAGAAGGGATATGCCTTCATGTAATATTTTTTATAGTATTTCAATCATGGGGACTCTTTCCTATAGTTGATGGTCATGGCTGTACAATTACAGGTAGTGCTCGACTTATAATAGTTCATTTAGTGACCATTTGAAGTTAACAACAGCACCAAAAAATGACTTATGACCATTTTTCCCACAACCATTGCAGCATTGTCATGTGATCAAAATTCAGACGCTTGGCAACTGATTCATATTTATGATGGTGGCAGTGTCCTGGGATCATGTGATCACTTTTTGTAACCCTCTGACAAGCAAAGCAAACCTTCTGACAAGCCAAGGGGAAACCAGATTCACTTAACAATCTTCTTACTAACTTTATTACTTCAGTGATTCACTTAACAAATGTGGCAAGAAAGATCATAGAATGGGGCAAAACTCAGTTAACAAATGTGTTATTTGGCAACAGAAATTTTGGGCTCAATCGTGGTCGTAAGTCGAGGACTACCTGTAGTATCTGAGGAAAACAGAAATGATTTTTTAAGATAATTTTGCTTATCCTCTGACCAAATGCATGAATTACAGAACTAAGTAATAGGCTCATTCCTGACTTTGTCCTTTGCATTCCAAGAGAAGGGCTACGAGATCTGGATTTCAAAAATCCAGAGGACTATTACATGACAGATAGCAAAGAGACAGACTCTGACTCTTCAATGCCATCTAGTGTTTATCAGGATTTGTACAACTCCAATATGGAAACTTGATCCCAAAGATTTGTTCCAATAACCTGCTCTGGATTTTATCTGCCTGTCTTGTCAACTGAATACACTTACACTCAAAACTTCTCGGAGTCCTTCAGTAGCTCAGGCAAACTCTTAAAACTCGGATCTCCAAAGAAATTAGTGTTAATTGTATCCCCTCAGGTGCACTGGTTTAGTAATTGAGGAAGATGTATGTTAATGACATTTGTCTCTGAAAAGAAAGAGGATTTTGGGGAAGGCATAAGGTTAAAAGAGAAGGGGGGAAGGGAGAATAAAGGGGTGTTTTGCTACTTTTCAGTGGCCAACTAAACACCAAAACTTAACATCAACACTGAAAAGTAGCAAAACACATTGCTCTCATAAGATTTGTGAAAGCTTTTAGAGTGGTAAATTCAGGACCAACAGATGGAGGCAGGAAGGTCATTCAAACAGCCTCAGATTTGCTAACTTTTTAATCTTTAAAATATCTATGTTGTTATTATAATGGATGCCTTGGTTTATTTTCATAGGTCATACTTACATAACTATTTTGCAATATAATGGCTGAGGGATCAAATCTCTGGACCTGCTAAAATGATATCATAATCTTATCTTTTATAGGTCTCTGTAAATCTTTACAATAGTAATAGCTCTTAGACTTATATACCGCTTCATAATGCTTTACAGCCCCCTCTAAGCAGTTTGTTATGTGAGAGATAAGACAATTAAAAGAGCCTGGGGCACAGTTTATTCACATGACAGATAGTGAGGGCCAGGTCATCTAAAGTTAGAGGTTTGTTTCTAGATTACAAAATGGCAACATTTTGCAATCTATTCTAAACAATGATGAGTCTATGATACTTAAAAATGTAATCATTTTTATAATTGCAGAGGTTGTTAGATATTCCAGTCAACATCATCAAATGCAGGATTATTTATTCATTTACCTTTTTATTGTGCCTTCGAAGACACTTGCTAATTTTAAAGTTAGTTAGTCCACCTCAGCACCAAATCTCTTAGTGTTTTAACTGAACTAAAAGCAGAAAGTTTCTATCACCTTTCCCTCAAAGATTGTGTTTAGGACAGATGTTGCTTCCACTGCAAAAGGGTCCTTAATTATATAGAAGTATATTTTTCTATACATTCACTTTGATAACAAAAAAGTGATATATTCATAAAGAAACTAAACCTTGGTGGCTAGATAAACTATGATATTGTCACGGTTTTGTTCTTCTTGCTTTCTAACCTGATACAGACTTAAAAAGAGACAGATAAATATTGTTTCAACAGTAAGTCAAACTTTAGTGACCAAAAGGAGGTCTAGGGACACCTTATTCCTCTCTATTCAGCACTGAGTTAACACTTGGGTATTATGAGCATTTCATTTCCAGGAGGATATTGAGATGTTAAGAACAGTCAGAAGAAACAACAAAGATGATACAGGATATATAAGCATGAAGGAACCTTATATAGTTAATCTAGAGAAAAGAAGACTGAGGGAAGAAATAATAACATGATAGACATGTCCAGCTGCATAAAAGGAAAGCAGGTCATGACTGGATTGGACTGGACTGGACCGGACTGGACTGGATTGGCTAGAACAGAACAGAACAAACAGAACAGAACAGAACAGAACAGAACAGAACACTTTATTGGCCATGTGTGATTAGACATGCAAGGAATTTGTCTCTTGTCTGCATAAGCTATCAATGTACATATTGAGTGTACTTGAGTGCATGTACTGAGTGTATGTACAGTGTACATATAAACAAGTGTACAAACAAAACAAAAACAAAAGTGTACATACAAAAAGCAAGTGTACATTATACAGTAAACCAGTATTTCTCAAACTTGGCAATTTTAAGATATGTGGACTTGACTCCAGAATGCCCAATTCAACCCTGTGATGCCTGATGTTTACATCCGTTTATATTTCAGGATCAATATCACAAGTGCTAAGCTTGTTTTTCCATTCTGCCACTGTGGAATACAGGCAGTGATGTATACAATTCAACATTTCTAAAACAAAACAAAACATGCCTAATTGAAAATTTGCTGTCAATAAGGTATACAATGTGACAAGTAAAACAAATTATTTCTAAGAACACTTTTTTCTTCATCATGGAATTCCTTCTTAGGGAAACCAAGTCTTCAAGGAAGGCTTTTGCACTTGCAAATTTTCTTTTAAAAAAAGAAACCACAGAGACTGTTTTATAATTGGCTGCTGTGATACTTTGTGTAAGCATTTAATTTTTTTAAAAAAAATATATTTTAAAAAATATCTTCTTATTTAAGAAAAGGAAGTAGAGTTAAAACAATGAAGAAATTAGTGATCATGCATTAGCATTAATGTGACTGAACTTCAGATTTGTTAATACAGCTTCTATTGGAACTATTTTTTTTTACAATTAGGCATTCTAAAAAGAACAAAAGTTAAATCCAGGAAGAGAAAGCATGAGCTGGACTTCTCCTGAACCAAACAGCTTTCCCAGTCATAAAATTCATGTACTTTTAAATGCCTGCCTGAACTTTTCTTTTAACACCTTTAGGAGAAGAAAGGCAACACCCAAAAATAAACAAATCTGAGCATCCATAATAGCCAAAGGACCATAACAATAAACACTTTCAAATTAACACAGGAAAAAAAATTTTTTTTAGAAAGGCCCCCAGTTAAAATTATTTGCATAAAAAAAGACTGTAAAATGTCCAGAGGAATGTTTAAAATATAAGACAATAGTTCTCAATCTTTTTAGGATACTGAGCTCATTAAGATTTCTCAAAGGCTCTTGAAAGTACACCCACAAAATTACAAACAGATCTGATTCTGATGCAGATCCTTGTGTGTATATGTGAGGTGGTGGTGATGTGGACAAGTGCTTTATTTTATATCACCCCTTTTGACAAGTGTTAGTCATTTATTCCCATGTTTTCTGTCTTTTTTTGTTTTTAATCAAGAATATCAAAACGTCTTGTGACTAACAAATTTATTATGCCATAAGCTTCTTCAGATATAATTTGTAGGACACAACAGGCAGCACGGCCCAGAGCTCTCCTTTTTGGAATTTGCAACTTGGACAACTGACTTGCTTTTTTAGGCAGGTCTAGTTTTTTGGTTTTTATTTTATAAGACTTGCATGCTTAGCAGATTCCTTGGCAAAAACCAACCAACCATGTCACAGAATTGTATAAAAGGCCATCTTAGGCATGCTAAATAGGAGTGCATATGAATGCATACATAAATATGCCCCAAATTCATAAAAGCAGTACTTTCATTAGGTTAGCAACAATTCTATCAAACCACCACAAAATTCAGTACAGTTGCACATCTGCTTTTCTAAATACTCTGAATAGGAAAAAAAGGAGTTGGTAGATGGTCAGCTTTCTGATATGAACGTTAGGTCTTACAAGTGTAGAGAGTAAATTAGTTTGCAAATATTTTTAATTCTTCATTTGGGGAAGTATAATTTCTTTCTAGTTGATAAGGTCAGAATTCTTTTCCACAAAATTATAGCTATCAAGAATTATAAGAAAGGTAAAGAATGCTCAGTCGTGTCTGATTCTATAAGGAGGTGCTTATCTCCATTTCCTAGCCGAGGGAGCCAGCATTGTCTGAAGACGCTTCCGTGGTCATGTGGCTGACATGACTATATGCTGCAGTGCACAGAACACTTGTTACTTTCTTACTGAAGTGGTTATCTATTTATCTACTTCCATTTGCATGCTTTTGAACTGCTAGGTTAGCAGGAGCTGGGGCAGGAATGGGAGCTCACCCCTTCATGCGGTACTTAGGTCTCGAACTGCTAAACTTCCGGTCAACAAGAATCATAGCTTCCTATAAATGAGAAGTTTATTCTTTCAGCTATCATGGATTTAACTGAAAAATCAAAATAGTGGTGTATCAGTAGGGAGTGTCATCTCTTATATCTTAGCTACATAAGCAGGCACAAAAATTTGAAAACACTGAGACAGGAGTGAAATGCTACCAGTTTGGGCTGGTTCACCTGAACCGGTAGTAAAAAATGTAAAAAAAAAAAAAAGTTCCGATGATCGCGCGTCACTCACCTGATCATCAGAACTTAAAAAAAAAAAAATTAGGTATTTTTTTTACTGCTGATTCAGGTGAATAGGTAGTAAAAAATGCTTAAAAAAAAAAAAGAGGCTCCGACAATCATAGCTTTGACGCGTGATTGTCAAAACTTTTTTTTACTTTTTTAAAGCATTTTTTACTACCTATTTGCCCGAGCTGGTAAAATGCTTTTAAAAAGTTTTTTAAAACCGTGCGCCGCAGCTGATCACCCCCTGTGCTGTTCTACATACCTTCCCGAGACTCGTTTTGGCACGTACTGTGCGTGTGCATGCACATCTTGCATTTGGTGCGCACTGTGCATGCACGTGCGCAACATGGGTTTGGCGTGTGGCACGCATGCGTGACCAGCGAACCAGTAGGAAATCAATTCAGATTTCACCACTGGACAGAGATATTAATGCAGATAATTACATATTGCAAATGAATGATTAGGGAAATTCTCTGCTTTTATAGCTTTAGGATATTGAACAGAATGATTTCCAAAAGTTATACCTTCCATTTTTTTCAGACCAGGAGACCAGATTTTAGAAAGTAGCAGGCAAGCCTGAATTTTCTTTAAGCGGCAATAAATCAAAGAGCAAACAGATTTCTTCACCCTGTAGTTGCATAGATTTCATGAAAGATTGAATAGAATCTGAGTCTCCTAGGAAAAACGATCCCATCTTTTAAAATAATTCTGCCCTTCTGGTTTGGGAGATAATATACATTATTTTGGGTCAAAACAAAAAATTATTGTTTGTTTAAATTATTTTGAGGAATCTGTGATGGATAACATCACACTATCAGTTTATTATTCTATGATTGCCTGTTTTTCTTTTTAATTTTTAATTTCATATTAAAAATTAGGTATTTTCATTGGAGTTTATTGTCTTGTTGCGTGTTAGCTGGCTATTGCTAACCACTAAGTGTCTTTGGACATCTGTGAGTATCAATCCCAACAAATCCATCAATAATAAACATAATGGATTCCATTTCTTAAATTCAACTTTTGTTGAGAGAAATATTTTTTGAGACTTCACTTCTTGATGTTAAGGACAATTTGATTAGAATTAAACCAAATAAGTTAATACCAATTAATTACTTATTTGGTCTAGAACAGGAGTGAAAACTATGGCTCTCTTATGCTTTGTACTGACTCAGGAATTCTGGGAGTTGAAGTCCACAAGTCATAAAAAGGCCATAGTCCCCCACCTCTGGCCAAGAAATATAGAAACATTCTATTTTTGTGGTGAAGATTCTGAATTGTACTCAGCAGCAAACATAGGAGAGTTTATGTCATTATGATTTTTAAATTGATTAAAATTTTGTTTTTGAATTGTTTTCCTAGATTGGGAGGCCCTTCAGGCAGTCTTTCATGCCCTAGTCACTTCACAGCAAAACTACAACACACACAACACAGGGCTTGAAGACCACCCAGAAGCTCCAACTGGACCAGAATGTATTAACACAGGAATGATAGGCATCCCTCAATATGTCCATGTAACATACTTGCTTTAGAGGTGCATTGGTTGCCAGTTTGCTTCCAAGTGCAATTCAAGATGCTGATCATGACTTATAAAACATTGGTCTTGATTATTTTGGGGGGGGGGCACCCATGGTGCTTGTCCAGTCAGCACAAACTGGCAGGCCTGGCAGTTTGTGCTGACTGGATTTTAATTTCTGCGCATGCCCAATATGGCGCCCCGATGCTAGAGCTCCAATCGGTGGGGGCGATGTTTGGAATAAGGGGGACTCAGCGGGGGTCATTTTAACCATCTAAGACCCCCGCTCGGGCAAAGGAACATCTACAGAGCAGTTTGAGAGCTTTTTTAGCTCTCCGGACCATCGCTAGGCTGGGAAGGACGGCGCTGAGGGAAACGGCCGCAAAAACAGCTGAGATGGAAACGGCCGAAAAACAGCTGAGATGGTGGGCGCGGCCTTGTCAAGCGGCTCCAGTAACTCCCCGGCGAATTGTGGGGCGGCAGCTGCGGCGTCCGGCGACAGCGAAGCTGAACCCCCCCCTGCAGAGACTCCCTATGCCCCTGGATTCCTCGAGAAAGATCTGAGGAGGCTAGGGGTGGCTGGGAATGGCTGCAGAGGGGCCAATGGCGACGGTGGTGGCGGCTGCGAGGGCGGCCGCGTCGGTGGTCGGCGGGGATGATGACTGGCACCAGAGTGGCTCCTTTGGGGCCTGGAGACCAAATGAGGCCTGCAGAGATGGTATGGGGCTTAAAACTGGATTTCCGGATGTTGGAGGGCGTTCGGCTCTTGGGGATAGCCCCCCCCCCTCCATGTAGACCCAGAGACTCGCACCAAGGGGAAGTTGAGAGATTAGAGGGGGCTGGAAAATGTCTATTGGCACTTGCGGCCTGTATCTCCCCCTCCCCACCTTCCCTCTTTCCAACTGTGTTGAGACCCTGGGGGTGTGACTCTGAGCATGGTTACTTTGCCTAGTTCAGGCTCGCCGAACGGTTTCTACTCTCCTTTATTTCCAACAAGCCATCTCAAAAGTTCCTGCCTTTGTAAAATCTTTTGAATTGAACTTTGAGCTATATCCGCCCATGAAGTGAAAGAAATGAAAGATTGGACTCTCTGACTTTTTCCTAACCCATATGGGGAACTGGACCTATGGACTCAAGGCTGGTGGGAGTTGGTGTCTGGCTGCCTTCACTCCCGGGTTCTTCCATCAAAGTTTTATTGGCTGGCCTTTGTGAGAGGATGGTTGGCCAAGAAACTTCGGGGGCTGGATGGCTTTTATTCTCCTCCTCCACAGCTGTGAGAGAGCAATGGTGGCCTGTTGCCTAGGCCCTGGACTGGAATTTATCTCTGTATTATAACAACATGATGGTCCCCCCGACCATGAACTTCTTTCACCCCTAATGATTTTATGTATTTAGTGTCGGAACTCCTTGCCCTGCGAGATTCCCCCCTCTCGCAGGTTTGGCCCTCTACTGTTTCGAGGGCCTATCTCGATGACGGATTTTGAAATCCTGAGAGATGGCATCGCGCGAGGAAGGGGTTATGGGGCTTCTTGGATAAATTTTTAAATAAGGTTTTAAAGGGTTCTGGGAGGGGGGTGGGTTTTATAGGTTCGGGGGAGAACCTATTAGGGAGGAGGCCAAGGCCAGCTGAAGAGCGCGGCACCAGAGACACAAGTACTAGGGTCGAGGAGGGGGTTAGAGCTCGTGTGGTTGATGGTTATAATATCGGTACTGTAGGTGGGAGGGGCAGATATGGCGGGAGCAGGGGGCCACATCAGGTTATGGGAGTGCGTCCCCGGCGGGTATTACGGAGACCTGGTTGGACCAAGAGGGGGGGTCCCCCTTGTTGATATGTGCCCACCAGGGTTTCGTGCATTTCATCAGCCAAGGCCACAGGGGAGGGGCGGGGGAGTGGCGGTTGTTATAAACGAGGGCCTTGCCCCGAGGGAGACCATTGTTCCTCAGACGGCTGGCTGTGAGTCCCTCCTTGTGAAGTGGGGTCATAAGGTGCAGTTGGGTCTGCTAGTCACGTACCTGGCTCTCTGCCATGTGGCAGCGGCCCTGCCTGAGCTGCTCGACGTTATTGCCGCGGTGGCGGTTGAGACCCCCAGGCTTATGGTCATGGGGGATTTTAACCTGCCGTCAGTCGGTGAGACGTCTGAGACGGCTCGGGAGTTCATGGCCTCCATGACGGCTATGGACCTGATCCAGTTAATTCATGGCCCTACTCACGTGGGGGGAAACACGCTGGACTTGGTTTTTGTCTCTGGACAATGGTTGAGTGATCTTGAGATAGGGGATATAGCGGTTGAACCCTTGTCATGGTCAGATCACTCTCTCCTTCGGCTAGACCTTCGAACTGCCGCACCTCGCTGCAGGGAGGCGGAACCGGTGAGGTGGTTCCGCCCCAGGCGCCTGATGGATCCTGATAGGTTCCAGACGGAGCTTGGGCCATTTCCCGAGTCTCTGGCACACGGCTCGGCCGAAGACTTGGAGGCCGCCTGGGATGAGGCGGCTGCCAGGGCTTTGAACCGGGTCGTGCCTTGGCGGCCTCTGTCCCGGCGCCGATCTCACCTGGCTCCTTGGTATACTGAGGAGCTGAGGGAGATGAAGCGCTGGAAAAGACGCCTAGAGAGCAGTTGGAGGGTCAGTCGTTCTGAATCTGACCGGACACTGGTAAGAGCTCATATTAAGACTTACCTAGTGGCGATAAAAGCGGAGGAGTTACTTCTCCGCTCTTATTGCGTCATCAGATAATCGCCCAGCCGCCCTGTTTAGGGTGACCCGCTCCTTACTACAACAAGGGGCGTGGGAGGACCCCTTGGAGGGTAGAGCTGAGGATTTTGTTCAATATCTGTATGACAAAACCGCCCAGATTCGGGAACAGTTGGACTCTAACCCTGAATGGGTAGATCCAGGGGAGGTGACTGGGACAGGTCTTGAGACTATTATATGGGAAGAGTTTGACTCTGTGACTCCAGAAAACGTGGCAGTCTGAGCACAGCCACATGTTTATTGGACCCGTGTCCCTCCTGGTTGGTGCTGGCCTCCCGGGAGGTGGCACGAGGCTGGCTCCAGGGGATTATAAATGCTTCTTTGAGTGAGGGTGTCTTCCCCGCCGCTTTGAAGGAAGCGGTGGTGAGACCCCTCCTCAAGAAGCCTTCCCTGGACCCGGCAATGTTGGTAAATTATCGTCCCGTCTCCAACCTTCGCTTTGTTGCGAAGGTTGTTGAGAGTGTGGTGGCGCGACAACTGCCTCAGTACCTGGATGAATCGACCTATCTAGATCCATTCCAGTCGGGCTTCAGGTCCGGCTACAGCACGGAGACGGCATTGGTCGCGTTGGTAGATGATCTCTGGAGGGCTCGGGACAGGGGTTGTTCCTCTGTCCTGGTCCTATTAGACCTCTCAGTGGCTTTTGATACCATCGACCATGGTATCATGCTGCACCGGTTGGAGGGGCTGGGAGTGGGGGGCACTGTGTTACGGTGGTTCTCCTCCTTTCTCTCCAACCGGTCGCAGTCTGTGTTGTCAGGGGGGCAGAGGTCGACCCGGAGGCCCCTTGTATGTGGGGTGCCACAAGGATCGGTCCTCTCGCCCCTTCTATTCAACATTTATATGAAGCCGCTGGGTGAGATTATCCGTGGTTTTGGGGTGAAGTACCATCAGTACGCTGACGACACTCAGTTGTACATCTCCACCCCAAACCACCCCAATGATGCCCTCGAAGTGATGTCCCGGTGCCTGGAGGCCGTACGGATCTGGATGGGGAGGAACAGACTCAGGCTCAACCCTTCCAAGACCGAGTGGCTGTGGTTTCCGACATCCCGATATAGTCAGTTGGTGCCATCTCTGACTATTGGGGGCGAGTCATTAGCCCCCACGGATGGGGTTCGCAACTTGGGCGTCCTCCTGGACTCACGGCTGTCTTTAGAAGGGCATATGGTGGCCGTGGCTGGGAGGAGTTTTTATCAGGTTCGCCTGATTCGCCAGTTGCGTCCCTTTCTAGATCGGGATGCGTTACGCACGGTCACTCATGCCCTCGTCACCTCATGCCTGGACTACTGTAATGCTCTCTACATGGGGCTCCCCTTGAGGAGCACCCGGAGGCTCCAACTGGTCCAGAATGCGGCCGCGCGGGTGGTGATGGGAGCGACGTGGCGCTCCCATGTGACTCCCCTCCTGCACGAGCTGCACTGGCTTCCAGTGGTCTTCCGGGTGCGGTTCAAGGTTTTGGTTACCATCTTCAAAGCGCTCCATGGCTTAGGACCAGGGTATCTTCGGGACCGCCTTCTGCCACAAACAGCCTCTCACCGACCAGTCCGCTCCCATAGAGAGGGTCTCCTCAGGGTGCCGTCAGTCAAACAGTGTCGACTGGCGGCCCCCAGGGGGAGAGCCTTCTCTGTGGGGCACCTACCATCTGGAACGAGCTCCCCCCCGAGATAAGGAACCTACATGACCTGGGTACTTTTCGCCGCGCCTTGAAAACATTTTTATTTGAACAAGCTGGGCTGGCTTAACCTCCTTTTTTGGGTTTTTAAATTTTATAAGCAAAATTGGACTTTTAAACTGTTGAGCCAAATTATTTAATTTGTTTTTAATGATTTTTAACTGTTGTATTTATTATATCTTATTCTGGCTGTTCACCGCCCTGAGTCCCGTCCGGGAGTAGGGTGGTATATAAATTTAATAAATAAATAAATAAATAAATAAAAAATTGTGGGTTCCATTGTCATCTATGGGGACCCAGGAAGTATGTTTTCTCTGTCATGGTGCCTATTTTCTGGAATGAGCTTCCCCTTCACATGTGGGGAGCTGCCATCCTGTTCGTATTCCAGACGGCTTTAAAGAACAGAATCTTTTCTCCCAATGATTGTTAGAGACCTTTGAGAATGTGAAATGTTTGTTTTGTTGGCATTGCTGCCATCTGCTTAAATATTTGTTATATATTAGTCATTTATTTTATGTCGGAAGCTGCCCAGAGTCAGCTAGAGTTGCATGGTATCTAAGTTGAATAAGATAAATTGTCATGCATCCTGTGTATTGGAAGCATATAGTAGAATGGTGGGATGCTCCCGGTTCTGTCTGGTTCTTTAGAACTGGTAGTAAAAGCGGTGAGAGGCTCCGCCCACCTGCCCGGACATCATAATTGATGATCTACGCATGTGCAAAAGCTTCTGCGCATGCATAGAAGTGTGCACACTCCTGTTGCAAACTGGTAGTAAAAATAAGTAGAACCCACCCCTGGTATAGTACCAATGTTTACAGTAAATAAGCCATAAATAGCATTTACAAATGACAGCTCCATTTGAAGTTGAGGAGGATTATTTTGGCTTTCTGTGGTTATTTCATATTTTTTCACCCCTCCTGCTTTTGCAATTTATTATTATGCTTATATTTTTCCTCTTGTTTGACACTATATGCCATCCTGAGCCCTTTAGGATAGAGGTAGCTGCATGAGCACTGTAAAATAAATGTAAAGATAAATAAATAAGTACATTTCTCCAGGAGTCCCACTAGATTTCTCCAAAGAATTAAGTGCCCATAAATTTGATTGAAAGGCCAGCGTCTAAACAAGATGAAGAGGGGAAGATTAAAGGCAGGCTTTGTTGCCAGGGTGACAGACAGGGGAGATCTTCAACCCACCAGGCCTGGCTCTTTGGGGGCCCTAAACTGGAGTCTGGAGTGTGATAAAAAGACAACTGGGTCTGTCTGCACACTGAGCTTATCACAAAGATCCAGAATACAATTTGACACATCCAACTTCAGTCTAGGAATTACCCTCTCAAGAATATGAAGGGAGCAGTTCCTACTTCTCCTGGTGTGAATTTGCTGGTGGGAGAATTTGCTCCCATTAGATGTATGAGTTGTATTGCGAAAGAGCAATTTTCTGCTTCAGAAGCAGTCTCTTCCCATGGTGCTTGTCATAGTCATTTTTTCTTGTCTCATTTCATGTGGAAAGGTCAACTGTCTTCTGCCTGGAGCTCTTGATGGATCACAGAGACACTGTGGAAGGATCACGCTAGGCCTCAAGATTTTAAAACCTGATTTATTATTAGTGGTGTTGTTAATTAGTTTTATGGCAAGGGCTGGAAATGAACATTTGCTGTAATGCTTACTGTTAACCTTCTTTTGCCCTGCTTTTTATAAAGCCAATAATTCTCCATTGTGTCTAAATGGCTTAATTCCTTGAAACTTCCTGAGCTTGTCAATGCTTTTTTGAAAAATGCAAGGGCACAATCCAGCGAAACACTCTTGTCTGATCATAATGATTAATCATAATGATTAAGCACATTTTCACCATCTCTGAAAGCAATGAGACCTAAAAGTGCTTTGATGGTTATTCCTCACATTTATTGTAAACCTTAAAATACCTTTTCTAAAAAATTCCCTTTAAAAACATGGAGCAACTCTGATACATGATGATCCACCCTCTTCTCTTCTTTAGGTGTAATCTTCTCCCCCTTTTAAGATAACAATACTAGAAATAGGAAAAGAAAATTCCTGATTCAAGTATACATCAATATGAAGCATGTGGCATCCAAAGGAGCAAGGCAAACAAATGAGTAAATTAGAAAGATATGATCAAGACAGACTCCAAGATAACTGATAAAACTCTTTCAATTCAGTGTATTTAAGAATGCTTTGGTATTCAAACACACTTGAGACTCTGGGAAGAGTGAACAATAGAGCAACAAAAATAATTTGGGGGCTGGAGGCTAAAACATGAAGAATGGTTGCAGGAATTGGGTATGCCTAGTCTAGTGAAAAGAAGGACTAGGGATGGCATGATAGCAGTGTGCCAACATCTAAGGGACTGCCACAAAGAAGAACGGTCAACCTATTCTCCAAAGCACCAAAAGGCAAGACAGAAAACAATGGATAGGAACTAATCAAGGAGGGAAGCAACTTAGAACTCAGGAAACATTTCCTAACAATGAGAACAATTAACTAGTGGAATGGCTTGCTTTCAGAAGCTGTGGATACTTCATTACTGGAGACTTTTAAGAAGACACTGGACAGCCACTTGTCTGGAATGGTATAGGCTCTTCTGCTTGAGCAGGGGGTTAGATTAGAAGACCTCCAAGGTCCCTTCCAACTCTGTTATTCTGTTATTCTGCTTCTGCATAAATTTAGTAGGACTTGCTCTGGCAATATTCTTAACCTTTTTAAAGTGGCAAATAACAAATAGTTTTGAACAAGGATGTTAGTAAAAGATGGGTGCATAATCCAAGACTGAACTATTATTGAACAAAATAAGGTTAGTGTCCAGGTGTTACATGCTGGGGAATGAATGCTAGCTTTACCTCTTCTAAATTAGCCTATCACCCTTATACTCCATTACTAGGGTTGAAGAAAAATATAATTTCCAAGGCAGTTGACTTTTGCATGTGGCACCTACACGTATTGTCCTTTTCATGCTTTACCATAGGATGCAGACGTTAAAGTACAAAATAATCCAGAAACGAGTATTTTACACCTGTGTGATTGTCTCACAACACAGCAGCAGAAAGTCTTTATATGAACAGGTTTAAGGCTGGAAGACTTGACTTATATATTTTTTTTCTGAGTCAACTGTGTTCCAGGTGCCAAAGGAGGGTCTCAGAGGAGAGTGAAAAATACCCCAGTGTTCGTGCTGTTTATAATGTTATTTTATTGCTCTCATTTCCTTGAGGTTATTGTATGCTACAAAACACCAAAGGCCAATTAAATAAAGAGCTTGCAAAACGGAGGTAAACCTTCATCCCCAATAAAGCCCCACCTGCCCTAAATTTAATTTAATGGGATTATGTGCTTGGAGATAGTTTAAGAAATAGTACTTAACATTGTAAATGAATGACTGTGCCTAGATTTCTCCACCAATTCCAAAGTATATAATGAAATAAAATATAAATAACTAGCAAAACATAGGTGTTACTTTTCAGGTGAACTAATGTGAAATGGTTAATGATGATTTATTGTTTCATTAATAGTTTCGGGAATTAGAACTAGCTAATGTTGTAAGAGCAACTAGTTGTGGGAGTTTGTACTCTAGTAGGAATGGGTTGTTAGTTCTGCTCATGAAGAATGAGTTCATAATTTAAGCTAAGGCTAAACCAGGGGTGGATTTCAGCAGGTTCTGACCAGTTCTGAAGAACCGAGAGTGGAAATTTTGAGTAGTTTGGACAACTGATAGTAAAAATTCTGACACCCCCATCTATTCACTGCCTCCCAAGTCCCAGCTGATCGGGAGGAAATGGGGATTTTGCAGTAACCTTCCCCTGGATTGGGGTGGGATTGGATATATTACAATATCCTTCCCCTGCCATGCCCACCAAGCCACACCCACAGAACCAGTAGTAAAAAAAATTGAAACCCACGACTGGGTTAAGCCATAATTGTGTCAGTTTAGCATTTTGTATAAAACTAGACATTGTACAGACAGTCCTGCACTTATAAAGAAATTATGTTCCAAGCGGCTGTTCGTAAGTGCATTTTGTTCGTAAATGCAACCAAGTATAAAAAACACAGCACAATTCCTACCTCTCATAAGTAGCACTTACACTTAATTTCAGACATACTGAAATTCACAGTTATGATACAAAAGAAGAACACCACAAACTAACATCATGCACGCAATCAGCAAATACACAGGACATCTTAGTGTCCATGACAGCATACACTCAGCCTCCCAACATTTGACTATGCTGCTAAGCATACATATCTAACACGCTGCAAACTAACACTTTCCTACTTTTTCCTGCCTTCCAGAATCTTCTAGGCTGGAGTTGCAATCAGGCATGTTTCTATCAGTGAAAGTTTGTGACGTAACTCAAAAGTTTGTAAGTAAAGGACTGTCTATAATTTGTTATCTAAACTGTGGGCAAACAAAGCATGCTTTACTTCATTATGTAAACACAGTTTGAAAGTAAACCACTCTTGAGTGTATAAATGAAATATTTTTCCAGTTATTCATCAACGGAAAAAATGTACCTCAGTGTAAATAGTCTGTAATGATGCAGAAAGCCTCCAGTTTAAATTTTATCTTTTCCATGAATCCACTTGTTGGTTTAAGATGTACAGGTACTCCTCAACTTACAACAGTTTGTTTAGTGATCGTTCAAAGTTACAGCGGCACTGAAAAAAGTGATTTATGACCGTTTTTCACAGTTATGACCTTTGCAGCATCCCCATGAACATGTGATCAAAATTCAAATGCTTGGCAACTGGTTCATACTTATGACCGTTGCTGTGTCCAAGATCATGGGATCACTTTTTGCGACCTTCTGATAAGCAAAGTCAGTGGGGAAACCAGATTCACTTAACAACCAGGTTAGTACCTTATCAACTGTAGTGATTCACTTAACGACTGAGGCAAGAAAGGTCATTAAATGGGGCAAAACTCACTTAATAAATGTCTCACTTAACAACAGAAATTTCAGGTTCAATTGTGGTTGTATGTCAAAGACTACTTGTACTGTAAACCTTAGAGCATCTTTACCCTGCTGGCAATATAGGAATAATACTTACAGGACTCTTGTAAGAACGAGAGACGTCATGTGAAGCATTTCATATTGGTTGGAGATGTTTTTTAAAAACTTGGAATAATATTAATGCAAATGGTTATTATTAAAAGCAGCAGTTAAAATATGTTTTTAGATAGTACTGTATTCAGAACCAACTAAGAAAAATTGTTGCTCTATATGACTGATTACATTGATATGATAGAAATACTGTTTGTTATGGTTCATTCTAATTTAAAAGATCAGTTGATTTATAGTTTTTTAAAAAAATCTATATTGGAGAAAGTCAGAAGTTTCTTTTTTCCTATAGCTGTTTTTTGTTATTGTTGCTTGAGTGCCTTAATTTTTATTTTTGATGTCCCTTTCCCCTTTTTTTCTAACTCCCTTTCTTTGATTTTCTCGTATTTTTAAAAAATATATCATAGATCAGACTGCAGATAAGTCATTTAGAATTATTTATTTATTTATTTATTTATTTATTTTTCAGACTTATATGCCACCCTTCTCCGCAAGGGCTCAGGGCGGCTCACAACAATAAAACCAGTCCAGATTAAAATTCAAACACTAAAAACTAAACCAGAGAAATGTCAGTTATGCATATAAAAATAAGTAAACATCCCCAGCCACATCTCAATATCAGCTTTCTTTCTCACTTCTGTAATTTTTCAGTTTCATTACCCACCTAATGTCAAACATTTACATCCATACTAGATAAAAATATTATTTTCTAATTTTGCATTCGGTATGTTTTGCATAAGCAGAGCTATTTTGGTGTCATGGTTAAGGCACCCAGCTAGAAACCAGGAGGCCATGAGTTCTAACCCTGCCTTAGGCATGAAAGCAATTGGGTGACTTTGGGCCAGTCACTCTCTGTCAGCCCAATCTACCTCATACAGTTATTGTGGGGAAAATAGGAGGAGGAAGGAATATTAGGTATGTTTGCCAAGTTATTTATAAAATAAATAATTAATAAACTAATTAATTGACTAGAGTCCTGATTATCCATTGCCCCAACCAGTAGCTTACCCTGGAGATTAATTCCAAAACCTAGTTCTACACCTATCTTTTTGCAGATGGTAATCTGACATGTTTAAATGGATTTGGATTAGCTCCTGGCCCTTCTCCAGGAATTGATTTTCACCTCCCTCAGAGCTGTAATCTAACAGAGATCGCAGCTGCAATACACATCATGTACACACCAATTGTGGCAACTAAGTGGAATGTAACCCCCAAGCTGCATTAACTGGTTTCGTAGTGCAGTACAAATTGCGTTAAGCAATCTTTTCTGTTGCATGTTTTTGTGACCTTTAAACTGTGGAAGGAACAAGGAAAGGCTGTAGTTTGCGAGGTGGTGGTGAGGAGGTGAGGAATTCATTGAGCAGTGGTCTAATTTTGGCACTTTCAGTCCTTCCTGTTTCTTTACCATAACTGATGTAATTGCAAGAGCCAATGCGTATTATGAGTGTGTTCCTGGGGAAACCCAACTACCATTCTAAATTCAGTTGCTGTAAATTGCATGGTGTTAACTAACTTTTGTTCTCTTATTCATTCCTCCGTCATGACTCTTTTATGTTTGCAACTTAACATTTGGTTATATTTTCCTGTTTATCTGGATTTTTTCTTCTTGTTTTTATAATCACTGTCACTATTGAAGCAATTTTTAGAAGGCAAAAATTATATGCGTACAAAGGAATCTACAAAGATTTTTGGCTCCAAAGAGAATTCATATTACTCTTTGCTTAGAAAGAAAACATCTCTTTCATGTTTTACAATGCGCTTTTTAGCCGTTGCTGCTCCTGGACTGATATTTGTGATGGTTCCTCTGTTTATTTATGCCTTGTTTATTTTTTTTTTATTAGATTCTAAAGAGCACCACAATTAGGAGTTTGCTATTTATTTAAGTGGCACGGTTCCTGGGATGAAGGAATGAGTAGAGCTGGAATTAATTTGCATCTGGTTGCCTTCCACTATTCTTCCCTTTGGACCGAATTTTGATCTTAAATACGGTAGCTCATTCTAAGACTTAGAAATCCATCAAGGGTGCAGGAGGACACTTTTCAGACTGAGGATCCAGGCTCATATTTGCATAGAAAGTATGCTAAATTACATATATACAAGCAAATTTTTGCCAACAAAAAGATGCCAATGATATTTATTATAGGCTGACAAATTGTGGGATACTCACAAGATTTTTTGAGACACTGCACTTGTGCTTGGTCATCACAATTACTCTGATGAATGAGTTCACTCATTTACTGGTTCACACAATACATTGAGATATTTAAGCAAAGGAAAAAGCCATGATGACAGACACTATCACATGAGCCCTGCCTCTTTTTTTACATGTAAGTGACATGTGTCAAATAATTAAAAAGAGATGGACTTCAATTACATGGTCCCACACATCACCTTGACTCTTTTGATCTCCGCTTAGATATTCCTAGAGATTGAACATCCTAACCTGTAGAAACCCTAATAATATTAAGATTAACTAAGGTTGCATCTTTTATCTTTAAATGAGCATGTTATGTTACATTGTGCGAATATAACCAATATGTCCCTGTGAAAATAACTATATTGCAAGACTAGTGAAAGAATTAATAAAGTAAGGTACATAAAGCACATGGGACAATTATGTCCTAAATAAATACTAATTCAGGTTTTATTATGCATTAAGGTCTGCAAAATTTAAGGAACCAAAATAAACTTTATTGATCAATCTATTAATTTATAAGACTAAAAACTTTTTTTAAAAAAGTATCTGCAGACTTTTGTAGAATATGTTGTAACTTCAAGTATTATTTAAACTTTCCAGATTAGTAAGATTAGTTGTTTTCTAAACTTGAAACTGGAAAAGTGGACTTTTCAAAAAGAAATGGAATTTGCTCATTTCTAAAATGAGTATAAACATTGTAATACACCATTTGATACTTTGACAACTTTGTAAAGAAGGTGGATTAGCTGTAACTTTTGAATTTAGTTGCATTTCAGGAATAGAAAACCTGGTGCTTTGTGTACACCTGTATAATATGGTTATCTTATCATTAACTAATAAAACTAAATTGTACTTTGTGGGTAAATATGTCATTGGTATAAGTTTAAAGTTAGAAATTAATGGTGAGATCCTAATGAAAGAATCAAGAAAGGTTGAAAGTTATTTCTATTTGCAACTGCTCAAAGTCAATCTTGATTTATACTGACAGTTCATAGGATTAAAATCCAGTTTCACTCAGTAATTCTATCATGCATCAGGAATGACTTTTGCCCAACTGGCAGCATCTGCCTATAGCAGCCTCTTGGCCAATGGATGGGATTTGGTAATGCTCAAAGTCTTGCCAGTTAGGACACAGATTGCATATATTTGCTTTGCTTAAGGACAAAAACTAATTCTCAGATTATTTGGTTGCTAAAGTTTATTTTGGCCATAATGGAACCCATGCCTATAACTTGATTTAAAATAAGAAGGATGAAGAACATGGAATCAGTGTAATTAAAAATGCAATGACTAAGAATAATTTTTAGGACCATCCATATATTTGAATTATATTTTTGAGCAACATACAGAGAGAACAGGGATCCTGTAGAGACTGACTTTGTCTCCTTGTTGTTTCATCCCAAAGAGCTTTTCCATATACAAATTGGACTTAGTGATTAAGATCTTGGACCTGTGTTCCAAGTCTAGTCTCTAAGATCCTTGGATCTTAGTTGCTTCCTCTCAGCCCATCTTATCCAACAGAGTTGTTCTGGTGTAGAACAAATTGGGGGTGGGTGGGAGAGCTCTAAAGACAGTACTTTGAGCTTCTAAAGGAAAAATAGGATAGAAATTATGTAGAAATATACAGAATTACTTTCTCAAGCTTACTGAGTTTCCATCAAAGATTAACATGAGCATTGGAAAGGAAGGTGACGTTCTAAGAATTTGGAAGTATTAAAAATAGAGTTGCAACAGCAAAGGTAATCCACAAGTGGAAAAAAATATTACTAATTTGGACCTCCTTAGTATCTCACATATTTTTTTTTCTATTAAAGCTAAATAATTTCTACTGATAATTATCAGACTTGTCTGATAGATGTTTATATACCAAATCAGCATATCCTATAACATATGTAAGGACAATTTATTTTCATCATTCTCTCAGCAAACAATGACTAATTGAGCAATTAGTCATCTTTGGCTGAATTCATCTGATCTCTATTAAAGAACTGTATTCACTGGGTTATGGTTAGAGACATCATGATTCAACCAAGCATTGAAAAAACATTGAATTGGTTCCTGGTATCTCTTTGAATTAGTTTGGATAAAAATATAATTTTCATGCATCACCATGATAATTTACTTCTGTGATATCCTGTGAACCTTGCTGAACAAAGGAACCTGCCTGGTTTGGTACTAACTCTCGGTGAATTATTTAAATTTGAAAGAAACAAAAGTCAATTTTGGATAAATAGGCTAGGTGGAGGCCAGAGAAGTAGGTCACCTTTAGTGTGAGTCTCTTTCCAAGTTTGCATGAAGCTAAGAACTGGCCTCAGCACTAACAAACATCTAGCAGACTACCTACAGGTTGACATCGTTTAATAACTGTTCAAAGTTACAACAGCACTGAAAAAAAGTGTTTGTCATATTTACACCTTTGCAGCATCCCCATGATCATGTGATCAAAATTCAGATGCTTTGCAACTGGCTCATATTTATGACCATTGCTGTGTCCCAAGGTCATGTGATCACCTTTTTGTAAACTCCTGGCAAGTAAAGTCAAACGGGAAGCCAGATTCACTTAACAACTGGGTTTCTAACTTATCAACTGCAGTGATTCACTTGACAACTATGGCCAGAAAAGTTGTAAAAATGGGGCAAAACTCACGTAACAACAGAAATTTTGGGTTCAATTGTGGTTGTAAATTGATGACTATCTGTACAGAGAAACAGAGGTTAGCCCTCTGTTTCTTTTAGTTGATGTTGTATGGGCACCGTTTGTCGTGATACCTAAATTGCTTTAAAAATACATTTTTGGAGTTGTTATTTTGTTATTGTTGTTTTCTGATGTATAATTGCCCACCAAAGGAATTCTTCTAGAGACAGGGTTACTCCAATCCAGATAACAAGAAAGTACAGCAAATAATCACTCTCTGCTGCCCTCTGGTGATTGTCTGAAAGTTTGCAAGGCAGATACCGTATAGCAGTCCTGCTAGAGAAGGTTTGCTGCAGGCTCTTTGTGAAAGTATGTTGTTACTTTCTTTGGAACTTGAATCTGGACAGTTGTAGATGGAGTCTAGTTTAGTCAACTTCTGAGAATTGTTTGCCTTTTATGCGCAAGGGCCCTTTCAGCAAAAAAAGGATGTGCAACATTTTATGTAAGGATTGGCTGACAGTAGGAAATCTTTGATGACGTATCATTGACCCAATATAATTACTGGAAGAATGACCTTCAGCCTTGTATTGGTCAACAGAGAGATAGCTATTTCATGTTTTGCTAGAAATTCAGGGACTTCACTTAAGTACACAGAGTATTTCATTATTTATTTATGTGGTGAGTAGATATTCTCCATCCTTTGGTCAACTAATATCTCCCAGGCATGATTCACATATATTGAATACATAAGTGAGAGAGGTCTGGTCCTGCGGCTTATTAAATTATAAGAGAGGGGAAACAGGTGGAAAAAGAAGTTTCTTGAAGGTGAGAACAACTAGATGAATTACAAATGAGAATTCGGCTTCAGTTTAGGATTAGCTGATTTCTCTCTATTGTTGATCTTGTAGTGAAGGAAAATAAGTGATCCTCATTCTTTGGTCAAGGGATGGGGGCAGGACAGGGGTGAAATGCTA
Organism: Masticophis lateralis; assembly: GCA_030761175.1. Classification (NCBI taxonomy): domain Eukaryota; kingdom Metazoa; phylum Chordata; class Lepidosauria; order Squamata; family Colubridae; genus Masticophis; species Masticophis lateralis. Next base: position 184,036,600 of record JAUDYJ010000002.1, on the reverse strand, counting down.
CTGGTTGGCTTTGGTTCAGGTGAACCAGTAGTGATAAAAACTACCAATTCAGGTGAACTAGTAGTAAAAAAATGCTTTAAAAAGTTTTTAAAAAGGTTCCAATGATCATGTGGAACAGCTGTGATTGCCAGAACCTTTTTTTTACTTTTTAAAAGCATTTTTTTACTACTGGTTCAGGTGAATAGATAGTAAAAAATGCTTTAAAAAGTAAAAAAAAAAAGTTGGTCATGCCCACCCAGTCACATGATCCCCACCACTAAGCCACGCTCCACCAAGCCAGGTCCACATAACCAGTAGCAAAAATTTTTGCATTTCACCACTGTGTCAGGGGTGTTGTCAATGCTGCCATCCAGGTCAACAGGCAATGAACTAAGGGTTATTTTTGTAGTCAGGAAGTTAACTTTTAGAAAACCAGGACACTGGGCTCACATACTTCCTTTTCTAATCACTTGCAGAAATCGCTTGTTAACTTCTTTTCAGCTATTAGAAGCCGTTGGATGGACAGCTTTTACAGGGCCAGCAGGTTTCCATCAATCCTTAATGGAATACATTTTAAATACAGGTTTAAGGACTCTTAAAAATGCTTTAGCATTTTTAGCAAAAGAGCAATTAGAACTTTGATTTTGGAAAGTTACAAGTGGACTAAGAGTCCAGATGGATTTGGAATAAGATTTTGGAATTATTTCTAAGAATTCTTCCCATAGGAAAGTGTTTTTGTTTTGAATTCTCTTAAAGGGTGACTTTCAATTTAGATATTAGAGGGTAACAGAACAAAATAAATAGTAAAATTACATTAATATCACAATTAATGGAGAAGAATACTTAAATTTGACTTTTTAATACATCATGGAGCAAAATATTTTAACATTGGATATATTGAAGATATTTTTGAACAATAGACACAGAACTATCTGCTTCTATAGATAGACTGGTATTTAAAATATGTTATGCAAGAGCAGCAAGTTTTACTGGACAAGACTGAGATTGATGTGTAAGTGGATTTAAAAATGACAAGCTTCAAGAATGATGTGAAAAAATATATTATACTGGATGTGCAAATGAAACTGGCTGATATTTTAATAATTAAAAGGATATACAGATAACAAAACAAAAGAATGACCTGGATCCATGATGATGAACCTATGGCACGTGTGCCACAGGTGGCACATGTAGTCATATCAGTGGGCACGCAAGCTCAGCTCTGACAAACATGCATGTGCCGGCCAGCTGATTTTTGGGCCTTCTGGGCCCACCAGAAGTAGGAAACAGGCTGTTTTCTGCCTTCAGAGGGCCTCTGGATGGTGGTGTGGAAGGCCCGTTTTTTGCTGTCCCCAGCCTCCAGAGTCTTTTTAGGAGTCTGGGAAGGGCGAAAAAGCCCTTCCCCATCCCCCGGAGGCCCTCCAGAGGCCAGAAACGGCCCATTTGCCAACTTCCGGTGGGACCAGAAGTTGGCAAACAGGTGGTTTTCAGCCTCTGGAGGACCTTCGGGGGGGGAGGCCATTTTTGCCCTTCCCAGAATCCTAAAAAGACTCTGGAGGCTGGGGACAGCAAAAAATGGGCCTTCCGGTCCCACTGGAAGTTGGCAAATGGGCTGTTTCTGGCCTCTAGAGGGCCTACGGGAGGGTTGGGAAGCCCGTTTTCACCCTCCCCTGATTGCTAGAAAAGCTCTGGAGCCAGGTAAGAGAGAAAAACAGGCCTACCCGTTTTTGCATGCCGGGAGCGGGGTGAGGAGGGGTCGCGTGCGTATGCATGGGGGCGGGGGGCATAGGATTATGGGTGTGGACACATGTGTGCATGACCCCCCTGCACTCCCTCCTGGCACATGATGGCAAAAAGATTAGCCATCACTGACCTAGATCAGTGGTGGCGAACCTTTGGCACATGTGCCAGAGGTGGCACGCAGAGCCCTCTCTGTGGGCATGCGAGCTGTCACCCAGCTCAGTTCCATTGCGCATGTGTGCGTGCCTCCCACCAGCCAGCTGGTCTTCGGGTCTCTGTTGCACATGAATGGGAGCCAGGGCGCATACACAGGGTGCATGCAGGTGTGCGTGCATGCACAGAGGGAGTGGCACATGCAGGGCATGCATACATGCACAGGGCAGGATACATGCAGGGACTGTGTGTGCATGCGTGGGGAGTAGTGGGTATCTGGGGGGCACATGCGTATTGCATTTTGGGAGTTCATGTGCACTTTGGGCACTCAGTCTGGAAAAGGTTAGCCGTCACTAACCTAGATAATTTTTCTATATTAGATTTACAAAGTTAAAGCTTTGAAGGATTTTGAGAGAAGGGGGGGAAGTACTAGAACATTATTTGAAGGGACTAAATATTTTATTTATTTATTTGTGTCCTGCCTTTATCATTTTTACAAATAAGGTGGTGAATACATCCAACACACTTTTCCCCTCCAAATTTTTCCAACAATAACGGTCCTGGGAAGTAGTTGGACTGAAAGGGAGTAACTGGCCCAAGGTCACCCACTTGGTTTTCATGGCTAAGATGGGACTTGAGCTAATGGTCCCTTGCTTTCTACCCTGGTGGTTTAACCACTAGGGCAAAAAAAAGACCAAGATGGTTAAAAGTAAAAGAAAGCAATATAAAGTTGTTTTATTTGATCAAGTTTAAATAGATATGTTGCTATCTCTAATAACCCTTCATACATTTTTGCTGGATTGAAACAATGAAGACTTTGTTTATAGATGCCAAATGTGATCTGGGAAGAAAAGATCTTAAAAGAAAGTGATAAATTATTAAAATAATTTATACTTGTGGGGATACAGAAAGATCCTTTTCATATATTTCTTTTCTTTTTCTTCATAATGTATTTCTTTTTCTTTCCTTTCTTTTTATTTTCTGCACCATTTTTTCTTTTTACTCTTATTTTTTGAATTTGTATTTTATCTTTTTAATTGGTATGTATGTATGTATGTATGTATGTATGTAGACACAGAGAGAGAACCAGAGCTCTTTCTAATTCTTATTATCCTGGTCTTCCAAGGCCTATCAAACAACCTAGAATTCAGAGAGTCCTTAGTTAATGACCACTTTTTCAGCAACTGAAGATACAACGGAGCTGAACAAGGAGATTTATGTCTGCTCCTCAAAACTGTGGCTGTCACAATGTCATGATTCAGGAATTTGGCAACCACCTCACAATTACAATGACTGCAGTGTCCTTGATTGCTATTTGCAACCTGAAATGTGGGCTTTCAACTAGGAGAGTCAATGGTGGAGTCGGCAGAGGCTGACCAATGGCAATTAGGTGACATGGCACCTAACGATCCCATGAAATTCACCAAACAACCGCCATTGGAAATTTCAGAACTTGGCGTAAGTTGCTTCATAACCGCATCATGTAGCAACAGAGTTCCTGGTCCAAATTACCATTGTTAATTGAGGCCCACCTATTTGTGCTTCTATTAAAGATTCAGGAGCCAATTATGTAAGAAAGTCAGCTGCAAGCTTCTTCAGTATCGATGAGAAGATCCACTCCATGGATCACAGGAAGGCTCTCTCATGTATATGACGAAATAGTACAGATGCTGGAATTCTTGCAACCCCACCCCTTTCTTCTCAATAAATCTTGTTAATGAGAACACTGTGAAAATTGCCCTTGGAAAGAATTATGTTGGGTTTTAACAGTTGCTGAAGAGCCTGACAGATATGATCTTAATATACAAAGTGATCAAAACTAGGATTACCATACATCCAAATTTTCCCAGAAACAGAAGTTGCAGGGAAGAAGTATTCCCAATGTTAATGACTGAATTCTAATCCCTGATGTTCTGAAATGGGGCAGCAGAGGTGGTATGCAGTGATTGGCTGTAATGATGTATGACCTTCAGGGAAGAGATATACACTGCTTCCTGAGCAGTAGTTTCTAGGATAAAACAGGATCTTTGCTGCCTCCTGATTGATACACAAAAATGAGGGAAATTGATCAGCAAGGAAAAAGTGCTGCTCAACATGAACTGCTAGAAGACGCTATTCAGGGTTTGGGGTGGTTTAAGGCTGCTGTTTGGTGTGTGTGTGTGTTTGTGTTTACCAGACAAGAATGAACAAGAAAAAGCTTATTCAAATGCTAATTTATGTTCCCAAGACATAATAAACTCATCACAAACGCTTATTCTAATGGTTCAGACTTCTGTTCTCAGACTGCAAACCCTGGTTCAGTTTGTAAAAACTTGTGATTTTATAGTATAAACTCTGGCAGAGATTTTTAATGACAAAAACTGGCTTAGTCCCACTTGGGAGAAACCAAGGATCTAATCTGCAATTGATTTATTTGGGTATTTGCAGTCCCTATGCTACAAGTACATGAATGAATGAATGAATCAGTCAGTCAGTCAGTCAATCAACTAAGCAACCAATCAACCAACCAATCAACCAGCCAGCCAGCCAGCCAGCCAGCCAGCCAGCCAATCAATCAATCAATTAATTTTTCATGTTTCTCTGTTTTCCAGCAGGTCCTGTTTTTCAAATGCAGAGATACACATCAACCCCATATAAGCATTTAAAAAAACTGAATATACTGTAGTGTAAACATACTTCTTTTTTTTTTGTTTTAATGAAATATTTAAAAAATGTCAGCTGTTCAACTAGTGCTTTCCATTTGTGTTTCAGATCAATATTCACCAGCTACCATTCCGATTCATAACGCTGACTGAGAATCATGGAAATTGGTTTCAGACATCTAAGCATCATGTTAGAGAAAACATTATTAAATAATCAAATGCCCTTGATTTTCTTGATTTATCTATCAGTATTTTTACAATGTTTTTCAATACGATGCATAGGCAGCAATATTGTGCAGTTATTACAGACAGATGTTATTTGTGAAAAACAAAAGTCCTTCCACTCAGCTTAACTATTGCAAATATATAGAAAGCTCCAATTATGGTTTCAAATTTTTTCAAAGGAATTTCACTACTGTCAGAAAAATAAATGTTGCAATGGTATTTTGAAATGCATAACAATGAAGCTTCCTTAGCCTAGTTATGCTGAGTCAAAAGGCTGGGAGGAAACATTGCTCATCTTCATTAAAAGAGATATCTAGAGATTTGTTTAATTTTACTTTTTTCCTGAACTTCACTAATCAGCCTTGGAAGTATTATTCCATTTGTATCAAGTCTAATACAACTATGTTTGATTCAGAATGATAAAGCTTATGAGCTGAACAGATCCTGTGACAGTGCTAACAACACCCCCAGAACCCTAAATGAAGTAAAACAAAATAATTTTCTGAGAATTAAACGTTGGTGTGAAATTATCACATCTCATGAGATTCAAGCAACAACATGCTTGGCAGTGACATCAGCCAAACTTGCAAGATTTTGGGTTTTTTTGACACAGGTACCTTGATCCAGTGAAAGGTTATTGTCCCTTGTGTTGAACCACTGACTGTCCCAAGAGTAAGAGATTATATCCACTGTTTCCCCAATATATCACAAGACTGCAGTGGACATCACTATCTAAAGGACACTGATGGTGCTGGTTTGGAATCATAGGACTTGTAATTCAACACATTTAAAGGCCAATTCAGACAAGACTTGACATTCAATGTTATATGTCAGACAGAATAGGAAAAAAACTACATTTTCTTAGGCTTTTAGAGACAGTTAGAAAACTCCATGGACAACTGAGTTAAGCACAACTTCAGGGAGATATTCCTTTTATAAATTGAAACTATAGAAGGGTTAAGATCCTGCAGATTGCAAATATTTGGCTTTGTAACCTCTGGCACCTTTATCTCCTGATTGCTTATGATCCCTTTTTACTAACTATTCTACTATTTCCTGTGATTGCTAACATTGATCTCTGCCAATCCTGGTTTTGGTCTGCAGATCGATCTACCAATGAGCAATTGTTGAATCATCTACCTAGAGGCATGGAGGTTCTTCAGGCTAACACCAAAACCAGGCCCACATTTTGCTGCACCCTCATACCAAGCACTTTACTCAAGGATCACATATCACATTCCTTCCTGCTGAATTGTTACAAAGTTCCTGTTAATCTTTCTGGATGGGGTTAATGTCTTGCTGAACAATTTTTGTAGACTTAAAGTTGACCACGGTAAACCTGGGCAGTTTGTGGCTCACAGGCAGGAAGGAGAGTTGAAGAAAGAAGCATCTATCTACAAAGGATATTTTGTACATTTAATTCTGAATTAGATTTTTAGGGTTCAGCCTCTAAATTTAAGGGATCTAAAGCTGGCAAAAGAGTCATCTCAGAAGGTGAAGCAACCGACATCCCAAAGGCAAATAAAGCCCCAAGTCTCCCTTTTTGTAACCTTGTAGCTGCCTTTGCAGATAATTGCTGAAAACTGGGGGCACCATTTCTTCCCATTTTGAAGTGGGAAATATAGAAAAGAATTTAAGTTTAACTTCTAACATTGGTTTAACAAACTTTAACCCAGCTCTCCCAAAAATGAAAACATGAAAAAATAAGAGAGGTGCGGGGGAGAAAAGAGAATCGTGGCCACAGCTGTATAGAAGGGCTTATGATTATTTGAGGGAAATAAGGTTGTAGTAGGTGGGACCATTAGACCTGTTCTGCTACATGATTTTATTAACTTTGGCTCTCTTTTACCAGCCTAAAAGTCTAAAAGAAAGTTCTTCTTTACAATTTAGATAGGGCAGTGCTTACACCTGGAAATCCTACAGATGTATTGGATGTGCTGGGTGGGAATTTTAGAAGTTTTGCTCTGAACATATCTGATTTGATAGTGAACCTCTAAGTATTGTGGCCCATCAGACTCGGACAATGAGGAATTTGGAGAGGAACTTGGGCCAGTTCTGGAGTATGGGAAAGGCTCTGATTGGATGCTCTGCTTCGAACACAGAGATAGAGCTAGGGCTGTCCGACATTTTCCAGCCACCGGAGAGGCAGCTGCCTTTGGAGGTTCAGATGAATGAGAAGGAAGAACAGCTAGGGCCTGTTCCAGATGCACGTATGCACAGAAAAGTTAGGAGAGGTGAACGTTGGAGGACAAGGAGTCGACTTGTGAAGCAAGGCACTCGTGGATGCTGAATAGCCCCTCCCTGGTTGGGGAATAAATAGAAGGAGGGGGGAGTGGTTGTTGATGGAGACAACAGTTCATATTTCTGAAGATTATGCTCATTGTGTTTCATATCACAAAGACTGCTTGCCAGAACTTAATTTGCAGCCATTCCACCGGGAGCTCAGGGCCTTGCAATTATCGCAAGGAACTGATAAGGTCTGTTACTGCATTTAACTCCTTGAGGGACTTTTGCCTGGACTTTTCAGTGGGTGAATGCAATTAATTCACAAGAGGCAAATAAAGAGGAGGTTTTCATGACAAGGAGCCTGTTTCTTGCTTCTGCTAAGGCTGGGTCAGAACACTAAGAGCATGTAAACTAAATCACATGATTATAGATAACAGGAGCTGATTCATATGTTGATTAAACACTGCATGCATCTTTTTATAGTGGAAAGACAAAGGAAAGGATTGTACTGTCCAAATATTTATTACATAGTATTTTTTTCTTTCATTTTTATACTGAGACTTTCTAGTCATTAATTCATGAAACCTATGAATGATTTTTAAAAATTGACATGTCTATGATTGTTCGTCTTAGAGGGAGTGTATCTCTGATCATTGAGTCTATCAGCAACTGAGGAGTTTCATAACAGGATCATTTGCTGGAAATGAACCACTAGACTCGGTGCACATTGATTTGCTTCAACAAATCTTGTGTTCTTTGTTGCATGACGTGATGAATTTTAAGTCTTTAGATAAAAATCATTAAACACCTCAGTAAATACATATTTACATCACCTTTCCTAGCGGTTTTATTTTACGACTAGGTGAATTAATGGTTTCAAAATGTCGTATTGTTTTATATAGTGCAAATATTCATTTTGGAAGCTGTCTTTGGGAAGTCAAACAGAATTATCTTTAACAAGGTGACTGAAAATATTTTTAAGGAAATGCCAACTATAAGTCTGACTTTGCTCTCGTTCACAAAAGATTATGCAAATGACCCCCTGCAAAACTAACTCCGGAGTTAAAGTTGTCAGATGTATGTCTGATACCAAAATAGTCGCTTAAATTTAGCATGTGATGTGACTGTTGCCTTCCCAGACCCTCCCAAACTCCACCACAGCAGCTGCAGCTAAAAATAGAAGATGATAAGAGTGAGGGTCAGAAAACAAATCCCGAGTAACTGACAGAATCACAAAGCAGCCATGCACTCACTACGGTTTCTGAGTGCTGAAGTTCTGGTATCCAAGGGGCAGTTGGTAAGAGAGAACCTGAGCCATCTTGCCCACAACCTCTTCCCTCTTCTTTTTAAGGCAAGCTACTTACAGGAGCAAGTGGAGGTGATTCATGACCTGGTGGAGAACTGGCCACTGGCCGAATTCAATATTGGAAAGTTACTGGGAAAGACAGCTGATCACCCAGAAGACATCAGTAACCGAGCCTGTTCTCTGTGCCTGGCCAGCTGCCTAGCTGGTTTGAAGGACTATGTTTTGAATTGCTCATCACCCTACGCGAAACGACTCAAAACAGTGGACTTAACAGGCATAAAAGATGTTGAAATTCAGCTCTGCCCTTGTAGAAAAGCAATGGGACGGTGGGCCCGGACAGAGCTGCTCTCAAGGACCTGCTATGATCTGCTGGTGGACATACAAAACTTGCCCTTCCTTCCGGATGTGTTTGACGTCTCAGTGGATGTCTTTGCTGACATCTTTGTTACTGAACGAAGCTATGAGGTAGTTGTGCAGGCCTTGCTAATGAGGTGTCACTGCCCACTCAAAATCCGCTGCAAAGCCTTCCGAGTGGACAATCTGGCTCTAAAGAAGCTCTTCTACATCATAAAGCTTACAGAGCCTTCTTCCCTGGGCAAGTTTGAAGTAGTTCATAATGTTAGGCTCCATATGGAACATTTGCAAGTGCTTTTTAATAACGTCCAGTTTCCTAAATTGGCATCGCTCACACTACCAGCTGGGACCTTTGATGTGAGAAGGTTCACACCAGAGGATGAAGCCATTCTTTCAGGAATTGGGGAAAAGATGAGCCAAATGACTCAGCTGACAGAGCTGAGCCTGGCATTTTCCATCCTCACCGGACGACTCCGTAAACTGCTCAGGTAATGCGTTCCAGATTGCTTTTGCTGGTGAGTCAAAGTGCCCAGCAGTTGGAAATGCATGAAGGATGAGGTATCACTGCAACTACTGTTGCTGGGAGGAAGGCATGGTGATGGAGAACAGCAATTGCATGTTGCTATTTAATTGATAATAAGTCACTTACTCACCAGGATGGTTCCATTTTATTCCAGTCTTACTTGGAAAGGAATTGAATCTGACAGAAACCAGCTGGCTCAAATTGTCTCCTAGACACTCTAGCTAAGAGAAATGAACTCAGATTTTCAGTGGCTCAGGCCAATGTTTAATAAGAGACCAATGAAATGCTCCCATGGGGATTTCCAGATAAAATATTCTGCTGAAAGGTTTTCAACCTGCAATATATGAGACATTTTATACTTTGGGGTTAGTAGCTAATAGTTCTGAGCAGTAGGTATCCAGTGGGTATAGATTACACTACTATGAGCAACAGTGCCTTTTCCAATTCTGTGATTGTTTGACCCTTTCCTTCAGTTTATAGAACATATTTATATATCTCTACTGAAAAGGAATTAAGTCTGGCTTAATTCCATGTGTGTAAAACTGATCTGTAATCATGACTTTAAAAATGTAGCAGTTTGGGGAAAATTTTATTGGGATCTGATAAAGTCCTAAACGATAAACCAAAGGAAAGTCTCTTTCTATACGAAGTATTTATATTTCACATATGAAAATAATATCTCAATTGTAATTTGCTATCAAAAACAGGTTTATAGTACTGTAGAAGATCTAATTTTTTATCCCAAAACTATATTGGGGGCATTTTCTGAGCCAACAATCAATATTTATAATAAAAAAAATATTTGGGAACTTCATGTCTGTGGCTTGATAGGCATTGCTAGATTTTGGCGAAGGAGAAGTATCTGTATTCAGTAAATGTTATATTATTAGAGTTTTGTGTCAGCTCATTGACTGTTAGACATCTTCATTTGGTCATGAAGAACCCTGAATCAATATTTTGATCAATTTTGTGGGCACTCTAAATAATTTGGTATATCATATCCTGGTTCGACCTCTCCACTGTTCAGCCCTACTCTTTCTGGAATACTTGAAAATAAAGTGTTTCAGTGTCAATACAAATGTTCTGTTTACATCTCGACCCTGTGTAAATGGAAACTAATTTATTTCTACTTTCTTCTTCCTGTACTTCAATCAGCCACCAATCTTTATGAGGACTTCTCCTCTTATCCCATGGCTGCTAAATTTGCTCAGAGTCTTTGATGAGGGACTTTATTAAAAGCCTCTTGAAATGCCAAATAAACAAGGTCTGGCAAATGAATCGCATCCACTTACTTGATGAAACTTTCAAATGTCTCTAAAAAATTAGTGAGGCAGAAATTACCTTTGCATAAACCATAGTAAAGAATTAGGAAGATGTTGCCATATGCCCAGATGACCATTCTATTTTTTAATACCACTTTTCCACCAATTTACTTAGCTAGGTGATCTATACTTTCCTGGACCTCTTTTAAAAAATTGACGCTAGAGCCATTTGTCATTCTTATGTTACAGAGGCTAGTCTATGCATGTTTATTTATCTTGTTTTTAAAAGCTGTAGAATGGATTAGTACAATTATTGGATTTGTGGTTTTATTGAACTTTCCAGTCCTTTGAAGACACCACTGAAAATGCTGGATGTTTCTAACTGTTTGCTGAACCATCTTGACATGGCTTATTTAGCCAACAGCCTGCATTCTGAGAACCTAGAAGCTCTTGATATCAGTGGACACGATGTGGCTGATTTGTACCCATCAACCTTCTTCAAACTCCTGAACCATTCATCTTATACACTGAAAAGTCTCACGCTTGAGGAATGCAACATTCAGGACATTCATATCAACATGCTGATTTTAGGATTGGTTCCTTGTCGGAAATTAGAGGAGCTGAAGTTCCTTGGAAATCCTCTATCTTCTCGAGCCTTGAAATGCCTTTTTAATATTTTCATTGATTTTCCAAGGCTGAAATATATCGAATTTCCTGTTCCAAGAGATTGCTATGGAAACAACATCAGTTACCCAATTGGTGAAAGTGATCTTTTGAAATTTGACCACCAGAAGTATGAGAGAATAGTCGAAGAACTTCACATGATTTTATTGCAAGCAAAACGAGAAGACATCAAGGCTTCTACTCCCCTCTATGGAGGGTATGATGCCGCAATTCAGGAAACAGGAAACGAACTGGGAATTTCTTTGTTGAAGTCATTCCAAGATGCCCTACAAAATTTCAGCATGGCCCTTAAGGAAATGAGCTGAAGTTTGAAGTTGAACAAGTACATGGAAACGAAATATGAGCACATATGGAGAATTGAAAATCTCCAAATCTTGTGGTACCCTCAAACTGATATCTCCCACGGTTGTTCTATAATCATCCCCTTTGATACTGGTTTGACCTTCCAACATCTTCATTTCTTGAGAAAATTCAGACATACATACTAAAAATAAGATAAATCACAAATCTATAAAAAAGTAGACATGCACATAGTGACACCTATCTATTCCCTATTACACTATCCAATGTTGCACTCCTGTTGAGGAAGCCCCAATGCAGTAAATGCAAAACTGCAACCCACATTGCATCCTTCCACATTTATTTTTATAGATATTTTGGCAAGAAATTGAAACCCTCATTGGCAAATAAAATATCTGATATGGATGCTAAATAGATGGTTGTTTCGGAATGCTTCGATATATGGTACTTACTATTTTAAGATCATGAGCCAACCTGAGATTTCACAATGTCTAGGCACTTACTATTAAGGTGAGATATTCCTGCCAGTCTCTTTTCTTTTTAATTTGTGGAATGGATATTTTATCCTTGACAGCCCAATCTACCCAGTTTTTCTAAGAGAATTGATTAAATTAAATGATTTTTATGCTAATATGAGAGAGAAATGACTATTGGTCTTTAATTTTCAATGTTTTTCTTGGTATATCAGAAGTTAAGTGCAACATATGGTGAGTATACACAAGACATATAGAATAAATGTATTTTTGCCTGATTTTGACTGACAGTATATTTGATAATAATTATGGAGAATTAACAAGTATATTGAAATGAGTTTTTCTCTTAGAATTCTTATTTTTCTACTTACCGGTAGCTTCTTATTCGCTAGCACTTTATCTATCAGATTCTGAACCAAAAAAGGGAAATACAGGCAGTTGTCAAGTTACAACATTCATTTAGTGACCGTTCAAAGTTACAATGGCACTGAAAAAAGAGACTTATGACCATTCTTAACACTTACAACCATTGCAGCATCCCCATGATCACATGATCAAAATTCAGATGCTTGGCAACTGGTTCATATTTATGACTGTTGCTGTGTTCCAGGGTCATGTGATCCTCTTTTGCAACCTTCTGATGAGCAAAGTCAATGGGGAATGTTACTAATTTAACAAATGAAATGATTTACTTAACAATTGTGGCTAGAAAAATCATAAAATGATTTTTTATGACTCTGGGCAAACTCACTTAACAAATGTCTCGCTTAGCAATATAAATTTTGGGCTCAACTGTGGTTGTAACTTGAGGACTACCTGTACAATCAATTGATTTTTTTTTAAAAAAAATTGATTTATTTGCCGCCCTTCTCCGGAGACTCAGGGCGGCTTACAGTGCGTTAAGCAATAGCCTTCATACTTTTGTATATTTATATTTATACAAAGTCAGCTTATTGCCCCCAACAAACTGGGTCCTCAATGATTTCCCTCATCCACTGGGAAAAACCTTGCTCCTGAACTGTAACAACAGGTGGGCCTTGAGAACATAAAAATGAGGTACTCCCATTCTCCCTCCTCATCTTTGGGAAGAAGGAATGGAAAGTACAGGTAGTCCTTGACTTACAACAATTCGTTTAGTGAAAGTTACAATGGCACCTCAAAAAACTGATGACCCTTTGTCACACATATGATCGTTGCAGCAGCCCCAGGGTCAAAATTTGGCCCCTTGATAACTGGAATATATTTATGATGGTTGCAGTGTCCCAGGGTCATGTGTTCATATTTTGCAACCTTCTGATAAGCAAAGTCAACGGGAAAGGCAGATTTACTTAACAACCGTGTTACTAATTAACCCACTGCAGGGATTCATTTAACAACTCTTGCAAGAAAGGTTGTAAAATAGGGCAAAACTCATTTAGCAACTCTCTTGGTTAGTAATGCAAATTTTGGGCTCAGGTTCTGGTGGTAATTTGAGGACTCTCTGTAATCCCATCAGGGGAAGGAGGAACAGAAAGGGAGAAAGACCCTACACAAAACACAGAAAGAGCAAAATTTGCTGATCAGGGGAAGGAGTTTGTCAAGGGTGACTTCAGTCAGTATCACTCCTCTTCCTTTTCCTCCCTGCGCAACTGGGGATTATAGGTTAGCTTCATTTCCAGCATACTAATACACAGTACAAGGTCTGTACAGAGTCCTCCCAGAAGCTCTAGCACAGTGTTTTCCAAGCCTGACAACTTTACAAAGTATGAAGAACACTGCTTTGCACCAGACTGGGCAACCTGAAACCCCAGGTCATTTGAAGTCTCCAATTTTGCTAATGTTTTTTTATTTTTTCTTGCACTCAAGACTCTGTTTACAATTTCTGAAAATCAAGTGGAGAATTTCCCACTATCGTGAAGGTAGTAGTGCAATGTAAGCCCTGGATAGCATGATATGTGCATTAAAAGACTAAAAAAAAATCCTTTCTAAAGGATTTTAGAAGGGAAAATCCTTCTAAATCCTAGAAATTCTTTTCTAGGAGGGAAAATCTGGTTTAGCCAGCATGTCAGGTACAGATTATAGTGCTGCCTTATTTGACCTTTGACCCTCCCCAAAATGTACAGTGGAATGTGTCCTTCCCACCACCACCCCTTAAAAAAAGATTTCCAAACTTTTAAGCAACAGTGCCAAGGAAGCCCTGTAGACTAGATATAAATCTCTGATCCAAAGCATCTTATGTTCAATCAGGAAAACCAGAATGCAGAAGATGAGAAGAAGGGGTTGGAAGAGCTGCTGAAGGGGAGCTAATGAACTGTTAATATCTCAAATAATGCTAAATTCCAGAGAAACAAAATGGTTTTTCCAGGTTTAAAGCACCGTATTTTTCAGAGTATATGACGCACCAGAATATAAGATGCATCTACCTTTTTTGGTTGTTCTTTTAAAAAAATTTTTTTTAAAAATTTTTTAGACAAGCACACATACAAACTTACAATGTATTTTCTTTGAACAGAGTATTTGGCTGGTTCACAAGTTTAAATAGTATTTAGTCATTTCAATTAAATTTATAATTTCTATATTTCCTTTTTGCCATATTTATTCCTCATCTATTTTTTTTAAAAAAACAATATTACCCTTCATTCTCATCTCTAATCTTAATCAAATTCAATTTTCCCTTCTATTCTATATTATACCCCTTCCCGTTGTCATCTATTCTTATATCCATCCTCACATTGGTTAATTATTTAATATTACAATTGTTTAATACAAATTCAACATTTTTATATAAATCAATTAGTTATAACTACCTTTTTTGTATATTAATCAATATGAACATGAATATTCCAATTATTTCCATGCAATACAATTTCTTACAAATCAATTAATTATATTTACCAATAATAATAAAAAACCAAATAATTTCCCCCATATATTCCTCCAAACCATAACTTAACCATTTCTGCTTTCAACACAATATACTATTAATAGCATCTCAATTATTACAATTCCCTAGTTAAATAGACCTTTTTTTCTTTTGTGTTTTAAAATGTTGAACTCTCCTCTTTTGCCCTAAATTTCCCATTGTTTGCACTTACCTTTTTTGGTGAGCAAAAAGAAAAAAAAAATCTCTCTCCCTGCCTCATTTTGTCACGTTGCAGCAGAGCCTGCTTTACTTTCAGTTTCGTTTTAGCTTGGGGAAAAAAATCTGCTCCAGCACTCTTTGCAGCAAGCAAAGAGCTTGCAAAACAAGAGCTTGCAAAAGAGCCTGCACAAAACAGCTGAGAGCAAATCAGCTGAGAGTCGAGAGGCGATCTAAGCAACTTGTGCTAATTAGCCTATGCTGAAGCTGAAAGAGGCTGTTTTTTCTTGCTGTTTGCTTTCAAGGAGGTAACTGCTGGGAGGCAGAGGCCAAAGGGTGGGGGCCAGTGGGTGGGCAGGGCTACATTTGGTGTATAAGTGGCACCTAAATTTTCACCCCCTTTTGGGGGGGGGGTAAAAAGGTGCATCTTACACTCTGAAAAATATGGTAACTTACTTCCATTATATCTTACAAAATGTATGTTTGAATCAATTACTTTTGAACAAAGGGAACATTATTCTTAATTATGCCTTTAATCACTTTCTTAACAAAAAGCACTGCATATGAAGCAAGTCACCCTGTACAGGGATCTGATTTTAAACTGCATTGTTCTCTAAGTCATCATTTAATCCTAAATAAAATCATAGACATAGACATAGACATATGTTATGGCTCATTGACTATGTAGTACATAGGCAGACAAACAAACACACAGCAGTGGAAATAGAATTTAGTGTGGACACTAGATGAAAACAGAGATTATTGGTTCACCTTCCATAATCAAAAGTAATATCCAGATGAGGAGAAATGAACTCTGATTATTTAGCTTTTATTTTTAGTATATTACCTTTCCATAAGGATGTTAGGGCTGAGGTTCCTTTACATCCATTCCAAATGGATACTTTCCAATTCTTTATCTCACCACTTTTCAGATACTTTCCTTTTTACATCTTATTCACTAAGTGAATAAGTGAATCTGCCAACATTTTACATCCCTGAACTTCCTCACTACTTTTAACTAATGGCACTTCTGATCTTATAGAGCAGTGGTCCCCAACATTAGCAGCTTGGCAGCCCAGCTGGGGGTAGAGAGAAGGGCTGCATGAGCAATGGCCAGGGCATCCACGCACATGTGTGCATGTGCACAGCTACACTTATGCAAGAGAGAAGAAAAGCCTTTAGAGCCGTGATGGCGAACCTATGGTATGCATGCAACAGGTGGCATGTGGACCCATATCAGTGGGCACGTGAGCTCAGCTCAGGTGTACATGTGCACGCTGCCCAGATGATTTTTGGGCCTTCTAGGTCTCACCAGAAGTCAGCAAATGGGCTGTTTCTGGCCTTCAAAAGGCCTCTGGAGGGGTGGGGAAGGCCGTTTTCGCCTTCCCCAGACTCCTGGAAAGGATCTGGAGCCTGGGGAGAGCAAAAAAACGGGCCTTCCAGTCCCACTGAAAGTCAACAAACAGGCCGTTTCTAGGCTCTGGAGGGTCTCCAAGGGGGTGGGGAAGGCTGTTTTTGCCCTCCCCAGGCTCCAGAAAGGCTCTGGAGCCTGGGGAGAGCAAAAAACCGGGCCTACTGGGCCCACTGTGTCATCACGTGCCAAAAGTGAGGGGAGCACGGGGGGTCACATATGCATGCGTGGGGGCGGGGCGCATAGAATTATGGGTGTGGGCATGCACGCATGCACGCGACCCCCCACCCTGCACTTCCCCAGCTTTTGGCATGTGATGGCAAAAAGATTAGCCATCACTGCTTTAGAGCATGGTTTTGCAGTCCTTCAGGCTTCACAATGCCAAAAGCTTTTGCAAAGAGACAGAAAGCCTGAGTCGTGTCCCACTCAGCCTCTGATCTCACCGTTTTGCTTTTGGAGCATCGTGTGCAGGCAGTTTGGCAGCCCAGCTGGGATAGCGGGAGAGGGGAACTGGGTTGTGTGAGCAGCGGGCCGGTCTGCACGGGTGCACAGCTCCATTCACACAAGAGAGAAGAGTGGATTCTCATATGGTCCGGTGCCAAATAGGCCATGACCCAGTAGTGGGTTGCACCACGGGTGTTGGGGACCCTTGCTATAGAGTACTACATTTTTACCCTAGACCTGGAGTTCTCAGCTTGACTAGTTTAAGATACAAGTTGTTTGAAGAAGAAGCAAGCTGGCTGGAGAAATCTGGGAGTTGGAGTCTGCACATCTTAAAGTTGTCAAAGTTGAGAAACACTACTGCAGATCCACCCTATTAGAATTCTGATTTGTGTAGATCTGAAACTATCTTCATTTCCTCTTAACCATTGCCCTACTGCCACAGGTGAGTGTTGCTTTTATTTGGAGAAAATTCAGTATTAGATGTGATGCTCATATAGAGAAATACTCTAGGGGAATTGGAATTATTATTCTTTGGATAAATAGTATTTTCCAGCTATTGTCCCAGGAACTGAGTTACTTTTATCACAGAAGCAGTTGATTTTCACACTTGATTAGACTGTAAAGTCAGCACTAGTGAGCTATTGATTTTGCAATTATGGAGCTTGTAGTTTTAGGCTAAATAACAAAAGCATTACAAATTGAATCTAAGGATGCATACCATGTAATTTAATGCAGACATGAAATGTAATTTGAAAAGAATCTTGTATTACACCTTGATTTAACTCTGATGGAGTCAACTAAAGCAACATATGCTTGCTTCAGTAGTCAGATTCGGCTCTTGTGGTTTACACTAATGCAAAATGCCTTGCTTTACAATATTTTTTGAAAAAAATAGCATTCTTGTGAATGTTGCAGGGTTGAATTATGTGATGTAATTATCATGTAACAATGACATAATCTTGAATAATGTGATGTAATTATCATGTAACAATGACATCATCTTCATCTTCACTTATACCAGGGGTTTCAAACTTGTGTTATCATGGCATCATCACGTGAAGGATCGTGACTTCCCCCCCCCTTTCGCTAAACCAGGCATGGGCGTGGCCAGCACGTGACACATCCGGCCTGCAGGCCATGAGTTTGACACTCTGACTTATACATACTTGTGTAGGCGTTACATTGGTTACAGGGTTTGTGAGAGAAGCTCACATAGGTGCTTTCTGAATGGATATCTGCAGGTACACGTTTTTGCAAATTATAGTGAACGTTTGCTGTACTGTATGGGATCCTGGAAATGTTTAGATATGCCTTCAGATGAACGTTAGTTTCTGGCCAGATCTATCCAGCCATTGTGCTCCAGTGTTGTGTGAATAGAGGACACCTCTCAACAGATCTCTAATTCGCTGTTTTTAGCACTGGAAGGAGAAAGACAGGCTGGTCAGGAATGATTTTTATATTTAAAATAATCTGAGAAGTTTCTGCTGCATCCAGATCCTGGAATTCCTGGTATATGGACCTTTCAAATCAAGAAACAAAATTCTGCTGTTTCTATTTACTACTGGTATGTATAAATCTGTCAAATACCAGTGCCCTTTGTTCAGGGGTATAGCATAAAGCAACATGTTGAAATACAGCAAGTTTATTTGTTTACATATCTGATTGATGGAAATGTTTCCTTCTTTGTCCAGAATCATATTTATGGCTAACTCCAAACTTTTCTGTTATAAGGGAATTGTATTCCTAGTTTAACTATATGTCAGATCTACAATTCTAAGGATTTCCCATCAGCATGAATAATGGGAATTTTGGGCATTGCATTCTGAACATATTTTGAGCATGCCAAATTGGGGAAGTCTGATGTACAGCCTCCATGTTATCCCTTTAAAAAAGAGAGGAAGTATTTCCTTCTTAGATTTTATTTCATCGATGAAATAGTGTAGCCTCAGATATTGTACTGAATGATAGTTTCAAAGTTCAGAAGATTTTTTTTGCTGTGCATTTAACATGCCAGTTTGAAGATTATGCATATATTTTTTAAAAAGATACAACACCAAATCTCAGGTAGGTAAGTAAACCCATCAGACTGAACTTAGAAAGCATAAAGTAATTACTAATAATGGAACATCTGCTCCTTCAACCTGCTCATCGGTGAAAATGTTATTGATATCAATCTACACGTTTCATTTCCTTAATGGATATTGATTGTCCTAAGAGATTTTATTTAGCAGCATTTAAAGTGCAACTGGGCATAATCTACCCTTATAGTAGACCAAGTGACAAGCAGGAAGTGCAGGATTCAGATCTTGCCTCTGCTGATGTTAAAACTATGCCCATCATATTAGGATTTAAGCCACTGTTACTCTTATATCTAATCTGAGGATAATGAAATGATTTATTGTGATCTAACAATGTGTGTGAAGTTTAGAATATTCTTAGACAGCCATCTCATTGCCAAGCAGAAAGAGAGACGTGCCAAAGTGGGTATATTCTGTCTATGCAGCCCTATAGCTCAGCAGTCCAAGACTTAATCTTTGCCAGAGAAACAGTTGTGGCCTCTAAAATATTCATTCATTCATTCATTAAATCACCATCCATCTCACACACCTCTCCAATAGCCAGGTTTAATATGTGAGAGAGGAGAAGGGAAGGGAAATGCCCAGCCTGCTTAGACAAACAGCTAACAGAAATGTGCCTTTAAAGAGGAAACCTCATTATACATCGCAGGCAACTGAACAGCAATGAAGGAGGAATACCCTTCATATCAGGGATATCAGTAGTATAGACAGTGCAAAAAATAGCTTTTTGAAGGACAGTGAGAAGAACTACATTATTACCAAGCTAAGGATCAGACAAGCATGGCTTCAGCCCATTCCAAGAAACTAATTTAAGAAAATGTTCCATACAGGCCGCTTCAAAATTCACACAAAAATAAGGAGGAGGCTAGCACCTTCCCATTTAGTCTGCATTATTCTGTGACTAGAACTAGTCTAATAAAAGTAGTTTCAGGCCTATATGTCATTGGTTTCTTGGTTTGATCATCCCTGTAAGGCTGACAGAAGAAGCATTTGAACTTCATGCTCTATTGTACTTTAACATTGAATGAGCTGTAGGATTCCAGCAAAGCTGTCCAATTTTCATCATAAAAGTTCTTAAAAATCTAATCTGAGCTCAGCTGAGCACCAAGCTAAAGAGCAAAGCTGGACAACATTCAGTTGTTATTCTGCAGAATATTCTTAGTGTCTTTCCAATTCCTGGACGACTTGAGCAACTGCATGGGGCCACTTCTTCTGATTTTAAAAACATACTTTTTCATTAATAGAAGTATATGGAAAAATAGAAGTATATGGAAGATACCTCAGTCTTGCCATCATGGTTCTCCTTCATAATGGATTGGGCATCTACAGAAGTAAAGGATGAATTGGATTTCTGAAATGCCCCCAGAAACCTTAAAAGCATTCTTGCAAATAATCCATAATCAACATCCAGTGGATATTCTTTGATCAGATAGCCTAAACTTGTCTCTTTGAAGTGCAGGTATCTCCCTAGGATTAGCAAGTTCATTTTTTATTTATCAATATTTTGAATTTATATGCCGCCTTTCTTATTACATACAACACATTGTCCCATTAAATCTAGGTATTTCCTTTGGGGCAGTTTTGGCATAAACAGATCTCTGTTTAGTATTATGGCAAGAGAAATGTAGGCCTAGCTGCAATGACCGTCCTGCAGTTCCATTGCTAGTTAGCATTTACAACATATACATTTTCTCACTCCCTCTCTTCAACCCAACTTTTCTCATTTTTAAAAAAGATTCAATTACTTTCTAACATTCGTGGATAAAAGAAAAATGTTTAATTCAGAAACATACCGGTAAGTCACTGATTCATAAAAGTAAAGGTCAAGATTTCCCTATTCAGTCATGTTCATCTCCATTTTTTAGCTAAGGGAACTAGCATTTCCAAAGATGGATCCGTGGTCATGTGGCCGGTATTACTATACACAGAGATGCACAGAATGTTGTTACCTTTCCACCAAAGTGGTAACTACCTCTGCTTTCATCTCCAATTTACTTACCTCGCTGTTACCATGGCAACTACAGATGATTCTGCTATCCTATCTCAAAAAAGCACAGGATAGCAAGTTGTGTCTTAACTCTTCATATGTTACAAAATCATCTTCATTGTATAAAAATATTTGTCTGTTTCTTCGGCCAAGAAAGGATAATAACACATCTTATAATATGATCCAATTATTTGGCAACAAATACCCTTCTGCTCCATTTATTCTTGGGTGCAAATGGATATATTGGAAGAATATATCTTATTTTGCATCTTATTTTGGCAGAAAAATCCACAAACATCTTGCTTCCAAGTAGGGAGTACAAATCCAGTTAATTAAGTGCATTAATTAACTTTATGGATATGTAACTCTATCTGAGCCATTTCAAGTATTGCTTAACAATATAAGAATTTTTTTTCTATAAGGTGTTGTCTGCGTGTATGTGTGCCCGCACACACCATTAATATTAAAACCATTTTCCAGAAAACGATGTCCACAAGATGGCAGAGTCTGTTTTTTGTTTTTGTCCTTATTGATTTTTCATATACAAAGTTTTCTTTGGTAATTATCTTCCATCTTTTCAATTCAAAGACCAATCAGAAACATTACTCATTTTTGTCATGTTGTTTTTTATCTCTCCCCAAATCTTTTTTTCTTTTCCCTTTTATCTATCTAAAGTTCCATGGATGAAATTTACCACCTACTTGATGAAGAATGATTTCACAGCCTCATTCTTGCTCTCTTTTTGTCATTGGATAAATTGATTTTTATAGTCGTTTGATTTCCAGCATCTTCAAATTAGTATGCATTCTAATAGCTTTAATTGCCAACATTCAGCTTCCCAAATTTGCTCTTTCCCATTAATAAAATACACCCCAGTTTGGGGTTTTTTGTACTAATTAGCTTGCTATTTCTCCTCTGCTCTCAGAAGTTGGGATGAAAGTTTCCCTTTGAGGGAAACATTTAACTGCACATGTTAATTAATTTCCCCAACATATCTTCAGTCAAATGAAGAGATGTCCTCTATGCTTCAAAAATTGTACTGGGAAGGGTATAACTGAGAAAACGAACAGTAGATTGATTGAGCAATAAGCCTGGATGATTTCCATCCAAATGTTATTACCAATGGCACTGATCCTGAGAGGCAATTGATGGGGCAATTACATCTTGTAGGAGCAAGGTAATTTTACGGTCAAGAACTCTCTCTCCATTTGATGAAAAAGGCAGTTTGCATTTCTGTATCATATCTTAGGCCACAAAACTAGAGATACAAGCGAGATTTTGCAAACAAGCAGGAAAAGATTTCTGCCCCTTTCTTCGGCTTGGCAGGACCCTCAAGCATCCAATCCAACCTGAGAGAAGTCATCTATTAAATTATAATTATTAGGGAATAAGAAATGAAAATTCATTTGATCTGGAATGAATTGGGATTGCATATCAATACTACATATGCATGACATCATTCCTTAGATATAGCAGGTCTAGCTTTACAACAGCTTTTGTAGGTGCAGAGCAGTTTGCAATCTTCATTATTAAATAGTATAAAATAACTCTGGCTGGAAATAATTCAGCAGTAACTGCTCAGTAATATAGCACTCTCTGATCCTAGCTGTCTGAGGAAAGGAATTACAATTAAAATAAGGTTAGTCCAACTGTTTCCAAATTTGTGCTTTTCAGGTAGACAGAAATGACTGCTCTCAGAAATTCCAGCTAGCATTTTGATCAATTTTCTTCTTTTTCAACAAAAAAGCCAAGATGAATGACTAGTTTGCTTCCTCTGCATTGTAATAATCTTTTAACAATTGGAATGCTATGTATTGTAGTCACAGCTTTTCACTTTTCAATTTAGATGTGCATTTGA
Source organism: Masticophis lateralis (assembly GCA_030761175.1). Classification (NCBI taxonomy): domain Eukaryota; kingdom Metazoa; phylum Chordata; class Lepidosauria; order Squamata; family Colubridae; genus Masticophis; species Masticophis lateralis. The sequence continues at coordinate 184,013,897 of JAUDYJ010000002.1, read as the reverse complement.
AATGTGTACTTTTGCTTTTGAGTTTAGTACAGGAATAAAGTACATTTCTGCTGTTTGAAGACAGCATCAGTTTCAACAAGGCTGTTCAAACAGCAAAGACCTGAATGTTCAACTAAATCCAGTTCTCTCTAGTCAAGAGAATAGCCTCTTAAAGTCTTCATGAAACAATACTCAATATACAGGAAAACCTTGGGAGCAAATACTGAGCTTTTAAAATGTAAGAAAACCCGGGGGGGGGGGGGGGGACAAGCAAACCTAACCACTTCAGGAACTAAAAAGGATAACTAAAATTGCATGCACCAACTACTCTTCTGTAGAGTTTCAAGGTCAGTTTAATCTTACAGAAATGCTGGCTTGACTTGCAGCAAGAGGATGTCAGGCAGTGATGATGGATTCAGCCTCTGAGCTATTAATGAGTTCCTGGGTGAATGTCAATGGAGTGGATTTTGTCTCATGCACAACTACGAGTGTTATAGTTCACTAGGCATAATTTACTCAGCAATCAGAAAAAAAGGGGCTGGAGGGCAAAGATAAAAAAGAAAAAGAAGGGAAAAAAGTGGTACAATATTTTGAGTTATTCATATACAGGTATTTCGCGACTTGCAACCACAATTGGGACCAGAATTGTTGGAAGCCAACTGGGAAAGTTGCAAATAACAATCACAGGACCCTAGGGCATAACAACCTCCCTAAATACATGCCAGATGCAAAAATTCTGATCATGTGACCGTAGGGATGTTGCAACAATCGTAAGTGTGAGAATCAAGTCATTTTTTCCCCAGTACTGTTGTCCTTTCAAAGGGTCCCTTGTTCAAACCTATCAGTCCAAATGATTAGGGTAGATTGCAAAAATGCCTCAGCAGAACACTCCCTGAATCCACTTTAATATAAAAAAGGGAGGAGGGAAAGCAAAATCAGACTTGCAAGATTATGTTACTATAGCCAATCTAAATAAACATAGTTTTTAGGTTACCATGGGTTTCTTAGTCTGGTCTGCCTCATAGGGCTGACAAAACTAGCTTTCCAATCCTTATGTGGTCCATATTGACTATGCTGTCTGGGAATTATGGGATTTGTAATCCCAACATATTTGAAATGTCCTGAGTTGATGAAGTCTACTTAGCAATGGTTCCATTACCTCTCTTCACCAGTGGCCATTTCCTGTGTTGTTATTCTCAGGTAAAGGAAATCCATGATTGCTAAGCTAAAATGAAGCCAACACAGTTGGCAGCCTTGAAGGCTCTCATCAATGTGGATTGAAGGGGAAGGATCTTGGACTTTGATTTCAGGTGGGGTAAACATGGGGACTTCAGATTCGGGTTTTCCTCAGATGTGCTAATATGACATCTCTAACAAATTCTTACTTTGAAGAAGATGCTTGCCTTGGAGCTCTGATTCTGTTGGGGATGTTAATTGGAACTCTGACAACAGTACTACCGACTAATACCATGTTTCCCCAAAAATAAGACATAACTGGAAAATAAGCTCTAGCATGATTTTTCAGGATACTTGTAATATAAGCTCTACCTCCAAAATAAACCCCTGTTAAGGTTGTCAGCCAAATGGACGCAATTGGTACTGTATTTCCCTGAAAATAAGACCTCACTGGAAAATAAGCCCTAATGCATCTTTTGGAGCAAGAATTGATATAAGTCTTATTTTCAAGGAAACATGGGTAATAGTCAGAATCCTTGCGGATTTAAAAATCCTTTTATTCAATCACTTGAGGCGGGGTTAAATAACTTCTGTCTTTAAAGGGGCTTTACCGTTGAGGATTTTTCATGCTTTGGCTAGATCACAACAAAATCAAAATTGTCATTCACTTTTCCAAATCTTTCATGGAGACATAGAGACAGAGAATCAGGAGAAAGAGTCCACAGAATTTGTGCAATCATTCTGCAATAATGTCTGTGAAGCACTTTGAAGACATAAGATTTGGGATACAATGTGCATGCTTATACACAGACAAAACTTTTATTAAAATTATTGAGAACCTTTATCTTTTCTTATGGATAAGACACAATGCACATAGACAATGGCATTTTATAACATAATACAATGATCCTGAGCTAGACAAGCTAAAGAACAACTCAGATTTGATCAGGTTTTCATATTCTTCTAGATATACGTATGTTCTTTTAAAAACAGGGTCCTAGAGAGGTAAAAACAGGATGTGAGGGAGCAGAGATGAGCAAGGAAGGACAGAGCTATAAATCCAACTGTTTAAAATATTGAACACTTTGCCATTAGTTAAGAAATGTGGGGAGAAAAGCATTTACAACGATGACACGGTGCCCTTGAAAGGAACAGCACATTCTGTTTCCTTGTGATGCCTGCTGGTCCCTTCTCGCAACAGCTGCCCACTCACACAATGTCCTCAAGGTTTATGATATCATCAGACCCCCACAGGTTAATGACAACTTTATATTCTCTTTGAGGCTATGACTTTCCTCTCTACCCTTTGCAGAGAGTTACCTTATAAGTGACTTCTTAAAAGTTACCATGGGAAGAGCAGAATAACTGACCATTCAATCTTGAAGAAGATGGTACCTAGCTATGAGAAGGACTATATTCAGATGGGCCAAATACTGAAAGAACGTGCAGATCAATAAAAGGAAATAAGAGGACAACCTATGCTAGACTGATTCCAGGTGCAAGCTAATTGTGATGCCAACTGAGTAGATGAAGAGAACAGTTCATTTTACTTTTGCAACATTCCTCCAAACTTAGAAATGTACCCTGTAGATGTGACAGGGTTCATAATTATTACATCTGAGAAGGATGCATGCATGTATCATTAATATTCTAGGTGTTAGTTAATATCCAGGATTTTTTTTTCTCCGTGCTTTATGCTTATCTACCTTTTTTATAGTTTTTGTTCTCCCCACTTTATCTGTGATCTGACAAGACCAAGTGATTTATTACTGTTGTGGTTTAGAAGCCACAGTCATGTAAGATTGGACCAAATGTTTGCACAGAAGCATATTATAACCTGGAGCTTCAGCTGTTCTCTTTTTGCTGCCCTTTGGGATTTTCTTTGGTGCCATTAAGCAAACAAATATTAATGGTACAATCTAGCCAATGAAGAATTAGTTAATCCTTCATTAACTAATACTTTCATTAAGGATTTCATTAAGGGTTCTACAAGACACCACATAGAGAATTGACTGCACCAAACAATCAAGAAGCAAATTCAAACTGAGTGTATAGTCAGATACTCTAGAAAAGTTGTGCTGGACCACTGGATGAGATCAGATAATAAACAAAGCCCAAAGCAAGACATGTCCTTGTGTCCCTCAGCTTCCTGTCTCTGATACTAGAAATAATATAAATCCTCATGACTATGACATAAGGCAATGATAGCTTTACCCTAATGAATCAACCCAACCCCATTTTAATGCTAATCTGAGCTGCCATGATTATGCAATACAGTAGTCCTTCACTTATGAACACAATGGAACCAGAATTTCCATTCCTAACCAAGGAAGTACGATAAGTGAATCGTACTTAATTCTATTGTTTACCACTGTTGTTAAGTGAATCACTGCAGTTGTTAAGTGAGTCATGTAACTGTTAAGCAAATCCAGCTTCCCTCATTGACTTTGTTGGAAGTTAGCTGTCACCAATGGTGAACACATGATTCCAGGACACTGTAACAATCATAAACTTATGCCACTTGTCAAGTGCCTGAATTCTGTTCGCATGACCATGGAGATGTACAATGGTCATAAGTACAAGGACTGGCCATAAATCACCTTTTTCAGTGCTGTTGCAACTTTAAACAGTTGCTAAATGAATGGTTGTAAGTTAAGAACTCCTAGCCTAGCCTAGAATATTGTCTGGAAGATAATTAGGTGAAAAATATTTGCTTTTGTCCACTGGAATTTCAGTAGTTCTAGGTCTAGGATAATGGTTATAGGATAAGAAACAGAAGACATCATATCTATTTTCTCCACATTATGCATAACCTAATAACAATTCTGAGGTTCTTTTTTCTTACTTTTCTTGTAAACCATCTCCACCCAAATCTTCTCTAAAATTTGAGCAGAATGGTTGTCCTGCTATGCATTCTTCCCTCTCTACAATATTGTCTGTAGGTATCCAGACCTATATGCAAATCTCTGCTCATAAGAAGCTTGTACAATGTAATAGTAACCGGTCATTATCTTATACTTAGATATTTGGGATATAAAATGGAGTTTACCAAATGATATTGGGTAGTTTCATTTTCTCTTCTTTTCCTTACTTCCAAAAATTCACCCTTATACACTGGAGTGTTTCCTGAAATGAAATCCAAATGTTTTGGCCACCTAATAAGAAGGAAGGACTCACTGGAGAAGAGCCTAATGCTTGGAAAGATTGGGGGCAAAAGAAGAAGGGGACGACGGAGAATGAGATGGCTGGATGGAGTCACTGAAGCAGTAGGCGTGAGCTTAAATGGACTCCAAAGGATGGTAGAGGACAGGAAGGCCTGGAGGAAGGTTGTCCACGGGGTCATGATGGGTCGGACATGACTTCGCAACTAATAACAACAACACTGGAGTGACGTTGTCTCTGAACTGTCCATCTTAATCCCTAAATCCCTTTTCTCAGAAACTGCCAGTTCAATTGATGGATTGGTTTTGTGCCATCAAGTCATTTTTCAACTCTTAGCGATCACATAGATTTGCTAATTCAAACCTATCACTTTATATATGAAATTGGAACCCTTGTGCTAATATTCCTCCCATTCCACGTGCTAAAATCACATTTAACATTTTAATGCTACATATCTCCCTTGAAAGAGATTTTTTGGTGTCTTTTGCTGAATCTTTTGTTTCACTCTCTAGATAAATCAGTCTTAAGCCTACCGTCAAGGGGAAAATCTGCTTGATCATCACTGTCTGCCAGATTCACCTGGAAAAAAATGCTCAAGAAAAGCAAAGGCATCTCTTCTGATGAAAAGCACCCCTTCCTTTTCACTCTCTCCCGCTATTGGCAATATCTGTGTTCAGAATTCAAATGGCATGCAAAGAGTGACACAGTTATTAGCATTCTTTCTTTCACAAAGTATCTGGAATGGATTTCCTCTTCCAAACACCAGGGGCCTGGCAGGGGAATTGTTTTAATTCCATTTTACATCCAGAACATCTGAATATAGGAACTCTGTAGGATGGTGTGGGTGACAGGTAGCATCAATGGCAGGGATGATTTCTATTTAAAACACAGCAAAAGCCAGGTTATAAATAACTATCCCACGCATGTGTTCCAAAATACAGATTTTTAATTCCTGAGCTTTACTTAGCGTGTGACAGGTGCAGAATCTGCCTAACAATGTAAGGTACTGGCACAATTCCACTAATCAGCCAGAATGAAACACAACTGTCCTGATCCAAATTCCAGAGAAAATCATTCCAGGTTTGACCATTGATTCAGGCTAGCAGATCAGCTATACCTGTGCAAAATAACCTTGGGTTAGAATTGGGGCTGCCTGATAGCTGTTGAATGAACAGCTTGCCATCTCTATGACAGGAAGAACAGCAAGGTCATTTTCTTTCAGAAGCTTTCTAGTTTAGCAAATACAGTTAAATTCCTGAGTCATGGTGCCCTGGCGTCTACTGTCAAGAATCTCTTCTGCCATTAAAAGACAGAGGTATTCTACAATGCAACATATATAATACCCTGGTAAGACCACACTTGGAATACTGCATCCAGTTTTGGTTGCCACAGTGTAAAAATGATGTTGAGACTCTAGAACAGAGGTCTTCAAACCTGGCAGCTTTAATACATGTGGACTTCAACTCTCAAAATTCTCCAGCTTGCTTTGTTGTTGAAGTCCACAAGTCTTAAAGCTGCCATGTTTGAGGACTGCTGCTCTAGAAAGAGTGCAGAGAAGAGCAACAAAGATGATTAGGGAACTGAAAGCTAAAATGTATGATGAATGGTTGTGGGAACTGGGTATGTCTAGTTTAATGAAAAGAAGGACTAGGGGAGACATGATAACACTGTTCCGATATCTAAAGAAGTCAATCTATTCTCCAAAGCACCTGAAGGCAGGACAAGAAGCAATATATGGAAACTAATCAAAGAGAGAAGCAACCTAGAACTAAGTAGAAATTTCCTGACAGAACAATTAATCGGCAGAACAACTTGCCTCCAAAAGTTGTGGATGCTCCTACACTGGAAGATTTTAAGAAGAGATTTGACAATCATTTGGCTGAAATGATATAGGGCTTCGTGACTGAACAGAGGTTGGTCTAGAAGGCCTCCAAGGTCCCTTCTCTGTCATTCTGTTATTCTGTTATATTTCTCCAAAATTATTAGTAGGACGTATCTATTCACCTGATTGGTTTGTCCACTTGCCTCAAACCAAAAGGAAGAAGTTAAATATTTTAAATGCAATATATAGGTAACATTGTTTTGATTGCTATCCGCCACAATCACCCAACAGAGATTCACTTGCAATTATTTTTCTTCAGGGCATAATTTTTATGGGGAATTAATCATGAGGTAATAAATTCTGAAAAGCCAGTTCCGCCCCCTTGTGGTGGCAGATAAAGCTTTACAGGTTAGTTCAGAAACATTTTTAAGAGACCTAAAATTAGGGCTGCTATTAACTTTCCTGGATTTCTGACAGCCAGACAACAAATGAAAATCCATTGGGGTGGCTCCTCGTATCTTCTCTTCCCATCAAAGTATTTACTGCATTAAAAAAGGGGAACAGTATTTATGGGCAATGAGATGGGCAAATATAGGATAAAAATACCACCTGACCTACTGCAACTGCCAGTACCTCTCCAGGACAACTTCTATTCAGGTTAACAGTTGAAAGGGACCTTGTAGGTCATCTAGTCCAATCTCCTGCCCAAGCAAGATACCCTACATCTGCCCCTACCTAGGATCGAACTCACAACCTCCTGATTGTGAGGCAAGAGCTCCACCTCTAGACCACAGCAGCTGGATAAACATCTGTTTCTCAGAGGAAAGCAAGGAAAGCTATTCCTGCTGAGATCCTTGCTTTGCTTCCTACCTTAGCCACAGGTCTCCAATTAGGCCTAGACTGATCCTTACATTGCATTGCCAATTGTAATGGGTGTCAGAAGTTCCAGGGAGCTATTAAACCTTTGAAATGACACAGGGTTATCTGGAGCCCAAAGCAGATTTTGTATAGAGAACCTCAGACACCCTGACTCCATTCACATGTGTTTTATTGTCTTTTGTTTGCTTGACATGGCCCAGAGACCTTGGCTTGGAGCTTCCACTTTGCTTTGAAGAAGGTAGCTCAGCTGAAAAAGGCCACACTTTTATGGCTGTTGCCTGTGTGTCTCCAGGCATAATTTTAAGGGAAGAGGTATGTCTCCCACATGGATTAAATTGACAGGCAATTCTCTAAGAGATGGTAATGCTTTATATCTAATTAAGAGTAAATCCAGTCAGGAAACCTTTTGACTTGGTCAGCCTAGGTGACAAATTGAAGCCAACTGCAATGCAACCTTTCCATACACGTTACAACACTCCTTGATGACAGCAGATTTATGGGGTTATATATATCATTTTGACCCTAGCAAGCTCTCCTTTGCTTAAATAGAAGCAATGGGAAAACTTAACAATATGCTTCTGCTACAGTTCTGCCCACTTACACTAAACTGATGCGGTTTTAAAACCATGGAAAATCCACATTTTTATTTTATTTATTAAATGTATATGCTCTCCAGTTCACAGTTGAGTGCCTCTTTTTACTCAGTCTGATGGAAAAGAAATTATTTTGATCTTTTCTCCCAAATAAGATTACATGCGTTCTCCTGCAGGCTTCCTGGCTTTCTGTGAAACCCTAAGGGGAGAATTATGAGGCATTTTCTTTTCAGGGAGTGTGGACAGAGTGATGAAAATATGTACAAAAAACCCACTGAAGCGCTATGTCTTCTGCCATTTCTCAACAAAAAACATCATTCAAAGAAATACTAAAATTTTGAAAAGAACCCTGGGGATAGAAAGCAAAAAGCTTCTGGGTTTTTTGGGTGGTGGTGGTGGAGGGGATGAAGTGTTTGTGAACCTGAAAGATACATTTCACTATGATATTAATTTTAGCACTCTTCACCAATTTTAGCACTTTTCACCAATCTTTACCAATTTGTTATCTTAAACAGACAATGGTAGATAGACAGACCTTGTACAGAAATTGAATAGAATGTGCTGCCATTACGTTGGCATCCTTCAGTCTCAAGAGACTGAGGTATCATGCTCTGGAAAGAGGTCCTAAAACAGCATCTAGTGTGACTAAAAAGGCCAATTCGAGAGTGGCTTTGCTGCTCGTAGCAAAGTCCAACAGACCGCCAGGAGATGTGCTAATGATTATTGGCTGCAGCTTTGCTCTCGGATTCAGATAGCAGCTAACACAGACAACATCAAAGGGATATATGATGGCATCAAGTAGGTCTTAGGTCCAACACAGAAGAAATCTGCCCCTCTGAAGTCTGCTACAAGTGAAGTTATCCAGGACTGAGCAGAGCAGATGGCATGCTGGGTGTAGCACTACTCTGAGTTATATTCCAGAGAAAATGTGGTAACTGAAGAAACATTAAATAACATTGAGTGCCTGCCTGTCTTGGAGGAGCTTGACAGTGAATCAACTTTAGAAGAACTAAATGCGGCCCTGGACTCCTTTGCCTCTGGCAAGGCACCCGAGAAAGATAACATCCCTGCTGAAGTTCTGAAGTGCTGCAAAGAGAACATCCCCACTGAACTGCATGAAATCTTCGGTCTTTGTTGGAGGGAAGGTGGAGTACCACAGGACATGAAGGATGCAAATATCGTCACACTGTACAAGAACAAAGGTGACAGGGGTGACTATAACAACTACTGTGGCATCTCTCTTCTTAGCGTTGTAGGGAAGCTGCTTGCTGCTTGTTGTACTGAAGAGGCTCCAGGTGCTTGCAGAGAGTGTCTATCCAGAATCACAGTGTGGATTTCGAGCCAACAGGTCCACTACTAATATGGTATTTTTCCTTAAACATTTGCAGGGGAAATGCAGGGAACAGCCACTTTTCGTAGCCTTCATAGATCTTACGAAGGCTTTTGACTTTGTTAGCAGGGACAGCCTTTATAAAATTCTCCCCAAGATTGGATGTCCACTTCAGCTCCTCAACATCATCAGGTCCTTTCATGAGGAAATGAAGGGCATTATAGTTTTTGATGGCTTCACTTCAGGTTCCTTTGATATTCAAAGTGGAGTGAAGAGCTGTGTCCTCGCGCCAGCTTTATTCAGGATCTTTCATGCTGTCATGCTAAAACATGCTTTTGGAACTGCAACAGAGGGTGTTTCCTCCGGACCAGATCAGATGGAAAACTCTTTAATCTCTCTAGATCGAGAGCAAAGTCTAAAGTTCAGCTGAAATGCTTACGGGATTTCCTCTTCGCTGATGATGCTGCAGTCACTGCTCACTCTGCTAAAGACCTTCAACAACTTATGGACAGTTTTAGCAAGGCCTACCAAGACTTTGGACTAACAATCAGCCTGAAAAAAACACAAGTCATGGATCAGGACGTGGATTCACCTCCCTGTATTACAATCTCTGCGCAAGAACTGGAGGTCGTCCATGACTTTGTGTACCTCGGCTCAACTAGCCCTGACACTCTCTCTTTAGATACTGACCTGAATAAACATATTGGTAAAGTGGCCACCACATTTTCCAGACTTACAAAGAGAGTATGGCTTAATAAGAAGCTGACGGACCATACAAAGATCCAGGTCTATAGAGCCTGCATCCTGAGCAAACTCTTGTACTGCAGTGAGTCTTGGATTCCTTATGCACAACAGGAGAGAAAGTTGAACATCTTTCATATGTCTCCGACAGCGCATATGAAAGATGGCATCACCTGGCAGAACAAAGTTCCAAATAGCGCAGTCTTGGAATGTGCTGGAATTTCTAGCATGTATACACTATTGAAACAATGATGTCTACGCTGGCTTGGGCTTGTCGTGAGAATGGCTAATAGTCGAATTCCAAAAAATCTCCTGTATGGCGAATTAGTGCAGGCAAAGTGCCCCAGAGGGAGACCACAGCTGCGATACAAGGATATCTGCAAGAGGGACCTTTAAGGCCCTGGGAATGGATATTAACAACTGGGAAAACTTGACCTCCGATCGTTCAGCTTAGAGGCTAAAGACACAGCATGGCTTTTTCCAATTCTAAGAGACACTTGTTCAACAGACTGAGGCAAAGAGGCAATCTCAGAACCAGCGAAATCTGGGGGTTGGACAGGGGACAGAATGTATCTGCCCTCAGTGTGGAAGGAAATGTGCTGCCACAAGGTGCAGAAATGGTAGCTAAATTAGCTTACCTTCATACTGGAATAGTCAAATTAATTAATACTAAACCTCTTTACAGCCCTCTCTAAGCGGTTTACAGAATCAGCATATTGCACCCAACAATTTGGGTCCTCATTTTACCCATCTCAGAAGGATAGAAGGCTGAGTCAATGATCAGTAGATATGAAATATGATGCAATATGATGCATATGAGCTGAAGGGTGTCACTACTTCCTACTATTAGGAAGTAGTCACTACTTCCTACTATTAGGAAGGGTGTCACTACTTCCTACTATTTCATGGCAACCATGAAATACAGTATTAGATTAGAACAGGGGTGTTAAACTTGTGGCCCGCGGGCCAGATGCATCACATGCTGGCCACCTCCACCCCATTTCAGCAAAGGGGGTGGGAAGTCGCAATACATCATGTGATGGCAATGGACAATGTGAGTTTGACACCCCTGAGCTAGATAATCATCCTTTTGATTTCATCCTTTTGTATGATGCTATATAGCAAAGTTTAGAAGATAGTATATTTGGGCAAGAACAGTTTACAAACAGTATTTGTTAAAGGCAAAAATATTCCTAAACATGGAAGGCCAATCAGCATGGACCTATGCTAACCTTCTGAGGCCCAGAACATCTGCACTAAGCCAGGGAAAGGGACCTCTATAAACAGCTTTAGTACATTTATTTTATTTCATTTATTTTATTTGTCAAGCATGAATAAGATAATAGATATAAGTATAAACTTGATTATGAATACAGGAAATGGATACAAATAAATGGGGACAGTATGATAGGGACGGTAGGCACGATGGTGCGCTTATGCACGCCTTATGAGGGTGAAAAACGTTAATTGTTTACATGGCTCTTCTCACCCTTTGCTGCTCACTAACAAAGAAGACAGGTTTTAGAATATTTTCTATTACAGTCTACTACGACTACACACTTAAATAAGATGAAAAGTAGTTTTTCTTGATGAAATTGTACCCTTCAATCTGTTAGGGATCATCCTGATTTACCTACAGTACGAGCATTTCTCAGGCCTGGTGCAGCACCTATGGGTGAGTTCTAATGTTTAAGATATTTTGATACAATTTTATAAGTTGATCATATTGAGTGCATGTGCTTATAATCCCCGGTGACAAAAGTGATTACCAGTTTAATGTGTGCAGATTGTCAGGTTCCGAAATAAAAGACTCCAAACCTTGATGTTGATGATTAGAAGATGCTTTATCAGTACAGACTGACATCCATAAACAATGAAAGGAAATATTTTTGGAGCTATTGCTCCGTGCTCCCCACTACCTTATAAAGTCTTGTGCCTAAACAGCCCATTAAAGCAGCCCCACCCTACTACCCATTCTCCTAATCCTGCGCTCCTAATCCATGGACTACCCGTCCACACACTGGTCACACCCACCTATTTCCTACTGCATACAGGGAATGTCAACAAGCCACAATCACCCCCAATCAACCCCAGTCCTGCCAGTACTTTCAGCTCCAAGTTCAGGCAGCACTTTCGGGAGCCTCCCATCGCTTGGAGATGCTTGCAATTCAACAGTGGAGAAGGCTGCCAGCTGCCTGCCTGACATCATCCTTTCCTTCAGGAATGAGAGCAGGCTGTAGCAGTGGCTGGTAGCCTTTGGGAGGCAGTAGGATCAAGATTAGCTCGGTGGGCTGTGGCAGTGCCGGCCGTGCTGAGGTTCAGCCAGATTTTATGATGGTTACTTGTGTTTATGCCAAAGATGTTAATATCTTGCTCTCAATCACCTGGAATCAATCATTTTCTCCTAGTAGGTATGGGATTCAAGTTGACTTCCAGTTGAACTTTTAATCCTAAATGATGCTATTATGATCACAAATCGATCTTTGTCTGAGAATAATGTCTTCAGAAAATTGCCTCACACTACAGAGTCATAATCACAAAGTAGGCATAGGTTTAATCATGAATAGAAGAACATCTTCCTGTCCCTCAAATTTAGCTGAAAACTTTCTTCATGCTCGCTGCCAAGGATGGAGAGGTTTCTGTCAGAAAGTGATATAAATTATGTTACACATGAGTGATGAAGATAAATGAATGCAGCTAAAAAATATAGTTACGTTTCCTGCACTCAGATAAATTCAAATTCTTCTCTCTTGGCAAATGGTTATTTCTCTTGTGTTGGGCTGTCCTTTTAGAGGCCTGAAGGTCTCAGGGCCAGGTGGACTCAGGTTCCATCCAGCTTCAGAATCTTGACTCTTTTCTTCTCCTGAACATTTAAGGAAATAGGGAAAGAAGTTGTTTCTGATCGCCACAAAAGTAAACGGATGTTGTTGTTTACAGACCTTTGAAGAGGACTGTAACAGATTCATTCACTTTGAGATCATACCCCACCCACAAAGAAAATATTGAATTCTATTTTAAAAGGGTCATGTTCCGTGGATGAAATGAAAAATGTATTCTAGCCTTTCATGTTTGCGTTGCACTTTTCTGCTTCTTCTCAAGTATGCAGAAAACAAGCACTAAAACCATATCCCCTCACTAGATAGATCTTAGAAATCATTTGGGAAGAATCCTGGCCACCTTGCTTCACCCGTTTAAATATGAAATTTAAATATGATCTGTGAAATATGATCTGTGCAGTCATGGTGACCCCGCATAGGATATTGTCATTGGATTTCATGACCAGCAGCAGGAGTCATCATCAATCAGCCAATTCCTTTCAGAGCCTATATCTGAGGATTGAGCCAATGCCATCTTTAAGTCAATATAGTTGTCATAAAGGCTGCTGTGTGGATGGCTAGAATGCTTTCTGTAAAATTATGAAAAATAAGATACCAGTCAAGGATCTCTGAAGTGTCAGATCTATCAACTGATGTAAAGTAGACACTGATCAAGTGTCTGTAAATCAACTTGCTCTTCTGCCATAATATTATCTTGCACTGCCATGTTAGACAACAGAGCTTTTATCACTGCTTCTATATCTGATGAGAAACCAATTTTCTTTGTAACACAAGCTTAGATGAGATAAAATCTTCATGTACTTGCTCAATATTGCAGAGAGAAAAAACTCATCAATTATAACAAAACAGGAATAGTTGCTTCCTCCAAACAACCTTCCTTTGCCAGCAAAATTCATGGCTTTGGCATTAAAAAAAATTAAATATCCAGGGTATTAGGATATCTAGGTATCCTTCCAAGTATTAACATTTTGGAATGAACAACTGAGGGCCATGATTGCTGAAGTTAGAGGCTTCCAAAGGCCATCTTTCATTTTGCTCATCACAATGAAATACCTTGCTTACAGTCCTTGCTTACTGAATGGCTCATGCAGTGACCATTCAAAATTACTTTTTGACCAATCCTTACATTTATAACCACTGGACAATCCTGTAGTCATGTGGTCACCCTTTGTGGGCTTCAATACTATCTTACAACAAGCAGAATTAATAGAAATAGTAGAAATAAAATGGTAAATCAGATTTTTTATTTAGGTAGCTACTTATACTTAGCTACTGCAGTGCTTCATTTAACAACCAAAAGCAAAGTAAAATAATAATCCCCTTGCAGTCATGTGATTTTCTACTTAGCAAGTACTTCACTTAGCAACTGAGTTCTCAATCCCAATGATGGTTGCTAAGTAGGCCTACCTGTAATCATATTTCATGCAGTCGTAAAAATCTTTATAACTAAGTCACTAGTTATCTATAACATGGAATAGGCAGTTGATATTATCATTTAAAACCATCAAATCTTATTGAGACAGTTCATCTTTCTACAGGTATTGCACTGAATGCCTTAAGAGCCTGGTGGCACAGCAGCTTAAGCAGCAATTTAAGTGGTGTTTAAGTTACACCAGCTGCCTGAAATTATTGCAAGTTCAAATCTCACCAGGCTCAAGGTTGACTCAGCCTTCCATCCTTTCAAGGTAGGTAAAATGAGGACCCAGATTGTGGGGGCAATAAGCTGACTTTGTATAAAAAGAACACAATTTGGGGGGGGGGGGAAGCCCTACTAAGCAGGTATATACAAAAGTATGAAGGCTATTGCTTAACGCATTGTGAGCCGCCCTGAATCTCGGAGAAGGGTGGCATATAAATTAATTTTTTTAAAAAAAAGTCTCTGCTGGTATGTGAATTAATTCTTTTGGATATTCATTATGTAAATTAGTCAGTTGAAATTCTGAATTAAATTACATTTCTGCACCATAATCTGGCCTCTTTGATCTCATCCACCTGGAAGGAAGGAAGTCTGTTTGATCTAGAACATTACAGTTATCTGGTTCAGCGTTTGATCTTCTTTGAAAGACCTTGGGCTGCAGATAGCAGGCCCTTGACACTGGTATTCAGGTGGACTTGTTCCAAGTTCCTACTTGATATGCCTTGGATTTGCCTGAAGGACCATTCCCTCATGCAAGGCAGTGATGTTGACCATTTCAGGAGGAGCATTTACTGTGGCCCAATATAATGTCCTGCTTTCCTTCCTTTTAGAAGGAAGATTTCAAACTGTTCCAATCCAATAATATCTTTGTCCATGCTCCCTAGAGGAACAGAGTCAGTTTCACAAGTCATTCTTGCTGGGCCATTTTAGATAACATGGTGCATTGAATTAATTATTCCTTTCCTGATCCATCATTATGTTAGGTCAGCTGAGGACATTACTCATTTCTTTCTTTTTATCTTACAACTCAATAACATTTGACAAATAACTCCAGTATGTTTGACAAATTTCTTGCAATTGTTGCTCCCAGGTCTATTCATTGTTTAGTTAGAACTCATCTTTTATAAGTTGATCTGTATTTTTCCCCTTTCTTTTTATGTTCTTTATTTGTTCCTTCTGTAAATTGCATTTAAAACCATTCTAATTCTTTAATTTCCTCTTTTTCTTCTTAACTTTGCTGATTATATTGGAAAGTATTGTATTGTCTTATTTAATACTTGTTCTGACCACAAATAAATTTTACCTAAATGCCCTGTAACTGGATACCCTCCGCCCTTCCTAAGGCCTTTACATTTTTAATCATACACAAGAATGCATTTCCTCCTATATGGGAGATAAGAAAAAGTATGAATAATCAATTCTTTCTTCTTCCCACCTTTGCCTCTCCAATTTCTCTTCTTGCATGTTTAAAACATTTTCCAGTTCTGTTACTAACTCTGATTAATTAGATCATGACTCCAGGGTTAATTCACAGGTCCAGGTGATTAACCAACCACCCAACCAGCAGAAACACTGTATGAATCATTGAGTCCAATTCTGTCACTATTTATCCCTTTAGAAAAGCGCTCTTAAAAACAGTGCTAATTACAATATATAAAGGATACAATTTAGAACGGCAGTGAAATATTAATGTTCTGTCTGGAATAAGGCTGAACACTGCTCACTTAAGCTCCTTATTTTCATGCTGTTATTTGATGTTATTTTGGGGGGCTCTTGCAAAACCAAAAAGCACTCTCCTTTTCTTTCTTTTTTTTTTTAATCTACTGAAAATGAAGAGACTGCTATTTTGGAACTAGGCAGCCCACTTTGCAAATTTTGGCACATGTATCGAGTGTCCAATATCTAATTCCTTCAGACTTGCGCACATGCAACCTTTATTTATTTGTTTGTTTGTTTGTTTGTTTGTTTATTGAATTTATATGGCTGGCCAGCTCATATACATGACTCTGGTTAACAATACTTACAAACTGAATAAAAACAAGGAATGCAGTGATTTAAAGGCAGAAAGGTAAGGATTTGGTGTTTACCTTCCCATGAATTAAAGCAGCTGATCAGCACCAGGGTCAGTTCCAAGAAAGCTGATAGTGAGCCTGCCAAAAACCTTATTGCTCTGTATTGTAATTGAAAATGATAGTGGGCAGTAATACAGCAGAGTCAGGACAGAAGGGTTTTGCAATGCTCTCTCTTCCCCCACCCCAATTTAGAGAAAACATTTTCTAGGCCTACAGATGTGACAGACAGCAAACAACTCTTTCTAAGAGGGCACACTCTTGGGCAGAGGGAAGGAATTAACACAAAACACATCAAGCATGTTGTGCAATTGAGAAGCATAACATACATCGAATATATTATTAATATTAGTAGTCGGAGCTATATTTGAATAAATCGCACAATAATGCAGGATATATCTTTATAGAATGTCTAATGCCACACTGCATTTTGGATTATGTACCACATGCAAGATACAATATTGCTACAGCCATTTTTTAAAATAGCTCTGCTCCCTTATCAATTAGACAAAATTCTAACATCTTTTTTTCCCCCTAAAGGTTTGCTTTACTCCATAATTTAATTATTCTGTGCCAAATCCCCTTTCCTTTTGGACTGTGAGTTGTTCTTTGATGCATGTTAGCAAAATCAAACTCCTCAGAGTAAGGAAAGTATTTATGGCATGCCTCATGGGCCCAGTGAAATAAATTCCTAATTACTACACTGTGCTTTTTAGTGAAAGCCAGTTTATTATTTGCACTACATGGGCAGCCAATTCATTATCAGTTGCTATGGCGACTGTTGCCATGTGCCATAAATCTTCTCAGGATTAATGATTCATATTCTAAGGCTTCAGATTTTCCCAGCCTGATACTCCTCAGATATGGCTCTCCCTCTACCCCCACAGCATAACCCAGTGCACTTGGAAAAGGTTGTAAAGGACCAGTTTACCCAAATTAACATATGAATATATGAACCCAAGGGTTCACTTGGGTGAAAAAGACAAAATATATAGCCCAGTCAATCAAATATTAAATAGGACATGAGGAAGATAAACACCTTCCTTGCTTATCTCTGTCACCTGCCTCTGAATATTGGAGATCTATTTAACTGCCATGTTCACTCTCCATGGATTTGCTTACCCCTTTTAAAAGACTGCTTTGTCTAGAGTCCAGCCTGTATCTTTTATTTATTCATTTTATTTATTGGTTCAATTTATATGCCGCCCTTCTCCGGAGACTCAGAGCGGCTTACAATGCGTTAAGCAATAGCCTTCATACTTTTGTATATACCTGCTTAGTAGGGCTTTCGGCCCCCCTTAAGTGGTGTTCTTTTTTATACAGTTTATTGCCCCCACAATCCAGGTCCTCATTTTACCTACCTCGAAAGGATAGAAGGCTGAGTCAACCTTGAGCCTGGTGAGATTCGAATTTATGGTAATTGCAGGTAGCTGATGCTAGTTAACAGCACTTTAGTCTGCTGCGCCACCAAAACTCTTGAAACTACTCTTTTAGTAGTGAAATTCATTGATTTTTTTGTTTGTTCATTTATTCATAATATCCATTTCCATGCCCTCAAAGCAATTTGCAAAAAGAAAGAAAACACACATTAAGACTGGAGGAATGGGATGATTTTGTCCTCAGGTATGGCTACATCAATACAAGAATTTTTATTTAAATAATAAACTGTTTTTCCTGGTTAGCTGTTATAGAAGGGCCATCAGTTGCAGTTTCTATTCACGCCAACTAGGTTTTGCCTAATCTGTACTTGTACCTTTGAGTTTTCCTGCCTTTTCTCCACATTAAATTTCATGTTGTTGGATAGGGTCCATTGTTCAAGTCTGTCAAGGTCTTTTTGGATCCTGAGCTTGTCTTCTGGGGTGTTGGCTGTTCCTGCCAGTTTAGCGTAATCTGAAAATTTGATGAGTTCCCCTTCTATTCCCTCATCTTAGTCATTTATGAAGATATTGAAGAGTACTAGGCCTAAGACGGAGCCTAGTGGTATCTCACTGCTTACTTCCCTCCATGTAGATAACCATTACGGGCTACTCATTGAGTATGGTTTGTCAGCCAGTTACAAATCCCTCTGGTGGTGGTGCTGTCTATCCCACATTTTTCTAGTTTATCAAGAAATAGGTTGTGGTCTACTTTGTTGAACGCCTTGCTGAAGTCCAAGTATACTACCATGTTTCCCCCCCAAAAAGACCGGGTCTTATTGTCTTATATTTTTCCCATGTACAGGAGGCCCACTTCTTCTGCTTGCTCCTGGCAGGGCAGAAGGCTGTGCTACATGCCAGTACTGCGGCCATGAGGCAGGGGAGGGTGGAGCTGCCCCAGGTGCCCTGCACAGGCTTACCTCAGGGTCCCTGCAGCCAGGCCACCCACGCTCAGACACCTGCCTCACCTCATGGCAGCAGCTCTGGCATAGACCCTGCATGGTCCCCAGCCTACTTTTGCTTGATCACGGCCACAATAGAGCAGGAGGCTAAGTGATGCACTGGTGCAATGGCCACAAGGCAAGTTGGGCGGTGGACCTGCCCCATGAGCCCCACACCAGCTTACCTCTGCAGCCAGGCCATCCATGCCTGACATCTGCCTTGCCTCATGGCCATGGCATCAACACACCACTCAGCCTCCTGCTCCATTGTGGCCATGAGCAAACATACGTTGGCCCGCGGCCATGTGAGTTACTGCTGCACATGATTATTGGTGCTGCAGCTGTGAGGCAGGTGTTGGGCATGGGTGGCCTGGCTGCAGGGGCCCTGAAGTAAGCCAGTGCAGCATACATAGGGCAGCCCTACCATCCCATGGCCATGGCACCACAAGCAACCAGATGGAATGGACGGGCAGCCAGCTGTGCAGGCTTTTAAATAGGACTTATTTTTGGGGGGGTAGGTCTTATTTTAGGTACACATATAAAACATGCTAGGGTTTATTTTCAGAATGGGTTTTATTTTCAGGGAAACAAACTTCCACAGCATATATACCATATACCATATTCCGTATACCATAGCTCCTTGTGATTAGCTCCTCTTTCTTTCCATTTCCATTTCATGGCCGACAAATAATGATAAGGGCACGAGGAAAAGTGTTTGTACTAATAAATCAAAGGGATGAAGAACATTGCTGTTATAAATACTTGAATTTTTAGGAAGCAAACTTTCCAAGGGAAAAGCACTATTTCGTATGCTAATTTAGAGTTTATCTACACTTTACTCAATACAGAATCCACTAGGCTATCTTGGATCCACACTGTCTCCAGAGGAAAAAAAATGTTTTCCTGTGGGAAACCTTCACTTTAAGGCAGGATCCTTGAGTTGTAATGTCACAGTTGTGTTGAAACATTAATGAGGACAGATTTTACATTGCATATAATTTTACATTTACATATAATTATGGCAGGATAAAGCAAGAAAATCCTACAAGTCTCCTATTGTACCTAGCGGGATAGAATAGATAATACTGAGTTAGATGTACCAATGAAAGAGTCAGCATAAAATTGGTTTTTATGCTGCTAATTAAACTTAGACCAATTGCCAGAGATTGATAAACCTTTTTCATACTGTTAGTAGACATCCGCTGACCTTCAGATCAGAAGCACTTCCCAAATCATGCAGGGAAAGTCATGGAGCCACACCATAAAATCACTTGAGGAAGCAGAAAAGTCAGGAGGAATTTATCAAAAGAAACTTCTCAGAGCTGATGACCTACTTCAGAATGGTGAATAATCTGCTTCAGCAGAGGAAGAGAGAGGGGAAAATCAATTCATTCCTCAGGCAAGCTCGTTCTCTCCTCTGAGTCATTCAGAAAATTGCTTACCAAAAAAAAAAAAAAATCTCTATGTGGGTTAGATATTTCTTCCTTTACATGGAATTTTAAGTAACTATTCCCCCGCTGATAAAACATTTTGGGAAAGGAAGCTCTTCTCTCCAGTACCTGCTCCACAAGAGCCACACGAAAGGCCAAATTCATGTCTAAGGAAATGCTAAAACAAATCAGACTCCTACCTCTTTTTTGCCATTTGTTTATAAGTGGCATGAGCTGACGGTGAACTTCAATCTCAGTTTGAAACCCTGAATATAAGAACAACATGCTGGTCTGTTAGCCAAAGTGCGAAGTCAAAAGTAAGATCAGCCTTGGGGAAATATGACTCAGGAAGAGGATGGGGCAAGTGGGAGCACGAGGTAGTAACTTTGAAGGCTTAGGCACTAGCCTGTCCCTTGTGGCTCCTAAGCTTTGAGTCATTTGTCATTCTCCATTTTGGTTCACAGCTGCTGTGATAA
Source organism: Masticophis lateralis (assembly GCA_030761175.1). Lineage (NCBI taxonomy): Eukaryota > Metazoa > Chordata > Lepidosauria > Squamata > Colubridae > Masticophis > Masticophis lateralis. Next base: position 183,993,630 of record JAUDYJ010000002.1, on the reverse strand, counting down.
AGCCCAGAAATAGCATTCAAAACAGCATTCTAAAATGCTCCTTCCAACCCATTCCGGAATGCATGACACCCCACTCAAAGTAACGCAGTCCAGAGTACAGGAAACACTGTTTGTAGGCTTCTTTGATTTTTGCCTGCAGCTTTGTCTCCGTATTTGGCTTTGCATGACTGATTTTTTTTATTTTTTTTGCCACTGCTACCTTCTCCAGCCTGATCAACACACATGAAATAGATAAGAAGAAACTGATGCATAAAAGAGAAAATAAGCTGTTTTTGAAGCCAAAGGACAAAAAGTGTATTATAATGAGAAGAAACAAAACAGAATGGGATGATTATAAGAGCCATTCTATCACACAGAGATTTTAATTTATTACTTCACTCAGAAATTAATTCCAGTTTGTTATGTGTGCTATGCACATATAAAAATATTACTTAGATATACCCTCGAGACCTGTGAAAAGACAGAACCTTGTGTAGAGCCACAGCAAAAGCATGGCAGATGTTGGGTTACCTTTAGGCAAAATGAAAAGTTAATGCTTGCTCAAATGTAAAGCACAGAAGATTTATTTTATCACAAATGGAAACAGAGATTCAATTACTATGCCATTCCCTAGCACAGAACTGGAGAATTGTTTCTTTATAATCTGTACTAACAGTGATAGCATGTCAGAAGAAAAATCGGGGGCGTTAAGAGCCTGACAAATAAGGAAGAAAGAAATTGCAAGCCAGAAGAGGAACAATTTTTGCTCCCAGGGAGGTGCAGGAGGCCAAGTGCTGCCTGTCACACCCCTTGGCCACACCCACCATGGCCACACCCATCCTCTTGTCATTAGGGCAGAGAACCAGTTGTTAAATTATTTGAATCCCACCACTGGTTATAAGTCATTTTTTCCAATGGTGTTGTAACTTTAAATGGTCACTAAACAAACTGTTGTATGTTGAGGACTACCTGTATTTACCTATTTCAGAGGAAGGAACACCCATATCTCCAATTCCTGGTAGCAAACTATGAAACACATCTGGCCCAGGAAGCCTCTTGTATTTTCAGCTTGTTGAGCTGTAAGATCAGGATGCATCAGTGACCTTAGAGTTAAAGACCTTTAACAGATACAGCACTTACGAGCCTCCCAGCATCTGTAAGAGATGCATAAGGCTCAGCGGGTTCTCAGCTCATAGTTACTACTGGGCAGCGCAGTACTTGAATGAAGTTGTGGATGTGATATAGTAGTTGATCATGCAAGATAACCTGAAGATGTTTTACTCAGTTGTCTTCTCTGGATTTGGATACTTAAGGATCAGACCATATTTGGGGGATTAAAATATTAAGGAATTAATCTATAACCTGTTTTGCTTCACTGGACATTCTTTCCCAAGGATGATAAAACAAGTTCTATTGTTGGTATTTCTCTCACAGTATACTAGGGTGCACTTACTAAAAGATATTATCAACATTTTGAATGAAGAATTAGAGAGAGTTATAGTTCTAGGAAAAGTTTTGTGGAATGAAACATTCTTCTGTAGCCCTGCAAAAGAGTTAGCCTGTAATAATTCCCAGCCAGTATGTTTTTGTTCAATCTGTCTGGAAGATAGCAGGCTGGTGTAAGCTTGCAGTAACATGTGAAAGGTGTCTGTCAAGGACATGTATCGGGCTTTCTGCAACACATTTTCAAAACAGATGCAGTAGACTTTTGATCGTATCATTACAGTTGCCAATTTGATTTTTGACTTTTTGGATCATGTCCTGCAGACACCCCTGAACTAAACTATCTTCCTTCCTTCCTTCCTTCCTTCCTTCCTTCCTTCCTTCCTTCCTTCCTTCCTTCCTTCCTCCCTCCCTCCCTCCCTCCCTTCCCCACATCTAATTTCTGGGGCACTACAATCCTCACATCATATCATCAATTTTGTTACCCTTTGGCGACCTCTAGTGGTTAATACTATCAGTCAAGCTGACTGGTGCTTGAAGTCTATCAAAAAAATGAATGATCAGTTAATCAGCTTTTATAGTCCTGGAGGGTGGGTTTAAGAGATTTGCTGACTGGGCTAAATCAGTAATAGGTCCAAACATTTGTCCAAATCAAAGTGCAAACAAATAATGTCTCTCTTGATTCAATCCTGTTGAGTGCTGATCTGTGAGGTTTATTTGGTAGATAATACAGAAGTCATTTGGCCATGCCAGGATGGATTCCCCCCAGAGGTACTATTCAGCAGATTCTAACCAGTTTTAGAGAACCGGAAGCAGAAATTGTGAGTAGTTCACAGAACCAGTAAATACCACCTCTGACTGCCCCCAATCTATTCTCTGTCTCCAGAGTCCCAGCTGATAAGAAGGAAATGGGGATTTTGCAGTAACCTTCCCCTGGACTGGCGTGGGCATGGAGATTTTACAGTATCTGTTGAGTTGGGTGATTGAGAAGGCAGAAGCAAGGTAGTGACAACAGCTTTTTAATGTAGAGTGAAACTTCAGCAAAGGTTACAGACAAATAGACCTCCTTTTATACTCTGCTGGCCAGGGAACTAACCAATTACAATTGACCCATTGTAGTTTGAATCTCCCGCCAAAACTTATATACATAACACCCTTCCCCTCCCAAAAAGCACTTAGTCAGTACATTTGCATACAAAATCGTGCAGGTGACCAGGGCATGTCCGGGTCCTAGTTGACCTGTGCAGTTCAGTCTGAGGCATGGTGTCGAGCCGCTCGGAGGGACCCTTTGTTTCTCCCGGCTCCACCAATTGAACCTCCTAGATCTTATCGGGGGCATTGCTGTTCTCGGCTGGGAGTATCGACTCGCTAGGGCATTGCTGGATCCTGGAGTTCACAGCTAAGTCTTCTGACTTTCTTGGGCTTGAATTAGCTGTTGTGGGAGAACCTTGGAAGTCAGGGCCTGGCATTTCTGAACACGTTTCTGGCTGGTCAATCTCTTTCTAAGTTGGTCAATGTGTCTGTGCCAGATCCTTCCGTCCCCCGTGTCCACTGTGTATGACTTTGGGCGCTTGATGTCAGAGATCACCCTGGCCACCCATAGGGGGACCCTCTGAGTAGTTCCCTGCAAACACTGAATCCATCCAGGGAATAGTTGGGGTGAAGTCGATCCAAGGTACACTTGAGCTTCCTACCCATGAGGAGTTTGGCTGGACTGTGCCCCGTGGCTGTACAAGGGGTGGCGTGTTGGACTGCTAGGAATTTGTCCATTCGGGCCTGCCAGACTCCTGAGTCCAGGCAGGCCAAGGTCTCTCACAAATCTTTTGGCCAGTCCATTACTGGCCGGATGAAACGGGGCAGAGAGTGCGTGCTGGATGCCTAACTCTGCCAGGTACCCCTCGAACTGGGTAGATACGAGGGTATCGGGCAATCCGTGGGTGGCAAAGAGTTTCCGTAGTGCCTTTATGACTGCTTCGGCAGTCGTAGATTGCATGAGAATGACCTCGAGCCATTTCGAAAAGGCGTCAATGATCACCATGAAGGTTTGGCCGTGGAATGGCCCTCCAAAATCTATGTGTATCCTTGACCAGGGGCCCTGGGAACGCTCCCATTCCCTGACCGGTGCTGTGGGGGGATCTGGCCTGGATTCCTGACAGGAGTTACACTTCCCCACCCACTTGGTGATGTTGTTATCCATTTGGGGCCACCACACATAGCTCCTAGCTAGGCTCTTCATTCGTACAATCCCAGGGTGCCCTTCATGCAACATTTTTAACACTTTTTCCCTTAAGCATAAGGGTACAATGACACAATCACCCCATAACAAACACTCCCCTTGCATGGATAGTTCATTTTTCTTTGTGAAGAATACTTTGAATTCCCCACCCTCAGTCTTTGTTGGCCAACCACTCATGACCCAACTCATGACAGTTCTCAGCACATGGTCTTTAGTAGAGGTTCTCGCTACTTCCATTGAAGTGAGAGGCTCCAAAACATCAATAAGGAGAACTGGTGCTTCCGGGGTCGGGTCTTCTAAAAGGTCCGGTAGCGGGCAGTGGCTGAGGGCATCAGCATGTCCCAAACTCAGTCCCGGTTGGTAGACAAGGTGGTAGGAGTGGTAGGCCACCAGGAAGATTGTCCACCGTGTCATGCGTGGAGACAAGGCAGGGGGGGTGGGCCTATCCCCAGCCAGGAGGCCCAAGAGTGAACGATGGTCCATGACCAATTTGAAATGTCTGCCAAAAAGGTATTCGTGAAATTTCTTGACCCCCGACACTGCTGCGAGGGCTTCTCTGTCCAGCTGGCTGTAATTCCATTCTGTGCTGGACAGGGTTCATGAGTAGTAGGCAATGGACACCTCTAGGTCATTTGGCAGTCTGTGGCTCAAGATGGCTCCCATGCCAAAAGGGGATGCGTCACAGACAAGTACAAGCGGTAGTGCCACATTGTACTGAATTAGGAAACTGTCCGCCAATAGTAGTTTTTTCACTGCATTGAATGCGGCAGCTTCAGCCTTTCCCCAGACCCAAGGTGCATTTTTGGCCAGTAACTGGTGTAGTGGCTCGGCGACTGTTGCCTTGTCTCATAGGAATATGGCATAAAAGTTGAGGAGACCCAAGAAAGCCTGTAGCTCCGATTTGTTCTTGAGTGTGGGCGCATTCTGGATGGCCCTTATCTTGCTCTCGGTGAGGTGTATTCGCAACCTGTCCACCTGGTATCTCAGAAATTCCACGGAGGAGACTGCAATCATGCACTTATTCCATTTTACGCGAAGTCCAGCCTCTTTGAATTTGGCCAAAACCTGCCTTAGTCTGCCCCCTAACTGTTTTTCATCTGTTGCACTAATCAAAGTAGGGCACCACTCCAGGTAGACCCTCTAACAGACACTCCATGGTACTTTGAAAGCGTCCAGGGGCTATGCTGACTCCGAATTGAAGTTTGGTGCACTTGAATGCACCTCTATGGGTGACTATAGTCTGTGCTTCCACAGTAGCACCATCTACCGGTAGTTGCTGGTATGCCTGTGCAAGGTCGAGTTTAGTGAAGATCTTGCCAGGGCCCAGCAAATGGAGCACAATTGGGACGGGGTAGGCGCTCTGCTGAAGAGTCTTATTTATTATACATTTGTAGTCGACACATATGCGCACAGACCCGTCTGATTTGACCGGAGTCACTATTGGGGTCTCCCACTTGGCATGATCCACTGGGACTAACACTCCTTGCTTGATAAGCTTATCCACCTCCAAGTTGATTTTGGGTTTGAGAGCAAACGGCACTCGCCTAGCCTTTAGTCTGGTCAGAGCTACATTGGGGTCTAAGTTAAAGGAGATAGGGGTCCCCACGTACTTGCCCAGCCAGTCGTCAAAGATGTCCTGGAACTCCTGCATGAGGTCCTCCTTCAGGGTGCTGCCGCTGGTGCTGTGGACTCCGGTGAACTCCATTCCTAGGGCTTTGAACCAGTCCAGCTTTAGGAGGCTCGGAAGCGTCTCACTGACCATGGTGAGGGGTAGCTCCTTCTGGTACTCGCCATAGGTGACCCGGAACATGCCAACTCCTATGACAGGAATGCTGTTCCCCTGGTAGTCCTGGAGTCAGATTCGCTGAATCTGGAGTCGGCTTTTCTTGAAGTTGGGAAGAACAGTCTTCAGTGTCGCCCAGGACATGATGAACAGGGACGACCTGGTGTCGATTTCCATCTCACAGGGTTGTCCTTCGATCTCGACCATTGTGTGGACCTTCTTCTCGATGGTCGCACTGGTCTGGCCGATCATGGTGCTGCAGACCTTGTGGCTTTGAATTTCGCACCGTTTCCTCTGATCGCCATCTTGGTTGGTCCACTTGTACCGCACCGGCTCTGATTGGCTGAGGTTGTTTTGAGGCTTATGCCTGGCTGGTAGACTGGCTCTGCAGACTCTCGCCAAATGCCCCTTCTTTTCGCAACACTGGCAGATGGCATCCCTGAACTTACAGGTTTGCCTCTGGTGTGCTCCTCCACAGCTCAAGCAGCTTCCACATCACTCCTTCTGCTCCCATGTGTGTCTCTCCATTTGGAAGATGTCCTCCTCCGACTCTTCCTCACTGCTGATCTGGGTGGCTTCTTGGTGTACCAGTGCCGACCTCGGGGTTTCCTTTGGGTTCGCTGGTCATTGCAGCGTCTCGGCAGCCTTGGTAGATGACTCATACACCCTGGCCTCGTTGAGGGCAATGGGTAGAGTCAGATTTTGCCTTGAGAGCAACCTTCTCTGTAAGCGTATATCTCTCACACCATAGATTATTTGCACTAGGAGAGCGTCATCGAGGTCCCAGTATTTGCAGTGCGTCGCAGCCTTATGCAGGGTGGCTATGTATGCACTGATCAGCTCTCCTTCAAGCTGTACTCGTTGCCGGAGCTCGTAGTGCTGCATAAACTTCAATGGTACCAGGGCGTAGTGTGCCTTGAGCATGGCTTGTAGCACTTCCCATGAGATGGTCTGGACCGGGGTCGGTTCTGAGAGTGACTAAGCCATGTCGAAGACCTCTGGCCTGCAATGGCTCAGGAACAGGGCTCTCTTTCGGTTCCCAAGGAAGTTCTGCATGTCGCTGGCTTCCAAAGCACACTCGAACCGGATCATGTACAACCCCCACTTTTCTGTGGCTGGGTCGAAAGGCTTTGGCAGTACGAACGCAGACATCATTGTCTTTCTGCTCTGTACGGCTCTCAGCCTGGCTGAATCCGCTGTAGGTAGCTCTTTTTCGGCTTGCTTCCCCATGCCTCAATCCCACCTTCGTTGCCAATGTTGAGTTGGGCGATTGAGGAGGCAGAAGCAAGGTTACGGGCAAATAGCACTCCTTTTATACTCTGCTGGCCAGGACACTGACCAATCACAATTGACCCATTGTAGTTTGAATCTCCAGCCATAGTTCAGTGAAATCTCATTCACTAGTTTCAAGGCTTTATCAGATTTCACTGAGATTTCACTGAACTATGGCTGTATAAAGATCTTGATTTATGTAGGAAAAACTTGGCTGAAAGAAAAATACACACACACACACGCGAGGATGATTAAAATTCAATGTTAAAAGTTAATAAAAGGGGAGGGGAGAGCTTTCAGGAAGCTATTTTTTTTATTCATTTATTTATATCTCACTGTTATTATTTTTACAAATAACTCAAGGCAGCAAAAATACCCAACACATCTTCCTCCTCCTTTTCGCACAAAACAACAACAACAAAAAAAGCACCCTGTGAGGTGAGTTGGGCTAAGAGAGAGTGACTGGCCAAAGGTCATCTAGCTCAGAGTTTCACCAACCTTCCTGCCTTTGCGGACTGGTGGGAGGGGGAGAGGGGATAGTTCCGCATGAGCAGCCAGCAAGTACATGCATGTGCGCGGCTCCATTTGCACAAATGGAGCACACACACAAAGACTTGTCTGCTGCTTGCACAAGTGGGGATGCACATGCACACTTGAGAACCCCCTGATTTAGCTGGCTTTCATGGCTTTCTAGCCTATGGCCTTAGCTAATAGATCACACCGTGAACCCCAAGCAAGGACACAGATCAATGTTTTTACACCTTTCTGAAAAGCCAGGAAAGTGGGGCTCACCTCACCTCTGGGAGCAGAATGTTCCACAGAACAGGGGCAACAGCAGAGAAGACTCTTTTCCTGGACCCCACCAGTTAATATTTTTTAGCTCACGAGATCTGCAATGTATCTTCCCTGCGTGACTGGGTAGGATGGGCTGATGTGATGGGGAGAAGTAGATTCTGTAGGTAACCTAGTCCCGTGGAAGCAAAGTGGTGCCCAATGCAGTTCATGCAGCAAAGGTCTTGCATGTGCTACTGTCCAAGTGCCCAAGATTGCCTGCACAGACACGTTCTGTACTGAAGCATCCAAATCTTTTTCAAGGGTAGCCCTTTTCTCACTGGTTCCTTCTCAGCAGCTTTGAATGGTTGGAAATGATACATATAGAAACTAAGTGCTAACTGAACCATAAAAAATCCACACATGAACAGAATATCTAGCAAATAATCTTCTCTTAGTGATCATGTGGGTCATGAGCTTAATGGATGGCATGATGAATGTTCAGTGCACTGTAATGTCATGTGTATAATCCAGCTGAGTGCACAAGTACATGGAAATGCAACAGCAAGACAGAGTGAATTACAACAGTGATGTGACAAAGATTAAAGGAAGATCAAGCTAAGAGTGACAGATCAAATTAGCAGGAATCAAGACATGAAATTCTATGACCCAGAACTGGTCAAGGACAGCTTCAACACTCCCTCAAATTGTCTTTTAAACTGTGACAATATGCCATAGCAGGTTTGATGAAAACCTTGATTGATTAAACTTGGCCAGAATCCAACACCTTCAGGTTATGAAACCAGAGCAAAACTACAATTAACTGAGTGAAAGGTGCTTACAGGCCTGTATGTGTAAGAACTCCTCCGTTCCTATAGCTTACAATGATTTGCTGTTCTTTGCATACTACTTTTTTTGTTACCATTTATATACCAGGAAATAATTCTAGAATCATTAAGGTACAAGGCAACTTTTGGTAATTATCTGATTACTAATATATATTCTGCTTACATTAGTTGGTTAAATTATGTTGATTGACAATGTTCTAAGGGGACTACATTCCAACTTTGACTAAACGAATCTATTCAATTGTTGCATTGTACAAGTATGTTGTTGCTGTTATATTCTGTATTGATTGTGTCCCCGGGGACAAAGATTGTGAGAGGACAGGGAAAAGGTTGTGGACGCTTTTCTCTTGCCAAGATGGTATGCTTTGCCCGCTGATGCTACATCCTCCATACATTTCATATTTTTTCCATTTAGGCCTTAGATAGGCATGAGAGGCTGAGTAATTGCCCTGAAAAATACTTACAGAAAAAGTTAAATATTCACCAGAACTGAGAGGAAGAATAATCTTTATGGCTGTTTTTTCCCATGTAAATCACTTCTTCAAAGGAACTGACAAGAATAAAAGAATTTGGGAATATTTATTCATTGTACTGCAGTCAGTGTGATTAACATTCCATCTTCTTCCAAGAACCTCAGTACAGCATATAGGTGACTCTTTCCCCTCACAATCCCTTCCTCCAAATTTTATCACCACCTGCTAATCTGTGTGGTTGTTTAGGCAGAGAAATGGTAATTGACCAAAGACACCAAAGAAATTATCTGAATTTGAATTTGAAATTTGAAATTAAACCTCCCTTATCTTAACTCAGCATTGATCAGTTCCATCACACTAGCTCTAATAGTAATTCTAATACAGTAATGCTTTGTGTCCCAGATCAAAGTATACACAGAGGAGGCATCTTCAAAAAGCAGAATTAATCCAACATGGGAAAACAAAAGTCAAATATATACATAAAAACTGACACTTGTGCCAAGGTCAGCTCCAGTTCACTGAGAGATTTGAACCAGGAAGATAAATTGTTTACAAAAGTTATTTCAAGACCTGAAAAAAATTCCTTAATAACAACATTTCCCAGAAAGCACTGGAAATAAAGTTATTTCTATAGTACTCCTATCTGGTTTCTAGGGGCTTTATGGCATCTATTTTTGTCTTCTCTGTTGTATTGGACTAAATATGACCCTTTTAGAGGGATAGAGGGAGTTACTGCCTTTCTCAAGGTACACTTATTGCCCAAAGTACAACCCAAATTCAGACAAACAGACCCAGTAGTCCACAAGAGGATACACTGAAAGCTCCAATTAGTTGTTCTTAAGTGTTTAGTTATTTAGTATGATTGTCTTTTTTTCTAGTTTCAAAGGACTCTAATTACTCAGGGATACCATCCTTAGCCTTTTTGTGTAATTTGGCATTAGAGTAACTGGTTTAGAGAAAAAAGACAGCTATGATCATTGGCTTCAGGTTTCTCATCCACGAATGACCATCCAACCATGCAGGAAATGGGCAATTTTGCCTTTGTCTATGGACATAACTCTCATGAGTTGAGTAGGATCCAGAAAGTTCTAGGCAAGTGGCAACTGTGCAAGATGAACACTAGTTTATGTTCAATTCTATGAATTCCTCAATTGATTTCCATGACCTTAGCTTTATACATTGTACCTCACTCCTAGGGAATCTCCCCTATACAGGTAGTCCTTAATTTACAACAATTTGTTTAACAACCATTCAAAGTTACAATGGCACTGAAAAAAAATGACTTATAACTGTTTTTCACACTCATGACTGTTGCAGCATCCCCATGGCCATGTGCTGAAAAGACAGACACTTGGCAACTGGCTCATATTTATGACCGTTGCAGTATCCTGGGGTCATGTGATCACCTTTTATGACTTTCTGACAGGTAAAGTCAACGGGAAAGCAATATTCACTTAACAACTGTGTGTCAGGATTCCAAGTAATGCACCCATCGCAAACAGAATTCCGAGGCAAGTTGGTTCCTCAAAAGTACAGTTTTATTAGGAGATATAATCTTGGCACAAACTGGTGGAAAGCCAACTCTGAAGGTTCCCGCGGTTCCCGCGCTTTCCACCACATTAAAAGTAAGTTTCCTGTTTTCTCAAAACAAGAAGTCACATTGTCCAATCTGGATACTTGCTGGTTGCTTGGTGACTTCTCTCCTCCTCTGGCCAGCTAGCCATTGGAATGTCTCTGACTCATAAAAGAACTATTTTGTTATGGCTACAAAACCCCATCTATATCTACCTCCCCCTTCAACTCCAGGCTGTGTCATCCTGAAGCCATGTGAAAAGAAACCCCGATAGAAACAGAAGGCCCAAGGAAAAGAAAATTACTAGTCATCTTAGAGATCCAGAGCAGCCAGTTCTTGAAATCCATAGACATGATTTAAAGTAAAAACTGATACCATATGAAAATAAAATAAATTGTTCTAAAATGAGAGAGCTTTATTTTATTTATTTATTTATTTATTTGATTTATATACTGCCCTACTCCCAAAGGACTCAGGGCGGTGAACAGCCAACAGTAAAAATACATATATACAAAATTTAAAAACCCAGATAAAATTGAATTAAATAGTTTGGCCCAGACAAATTAAAACACCCCAATCAATTTAAAACAGATTAAAATTTAAATATTAAAAGAGGAAGAAAAGTTAGGCCAGGTCCGCCTGGTGGAATAAAAAGGTCTTAAGAGTGCGGCAGATCCGGGATCCTCCGTATCTCCAGGGGGAGCTCATCCCAGATAGACGAGGTCATGAGTGACCGTGTGTAAGGAGTCCCGATCCAGAAAGGGACGCAACTGGCGAATCAGGCGAACCTGATGAAAAATCCTCCCGGTCACGGCCGTCAAGTGCTCTTCTAAAGACAGCCGTGAATCCAGGAAGACGCCCAAGTTGCGTACCCTCTCCGTGGGGGCCACTGATGGCGCCAACTGACTATCGGGACATTGGAAACCACAGCCACTCAGTCTTGGATGGATTGAGCTTGAGCCTATTCCTCCCCATCCAGATCCGCACGGCCTCCAGGCACCAGGACATCACTTCAATGGCACTGTTGGAGTGGTCTGGGGTGGAGATGTACAGCTGGGTGTCATCAGCGTACTGGTGGTACTTCACCCCGAAATTACGAATGATCTACCCAGCGGCTTCACATCAGTGTTGAACAGGAAGGGCGAGAGGACCGGTCCTCGGGCAGGGCTTGGGCAGGGCTGCTGCCACGTGGCAGGGAGCCAGGTACGTGATCAGCAAACCCATCTGGACCCCATGACCCTATTTCACAAGGAGGGATTCACAACCAGCCGTCTGAGGAACAGTGGCCTCCCTCGATTTCAGACCTTCTTTAATAATAAACACTACCCCCCCACCCCTCCCCTGTGAACCCTTTAATCTAAATATTTTTAAAGCTATTTTTAAAAATTATGCATCTGAATTTGAACTCAGTGCTCAAGCCATATTGACTCCTTGCATCCTCCTTTAGGCTTTCCAACAAACAGAAGGCCCACATCCTGGAGTTCAACCAAATTTTCATACTAAAAAGTGCATTCAACTGTCTATCCTCTAGTGTGGTATACGAAAACATCTGCATAGAAGTATATATACAGTATAACAGAGGTGAAATGCTCCCGGTTCAGACCGGATCACCTGATCCGGTAGTGATGGAGGCGGATGGTTTGGAGAACCAGTAGCAAAAATCCCTGCCCCTCCACCCATTGCCCAGCTGAACTGCACAATCATGAGAGGCTTTATTTTATTTTTAAAAGCATTTTTTCTACAACCTCTTTGGCTGAAAAAATGTTTTTAAAAGGAAAAAAAGACTCTGCCAATCAGGCAAGTCAGCTGGGATCGTCAGAGGCTTTAAAAAAAAAAGCCTCTGCCGATCAGGCAAGTCAGCTGGGATTGTCAGAGGTTTTAAAAGCATTTTTTTACAACCTCTTCAGCCAATTAGTCTCCAATTTCCAGACAGTGTCGGCTGGAAATCGGCCCCTGACCTCCACACCTTCTGTGCCGACCTAAAGACATGGCTCTTTCAGCAACTTCCATGATCTGCCGTATATTTTAACCAGGGGTTTGGGGGATTTTAATTTAGTTTTTAATATTATTTAATTTTATCTATTGTTGGGTTATTTTATTGTTGTGAGCCTCCCCGAATCCTACAGGAGAAGGGCGGCATATAAATCTGACAAATAAATAAATAAATTTCCAAATCTTTTCCCTTTCAGGGTGTTATTTGTATCATTTAAAAAAGTAAAACACTTTCACCGATCTGATTCACTGTCGTTCTTTCTCTCTTCCTGAAACTGCCCCAGCCACAGCAGCTGCAATGGCTGCTGCTCCGCCGCTGGAAAAAGAGCTTTCCTGGGTCAACCAGGGAGTTTGTGTTGTCCCTGGGATCCACAGGATGTGCTCTCCACTACCACAGTCAAAACTAAACTATGGGGTCCAAAATGGACCATCCAGCAGTGGAGTTTTCGGCGGGAATCCTGGAGTCCCAGAAATTCCTGTCCGTCTTACCATGATGTCAGCTTCCTGTCTCCATCATTACATTTGTTAAGTTAGTAACACAGTTGTTAAGTGAATTTGGCTTCCCAATTGACTTTGTTTGTTAGAAGTTTGCAAAAGTGAATCACATAATTCAGGGACACTACAACTGTCATAAATGTGAGTCAGTTGCCAAGCATCTGAATTTTGAACAGGGGGATACTACAACAGTTGTAAGCATGAAAAAGGATCATAGTTATCTTTTTCAATGCCGTTGTAACTTTGAATAGTCACTAAATGAACTGTTGTATGTCGAAGACTACCTGTATTACATATCACACAGCAATGCAAAATTCAAACAGAGCAGGTCTCTTACAGCGTGGTCCTAGGATCTCTAGAGTCCTCCAAGACCCTCCCCAAAGTCTGCAAAATCAAAATTGTTTGCCAGCCTACATTGAAAAATAAGACAATATTAAAATCCTAACAAACAATTGTGAAAAGTGGTAGTAGCAGCAAATGCATCAATTTTAATTTTTAATCTGGTTGTTGTTGTTAGTTGCAATAAACAAGCATGCGCAAGATGGCGGCCGCTCCCTGAGTGCTGCGGTCAGATGGAGGCATTTTGGGAATTTTGGGGGTTCCAAAGGGGCGCTCGGCCATCAGCGACCCCTTGTCTGATTGGATGAGTCCTGGGTGGGCGTTCTGAGAGCTTTCTCGCCCCCCGAGGTGCACCCGGAGTCGGTCAATGGGGAACTGAAACCACGCTGTTCTGACGCGGCTGAGGAAGGAGAATAACAGTTCGGCGGCTGCAACGATGGCGGTGGCGTATTAGCGGTGGAGTTGAAGGTAGCCAGCTGGAAGTCCACCCACCCCACTCAGTCGCTGCTTTTTAGCAGTAATCTGGAGCCAGGTAATGGCAAAGATGGCATCAGTGGGGGAGCGAAGGCGGTCCTGGTATTAAATGGGGCCGGGGCACACCCCATTGAAGTTCTGGACCCTGCATGTCAGATGCTACTGCTGGCAGAAAGGGGACTGCTGGGGTGATGTCGAGAGGGATACCAATGGTCTGTCTCTGGATTTGGTGATGAGAGACCCCTTCAGGAAAGACCTTTACCCAGATGGCTGCAGAAGATCTGGAAGCCTTCCATGGAATTTAATGGAGGCTGGGGTTACGGTAATTTGCATATTACCCTGGAAGAACTGGGGAAGAAAGGGCTGGTGGGCAATGGAGGGGTTTTCCTTCCCCTCCTAAATTGATGCCAGCCCTTGTCCCCCCCCCGGCCTTGGTTAGGCCATAAAATGGTCTTTATTATCTGTCCTTCGGCTGAAGGGGTTTTCTTCCCTCCTCCTCCCTTCCCCCTCTCTGTTTGTATTTTCTCTTGGAACTATCACTTTGGTATGACTATGGAAAACAGGGACTGTTCCATTTTAGCCCCCAGATTGATTGATTGATAGACACTTCTCTCTAACCATGGGACAGCCAGTGAGGCAACTTCTGAGGGGGCCATTTTCTACTCTACAATTTCGTCGTTGGATGGAGCGTTTTTTGATCTCTTTGGCCACTTAAGGCCTCCCGCTGTGAGAGGGCGGGCTGGATGTCACTCCCCGTTTGGCTGAAATCGTCAAAGGACTCCTCCCACTGTCATTTGAGGACAGTGGAGTTACCAGTGGAGCCCACTGAAAAGTGGCTGCATGTTACATCTGATTCTTGGATTATCAAATGGATCCCTAATCATGCTCTCCACCTCCATCTTTGCAACCTGAGATGTATACTACATCTGATCTCCTTGCACTGCGAGATTCCCCCCTCTCGCAGATGTGGCCCTCCACATTATCGAGGGCCTACCTCAATGATGGGTTTTGGGACCCAGAGAGGTGGCATGTGGAAAAAAGGGGGTTGAGGGATTTTTTAATAAGGGTAGCAGAGAAGCTTTTAAGGGGATCCAGGAGGGGGGAAGGGGGCTGTAAAGGTGGACCTGGGGGGTTCATATATCCACTGTACAGGGTGGTGGGTTGGATGGACACAGCGGAAGGGAGGAGGATGGTAGTTTGACCGGGAAGCTGAGGGGCGAAAGGAATGGCAGTTTAATTGAAACAATAAGTGAGGGCAGGTATGGCGGGTGCAGGGGCTCATATCATGTTCAGGGTTCAGCACGCGCTGTTTACGAGCGATTGAGCACCCCGGTCCCCAATGCGTGATTCGTGTCTTGGGT
Source organism: Masticophis lateralis (assembly GCA_030761175.1). Classification (NCBI taxonomy): domain Eukaryota; kingdom Metazoa; phylum Chordata; class Lepidosauria; order Squamata; family Colubridae; genus Masticophis; species Masticophis lateralis. Next base: position 183,978,591 of record JAUDYJ010000002.1, on the reverse strand, counting down.
TGCACAGAGTCTCAGGACCTGGGTCCTCGGCTGATGTTGTGCAATGCCAGGTCGGTAGTTAACAAAGCCCCCCCCCATTTGTGATCTTATTGTGGAGGAGGGCGCGAACCTGGCAGGAATTACGGAGACCTGGTTGGGCTGGGGGGGGGGTTCCCCTCGTTGAAATGTGTCCACCAGATTTCCATGCATTTCATCAGCCGAGGGCTCAGGGGAGGGGTGGGGGAATGGCAGCGATTCTTAGGGAAAGTCTTTGTCCAAGGGAGGCCACTGTTCCTCAGATAGCCGGAAGTGAGTCCTTTTTTGTGAAGTGGGGTCGTGGGGTGCAGATGAGTTTGCTGAGTGCATACCTGGCTCCCTGCCACATAGTGGCAACCCTGCCCGAGCTACCCGACCTTATAGCCAGAGTGACGGTGGATACCCCCAGACTTATTGTCATGGGGGATTTCAAACTGCCATCCGCTGGTGAGGCATCAGAGATGGCTCGGGAGTTCATGGCTTTCATGACATCCATGGACCTGATCCAGCTAGTTCAAGGCCCCACTCACACAGAGGGACACAGTGGACTTGATTTTCATTTCTGGTCAGTGGTTGAATGATCTTGGTAGAAGGGATTTAGACATCAAACCCTTGTCATGGACAGACATTCTCTCCTTCACTTAGACTTTCAAGCTGCTTCCCCCCACCGCAAGGAGACGGAACCAACTAGATGGTTACGTCCCAAGCGCCTGATAGACCCCAAAAGGTTCCTGACGGAGCTTGGGCCGTTTCCTGAGGCCCTGGCACACGACTCGACTGAAGACCTGGTAGCCGCCTGGGATAGTGCGGCCGCCAGAGCTTTGGACCGCGTCGTGCCTTTGCGGCTTCTGACCCCATGTCAATCTCAATTGTCTCCTTGGTTCTCTGAGGAGCTGAGAGAGATGAAGCATCAGAAAAGATACCTAGAGAGTGTGTAGAGGACTAGTCAATCCAAATCTGACCGAACACTGGTGAGGTCTTATATCAAGACCTATCTAGTGGCAATAAAAGCGGCAAAATCTAATTATTTTTCCACTGTTATCACAACTGCAGAGAACCCCCAACTGCTCTGTTTAGGGTGACTCGCTTCCTTCTTCGGGGGGGGGAGCACTGGACGATCCCTTGCAGGGTCGTGCTGAGGATTTTGTGCAATTCCTGCATCATAAAGTCACTCAGATTCGGGAAGGCTTGGACTCCATCTCGGTGAGTCCAGGGGGGGAGACGGGGGTTGGTCTTGAGAATATTATCTGGGAAGAGTTTGACCCTGTGGCTCCCGAGGACATGGACAGGATTCTGGTGCTGCCACATGTTTATTGGACCCATGTCCCTCCGGTTGGTACTGGCCTCCCAGGAGGTTACGCGAGGCTGGCTCCAAGGGATTATTAATGCTTCTCTGAGTGAGGGTGCCTTTCCTGCCGCCTTGAAAGAGATGGTAGTGAGGCCCCTTCCCAAGAAGCCATCCCTGGACCCGGCTATATTAGCAAACTACCGTCCGGTCTCCAACCTTCGTTTTGTGGCGAAGGTTGTTGAGAGTGTGGTGGCACAACAGCTTCCCCGGTACCTGGATGAAGCTGTCTATCAATACCCATACCAGTCGGGCTTTAGACAGGGGTACAGCATGGAAACGACACTGGTCGCATTGGTGGATGATCTCTGGAGGGCTTGGGACAGGGGTTGCTTCTCTGTCCTGGTCCTATTAGATCTCTCAACAGCTTTTGATACCATCAACCATGGTATCATGCTGCAGTGGTTGAGGGGGTTAGGAATAGGAGGCATCGTGTTGAGGTGGTTCTCCTCCTTCCTCTCCGACCGTTCACAGTTTGTGTTGGCAGGGGGGCAGAGGTCGACCTTGAGGCACCTCACTTGGGGGGGGTGCCGCAGGGGTCGGTCCTCTCGCCCCTTCTGTTCAACATTTATGTGAAGCCGCTGGGTGAGATCATCCGTGGTTTTGGGGTGAGAGTCCATCAGTACGCTGATGACACTCAGCTGTACATCTCCACTCCAGACCACCCCAATGATGCCCTTAATGTGATGTCCCGCTGCCTGACGCCGTGCGGGTCTGGATGGGAGAAATAGGCTCAGACTCAACCCTCAAGACCGAGTGGCTGTGGTTTCCAGCGTTCCGGTATAGTCAGCTGGTGCCATCGCTGACTATTGGGGGTGAATCTTTGCCCCCCACTGAGAGGGCTCACAATCTGAGTGTCCTCCTGGATGTACGGATGTTGAATTTCAAGCTACCTTTTGCACTTTCCTCCTTCACCTGCATCAGAAGGCTCTTTAGGTCCTCTTCACTTTCTGCCATTAGAGTGGTATCATCTGCATATCTGAGGTTGTTGATATTTCTCCCAGCAATCTTAATTCCAATTTGTGATTCATCTAGTCCCATCTTTCTCATGATGTGCTCTGCATATAATTTAAATAGGCAGGGCGACAGTTTACAGCCTTGCTGAACTACTTTCTCAATTTTTAACCAATTTGTGGTTCTGTGTCCAGTTCTCATTGTTGCTACTTGACCAACATACAGATTTCTCAAGAGACAAATAATATGGTCTGATACTCACATCTCTTTAAGAACTTGCCACAATTTGTTGTGATCCACACAAACAAAGGCTTTAGCATAGTCAATGAAGCAGAAGTAGATGTTTTTCTGGAACTCCCTAGCTTTCTCCATGATCCAGTGAATATTGGCAATTTGATCTCTAATTCCTCTGCCTCTTTGAAATCCTGCCTGCACTTCTGGTAGTTTTCGGCTCCACTGCTGGAGCCTAGCTTGTAGGATTTTGAGCATAACTTTGCTAGCATGTGAAATTATTGCAATGGTGCAGTAGTTTGAGCATTCTTTGGCATTGCCCTTCTTTGGCATTGGAATGTAAATTGACCTTTTCCAATTCTGTGGCCACTGCTGAGTTTTCCAAATTTGCTGGCATATTGAATGTAGCACTTTTACTGCATCATCTTTTATGATTTTGAATAGCTCAGCTGGAATACTGTCACCTCAACTAGCTTTGTTGTTGCTCAGACTTCCTAAGGCCCATTTGACTTCGCATTCCAGGATGTCTGGCTCGAGGTCAGTGGCTATCGTGGTTATCAGGAACATTAAGCTCCTTCTTGTATGGTTCTTCTGTGTAATTTTGCCACCTCTTCTTAATTTCTTCTGCTCCTGTTAGGTCCCTGCCATTTTGGTCCTTTATCATGCCTATTTTGCATGAAATGTTCCCTTCATATCTCCAATTTTCTTGAAGAGAAATTTAATCTGGTAAATACCAATTAATAAAACTCATACAAATAAAAGCTGTTTTGGGGTCATCCATAATTTGTAAAAGTGAGAAGGGGTCCTGAGAGAAAAAAGTTGAAGAAATTATGACTTAAAGTATGGTTTCTAAAGTCTATGTTTATAAACACTGCAAATCAGTTGTAGTATAAAGAGGGGAGAGTTAAAAACCAAATATTTGTTTATATATTATTTTAGCAGAAGTTTTAGTATTTATTTAGCATTAACAAATAATAATACAATGGAGATTTTGGCATAAAGTTCCAAGTTTTCTATTCTTTTTATATCATAACAATAACTCAATGCACTTTGTCTGGTATGGTTAATCTTTTATTAATGTTAAATTGCACATCAATTGTGTAACTTTGGTAATTTGTCTACCTTGATATATTTTTTCATTTAAAGTAAGTAAATAAGAAACACCTGTGAACTGTAGCCTTCTCCTGTTGGTCTAGGGAAAAAAGCCAAGTATTTGCAAAAATAAAATGAAATGAAATAACAAAGAGACCCAAGCTTAAACATCAGAGATGCCAACATTCAGTAACTAGGGCAAGAACACTTCAAATTCCCAGGATATTCTGCTGCTTTGAAAGCTTTAATCCTTTAACAAAGGAATTACAAAAGGAGATTGTAGCATAAAATTAAACAAGAATTTACAGGAAGTCCAATCTGATTTATTTAGGCTTGAATTGTTTCCTGTCCAACAGCAGGTTCTTTTTACCTGCTTATTACCTAAGCAACGTTTAATTGCATACTGTTGCTGTAAATAACTACTCTTGTGAATTGTTTCGTTGCTTCTCTGAGGTTCTTTCTCATGATAATACAATTGCTTCCCTGTGTCTTTTACTTTATGTATCAGTGGATGACAATAGCTGCCCATGATTTTTGCATATATTTTGCTGGAAGAAACGTCCTTCTGGGTTTTGCTCCAAGTGGGGAAAAAGACACTGGAGACATGGAGACTGCTTGGAAAGATGGTTTAATGGTAGACAGGATCACATGGCTTGAGTTCCTGAACAGAAAATGAAGGGGAGATACAGGGAGTTTTCGGGTTTTATGCTCTCTCTGGTTTTGAACTTCCTAGGCTGCAGAAAGAGTATCCTGATTGGTTGTCAGACTTCCAGGGGGTGGGGATCTTAGCTAGCCTTGCTGGCTGATATAATCTTCCCAGGTCACATGCTTCCCAGGTCACATGTGGTGAGTTTCTGCTGCTATTGTGTAGAAGGCTAATCCTATCTTTATTGGATCTTTGGCAATTCCTACTATGGCTCTGCCTGAAGGAGGTAGATCTTTGTTATGTAGAATAGACTGGCCCAGGCCTTAATGGCCCATTGACAAAGGGTGGGGGCAGGAAGATGGGAGCTGCTTCAAAACATGCTTATCCGTTTCTCATCCAGGGAAATATCATATTCTGCCCTTCTCTAATATTTCCCAAAAATATTCCATTCTTCCAGGACAGGGGTGGATGCTAATCTCCTACAATTTGACGCAGGTCCTTAGCAGGCATGGGATCTGTGACCTTTCATAAGTTGAATAATTATAATTCCCAGCAGTCCCACCAAGCTTGGCCAACATTTGAGTCATCATTATTCTCCATCACTTCACTTGTGAATTTGATGGGATACTTACCAGTAAGTCTCTTTCTGAAATCATTGGGACTTTCCTTTTGTTACATTGCAGCTTTTAAATCAGCCAAATTAAACAAAGGTGAGAATGCACGTAAGTATTTATTATGAACCACATGCAGGATGACAAACCCCTTTGATTCTATGAAATTTGGTGGAATTAATGGCCCAAAGAAGTAAGCTGTCTGCAAGAGATCCTCTGAACGTTTCTGCACAAAGTTGGATGGGAATGAATAGGTAACCACATAATGGAAATTAACATTGATCATTTTATCAGCTAGATAAGTGCTGCACTTGGAACTCTTAAAGTGTAAACAATATATTTCATATTGATCAGGAATGACATTTCTACCTTCTCCTCCCCCCAACTCCATCCCAAAAATGTACAAAATAATGAAACTTGCACAGCCATTGACTATTTACTAAAGTTTCTTTTTTTTCCCCTTTTTTTTATTTTTCAAAACACAAAACATAAAATACATCTTTTTAGAGCAAGTGCTTATTCCGTCATATATGATTTTAACTACACACCAACTTTATCTCCTTTACTCCTCCTATATTTATTTTATAACTGGTTTGCAACTTAAATAGTTGCTTTCCAGCAGTGCTTTCCTCCGCTCCCACCTTTATTTTTAACTGGTTCACAACTATATTTCAATTGTTCCTCAGGTATAGTCTCCTCCACTCCTAACTTTATATTTTTTGGCTAGTTCACAGTTTAGCTTTAGCTGTTACCCAATATATGCTTTCCTCCACTCCTAATCTGTATATTAATTGGTTCGCAGCTTTACTTTAACTGTCTTCCAGTGCATATTTTCCTCCGCTCCTACCCCTATTTTTAAATGGTTCACAATTATATTTCAATTGATCCCCAGGTATAATCTCCTCCACTCCTACCTTTTTATTTTTAACTGGTTCACAGTTCATATAAACTGTTACCCAGTGTATGCTTTTCTCCACTCCTCTTTTTATTGGCTGGTCCACAGCGTTCTTCAACTGTTTTCCAGCTCATGCTTTCCTCCACTCCTAATTATTTTAATTTTTAACTAATTCCAAGCTTTGTTTCAATTGTTTTCTAATATAATACCTTCCTCTACTCCTACCATATTTATTAACCTGGAACAAAACTCTACTTTAGCTAATTTCCAAATTAGCTACTCCTAGTTTCACATATTTAATTGATTGATAACATTTTGTTTTAATTATTATCTCCTTGCATTTTCCTCCCTTCTAACTTCTCTTATTCAATCTGTTAGCTTCAAATTACTTTACAATGTATTACCCATATTGTTTTTCCATTTATTCTCCTCCATATTTCTAATTTAAAATAAAAATATATTTTAACAAATATCTTCCAATGTCTTAAAAAACCTTTTCTTCTAAATTGTTGAATCTACAGAAAATTCAAAGTTTAAGAAAAAGTTAAAGCCTCCAGAGATTGTATTTTTCTTAAATCATTTGTACTCTTATTTCTTAATTATTGTTAAGAATAATTATTTATTCTTCTTATTTCTTCTGCCCAAGGGGTCTCTTCTTGTCCACCTGTCCCTTCAAGACAGGGGAGGTCCGAAGACCTGTCGGTGGCAGCTTGCCAGACGGGGTTTTGGCAGAGCTCCGCGGAGCTCGCTATTTCCCCGTCTGTGTCCCTGCGGTGCCAACCAGAAGTCTCCAGACTGTTTACTAAAGTTTCTTAGAGCTCCTGTGATCTTTTCCTACTGGCAGTTGATGTCACATACCAATGAATTGTAAACTGAAATTTATTTACCAACTTTACTATGCCTTTAAAAAAATGTCATATGAAATCCAGAAACAGCCTAAACAGCAGATTGCATACCTTGTTTGCAGAGTATAAAGTTCACATACTATCCTTCCAAGTCTGCATCTCCGATCCAATTGGTCAACCCATTTTGATCTACTATGAATCCGAGATTGATGATGTTACCATTCATTCCCAGTGGTGCAACTACAGAAAACCAGGTCAGGTAAGCCTTACAATATTCTGCAAACCCAGGCTGAGGTCTTCCGTGTCCCTTGAAAATGATACAGATAGTCCCCTACTTACAACAGTTCATTTAGCGACTGTTCAAAGTTACAAAGGCACTGAAAAAAGTGACATGACATTTTTTCACACTTATGATCACTGCTTCATCTGCATGGTCAAATGATTTACATTCAGATGTTTGACAATTGACTCACATTTTTTACATGGGAAAGTGTCCCATGGTCATGTGATCCCCTTTTGTGTCCTTCAGAGAAGCCAAGTCAACAGGGAAACAAGATTCACTTAACAACTGTGTTATTAATTTAAGAACTGCAGTGGTTCACTTAGCAAATGTGGTGAGAAAAGTCATAAAATGGGGCAAAATTCACTTAATAAATTTCTCACTTAACAAGAAAAAATTTGGGTTCAATTGTGGTTGTAAATTGAGGACTACCTGTCGTGAAAACCTCACGAGCTGGTTTTCTATTTCGCAAGGATGCAAAGCTGGAATTCCCCCCACCCACTCATTTGCAACACAGGCACAGGAAGGTGTGGTAGTTGCTTTTGGAAAAAACCCATTATTTCGAAATTCGATCAGCCCAGTTTGAATTTCTGACCTTTGAAAATGAACACCAGCATAGTTGGATAGTGATATATGTCACTGGAATCATTGGGACTCTCTCTAGTAACACTTTATAAATCCTTAGCAAGTCCACACCTGGAAGATTGCAACCAATTTTGGTCACCTTACTACAAAAAAGATGTCGAGACTTTGGAAAAAGTTCAGAGAAGAGCAACTAAGATGATCAAAGGTCTGGAGACTAAAACACATGAAGAACGGCTGCAGGATTTGGGTTTGGCTACTCTAAATAAAAGAAGAATTAGGGGTGCCATGATAGCAGTATTCCAGTATTTGAGGGGCTGCCACAAAAAAGAGGGGGTCAAATTATTCTCCAAAATACCCAAAGGCAAGACAAGAAGCAATGGATGGAAACTGACCAAGGAGAGAAGCAACCAGGAATTAAGGAGAAACTTCTTTACAGGGAGGACAATTAACCAGTGAAACAGTTTGCCTGCAGTAATTGTGGGTGCTCCAACACTGAAAGTTTTTAATAAGAGTCTAGACAGTCACTGATCTAAATTGGTATAGGTTCTCCTGCTTGGGCAGGAGGCTGTACTAGAAGACCTCCAAGGTCCCTTCCAATTTATTCTATTCTATTCTATTCTATTCTATTCTATTCTATTCTATTCTATTCTATTCTATTCTATTCTATTCTATTCCATCCTTCTTTCTATCCTCCCCTCCCCTCCTCTAATTATCCCCTCGTCTCCTCTAATTCTACCCTACTGTATTCCATTCTTGCAACTCAACAACGCACTGAACCACCTGTATTAGGCGCCCTCCAGTCAACTCACTGCGCAGGCGCACAGAAGAGGCGGAGGAGGCAGGGCGCTGGGGCGAGCAGGCGGACAGAACCGTCGTTGTGCCGACGGCAGGGGGCGTGGCTTCTCCCAGCGCACGCTATAACTGGAGCGGCGAGCGCCCCTCGAAAGTCTTTTGCTTCCCCTCCTCCCTCCCTCTCCCTTTCCCATCATGAAGAAGCTGATGGTGCGGCTGCTGTGGGCGCTGGCAGGTACCGCCAGGAGTCTCTCCTTCCCAGCTCGTACGCGGGAAGCGGGTGGGCGGCTTTTTCCAGCTGCTTTGCGTCTAGCAAACCCGGCCGCGGTTGAAACGTTAATCCCTTTGCGCCTCCTACGATGTTTTCCTTTGCATCAGATCGCTGTCCGAGGGCACAGGGGAAATCCATGGCAGTGCTCTCCATGTGGGTCAGCTGGCAACCCCAAGAGAGTACCGAGTGGGGCGGGGAGGCGGCTCCAGGGGGAATGGCAATTATCTGTGAGATACTTTGGTCTCCCCTAGTAACCTCTCCATCCTTTTTTCCCCTCTCCATCCGCACCCGAGGACTCCTGTTGATGCTTTCACTTGCGACAAGCATCACAGAGGTAAGTTTGGGGAGTCCAAGGAGTAAGCAAGCTCTTCTTGCCTCAGGGTTACCTTGTAATTTGCAAAGTTCATTAAAAAGTTAATTTCGAAGTAGGGTTGCTGGGTCTTTTTCATCCTGCAGCAAACTCAGGGGGTTGCCTTTTGAGCCACCTGGATGGTAATGGGACAGGCGTTTTGTGCTCGGAGCTATCAGGGACTCAAAATAGAAGTCAGAGCTCAGATGAGAAGCTTCCCTCTTTCGGGGACCAGAAAGTTGTGTCCCATAATTAGGAGGAACTACTGGAAAGCTCTACAGCTGAGAAAGGAAATAATCTGTTTACTCTATGTCCAAAGGTGATGTTGGTGTTTGTGGGCTTCAAGCTATAGTCCGCAGAGAATAAACATGAACCAAAATGTTTCTGGGGTATGTTAGCTGCACAGAAAAAAAACAAAAAACAATTTGGAGACTAAAGCCAGCAGAAATAAAAAGCATTTTAGGCAATATCTTTTGTCCTTTGAAAATAAATGCTAGTCCTCCACACCCCAGTCTTCAGTTTTAATTGTCATATGGAGTTGTGCATTTTGCTGAAAATATTACTGGGTTAGGAAATTATAATTTCTCATGAAGGGCAGATATATGGCATGTTTTCATTATGCTTAGCTGCATATATAGTATTCTATATAAATATTAGACTTGGGCTTGCATTACCAACTAGGTTTTTGTTTAGAATCTCAGCCAAACAAGAGACAGGTGAAAATTTGGACTTTCTAGTTTCCTCCTTTTTTCTCCTCTATTTTCTTCAACATCAAATAAAAAAAATCATTTGATGTTGAAATGTTAATGAGAAATCTAAGATGACCATTTGGAAGTCACTGAAATACAAGAAAAAATTATAAAAGAAGGAAGAATTTGATATTCCTCCTACATTTATTTTGTGACTGGTTTGCAATTTAAACAGTTGCTTTCCAGCAGTGCTTTCCTCCGCTCCCACCTTTATTTTTAACTGGTTGACAACTATATTTCAGTTGTTCCTCAGGTATAGTCTCCTCCACTCCTAACTTTATATTTTTTGGCTAGTTCACAGTTTAGCTTTAGCTGTTACCCAATACAAGCTTTTCTCCACTCCTAATCTGTATATTAATTGGTTCGCAGCTTTACTTTAACTGTCTTCCAGTGCATATTTTCCTCCGCTCCTACCCCTATTTTTAAATGGTTCACAATTTAGGTATAGTCTCCTCCATTCCTACCTTTTTATTTTTAACTGGTTCACAGTTCATATAAACTGTTACCTAGCGTATGCTTTCCTCCACTCCTAACTCTTATTTTAATTTTTAACTAATTCCAAGCTTTGTTTCAACTGTTTTCTAATATAATACCTTCTTCAACTCCTATCATATTTATTAACCTGGAGCAAAACTCTACTTTAGCTAATTTCCAAATTAGCTACTCCTAGTTTCACATATTTAATTGATTGATAACATTTTCTTTTAATTATTATCTCGCTTGCATTTTCCTCCTTTCGTGCTTGTGTGAGGAAAGCGTGATTGGAGCTGCCGTCTCTCTATAAATACTGGTGGGGAGATGTGGGGTGCTGGCTTTGTTGCTGTGAGCGGGTCCTTGATGTGCGCCCATTAGACTTTTGCGTTTTAACGACCTGGGTAATGTGCTGTGTATTAACATCCTGAGTTCTAGTGTTGTGATATCCTGAGTTTTTTGATGTAATGCCCTGAACAGATGGCTGTGATGCCACATCCTGAGCTTTGGTTTGGCTCCGAGTTTGAGGTCTTGCCATGTGTTCATGGTGTGTATCAGTTTGCTTTGTGTGGGGATCGGAGGGGGTGCAGCCGCTGGTGATGCCGCCGTGGTCTGGCTTCTGGTGGTTGTATTTCATCTATGGGATGGGTTTGGCTTTGAATCTGGTGAGGATGATTGGTGGTGGTGTCACGTGTTATCTTGGGTCCAGTGTTAATCTTTGTGGCTGAGACTCTTCTGTTGACTAGGGCTAGTTTCCAGATGTCTGGTAGGCGGAAGGTATCATCGCATTTATTCATGTTATGGGGGTGTTTCTCTATTTTGATGGCTTCCATGATTATTCTCTTGTTGAAGTGTTCAGTTTTGGAGATTAATTTGGTTCCTTCAAAGTCAATTTCGTGTCCTGTTGTTTTAAAGTGCTGGAAAAGGGAGGAAGTTTTTTCTTCTTTTCTGATTGCGTTCTTGTGTTCTGCAATACGTGCATTTATTCTCCTATTAGTTTGTCCAATGTATGTGGCTGGGCAGATTTCTCATGGTATTTCATAGACTCTTTGGTTTTCTAGCTGGATCTTGTCTTTGGGGTTTCTTAAGATATTGGCTATTTTTTGGTCAGTGCAGAATGCTGTCTTGATATTGGGTTTGTGGAGAATTTTTCTGATTTTATCTGTGGTGCCTTTGATGTAAGGGAGGAGGGCGATGCCGTTGTCCTGTTCTGTGTCTCGGTTCTTGGGGAGGGTGTCTCCTTTGGATTAGGTTGGTAATTGTGTTTCTTTGGAATCCATTAGAGATTAATACATTTATGAGAGTTTGTAATTCAGTTTTCAGGTGGTCTTTGTCAGCTAGGCGTTTGGTTCTGGAGATGAGAGTCTTGGCTATGGAGTTGATCTGTGCAGGGTGGTGATGTGATTGTGCGTTTAAGTAGCGATTGGTGTGTGTTTTTTTCCGGTAGATGGTGTGTCCTAGGGAACCGTTGGGTTTTTTGTAGATTAAGATGTCGAGAAAGGGGAGTTGGTTTTTAGCTTCTATTTCCATGGTAAATTGTATTTTGGGGTGTAGGCTGTTGAAATGTGTGAGGAAGTTGTCCAGTTATTCTTTTTCGTGTGGCCAAATTACGAAAGTGTCATCTACATATCTAAGCCAGAGTTTGGGTTTGTGTTCAGATTTATCTAAAGTGTTGGTTTCAAAGTGTTCCATGTATAGGTTTGTGATGACGGGTGAGAGGGGTGATCCCATAGGTGCTCCTTCTATCTGTTTGTATCTTTGTCCATTGTGGATAAAGTATGTGTTGGTTAGGCAGTGATTGGTTAGATCTAGGATGTGCTTGGGGGGAGTTGTATTTGTTTTGGATAGCTGTCAAGACTTCTTTAATAGGTATTTGGGTGAAGAGGGATATGACATCGAAGCTCATGAGTAGGTCATTCTAACACATGCCATTAACACATGGCAAGATCTCAAACTCGGAGCCAAACCAATGCCCGGGATGTGGCATCACAGCCATCTGCTCAGGTCATTACATCAAAAAATCCAGGATATCACAACACTAGAACTCAGGATGTTAACACACAGCCCATTACCCAGGTCGTTAAAACACAAAAGACTAATAGGCACACATCAAGGACCTCACCCACATAGGATGTTATGAAACAGCTGACTAATCTGCAAACATTAACTCCATCAACCAATCAAGATGTAACAACACAGGCAAGCAACCTACTCACAGCAACAAAGCCAGCGCCCCAAACCTCCCCACCAGTATTTATAGAGAGACTGCAGCTCCGATCACGCTTTCCTCTCACAAGCACGAAGCCAAAGACACCAGCCTGAAGATGACGAGTGAGATCTCGTCGAAACGTTGCCAAGATACTCTCAATTTTACACAGGAAAAGACCCGAATACACCAAAACTTGCATACCTCTACCCGTGAAAATCTATGAAAACCTATATATATATATATACATTTTAAAATATGAATTTGAGTAATATATTGGTTTATCTGTCTATTTCCAGCCTCAGTGTAACTTGTATTCCCTGCCTGGATGCCCAAGGAATTTTAATCCAGTTTGTGGAACTGATGGAGAAACATATGCAAATGAATGTATGCTTTGTATGAAAAACAGGTAATTTGAAATTAGAAGATAATTATCTATGTAAAGTGGCATGAGCTTTATAAAATTCAATTGAGGCATCTGTGCTTAATCACTTACTTCATTTCAATTTCCTATCTCTCAGCTCCTCTGAAAACCTATTTGGAAGTGAATGATTCTTCCATTCTGGAAGAATGTAACATCTGACCAACATTTATAGACAAAATTGCAATACCAGTTATTTCTCGGAGAGTATTTGGTATTGGCTATTTCCAAGAGTTAGATATTTACCTAGAAATAACCATTCTTTTGTTTTATTTTTTTCTTATGAGGGTCTTTATATGATCTCGTATTAAAAATTTTATTTTAATAATGTTTGACTTTGGGGGGAGAATATACAAACAATGCAATCTTCACAAATGAAGATTTGTGTTTTTACAGTGTAAATCAAACAGGTTGTTGGTAGTAGGATCACAGACTTATTAGATAATTTATATCAATTTCCAATCCAATTTGCAATTCTAACACCAAAAAATCGTGTTTTTATAGATTGTTGATCCCCCTTGTCAAATTTATTCTGTTTCCACCTTCCCTCTCAGAGTTCTCTGGTCCTTTGTAAAAACTATACAACTGAATATGTTCTCAGTTTTTCTTTAGAAGCTCTCGTAGTCTTTTTGCTCCATAATTTTTGAACTGATTAAGCAATGTAGTCATAGAAACAATTATGAAAGCACCTAACATAAAGCACTTTTAAGAACAAATACAAATCTAATTTGGGGAGAAAAGTAGTTGCCTTTTTTTGCTTTCTGAGGGAACATATAGAATATAGCAAAATTAGATTGCAAAGCTAGTTTTATCTCCTATGAAAAGCATATTAACATTCTCCTGATAGCGATGAAAGAAAAGAGATAACCACATTAGTACTTCTTTGCAATACCTACTCCAATACATGCTAGCGTAACCTAATTGTGTGTTTGATTTTTTCTCTTACAGAGAGGAGGACAAGGACATACAAATTGCCTATAGCAGTGCCTGTTCATGAGAGGAGGCTCAAGGAACAGAAAAAGAAAACCCATAATCTGCTGAGAAGTTGAAACCATACTTACTTTAAATGTGCCTTTAAAGCTGTTAAAATAAATGCAAGCTTACATGGTTTTATCCAGCTTCCGCATCTGCTTATTTCAAATGTTTTGTTGAAAAAACTTTTTAAAAAAAATTTGTGGTGGGTTTTTGTTTTTAGATTTAAACCTCATTTTTCAAAGAAATCATTCTCAAACAACAGAACGAATAAGTACTGTATGATCATTCGGACCAAGCTTAATTCAACTTGGATATATAGAACTCGGCAACTCTTGGCCTCCAACTAAGGGATGAAGCCAATAAATGCTCCTTTAAGTTTTCTCAGACTGAGGAAATCAATGTTTGGAACCAAATGTACTTTTTAGCAAGGAGAATTTGTTCCTTCTCCGATCAGAAATGCAACTAATTTGGTTTCTTACCTTGTTATGATGTTCTTTCTGGAAGGCAGTGCCTTTTGGTCTTTTGGCACCCCTTGTTAACATGCAACATTCTCACAGGCTTATACAGCTATTTATATGAAAACACAAAAGCATATATTTGGGGAAAAACGTCTAGATTTATAGTTATATGCACCATGAAACCTTGGCCAGAGAGAGCCATATTGTTCAGACTTCTCATTACTGTGATGAAGAGTAAATTCATGAACAGTATGAATGCATGACCATTAACCCAAGATATTGGAAATTGGCACTATTCGTTATAAACTACTGTGGATTTTTTTCTCTACACTCTTGCTTAATAAGTGGTTTCTCTCCCTTTATAATAAATTCTTAGGTTTTGGTATAGAATTCAAAATCACAAATTTTTAAGCCATATGATTATGTCCAAAGCCTATTTCAAATATACATCCCTCCCATTATTTTAATATTTAACATTAAAAATTTGTATATTTTCAATATTTTTTTCCTAACATAATAAAATTGATTAAACTAATTAAAGGTGTACATTTTAATGTTATCCAACAAACATGAATAATTAATGAATTTATTTCACTTGAAATACTTATATAGAACATAGAATAACTGAGTTGGAAGGTTCACTAATCTGTTTTTTGTGGTGCTGTTTTTGATAGGTTGGACTGGTTTTTCCTTTTGTGTAAAGACAGATGCAAAAAATGAGTTAAGTAGTTCTGCTTTCTCTCTGTTGCTTGTCACCTTCTTGCCACTTTCTCCCAGCAATGGGCCAATTGTTTCCTTGACTTTTTTCTTGTTTTTAACATGTTGGAAGAAGCTTTTTTTGTTATTTTTTACTTTTGTCCCAAGCCTTTGTTCATTGTGAGCCTTAGTTTTCCTCACTTCATCTTTACAGGCTTGGGCTATTTGCTGATATTCTGCCTTAGTTATTTGCCCCTCTTTCCATTTTTTATTCTTGTCCTTTTTGTCTTTCAATTTGTCAAAAAGTTCTTTATGCAGCCATGCTGATTTCTTTTGAGTTCTATTATTTTTCTTCTTCATTGGTATTGTGTTAGACTGGGCTTTTATAATCTCACTTTTTAAAATTTCCCAAGCTTCTTGAGTTGTTTTCCCCTTGAGGATTCTAATCCATGGAATCCTTCTCAAGCTCTCTCTAAGTTTATTGAAATTAGGTCTCTTAAAGTCCAAGACTCTAGTTTGACTTTGTTCTATTACTTGTGTTTGCATAATGATGAATTCCAATATTGCATGATCACTTGCCCCCAAGGTTCTTGTAGCTTCAACATCTTCTATCATTTCATTTCTGTTAGTGAGAATTAAGTCCAATATACGATCTTATGATCATAGGACTGTTCAGCTCATATTGTAGCTACAACCTATTATATATTCTTTAATGTCTCAATCATTGGTTGTTCATATGGGATATTTCAAAGCATTACAGGTTGGCCTCAACTTACGACTGTAATTGGGACCGGAAATCTGGGCATAAGTTGAGGCACCCAGATAACAGGAAGTAATTTTCTGCCCTTTTTCATGGTGGTGGTTAAGCAAATGCTGTGGTCATTAGGTCTAATTTGAATGGGTGTTGGAAACTGACATGAAATGCCAGAAACCAGCCAAAAAACCCCACAAATTGCGGTAACATGACTGCAGAATGCTGCAACGGGTCCCATAGCTGAGCTGACAGACATGCAGTCATGTGACAGGGTCATTTTGATCATTTATGATACCTGTGGGTGCTTAATGGGCTGTAAAGTACCCGTTCTATATCTGTTGTAACTTTGGTCGTAGAACAGCCGGTTGTAAGTTTGAGTATTACCTGTATTCCAAAAGTCATACAAATAACTATTTTCTTCCTTTTATCTATCAAAAGTCTATAAATGTAAATCCTTTTAAAAAATATACTGAATTACTGATAGTAATAGTAACTATCAGATATTTACTATTACTGATAGTAATTCAGGAGTTATTCATGCTGTAAAACATTTGCAGCAAGTAGAAAATAAAGCATGGTTTTAATTGAATCCATATACTACTAAAATTCTCGTACTTATCTGTTTGTACTCTCAAGCTAACTCAAACTACGCATTATACTGCAAACTATAATGAATCAAAGTTACCTAAAATTGGCTAACGTAAATGCATAAAAAATCCAGGACCTGTAAAGAATTCTATTCCTGTGGAACTGGAATTTCCACCATGTTCAGACTAATTTTATTTACAAACTTGTGGCCATTTGCAGTTTTGTCGTGGTCACAATTGTGATTTTTGATACCCTCTGCCAGCTTCCCACAAACAAAGTTAATGGTGAAGCCAGGAGAAAGTTGGAAGCTGCTCCCACTCCCACTGCTTTTTTGCCTACTTGTGGACAAAAAGTAAGTACTGACTTTTTATTGAAGTTCATTTGCCACTACAATTATTTGTTCTATTTAGGATACATATTCTTCTTAGATGATCATGGGACTGTTCAGCTTTGGACTAAAAAAAATAATGTTCACTCCAGTTACATATGATTGCACTAACTTTCTCTCAAAGGGGTCACCTATAGTTCACCTATAGTGAAACTTCTTCATTATCAAATTTTGGAAGCAATGTGTACAAATTCTCAATGTTCTCTGGGCAAATTTGTTGAATCCAAAGCAGTTTATTTTTTATGTCAAGTTGGCTTTAATTTTACAGCATCTGCTTAAGAGTTTGAAGCAGTCCATATACTGTATATGGTTCCATCACAAGGGGACGCTCTTTCTTTAATTAAATACAGCAGAGAGAACAGTAATGTATAATCACGAATCTAAGAAGCCTCCATTCTTCCAGTCGCTGCCCTCATGTTTAAACAGCTGTTGTTTAAAAAATCATTTCTATTTGACCTTGCAGTCACCAATGCTATTATGTCAGTTTAGTATGATACAAATTAAAGTCACCTTGAAAGAAGGTTTGCACTGTACTAGTAAAATAGCAAATAGAGCATTTATGAATATGAAGTACCGATATCTAAAATAATTAAAAACTGGAATATAATTTACCAGTCTGAAATAGGATATTAATCAACTTTTGTTTTTCAGTTTTAATACGGTTAGTGGACAAATTGGACAGAGCTGAAAAAGTCTGAACTTTAACAACATATTTGTCAAATATTTGACACCAAATAATCCCAGCTACGTGATACAGCAAAAGCCAACACTTTCCCACTTGGTATCTTCCAGATGTGTTAGTATAATAAATAGTAGCTGAGAATTCTAGGAACTGTTGCTTAACTCAAAGGTGCTTTTTCAAAAGGCAACTGGGCTTTGTTTTTCTTTGAAGATGTTTCTCTTCTTGTCCAAGAAGCTTCTTCAATAGAACCAAAGAAGTTTCTTGGACGAGAAGCAAAACGTCTTCAAAGAAAAATAAAGCCCAGTTGCCTTTTGAAAAAGCACCTTTGAGACAACCATGACCTGGGTGACTGAGAATCCCAATTATAGCTTAATACCCCTTACCATCAAATAGTGGAATTTGGTGATAACAATGCAAAATGTATAATGCTAGAAGCAAAACATAAGCTAAAAAATGCAGAATTCAAGAGATGAACCCCACCATAGATTAATCTTCAACTTCCAAGAACTTCCTACCCATCTTAAAGTTCCCAAGGTTGAGAAATGGAATAAAATACATGAAAAGCACAAAGACTATTGAATGTACAAGAGATGCAGACATGTACAGTGGCTTTCCCCCATTGTATCCCAATATACAAATGTGCCCTATAGGAAAATTATTTTTATTTTGTCACCATGATCATGCCTTTACCATGTTTGTAGGCTGAACCACTGCTAAAAAATATTGCTTCCCTTTTAAGATGATTCCAGATTTGGGGATGGATGTGAAGGCTGAATTCAACATTGATAAGAGAATGAATTGGAATATCATTAATGCAAGCTCTGCCATTTTTGAGCATGCATGTGATGGGGTTTGCATTATGATACTGTCCTTGCCAAATACTTTAGCAAAACAAGGGAATGAGGGGACCAAGTTTCCAACTGGCTTGTGAGGAGAGATGGAGTCTCATTTGAAGAAAGGAAAAAAAGAATATGCATTTGTTCAATTCAGAAATCCTAATTGAAAGGGATTGTGATGTAGTGTGCTTCTTTAATTGTGGTGTGTTTTTCTTTTATTTAACTCTAGTCAGCTATGACTATGGAATGTAGATCAGGACACCAGAAGGGGCATTGAGATGGAGTCCTCTGGTCAGATCTACCCTACACCTGCCATCGCATCGTGATTGGTAGATTCCCCAGCTGGTGACATATAGAAAAAGGAAAACAGCAAAGCCAGAGGAATCAACCAATCACATTGCTTATCATGCTCTGGGTGTGCAAACTCTGGACAGTGAGTCAAAACAACGGCAGGAGTAATGAGCAGGAATCAGCAATGGCTGCTGAGGATTTCGTACGAGGAGGTTTTCTGCTGACTGAAGAAAGTCTGGAGAGCATTTTAACTGGAGAACATTTTAAATCAGCAATGGGAAAAGAAGCATATGGGGGAATGACGCAAATGCTGAGAGTGAACCCAAATCATTATTTATCAAGGTGTAGCACTGTGTTTGTGCAATTCCATTTTAAACTGATTGCATTCTCTGCAAAGTAGTAAGAAGAAATTTATTCCACCTTTGGTGCCTGCCCAGATTGCTAATCAGATGCAGAAATGTGGTAAGACAGGTAGAACAAAAACAAATTATATCCAGGCTAACATATATTACTAATGTAAACTTACTGTTATTGCTACTATTTCTGTTGTTGTCAGCCACTCATTGCAATCGTTTGCCCAAAAACAAAACTACAAACAATATTTTTTAAAGCCCAACCAGACATTCATCCATCTTATAAATATAGTGAACTCTGAGCAAAGTGGAAAACACGGATTACCCTGAATTAAAATTCATCATCACCAAAGTGAACAAGAGAAGCAAAACATAAAATTCACAAAAGAATGGGTACAATTCCTACACAAACAGATGTGTTAGTATAATATAACCTGTAGGAGGTCCACCGTATGGCTAAATTCCCATGTACAGCTCCAGTGAATCATTTTATGTTTGAGTACCAATGGTCGCAAAGGAAAAATAATTATGGCTCCCCTTGTTGTCAACTAACAAAAGAAAAAAAATGGTTGGCTGAACTAACTTCTTATTGCCAGTAAGATAAAGTGATATGCCATGTATTCAAAACATCCTCCATAAAAAAAATCCAAGATTCCATTGACCCTTCTGATATTTCCCGCATTCTCAGTTATTACTAAGAATGCTTCCCAAACAAGCCTAACAGTAACCTTCAATAGCAAGAATTCAAAGATATGTCAAAAACCTATAGCAAAATATACACACCTGGAAAGACGCCACGAAACCTCTATTGGTATAAAGACCACTGTCCCAATTGACTACAGCTAATCATCTGATCTACCTTCCCCATCCCAAGTGGTTGCAATATTTCAGGAGGAAATAAACAACAAGTTCAACCATGTGGGTCCCCAAAAGTTGGCCTGGCCTTCAGGGGAGACCCTTCGCAGTTCCAAAGCTTTTCACTAAGTCATTGATCTAACAATGTGCTTTTGCTTCTGTGTCAGCCTTCCATCTTTCATGAGCCTTTAGATCAAGAGGTGTCAAACTCAAGACCTGTGAGTCAGAACCTGGGTGCTGAGCAGGGTGTTTAGATCTGGCCTGCAAAACCACCCTGGAAACAGCAAAGGACCAGTCCACGGTGTCTCTGCCAGTAAAAATGGAGCTTGGAGGGCCGTGTATGGCCCTCCCGAGCTCCGTTTTTGCTGGTAAAGGGTTGCAGGAGGTCATCGCAGCCGAAAACGGAGCATGGGAGCCAGTTTTCACTGGCAGAGTGCTTGGGCCACCACAGACACCCTCAACGTGAATGACATTGAGCTGGCCAAGTCCACCCTGGCCATGTCCACACGGCCCCCTGAGGTCAAACACAACCCTGATGCAGCCTTTAATGAAATCGAATTCGACACCCATGCTTTAGATCATACTAGTGGTGGGTTGCCTCCAGTTCGGATCGGTTCGGAAGAACTGGTAATAAAACCGGCGGGAGGCCCTGCCCAGTGCCCCGGATGTCATCATCGGCAATCTGCATTTGCACAGAAGCTTCTGTGCATGCACAGAAACAAGGCGCCATGCAGAAGCAAGGTGCGCGATCCCATTGCAAACCAGTAGTAAAGGTAAGTAGAACCCACCCTTGGATCATACTCATCATGTCTATAACTCAGCTACCATCAACTTCTGTATGTCATGAAGACTTGTCAGACCTGTTTAGGATTTTTAATTTTGTTTTCTTTTGGGGTTGGCCTGTTTCACTTTCAAATTGTTTGGCATTCAGCCATCAAAGTTCAGAACTAAATGAAATGATCTCATAAAATGACAAACAACAATCAAGCATAGAAATATAGTATATGCTAAGACAAGATTTTATGGGATTGGGAAAATGATAAACTACATTCTTTTGTACACTTGATTAATCCATCTGTCACTGTAAAAAAGTGCTTGGTTTTTCCCCACCTAATGGGAAAATTAATGGGCAGAAGCTGTTGCAGGCAGCAGGTGAGGCTAGAACATTTGCACCTAGGCACTGGGCAAGCCCAGAATGGGTTGGTGCAAACCCTCCCCATGGGGCAGGCACATCAGCATGACCCCTGGCAGTGGGCTGAGACTGCTGAAGCAAGGGAGGCTTGCCAGAAGGATTATCTGTACCATCTCTGAGCTATGGATGATCACTAGTTGGCAGCAAAGAGGTACTGCACATCTAAGGTAACCTTTGCTTCCAGCCATGGGAGTCTGGATAGACTGGGAACAGCAGCCCTAATTTTGAACCAATTGCAAACTTCCTCTTTTTAGCTTCTGTTCCCATGAAGCTGAAAATGCAGATAAAATAGGCAGGGCCAGAGCATTTGTTGGGCAAAGTGGAGATAAACACAGTATACATCCTGGGCCTATAAAAAGTTATAGGTGCCCTACCCTACCCTAACCTCAGATATCTATCTTCTTTCATGTATCTTCATATCTCCTTTCATGTATTTTTGTAAAGTATTCTTTATCTTTTTAAAGACATTTCCCCTTTATCTGGTTTGTTTTTTTTAATTCCTCAACCAAATTTTCTCCTCTTACATCTTTGGCCCAAGGAAGCATACACATACAAAACCCCATGTAAATACTGAAGACATATTATCCTATAAGAGACCTACATACTGTATACTTATATTTATCTAGAGCTCTTTCATGGAGTCTGTGATTACAAGAATGACCTGATAAGAGTCTGAAACCCCAGCCAAAGCCCATTGGATCATATTATGATCTGACCAGTCATAAGTCACTTTCTTCAGTGCCATTGTAACTGAGTCACTAAACAAATTGCTGTAATTCAAGAATTTGTAATTGTTGTAAATCAAGAACTACCTGTATATAAAACAGGGAGAATTAAGAGTTGTGTCCCTTCTTTGTTGAGGGACAAGTTTGCTATTGCTGGCAAACTGGGACCTTCCTTTACAAACCACCAAGAAGCTCAGCTACTGCCTTGGTATATGCAGGGGTGGGCTGCTGGGGGTTCGCAGGGGTTCAGGAGAACTTCTAGCTAAGATCCTGTGCAGTTCGGAGAACCCCCAAGTCCCATTCTTGGCTGGCCCCACCCCGTCCACCCTTCCCATCCCCTCCCCTCTCCTCCCAGGAGTCCCCACGTGGCCCATTTTGGATGCAGGTAAGTGCAGGGCACACACGGATGCTTGGGGAGGGCAAAAAACGGGCCTATTGGAAGTTTGGGAAACGGGCCCGTTTCTGGTTTCCAGAGGGCTTCCAGAACCTGGGAAGGCCATTTTCATCCTCCTGGAGGCTCGAGAAAAGCCTCCAGAGCCCGGGAAGGGCAAAAACGCCCCTCCACTGTGGTGCAGGAGGCCATGCCCACCACAGCCACACCCACCCAGCAACTGGGCAGAGAACCCCTTGTTAAAATTTCTGAAGCCCACCCCTGGGTGTATATTGTGGTAAAATTAAAATTAAGAAAGTTGTGGGAATATTCCCAGGCGATCTTCTGGTATGATTAGTACTAAGATGGAGCTCAGGTTCTTCCAAGCTAATGGAACTGAAAACAATGTCTGATGTTGGCTGCTTAAGCTTGCCAACACATGCCCTCCTGTAAAAATAAAAGTATGAGCACTCTGAGAAATGATCCTCTAGCTACTCATTTTTACCCTCAAGGCAGGCTCCCATTTTTACAAGTCCTCAGGAATTAGTTAAGCATGGTTACAAATCTTGAGGGATTACAAGTCTTGGAGTTGACATTCACATGGCTTATTTAGGCAGTTCCTGCCCAGAATTTATTACATAAATACTTTGCAGCTGGTATTAATGTCACACAATTTTTCCCCGCCCCAGTTTTCTTTTTCCCATCATTAGCATTTAATGACTGGCTATATTTTATAATGTTGTGTTAGAGGCATAAAAGCACCCAGAAGCTGCAATAAGGTCATTCTGTCATATTAAGCTACTGAAATATAGTATAGTATAGAATTAGTAGGCTTTTCATCTGCTTTCTTAAAAATGGCTGTATTCCCTATAAGGGAGAACTTTCTTATTATTACATTATTGGCTCCTTGGTTGCCTCTTGGTGTTGCATTTAAATTGATCCAACCTCATCCTTAAAGAGCAATAAGACTAGGATAGCACAAATGTTAATTGTGACCCTGTGTGGTCATTTTCCAAAGTGCTGGCTGGATTAACAAAAGAGTAAATCCAAGATTATAGGAAACGACAAGAGGACCACCCAATTGGAACAACAATTGTTGAGCAAGAAATTTATTTCTTAGATTAGTATAAAAGCATCTCATGTTCAGTATCAAATATTAAAATTTACTTCTTAAATTCTGAGATTGTTATATATAGCATATTCCTTTTGTCCTTCACTTTACAGATTGTTTTAGAGTTCATTACTACTGTATAAGAAATAAATATATCCATACGGTTTATTTTTAAATGATAAGAAATTAACTTAAAAAATACAGACGGGATTAATAAGAGCCAACACGTAGTATGTTGTGATTAAGATGTTGGATTAGGAAAGCCAAATCCCAGATTCTAGTTCTCCCTTAAAGGTGCAGAAGTCAGGTGGGTGACCTTGAGCCAGTCACTCTTTCTTAGCTCAGTATCAAGCACTGCAAATAGCAATTTGAAAAATATTCCTTGCCGCATCATGCTGTGTTGGTATCTTTTGTGCAAGAACCAGCTCAAACAAATGCACAAATAAGTGCACACTACAGCCATGCAGGACAAACATTAAGAAAAACAGAAAACAAGGCAGACAAAATTAAAATGAGTCATAATTCTCAAATTGTGAGTCAGAAGAACAAACCATCAGAAGAGAGAAAGTATGGACTTTCAATGAATGACGTCGATAAATCTTGTAAAAACTAACAAAGAAGAAAAGTTAGTATTTTCCTCAAATAAATGGACAATAAGTATTCAAACTGCTGTGGTCAAATGCCAGGGAATTGTATAACATAATGCCAACCAAAACATTACAGATAGCCCTCGATTTATGTCCACAACCAAGCCCAAAATTTCCATAATAAGCAAGGTGGCTGTTAAGTGAATTTTGCCCCATTTCACAACCATTTTTGCTACAGTTGTTGGCTATGAATCTGGACTGCAGCTGTTAAGTGAATCATGCAGTCATTAAGCAAATCTGGCTTCCCCTACTGGCTTTGCTGGTTGGAAGCCAGCTGAAAAGGTTACAAATGGGAAGGTTACACATAACTCTAGAACAGTACAACTGTCACAAATATATGCCAGTTGTCTAGTGTCTGAATTTTGATTATGTGACCATGGGATTTGGCAAAGGTCGTAAATATGTAAAATGGTCATAAAGACATTTGTTCCCAGTGCCTTGTAACTTTGAACTGTCCCTAAATGAACAGTTATAAGTTGAGAACTACCTGTACTGCCAATTTCATGGTAGTTGCAGGTCAGCACTTTAATCTTCTACATCTCCAGGGAAAGCTCCAGCCACTTTGCCACGTGTGTGGAATTGTAACCTCCTGACTGGTTTATCCTGAGATGCTCACTGTAGTGAAGCATCACTAGCATATTTGGCTTGTGGTGCTGCAAAGAATGTTTTGGTTGTCATGCTGCTAAGAGGGAGCAATCTGAAGATTTCAAGCTTTTGGAATGAAAGGCCGAGATTGACACTGGTATTTGGTTCTTTTAGACCCAGCTGGAGAAGGTTTTGACCCAGCTGGGGAGGCTTATATTAGAAGGGGTTTGTTTTTGCTGCACAAAGAGGATTAGTTCTGGCTCTTTAATATTTGGCAGAAGTGGAACAATCTGTATGTCTGCCAGGATGATAGCAAGAGCAAATCAGTCGTCTTGAGGGGCTTGTTTAGAAAAGCAAAGTTGTCCTGATTTGGGTTTAAGAGACTGACCCTGGTTTGAACAGCACAATCTGATTAAAATCAATTACCACAAAGCACAGTTATTTCAGCCATAAGTCTCTTTCAGTTCAATCTAAGTACAGGATTGTTCTGAAGATAAACCTAAGTGCTTTACCTTCAGTTCCTTGAAATTGGCCAACAGGTTTTAGTACAACGGGCTAGAAACTTTGGGACATGGAGCTGATAAATGCCACTCTAAGGGAAGCTGAAATAAATAAAAAGTAGCAAAAATCATCTTCAGTTGATTGTAAGCAACACAAGAATGATTTTATTGGTCTATTTTTCATAGCTCTTATGAGGCTGTCTTAAGAAAAGTCTAACTAAACCGCAATGCCACCTACCACATACAAAAACATACAATAATTACAATGCGTCATTATGATAAAAAGATATATAAGATATTTGTTTTTTCTCAGTGATATTACTTTATACAATATAACAGGAATCATGTTCTTGAACACTCCACCATAAAACTCCCATTTCTATATATATGATACGATCCAGCAGTTTTCTTTGTACATTTTATGTTCTTACAGAAATGTAATGTTTCAAGGAAGACGACTAAAAGAACACTTTGCTCCAGTGATGGGTTGCTACCGGTTCACCTCAGATCAGGCAAATCAGTAGCAGCAGTGGCAGGAAGCTCCGCCCACCCGCCTGGATGCTTCTGCGCATGCACAGATGTGTTGTGCACACACCCACGAGCGAACAAGTAGCAACGGGTTTTGAAACCCGCCCCTGTATTCCTCTATGAAGCTTGCCCAACCTCTATATCTGCAGCAGGACTTATAAAGAGTTCGGGTGACCTTTGAAGGAATTTCAATTTCCTTTTTTCAGAAGGTTTCTTCTTGTTACCATAGAAGGTAATGAAGAGATGGATTAAGAAAAGTCTTTCTTACAGTCAGTAGATCAAAGGCAAAGGCAGAACATTTTTTGTATTTTTCTGGATTATCTGTTTTTCCATAGCTTTCACAGTTCTAGTGGAGAGTAAAAAAAAAAACACATTACAAAGAACATTATATTATAAAAAAATAGTTCGCTGCTTCTCCTACTTTAGAGAACGTAAAACTGTTTCTCAAGATCTGACAAAAGATAGAGATGTCAAAGGAATCTATCCTGGCTTTTTTTCAAGGGTCATAACCTGCCAATGTGGGCTCTGCTGTGGCGTAAAATGGCAGCTCTGAAAGGCAGCTGATGTCATCCTCATACTTGGCTAAAAATAGTTGAAATGAATCAGTCCACCCCTGGGAAAGTTGTGCAAATATGACTGTATATTTAAGAAAATGAAAGTCCAACATACTTTGAGGACACCAGTTCATAAAATCATGTTCTAGAATGGCATCAGTCATTTCTTTCAACAGCGCCACCTTGTCATCCTGTTAAGGTGGCTAATCCTGCTGGCTGGAAAATTCTGGAAGCTGAAGTCCACACATCTTTCAGTTGCCAAGTTTGCAAAACACTGCTTTGAAACAAGGAAGGCTTGCAGGGGAAGAGCAAAGTACTGCTGCCCTCTACGCACCCCCAGTCCTACACCAGTAGTCCTTCAATCTAAATACTAGTCCTAAGGTTGTGGCAGTTGAAACCAAAGCTTATAAGTCTCTTTTAGCCTTTAAATAAGGATAGGCAATCCATACTCTATATCAGGGATGTCCAATCTTGGCGACATTAAGACTTGAGAATTTCCCAGAATTCCTGATGAATATGGCTGGCCGAGGTATTGTGGGAGCTGAAATCCACAACTCCTAAAGTTGCCAAGATTGGACATCCTTGGTCTACACCGTGAAGACAATCAATGGAACCTTTGCCAAACTTT
This sequence comes from Masticophis lateralis, assembly GCA_030761175.1. NCBI lineage: Eukaryota > Metazoa > Chordata > Lepidosauria > Squamata > Colubridae > Masticophis > Masticophis lateralis. The sequence goes on along the minus strand of JAUDYJ010000002.1, from coordinate 183,952,117 downwards.
ACTCTCTGGAATCCATTAAAATCTGCTATCCAAATTTGGTGGCATAATTTGCTGACAACTGTCAGTAATAAGTTGCCATTTGGCAGGCGAACTGCTTCTTTTTGCCGTTAATTTTATTACATACTATTCTGAGTTTTTATTTTATTTATTTTATTTTATTATTTCTGGGTGGTGTCCCCACTCTGTCATATCATGGCCTCATGTATACCAGTTCCTAGCCAGAAAACATGTCAAAAGCAGCTTATGGCCATTGTAAGATTACCCACCTCAGCTTTGTGTGGTTTGATTGTAATTTCTAAAATAAAGTTAAAGCAAGAATTGCCTTTAGAGTGGGAAGCAAAATCTGGAAATAAAATAGTCGAGGTCATGAGTCCTTCTGCTGAAATCTAAACTTTCATGTGGAAAGCCCATCAAATAATGGAGAAATATGAGGACTCAATTACAATTTAAGCACAAGGAGAGTGAAAAGCAACCTTTATAAAATATCTCTCATTCTACATGGATAAGAAAATATTGCACAACATACCCGTTATTTTATTAATCTTAAATATTTATTTTAATTACTCTTTGGTGTGCTCAATCTTATTTAATCTTACTTAGCTTGGGTATGTTCCTCATCTTGAATTCTTGAATGTGTGTGTGTGTGTGTGTGTGTGTGTGTGTGTGTGTGTGTGCACGCGTGCTTAGATGCCTTAAATTTTGGTGGTAGGTTGTTGTGAATGATTGATGAAGATAGCAACACAATATATATAACAATATTCAAACATTTATTATCTCCAATATGTGGGAAATATGCAATCACAAGAAGGCAATGAATATTGTAATTGGACAAGTATCCATGGAAGGTACTCTAGGTGTGGACTTCAAGCATGTAATTGTTAGAGAAATCTTCCATAGTTCCAGGATTAGAAGTCTTTTCTGTCAAGAGAATAAGCAATAAGTAGCCATTTGGCAATATCTCCAAATGATTATCCAAATGAAGAGCATAAATAATATGTTGGATTGTGTGAATGGCTTATCTATAAATGGTACTCAGAATTCTCTTAGGACACTGCAAGAACTCATCCTTGGGAAATAATACTGTCCCAAGAATTTGGGCTCATGCCTATGCAAGCATTGGCAGAATCACATCTAATACAAGAGTGAAAGATCAGCACATGTAAAGTTCAGGATAATAGTAGCTTGTCTGATGCTGTTGTCTAGCACTCACATCTCAAGAGTGCCTTCAATAAGTCTTCTAGATTTTAGAACTCTTTCTTATTTTTGATAAGAAGAACGCTATGGATGTTTTGTAGAAGTCAGTTGAACTCCCAGGATTTATCTGGAGAAAAAAACTGAGGCAACTGCCTGGGTGATCATCAAAATGAATTTATCAGCAAAACGAGTTCTTCAAAATTACTAAATGACATTTCCAGGACTTTTCAACTCTAGAAGTACTTTGTACAAACAAGGTGAAAATATACCCTCCTGAAATGTCTTTGTTATGCTTGAGAGCAGTGGTAAAATCCGAACCGGTTTACTATCGATTCGCTGGCTGTGCATGTGTGTCATGTGTCAAATGCACACTGTGCACATGCATACTGAGTGCACACCACACACCAAATGCAAGGTGTGTGTGCGTGCGCAGTGCACACCAAAAGGAGGCATGGGGTAAGTAGAACAGCGCGCAGAAGGGGGGGGGTGATCAGCTGTGGCGTGCAATCTTTTTTCTTTTTTTTACTTTTAAAAGCATTTTTTCTACAACCTATTCGAGTGAATAGGTTGTTAAAAAATGCTTTTAAAAGTATAAAAAAGGCTCTGATGATCACGCAGCTCAACTGTGATCGTCAGAGCTTTTTTTTTTTACTTTTAAAAGCAAAAAAGCGAAACCTTCTGCACATGCGCAGAGAGTAAAAAACACATTACTTCCTGATTAAAACCAGGAAGTAACGATAACTGGACGGGTGGGTGGAGCGTCACGCCACGATTGCTACTGGTTCTCCAAACCACCGGCTACAATCGCTACCGAATCGGGCGATCCGGTTCAAACCAGGAGCATTTCACCCCTGCTTGAGATCCTGGTGATTATTGATTTGTTTTACAATCATTCAGTCATTTCCAACTCTTCGTGATCAAGTCCTCAGGACTGTCTTCTGCTAACTGTTTCTTTAAGTTCTTGTAAGCAAAACTTATGCTGTTAGTGTTCAGCTGTTTTGACTTTTAACAGTCACTTTTCTATTGCCTCCTTCCATTTTTCCAAGTACCATTATTGTCTCTTATGTCTTTTGTCTGCCCATTATAAGTGTTATGTCCTTATAAGGGCATCCGCCTGGGATTGGCTAAAGATCCTTTCGGCGGGAGTTTTGAATCCCTGTCAGTGGGCGGTGCGTCTGCCGGAGTGTATATAAGGAGAGCTCCGGCAGCGCACAGGTTGTTCAGTTCTTGTTATTAAAACTTGTTACTTGAACCCTGCTGGTCACTTCTTCTTTCCTGCGCCGATCTAACAATAAGCTCAAAATATTTAAACTTTAGCTTCACTCTTAGTACTTCCAGGGAATGGTATGGTTTTATTTAATCCAATTTGTTTTTTTTTCCTGTCCAAGATGCTCTTAACAACATTGTTGAACACCATAGTTCAAGGACATTATTTTTTCTTGGTTCAGGTTTCAAATTCCACAGCTATATATTATGACTGGGAGGAATACAGCCTTGAGTATATGTAGTTTTATTGTCAGTATGGCATCTAATATTGGTAATATTTTATCTAGATTTGTCTTTCTCTCAAGAGGAGACACCTCTTTATTTCAAGGCTACAGACCCTATCCCTTTGGATTTTATTTTTTTTAGCTCAGGGACATAAAATCTGTTACTATTTCTTCATCTCTTTGTATCAGCACTTAACATAACCTAGCATCAGCACTTAACATAACCTAGAGAGCCACGTTAAATTAAATGGTGACAGTTAGGGGACGTCTAGTTTACAGTTATGCTACTGATTTTCTGTTTTAATTATTTAAATTAAAACAGAATTGCTTAACTAGCCTCTCAGAGTTTTTGGAACGGAATGGCATAAATAAATAAATCAGGATACATAAATAACATCAAGTTGCCTAAGCATTTTATGCAGTGGTGGGATTCAGCCAGTTCGCACCACTTCGGGAGAACCAGTTGTTAACTTTCTGAGCAGTTTGGTGAACTGGTTGTTGGAAGAAATTATCAGGGCAGAGACCCGATTGTTAAATTATTTGAATCCCACTACTGATTTTATGCCATATCTGAGTCCGATTCACTGATTTTTAAAAATATAACAAAAGGATTGTGAGACAAGGCCTTTTCTGTTGTGGTATCCCACAGCTGAAATAGCTTCCCAGTGAAGATATCCTTAATTTTATGAGTGCTCACTTTTCAATGAACTGGAATGAAAATTTAATTTTGGTGGGTTTTCCTCAGCTATCCATCTAAATAAGGTTTTGACTACAGTGGCAATTAAATATGGCTGAACCGCAGTAGGTTGGAGGAGACAATTGAACTACTTTAAATGAATAATCAAATTTTGTGCTAAACACATGCACGCACGCACACACACATATCTTGGGCTTACTCACTGGTTTCACTCACATAGCAACTATAGACTCAATTTTCAGAGACTTTAGTGCTGACAAAACCACAGTGATCTATCTTATCAATAATCCAAGCAAAATGGGGAAGGATGGCCTTGGGTGAAGTGCAATGCTTTTGCCAAATTGCGTCTCTCTCTCTCTCTGTCTCTCTCTGTCTCTGTCTCTCTTTCTCTCTCTCTCTCTCTCTCTCTCACACACACACACACATACACAAACATACACACATACAGGCCTATAGGGCTAAAAACACAGGCAGTTACAATTATTTATACTGCCTTCACACAAAACTGGTAATTATGTGGGAACAGCATAGGAACAACACTTACTGCATCTTCCCAGAAACCACAGTTCATATGTGCAGTACTTCCTCTCACCATTAAATGAGCCTCCCAAATATTTCTGAGGGAGGAGACTTGTTCTAGTTGTCCAGAATTACTCCTAGGTAAGAGTCATGGGACTGGAATTTTGCTAGAGGACTGAACCCTGTATTACTTAAGAAGGCATGATGGCACATGCCCTCATCTAATTGTGCCTGCCAATTTAATAGGAAACATGGCAGCGACAGCAACAGCAAACATTCCATGAAACTCTGCCAAATAAGAAAGTAATTCTTAAAAGGCTTTGGCACTATAAGCACCTTCCCAAGGAAACAGATGCATGCAGTAAAACTCTCAATTGGTTCAATTTCTGTATTGCAGTGTTTTATAACAGTCCAGTATGAAATGCTAAAAAAAAAAATCCCTCAGTATGAAAGGGGTCTTTAGACAATAGCAAGGCTAAGTACTGCAGTAGTTGACAATTTTAACATCATTTTTGGAAGAAGAAAAAAGAAAAGAAAAGAAAAGGTACATATACCCCTAAAACATAGAAAGGGACAACTTTTGTGTGTGTTTGTGTGTGTGTTACAAAAGAGAAACAATCTGAATGTAGGCTTAGATCCAAGTAGCATTAAACATTAGCACATGAAAATTAGGGTGGAAAAAAATCTGGCTCACAGTGACTCAGTATTTGGGAGCAAAACGGGATAAAGTAAAATTAATCAAATATAAGTACAGTACAGCCTGCTAAATCAGTCTCTGAAATTTTTTAGCCCCAAGGGGCAGATCTCAAGCTGGAAAAATGTTAGGAGGCTGGGAAAAGAGATTTTAGTATTTCCCTGATATAAATTGCATACTTTGCTTCTTGTTGCTAAAATAACATAAATCCATTTGGCTGTCAGTAAATGAATCAAGTAGCACTACAGCTGGCTTATGATCAACTGCAAAGGCAAACTGGAGCTTTAACTTGGCTGAAGGGTTTGCTTCTTAGTTGCAGAATTAAGATTTATATCCTTTCTCATTGTTTCAGCAGAATAAATATTTGAATTTTTAAACAGTAGTGCTCCAATAATATAGATGCAATGGAAGAAGTTTGCTACTCTGCCTGGCAAACTCATCCATTTTGGCATCTTAGCCATTCTTGAGAAGAGTTTGTTTTCTAGAGAATATCCTGGAGTTTTCAGCATTCCCCTGGCTTTTTGCTTTCATTGCAAGAATGGTACAGCAATCATTCTGTTGATCCTTCTTTACACTCGTAACTATGGATGTTACAGAAGAATTCCCAGAACCTTTAAATTTTGGTATCTCTGACGAATCTCACATGCTAGAGTATTACTTATGTGATCATGTAGCCATCAGCAAAGGCCCGTTCATCTACAGGAAGCTTTTTTGCTTCACCGGTAAGCACAATCCAAGTCTTGGGATGATGCTGGATCAGGAGTAGCATCTGTTCAATTCTATTTTCCCTAGATACATCATGTTAGAATTCAAAAATAGTGAGGCCATTGCCTTAAATGGGCCTCAGAGATCCAAGGGTGCTTTATGAGTAGATGGGAACTAGAATTAGGAAAATATTTATTTATCATGTAGAAAATACTGCCTTCTCCACTTCATCAAAAGCTGCATAGGGCTTTAACCCCTATTGCCTTTGGCTGCCTGCATCTCTAGCAAATACAGCAGCAGTTATCACCTGACCTATGGTGATATCCACTTCAGTGCCATGATTTCCTGTTTCCTTCTGAAGCCCTGTATGTTCTGTGTTGCTTCAAAAGTTCAGCAACATGCAGAAACATTTGCAATTAAGTCCACTGGAAAAGAGAACGACATCAACTCTTTAGAAGAAAACCGAGTCAAAAGGGTTCATTTCTGCAGTCCTGGGGGGAAAAGTCCATCCATGACATAGTGAGGCCCATTTGATCATAATTGCCAGCCCTTCCCATATAATAATGCAGAACATTTGACTTATTGGAACATATGGAAAAACAACTTCTGTGGCATTTAAAGATCCTCTTGACCATTCACCTGAGCCTGAAGTCCTGGACTTCAGCCTATCCCTGATAAATAAATGAAAAAAAAATGATTCCTTTAAATAATAGTTTCTAAGTGAAAAATAAGTGGCTTGAATATACTGACTACATATTGACTATAATCTTTGGGCCTCCTGATACATGATTCATTGTTCAGCTGCTCAAACTCTCAGCTCTAAAAGCTGTAGCTCAGTAGGGAAATTCTTGTTTGCAGGCAGAAAGTGCTCACATCATGAGGTCTTCCATGTCCAAAACCATGAGGGACTCTCCCAGGCAAGACACAGTGCGCCAAGCTAGAGGGCCCGATGTCTGGCATGTGACAACTTTTGAAAGTGTGGAATAGAAACTGTGGAATAAAATAACTGAGTCTCCGGATGTCTAGCAAAGCCTCCAGACTCTGTATCAAAATGCCTTTTTTAAATTGTGTCCCATCCCATCCCAAGTGAAATTGAAGCCATTGCTCTGAAGCAGTCTACTTTCCACCTTGCCTGATCTTCCTCGGCTTCGGGGGAATGGGACCAGTTGGGAGATGTTCCTTCCCCTGCCCAACACAGAAGAGTCTTCATCCATTCTGAGCAAACCCCTTCCAACAACTCTGCTCAGATCGTGCCTTCCCTCTGCCTTTGGCAAACGAATGTTCCATCCCCAAAGGGAAGCGACTTGTGGTTTCATGAGGCAACTGGCAAGATGACACTGACAGTGGCAAAAGTCCAACTCCTGATAAGGATTTCAGCAGCAGCAAGACACTCTTGGAAGGATTGCAGCATCTCTGCTTTCGGGGAGTGGAGCCCAAAATCTGTCCCCGCTCCCCCCCTCCCCCCCGCTTGTGCTCGCTCTTTCATCCGTTCCAAAGCAAGCCTGCTTCATTGTGAGGAAAGAGTGAGGGAGCTGCAGCTCAGTTCAGCAAACCGATTTGGAGATATATTTTTTTCCCCCAGCACATGCAAGCTGACTGCCAAACCTGAATTGCCAGCAGGGAAAGGGACTAAGCAACTGCTTTAAGTTTCAGCCTGTCTGTGGTGCAGGTTTTTCAAGTCACACACACACCTGCCTGTCACACACACACACTTTCTCTCTCTCTTCCCTCTCCTTCCCTCTCTCTCTCTCTCTCCCTCATTCATACACACACATACACATCTAGGGATAAAAGTGCTGTCTGACTTTCCTGACTCTGTAGATACCTTCATCGAGGACCTTGATTTTCCAGAGAAGATCTCCTGAGGGCCAGGTAAGTGCCAGACTGAACAGCAGATCTTGATGACTTGAACCCAGAGTGCCTCTGCTCCTGCTTCTCCAATGCAGTGAGGCTTGGGCACCTTTATGCAGAAGGATCCAGGAAGGGAAGCAAGTTTAAAGGTTTCAAATCATGTATTCTAGGAGCAGGGATAGTCAACTTTTGCTGCTGATGTTGGTCTTTTTAAAATAAAGCCTCCCAGAATAGTAAACACCAAAAGAAAACCAATGCAGGTTTTATTCTAACATCTTTGCCAGTTCAATTTTGACAGTGGATGAAGCAATGCAGGGAAGGAGAGCAAACAGCAGAGAAAGGAAGAGGTATGGGGCACACTTGTGGATGTTGTTATGAAAGTGAGGGTTTGGGTAGGGCTTGCTCCATCGTGTGTGATTTTAGTGTTTAATGTATTTTAGGGTTGACATGACAGGTATTAATGTGATTTCATATACTAGACAGTCTTGTACCTTTGATATTTGCAAGGCAAACAGAGCATTCCCACTTCAAGAAGGAAATGTCCATTTCAAAATAGGAGTTTCAATTTTTAATTAAAAAATGTCAAGGGTCTTGTTTTCAACCAGTTATATTTGAGTGGTAAAGTTAGAAATCTGGTATTAGATTGTTCCAGAATTCTGTTTATTGTTGTCTATTCTCCTGGCAACTTCAGGGGAGCCCTTCTTCCTGAGAAAAAGAACCTGTAAACTTGGTGACATCATTAGTTAGAAAGGGTTCATTTATGAGAAAACCATTGAGATGGGTGGTGAGTTAGGAAAGCAAATGGACAGGATAATCTGAAGGCCTACATTTTGTAGTATAGTTTTTTTACTGGGATAGAGTTTGTCCTGACTCTGCTGACCTCCAATTCTTCTGGACGGCTTTTTTTGTTAACAAACTAGGATAGTGCCATAGGGATTTTTAATTAACATAATGATATTTTTCCAACATGAAAGTAATGATGATGCTGTGTTATGATTGTCTTTTATTTTTAGAATATTATTGAAGGGCTAGTTTATCTTGTATGCTACAGGGATAATTGTAAGATTGTTGGAACTTAAATCTCATATGAATCCTGCTCCATCCCTTCCACAATGCAGGAATTGTCAACCACAACTTCTTTCCAAAAGTTTCTTTGCAAACTTTCTAGCTAGGCAGTTGTGGCATGGCACACATTTTACTTATGAGTAGCCACCAACCATCAAATGCCATTAAGTAAGCAAGCACCTCATTGTTGCAGGTGATTCATGCACAAAGAACTGATTTTGCTATCCTTATGGGTGCTATGTTAAAGAAAAGAGGGATCCCCCATAAATTGTGTGGTAAGAAATGTCACACAGTAGTAAAATGGTAGAAATTGATGTATTTCTGTAAAGCTTCTCATAATGATAATCTCGCCAGAAGTTTGTTCTGCGAAGGGTGACAAAGCAAGAAATAAACAGAGGCTAAGAATAGCAATTGAAGCAATGAGTTACAGCCTGATCCACAGACAGTAAAATATTGTGATGATTGTTGTAAGGGGGCAGATGTTAGAGAAAGTGGCCTTATTCAGGCATGCCCAGGTCCACTTCTGATTCTGGGAAGAAGAAAAAGAGAGTGCATCTCAGGACAGTTTTGCTTCCTAGGGAAATTAGAATCCTCCCATTGTTTCTGCTGAATAGGAGCGGACTAAATACATGCCAGTCAAATGGGTTCTTTGACCAACAATATTTGTTGAAGGCTCTTATTCCTGTCCCATGGGCAGCTTCTCCAAGTTGTGACCCAAAAGTGAAACTTAAGAAGTGAGTTACTGAGGAAAATGGGGGGCACCAGAGCAGTATACAGAGATTTCTGCAAATATAATTGAGAGGATTCAGAATAACAGAATACAGAATAACAGAACTGGAAGAAACCTTGGAGCTTTTCGAGTTCAATCCCCTGCTCAGGCAGGATACCTATACCGTTTCAGACAAATGGTTGTCCAGTTTCTTCTTAAGAACGTCCAGTGATGAAGCATCGACAACTTTTGGAGGCAAGTTGTTCCGCTGATTAATTGTTCTGTCAGGAAATTTCTCCTTAGTTTTAGGTTACTTCTTTCCTTGATTAGTTTCCATCCATTGCTTCTTGTCCTGCCTTTGGATGCTTTGGAGAATAGGTTGACCCCCCTTCCTCTTTGTGGCAGCCCCTTAGACACTGCTATCATGTCATCCCTAGTCCTTCTTTTCATTAGATGAGGCATGCCTAATTCCTGTAACCATTCTTCATACATTTTATGAATCCAGGTCTTATTTCAAAATTGCCTTGCTGGGTAGATATGAGAGGAGGCCAGGCTGGGGCTGTAAAATTCCAGAAGACACCATCTGGCAACTCCCTAGTTATTAATCTGATTTTGGCAGCCTAGATTGGGGAGCTCTAGCCAGTGCTGATTGTAGCTGGAGATCCAGCTTCAGAGCCCTCTTCAGATTTCAGAGCCCTCTTCAGAGTTGCCACTAACATGCATATCTGAGAACTATATATAGTTTTCCTGATATACTCACCCTTCCTTTTCCCTTTATCATAATCTGATATAACTGTTGTTTGTAACCATGGCTTCGCTGGGGCTGAAACATATTAGGGGGTAGGGAAATTGATGTATAATGCTGAGAGTGTAGAGCACTTTTAGGGCTGAAATCTATGGTTAGCTCCAAGCCATCTCCCCCAAACACCTACAGCCATAAACTATTTTCTCCAACCGGTTGCAAAAATAATAGTACTGTATAGTGGTGGGATCCTCCTGATTTAACAACTGGTTCAGTGATCGCGTGATTTGTGTGCATGCAATTTGAAGAAATCCTCACTTCCTGGTCTCTTTGGAGAAGTAACACAGCTGATTCGCGCAGCAATCTGCTCTACTGTGCGAATCAGCTGAGAAGATAAAAGTAGGAAAATAGCGCAGGCGGGAGGGTGAGCCCATCTGATTGTTGTGGTGAACCGGTTCGCTCACAGCTGATCGTCGGAGCTACTGGTTCGCCCGAACCGGTCCGAATCAGTAGAATCCCAACCCTGGTACTGTACACCTATTTCAGGGAGCTGGCGGATTGCCTGGAAATTTTCAATGAGAGCCTTCCAACTTGCCTCCATTTCCCTTCAAGAGCTTTTGATTTCTTGCTTTCCCCCCAAATACAGTAAACAAAAAGATCACCTTCTGGTCTAGATAATGTTGACCTTCGGTTGTTAGAGATAATTGTTTGGTCCCAGATTTGCTTGCTTTTCAGGAAGTAATTTCACGTTTTCCAAAATACTTGTGTCTATGTGGGCACTTGAAAAGATAGACAAAGGGACACAGAGAGATATCTCCTTATGCTGTGTCATTGGATGACCTCTGTCTATCACTAGAGTTAGAAGAGATATTATGCTGCCTGAACAGAACATAATGTTACCATTTAAATCAGTTGTTATGTGTTTTTGTGCGAAATCCAACAGAGCTCTTTTCCCTGTAAAGAGTCCTCAAGCAAGACTCATATTGCTCATATAAACTGTAGGGCAACTGCAGGACAGCTGCACACTGGAGAAAGGCTTCGTGCTGTCTAAACCAGGGGTCTCCAACCTTGACAACTTTACGACTTGTGGACTTCAACTCCCAGAATTCCTGTTGGTCAGCAAGAGTTGTTAAATGAGTTTTGCCCCATTTTAAAACTTTCTAGCCACAGTGGTTAAGTGAATCACTGCAGTTGTTAAATTAATAACACGGTTGTTAAATTAATCTGGCTTCCCCTTTGGCTTTGTTTGAAGGTGATCCTGGAACACTGCAACCATCATAAATAGACGTTCATTGCTAAGCTGTCAAATTTTGATCACGTGACCATGGGGATGCTGCAACAGTCATAAGGGTGAAGAATGGTCATAAGTCACTTTTTTCAATGCTGTTGTAACTTCAAACAGCCACTAAATGAATGGTTGTAAATCGAGGACTGCCTGTACCATGTTCCACCTCTTTCCCCAAATGGGTGATGGAAGAATGCATGTTTACAGGTTTACTAGTTAAGATTTTCACCCACTAGGCTTAGCAATGGAATTTCCATCTGGTTCCTCCCTAGCCACCTTTTAAGCAAGTAACACCTGGGGACATCACACCTTGGAAAACAAGGATGAGGATGAGTTGCAGAAAACCAGATTGTTGATATCCCTTTATCAGTAGTTCGATCTGTTCTAATTACTAAATTACAAGCTTATTATCAAAACAAGCTTCCTTTAACCTACGATAAGGTAACTTCTGCTTAACAAAAAGGGCAGAAGGCAGTCACCCCATGTTTTCTTCTGGCAAAGCTAGCATTTTAATATCCCCATTTTCCTCTTTTGGTTTCTCCTGAAACCTCCTTGGAGTTACTTTCATGGGATTATTTTGATTATTTATTAAACAAATTTATATAGCTGCCCATCTACCAAAAAGAACTCTGGGAGGCAAATAGAATAGAAACACAATACACTAAAAACAGACTATTAAAAAAACACACAATATGAGGCCTTAATAAAACTTGCATTCATCTACAACCACTCCATGCCAGTGCCAACATCCTGTACCCAGTGCCTGAATGAAAACCCATATCTTCACTGCTTTCCTGAAGGCCAACAAGTTCAGAGCCATTTATATCTACAGAGGAGATTGTTCCATAAGGTAGGCACCATAACAGAGAAGGCATGCTTCTGAGGTCCCTCTAGGCAACATTGTTTCACTGAGCATGCCCACCCTACCAAATCAAGTAGGATGGGCTGAAACCACAGGGGATAGGTAGTTCTGAAAGTCACTTGGTCCCATACCATGTAAGGCTTTAATGTTGATGACAGCACCTTGAATTGCACCCAGAGGCCTCCTGTGTGTGCATGCAGTACATGCAGCAGTGGTGTTATATAGCCATAATGTGGTCCACCCAGTACTGCCCATGCTGTGTTTGGACCAGTTGCAGGTTCTCAATGTTTTTCAAGGGCTGCCCCATGTAAAGGGCATTGCAATTATTCAGTTAGGAGATGAGTATGGCATGAATGATCATGAACAGAACCCCATTCTAGGAAGGGGTACAACTGGCACACAAGATGTAACTGTGCAACAGTTGATCCTGACCATAAGCTGACACCTGCTCTTCAGGTAGGAAGTGTGAGTTCAGGACAACTCAAGTTTGTGCACCCAAGCCAGAGTTAAAGATGCAAATCAGTACATATGGGATACCCCAAAACCTTGTCAGGGTAGAGATAAACCCAATTATTCCCCATATAGGCCTCTAGGTTTGGGAAACACCCCACATCCCTTGGGCAGCTCAGGCCAGAGATATACATATCAGCATACTGTTGGTACTTAACCTTGTGCTGATGGATGACCTCGTCTAGCATTTCATATAGATGTTAAATAAAGGTGAAGACATTTGAGCTTAGTGCCATCCCAGAAAAATCCCACTACCAACACCAATTGCAACCAGCATTAGAGAAAGGAAGAGTATCTCTGGACACCAGTCTGTCCCCTTTTCAAACCCCTCAGCCATCTCAGAAGGATATCTTGACCAATGGTACTGAAAACTGCTAAGAAATCAAGTACAGCCAGGATGGATACACCACACCATCCTGACCCTACCAGAGGTGCTATCAGTTCCATCTTAATACTACTGTATATCCTGGCCTGAAACTGACTATGATGGGTGCAGGGAATCCTCTTCTTCTGAAACACTGTGAAGATATTGGCAGGGGTGGGCTTCAAAAATTTTAGCAAGGGGGTCTCTGTCCGGTTGCCGGGTGGGTGTGACCATGGTGGGCATGGCCTAGTCAGCCTCCTGCACCACAGTGGAGGGGGTGCGTTTTTGCCCTCCCCAGGCTCCGGAGGCTTTCCTCGAGCCTATGGGAGGGTGAAAATGGATTCCCCAGGCTCCGGAGGCCCTCTGGGCCCATTTCTGGCCTTCACAAACTTCTGGTAGGCCCATTTTTCACCCTCCCTGAGCCTCCACACACATCCTGCAATTACCTGCATCCAAAACAGGCCACGTGGGGACTCCTGGGAGGGGAGGGGAGGGGTGGGTGGGGCAGGGCAGGGCCAGCAAGGAGTGGGATTTAGGGGTTCTCCGAATTACACAGAATCTTAGCTAGAGGTTCTCCCGAACCCCTGCAAACTGCCAGCAGCCCACCCCTGGATATAGGCCTTCCATCTTCTCAACTATTTTCTCCAAGAAGAGAACTGCACCATCATTGTTCAGCACTCTATTCTCTGTTTTGTCCCATTAGTCTCCCCAATCACTTCAGAAAGGAAAACAAAAATAGAACTAAGTTATGTACCATGTGTTACATTCAAGTATGGGCCCCAGAATTGAAAGCCACAATGTCAAATGAAGAGCAATTTCAAAAGAGGGTGACTGGAAAGGATGGAAAGGAGCTCTTTAGGCCAGCCCCTTTCCAATCTATTGTTCCAGAATTCTATATTTAAGTCAAGACTTTTTCAAGACAAGCTTGACTCACAGAAATATGTGCTCATCGAGATATGTGGGCGCATTGACATGGGTTCCTTGGTAACGAGACAGAAATCGTTTGCCACTGCTTTCTTCTGGGTATCTTTTGATGACCCATTGTCACCTACAGTTCTGGATGTTGTCATTGTCTCCCATCTCAATTTCAGCCAATTTTGATTTTGCTTAGCAGAATATTTAGTAGCATATAGCTAAGCAGATATCAACCACTGTCAGTTATATGCTACTAAATAGAAATATATATTTATTTTTCCTTTTATTTCAATTAAATTTCCTTAAATTTTCCATCAAATCAGCATTGTTATAAAAATGGGAAGCTTGTTAGTATAGGTGTAAATATTATCACTAGTATTCCGGTCTAAAAGCAGTAACCAAATCTAATGCTGGATCACTAATAATCCAGTCTAGCATTGTCTGGAGGAACAGTATTTAATTGCAGGTGTGGCCCCCTTGGGACACAAGGATTTTTATGGTTGATTGGTTTTGTCTTGACCCACAAATAATACATAATAATAGGACTACTAGATCTGGCCTACAAAAATCAGAATGGTTTCTAGAAATCAGCCAAAAGATACAGGAAACCTAACCCTTTGCTGCCAAAGTCAGGATTTTTGCAACCCAGAATTGATAGTCCTACCTTCTAATAGTAACACTGAAAACAGGCTGCTTCACTCTCCACATAGTTCCCTGTCTTTTATTGTCAACTAACAGATATCTGAGCTGGATTTATGAGAAGAAGCCCTGATCATTTCCAGGGCTCTTTCTGTAGGCAACACTAAACAAATTAATATTCAGAGTCCAACTTGGCCTAGTCAAATTTTTAAGTGGGGATGAGGGGTGTTGCTGGTATTGCAAAGCACCCATTCTTTACCCAGGACACAAAGGCTGCCAACAAAGCAAACAAGAGCAAGTCACAAAGCTGTGTTCCCTCAAAGACAAGATGAACTAGGTCTAGGATTATGTTTCTATTTAAAACTGGGACAGAACAACCCTAAAAGAGCATCTGGTGAATGGGGCTTGTGTACTTTCCCCCTGCTTCCTCAGGAGTGCCAAGGCAACTGGTTTCCGTGACAGGGAGTTGAGGATCATTGGCTGGGACTCAGAAACCAGCAAAACATTATGTAAGACCTTCAGCATTTTGATTGGCCTTTGCTTGAAAACAGAGTCACTGCAGATGGAAGCTAAAATGGACTTCGCATTCAATTGTCTTTGTCTTTGATGTGCACTTTTGTTTTTTTTGTTTTATTTGCAAATACCACCAAGAGAGGAGCCACAAGGAGTGGGAAATGTATCTGTTTCCTTGCAGTCTTGGGAAAAACCATGTTTAGGTCTTTGTATAAGGGGAGGGCATCACTCCAAGTTCAAATAATAGCTTCTATCAGTTTTGGGCTTCACTAAAGGGCAAAAAGAACTAAGGTACCATCAAGCTTGCTTTAAGGTCAGTACAGCTACAGTATTTGCATATTTTAAAACTGCAATATTTGGTTTTGTATCTTAAATGCAGAAATCATCAGATTTATTTTAGCTATAAATTTCCTTAGAGCCACATCCATGGCCATGACTTGATTATGCCACATCCCAATTTCCCTACTACTTCTTCAAGTGGGGATGTTATTGTATGTCTGTACAGTACTAGTTGTGAAGAAGGAAGAGGAGGGAAAGGGTTAACCTAATAGACATTATTCATAGGAAAAGGTTCCTTTAGTCGAATTGGCTCCAAATAGTTTAAAAATCCAAATAGCTTAAAAGCTTCTAAAAACATTGTCAATTCAATTAAATATTTATTAGGGTCATAGAACAGGACAAAAATTAATCATTTAAATAAAGCAAAACAGAACAGAATAAGGCATGATAATATATTACATTTCATGGTGAAATCAATAGGTGATCAAAGCCTACCTAATTTTACAGACAGTATAACAAATTTTAGCTACATTCACAGAAACTGAATCATAATCATCTGACAATAAATTTTACATAAAAATGATCAGAGTTCCCCAGATATTTAATCAGGTACGGAGTTAAGATGAGTCCGTGAGTCCCTATATAGAGGGCAATACACAGGATATGAGCTGTAGTTTCAATGACTCCTTGTCCACAGGGGGACACTAAGTACTCAGAAGCTTTTAAACTATTTAAGTGAAGTTATGTCCTAACATTATACCAGGTAATTTGTATAGAAGTGGGCACAGGAGGGACAAAAACCTCCCAGCCCTCTTTTCTTCAAAAGCCATTTCAAAGGCATCATGTGAATGGTTTCAGGATGCCACATATAGTATGAGATTCTCAGCTCCCTGATTCTCTGTAGGCCAATGTTCCTGTATCTTTATTTAAATAGCTCTTACAATGAGAATCTGGAACTGTGATGAATCTATGTAGGAATTGTGATGCTTTGTTGGTCACAACCTCTTATCTGGTGACATTTTGAACATTTCCCATTCTATAGATTTCTCATAGAGTTGTTTCCTGTAGAATAGAATGGAATGGAATGGGATGGGATGGGATGGGATAGGCTAGGCTGGGCTGGGCTAGGCTAGACTGGACTGGACTGGACTAGACTAGACTAGACTAGACTAGACTAGACTAGACTAGACTAGACTAGACTAGACTAGACTAGACTAGACTAGACTAGACTAGACTAGACTAGACTAGACTAGACTAGACTAGACTAGACTAGACTAGACTATAGAAATAGAAGTAGAAGTAGAAGTAGAAGTAGAAGTAGACGTAGACGTAGACGTAGACGTAGACATAGAATAGAAAATAGAGTAGAGTAGAGTAGAGTAGAGTAGAGTAGAATAGAATAGAATAGAATAGAATAGAATAGAATAGAATAGAATAGAATAGAATAGAATAGAACAGAACAGAACAGAACAGAACAGAACAGAACAGAACAGAACAGAATAGAATAGAATAGAATAATTTATTGGCCAAGTGTGATTGGACACACAAAGAATTTGTCTCTGTGCATGAGCTCTCACATAAAACAATAAAGTAATATAATGATAAGATGCCAACATGAGAAGGTAGTAGTAGAAAAGATGAAAATAATCATCTTGTGTGGCTGTAATAATAATTCAGCCACACAACATGGATAAACATCCTTATATATAAGACAGTACTGTGGTAATTAGGGATTCAGCAGAGTGATGACACAAGGGAAAAAGGAGTTATAGGAGTTATAAACTCCTATAGGAGTTTATATAGTGATAAACTCTTATGGTGATAGAAAATTATATTTAGAATGCATAATAATGTCAAAATGTATTGATGTTGTTAGCCCTGCAAGATAGTCCAGACAAAAAACACAACCAGGAGTATTAGCTAATTTTTTTTTTATTGTAATGTTATATTAGCAGAATCTTGTAAAACTGAAAGTATTTCTCCCCTCCTTTCCTTTTACTCTTCAGAAAACTAGGGAGGGTCCCTTCTGAGATGCTTCCCTTCTTCTGTGGGCTGAAATATCTTTTACATGCTGGTTGTTCAGTCTGCATCTTTCCCTCCTGTCCCCTAAGGTCATTCCCACACACTAATACAGATGGGCACCTGGATGTCTAATTTCCTTCCTGGACAGGTAGATTGCTACAATAAATGAATGATACTATATAAAGTGAAGCATGAGAGGATGGCTGGGGAGAGCCAAAGCTTACCAGCTGGCACTTTTCCTCCTCAAATTTAGGAGTTTTTAAAAGAAATATATATTTCTTCTGGTAGAAGAATTGGTTAAAAACAAATCCAATAACAACTTCAGGCGGAAGACTCCAAATAAGGTTGCTTTACTATGCTGCAGTTTAAAGAAGGGCAGGCACAGACACTTGCTGCTTGAGGTATTTTAGACTAGATGGTGCCTGTTGACTAAATCAGATTTGCACAATACACTATTATCACTGCCATCACCAACACCAATTTGTAAGCTAGTATGTTAGGCAAACCCAGCCACTGGGGATAATTTCTGATTCAGTGTTGTTCAAATCTAGGAAAATGAATTACTTGTATTCAGATATGTATGGTTCGGGTCTATGTGTATATGAATATCGTCCATATGGCTTTGGTGTTGGGTATTATATTGGAATCAGTTGGAAATCCAGCCACCAGACTCCTTTTGTAATCCCATTTAAATTTCCCTGACAAGAGATTTTAGGTGTGCAATTCTTTTAAAAATCCAGATTTGAAATGGTTGCCTTGGGTTTGAAACGGCCTTCTGCAATCTTACTATGTTCCAACTTTATAAAGTTTAGCGTCCAGCAAAAAGATCTTGTCTTAAATTTGGAATGGGTGGTCAAAATGTGAAATGAGGCTGCTTCAAGCTCAGAACGTTCTCAGAATGGTTAGAACTTCGCTAAACATTTCCAATAAAACCAGACTATCTCTTCCAAACTCAAAACGGGTTTGAAATGTGCTGCTTCAAATTAAAATGTTTTGAATTGAAAATGCTTTGTGTGTCCTTGCTGTCCCATCTCTGCTCAAAAGCATTCAGGCAAGGGGAATCAACAAATTTGTCAGCAATTGGATAGAAAGTAGAACCAGGAAGAACCATTATCCATACTCCTTCTATGGCACCCAACATTTGTAATCGTATTGCAAATTGTAATACATATGCAAAATGTATCTATACTAGTTAGAGTGCAGCCCCGCTCTAAATTTGGCAGAAGAAGTCAGAAGTCAGAGCTCAGCTATGTCCCCCTCTTGGGACATCCCACATTTCAAATGAAATGTAAGTCAGGTAGATCACTTCACATGCAATAATATCAACATTTCTATGAGCATTATGCCACAAGGTGCACATATATTGAGGTCTCAGGTCAATGGCAACCATAATAAACCATGTTGCTAAAATAAGATCATATGCAAGATCATGTCATCATTCAAATGTCACACTTACGTTTTTGCTTCTTGACTTTTCATACAAATATATAAGTTGTGACATTTGTGTGATGATCTCATGCCACGTATTTTACCATTTTTCCTGTGGGATGTCAAGTCCCTTTTAGATGTCATCAAAAGTTTCCATAGGGTTATTTTCATCATCATCTTTCTGCAAAAGGTTGGATATTGCCAAGTTAAATTCGATCTGGTAATTTAGATGGAGACAGCAGAAATCATTGATTTCTTTTTGTGGCTTTATTTTCTCTGAAAGTTTCTTTGCATTTCTGCAGTGTACTTTTGTTGGGTCTGAAATACAATAGGGACGCAGCCATTTATAACCACTTTTGAGGATTACGTATTGAGGAAGAGAGAGAGCCAACAACTGTAAACGTTGAACATTTTTACCACTTCTACAGTCTTCTATTTCCCAATCACTGTTTATAAGGACAGACTGTTGGCTAAGTTCAGTATGAAAAAAGTGAATTTCCTAAGTTCAGTATGAAAAAAGTGAATTTCCTTTGAAATCTGGTATTTAACCATGCTGAGCATGATACAAAAAACTAGAGTATATTACTTTCCCACCAAAAGCAAGTATTTTTAGTTTGGTTGGATATAATTAACCCATCCATATAACAAGAATGGACTTCTCCTCCTGGAAGATTATGCTAATGTTAGTAGCATGTCTAATTCAGTCACAGGCAATGCTTCTAATGCAAAGCAAAAGGTCCTCCCCTTTCTGAATGGTAGACTTTACTTCCTTTTTTGTTTTTTGAATGCATACCAGAGGTGGGTTTCAGCAGGTTCTGACCAGTTCTGGAGAACTGGTAGTGGAAATTTTGAGTAGTTCGAAGAACCAGTAAATACCAGCTCTGACTGGCCCCGCCCCCATCTATTCTCTGCCTCCCAGCTGATTGGGAGGAAATGAGGATTTTGCAGTAACCTTCCCCTGGAGTGGGGTGGGAATGGAGATTTTATAGTATACTTTCTATGCCACACCCACCAAGCCACACCACACCACACCCACCAAGCCACACCACAGAACTGGTAGTAAAAAAATTTGAATCCCACCATTGATGCATACCCTCTAAATTGAAAGCTCTGATAACTAGGGATTGGCATCTGTTGGGGGGAGGTGTCTCAAAAAAGATTAAGAAGGTGGCTGGTATGCAAATGAAGCTGTGGGTGCCCCTTAAAAGAAGAGACTGGACAGCCACTTGTCTGAAATTATATACGGTCTCCTGCTCGAGATAGGGAATTGGGCTAGATGACTTCCAAGCTCCCTTCCAACTCTGTTATTCTATGTTCGGATACACATTTGATAGACCTTTTTGGTGCATCTTTATGGAGAGCCAATAGCAAACCCATCTAGCATCATGCTTTCCAATTCGAGAGCTCAGATATAGCTGCTTTCTTAAGGAATCATGGATGTATTTACGAACAAAGGTTTACTAGATGTTTATTAGTCGTAAGTTAAGACATCTGAAAAGCACCAACCAAGAAGAAAATATAAGGAAATTCAAACTGTTCCACTCTATTGCCTGTGCTTACTTTTGGTCATTCTGAACTGTACTTTCCAAGCTGTAACAATTCAACATTTTCTACATTTCTCTCAACAACAGGCAAGCTTTTTTTCTTTGATCTGAGAAATCTCCTTTCCCAACTATTTAGTATTTAGGGTTTATTATTATTATAATTGTATTCTTTTTAATTTGGCTTTCTGGCTTTATGGAAAAATTGATGTGACCGATAGTACTAGGGGAGAAAGAGAAGCTTAGTTTTAATTATTTTGCTATGTGCAGTACATATTTTTTCAAACAGTAAAATTTGAATTTAAGAAAAGGTAACTATTACACACATGGTACTGAAATAGTCTGAGAAGCAGTCACTTCAAAATGTCAGGAGAATCAGAATAAGAAGTGGAGAGCGAATAAAGGATAATGTTATCTTTCTAACTATATTGTGTAAACCATTTGGTCAGATCAACGGAAAATTTACACAGCATAAAACAGGGCACTAGCTCTTCACAGTTTACCATCAACAACTGATTGCCCTAGAACCTTCTATCTGGAAATATTCTGTATTACAGTATAAATCTAATAATTTTATATCTATTTTATTTTCCCAAAGAATCTTGGAGATTTAAACCTTTTGAACATGCTGAAACAATATAGGACTTCTGACATACTTGTTCAGGCAGCGTGAAAGGGAAATTATTAATAAATATCATTAATATCATTACAATTAATAAAATGTCTTGATTTGATCTGTTTTTTGCACATTTTCAAGCAATTCACTAAAGTTCAGTAACTAAGGTTTTTCTGGAAATATCCCTTTTAGAGATTTGTATAAACACTATATTCTTATAAATATAAACCTCTTTTACAATCCCTATGAATATTGTAAGAATATGTTAGGGTTATAATATGCTAATTTTAAACCTAATACCAGATTGCTATATGATAAATTCCATCCTAACTACCCTGAAAAATTCCTCAGAATTAATTTTAATAGATCTTTTCTGGAAGATCTGAAGGGCCAATTTGGAGACAATTCATCCTGAAGAAAGGCTATTAGGTCATTAAAATCCTTTTGTTTGTTTATTTGTTTACATTTTGATGCCACCCATCTCCCCTATAAGATGACTCTGGACTGATGCTGATTTGATGGCACATAAGGTAAAGGTAAAGGTTCCCCTCGCACATATGTGCTAGTCGTTCCCGACTCTAGGGGGAAGTGCTCATCTCTGTTTCTAAGCCAAAGAGTCAGAGCTGTCTGATGACAATTCCATGGTCATGTGACCAGCATGACTAAACACCGAAGGTGCACAGAACACTGTTACCTTCCCACCAAGGTGGTCCCTATTTTTCTACTTGCATTTTTACATGGTTTTGAACTATTAGGTTGGCAGAAGCTGGGGCAAGTAATGGGCGCTCACTTGGTGCTAGGGATTTGAACCGCCAAATTGCCGACCTTTCTTTTTGACAAGCTCAGCGTCTTAGCCACTGAGCCACTGTGTCTCCTTTGATGGCACATAATCAATCATAAAACCTCATTATGTTATAAATATTCACAAAGCATTAATATTACTGTTTGCACTGCCTATTTTCAACAAGTAATTTTTGAGAATCGAGTATGGTAGCTTTTAATAGATGGCACCTAAAACTAATTAGCTTTTGACTGTATTTCAGAATATGACAAACATGCAACGTTACTTAGCAGTTCACTGCATTTGATCATTGGCGTAAAATGATGCATTGCATTTCACAATGGGTAGTTTGTCAGGGTTGACATTTGACCATTGTCTAAAGAAAACTCTCTTATTTGGTGCCTCAGAGTCAGTTTTTGATGACAAGTCCCTGTGGTTTTGTAATAAGATTTTCGTCAGTAGTTTACACTTGTCTGCTTTGCTAGTGCTGAGAGAGAGAAACTAACCTAAGGTCACCCAGATGGCTTTGTATTTAAAGCAGGACTAGAACTCACATCACCTGGTTTCTGGCCTAGTGCCTTAATCACAACATCGAACTGGTTCTTAGTTGCTAATAAATCTCAACATTGTGCTGCACAGAAATGGTAGTGGGACGATTTAAAATGCAAATGGAACTTTTGGCAAAAATATTTGTTGTGATTGAATCAAAGGGGTCAGGCAAATAGTAACTTCTGCACAGAATCTAATTCTTTGTGTTGACATGCCTTCCTAGCTCTCTGTTGGCTACTAAACGTGTACAAAGTGAAAATGTCTACAGAAAAGGCTATCAGAGAAGACCAGGTGGAGATTTTGGAGTACAACTTCACCAGAATCAGCAAGAACCCTGATCGTGCCACCCTTGACCTCATTGCTGCTGAGGCAGGACTATCAGTAGAAGAGGTTCTAGTGAGTAGCCATGTCTTTAACTTCAAATACAATCATTTGCTTCTTGAGGTGATCCATTCATTTCTGGACCACCTTTCTCCCATGTATCACTTCCCAATAAATTATTCCTTCTCATCTCCTCCAAGCATTTGCTAGGGCTAAGGAGTGCCTCACCTTCTAGAACATATGGGAGGGGAATGAGAATCAGCCTATAATCCCCTCTGTGGAATCAGAATCTTCTTACTGATGGAAGAAAACCACCTCTCTGTGGGATGTTTATGGTGGGACCAACGTTTTATGCCATTTGACTCTCCTGTTCCATAGTATATCAGGAATGGAGTGGTAGAATGCTGTTGAGGTGATAGAATGAATCACAGCACATTTGGCTACAGATAAGAGATCTGGTCGTCTTGTTTTTTTTAAGCTAATTCATCCTCCCTCAATACACAAAACAAGCAAGAGAGAATGGACTGAGGAAGCATTTTTCTCTTTGACTGAAAGCTTTCCCCACCCCTTTTTAGTAGGGATTCAAAACTTTTTTCTTTTACTAATAGGTCAAAATGATAATGTCCATTCCATACCTATATTTTCCCAGGTGGAATGGCCATTCTTTTTTTTCTCCTTTCAGAACCTAGACTCTCTGTAGCTCACCACTCATTTTACCATTGCCTGCAAACTCTCATTGTCTTTTGCTCAGTATAGGTAGACCTCCTGTCAGGGTTCCAAGTAACATACCCACAGCAAACAAAACTCTGAGGCAGGTAGCTTCCTCAAAGAATAATTTTATTGGATATGTCATATTGGCACAGGCTGGTGAAAACCGACTCTGACTATTCCCATAGTTTTCATCTAATTAAAAATTTTTCACCTTCTCAAAACAATCAGTCACATGGTCCAATCAGGATACTGGTCAGTTGCTAGGTGACTCCAGTCCCCTCCTTCCAAGCACCTGCAGCAATATCCTTGGTTCCTAAGAGAGAGTATTTTGTTTTGGCTACAACACCCCAATTATCTCTATACCCCCCTTCCTGTCCCTCTTCTCCAGTGTGTCAGTGCTGAAGTCTCAAAATTGCCTCAGTCAGGCCAATTTCAGGGTTGACACCTCCACTTACAACCATTCATTTAGTGACCATTCAAAGTTACAACACTGAAAAAAGTGACTTATGACCGTTTTTCACAATTATGACCCTTCCAGCATCCGCATAATCATGTGATCAAAATTCAGATGCTTGGCAACTGGTTCATATTTATGACTGTTGCTGTGTCCAAGGGTCATGTGATCACCTTCGGAACCTTCTGACAAGCAAAGTCAATGGGGAAGCCAGATTCACTTAACAACCGGGTTACTAACTTAACCTGCAGTGGTTCACTTAACAACTGAGGCAAGAAAGGTCATAAAATGGGGCAAAACTCCTTAACAAATGTCTCACTTAGCAACAGGAATGTTGGGTTCAATTATGGACGTAGGTGAGGACACTGTGCTCTTTATTCATTGTGCAACATTCCTTTGTTTCTCTAGGAATGGTTCAAGAAGCGGCTGGGAGAGTGGAGGAAATCGGAAGGGCTTCCTTCAGAATCTAGGTCTGTCAGAGATTGACTAAATCCCCCCCTTTTGGAGACATCCCTGGAAAATGGACAGCAGCTCAATTATTGCTTTCTCTATGGAATGTTATTGTCAAAAATATTTTTTCCTATTATTTAACCTACTGCTTATTTAAAATGTATATACTAGAGGTGGAAAATAAGTATATGAAATTATGTAGACTGATTGTAATGCAGACGTTTATAAAACTTACAAGGAAAAAGTGACAATGTGCCTATTGCAATTACAGTGATAACTTAATGGAATGGATCTGGTTTAATATTTCTATTAACTCCAGTGAAATTAATAGGAAGGAGCAATAGATTGAAATATGCTTTTCTTGTCTACTGTACTATGAGAAATAGCTTCAGCACCAGAGTCCAGGAAAGCAATATCTAGAATCAACTGCATCCATTAACATCTTATAGAAACTAGATTTTTTTTAAAAAAGAAGTTTTGGCATGATCCATCGTGTGGTGTTTGTGAAGGCTTTCATGTGTACACAAAGAAGAGAACAAGCTCCATCTTGCCTGAGTCCATATTCAGCTCCTATGTACATAGAAAACTCACACAATCCACTGTGAATTCAGGACAGATATACCAATGAGCACAGTGAAACAACCTTCTGCAATCTTGAGCAGTGTATAGTATCGTGATGGTAAACTTATGGCACGCCTGCCACAGGTGGCACATGGAGCCATGTTATCTGGCATGCCAGCTTAGCTCCGGCACACACCAGCTGATTTTTGGGCCTTCTGGGCCCACCAGAAGTAGGGAAACAGGCTGTTTCCTGCCTTCGGAGGGTCTGAGGGGAGGTGGGGAAGGCTGTTTTCACCCTCTCCAGATGCATAGAGAGGATCTGGAGCCAGGTGAGAAAGAAAAATGGGCCTACTGGGCCATTGCATGCCAGGAGTGAGGGAGGGAGGGGGGTCATGTGTGCATGCGTGGGGCAGGGTGCATAGAATTATGGGTGTGGACATGCGCATGCATGAACCTCCCGCACCCACCCCCCTTCCTGGCATGTGATGGCAAAAAGGTTAGTCATCATTGGTATAGTATCTTGAATCCCTCTAGTGCAGCTTGGTTATAGTCAGATCATGTAAAGACCCAGCTAGCCAGCAGGTGAAGTTCAGGTAGTTCTTGACTTACAATCTTTCGTTTAGTGGTTGCTCTAAGTTATAACAGCATTGAAAAAGGTGATTTATGACCATTCTTCACACTTATGACTTTTGCAGCCCTCCATGGACACTTGGCAACTGGCTCATATTTATGAAGATTGCGGTGTCCTGGGGTCATGGGATCATCTTTTGTGACCTTTTGACAAACAAAGTCAAAGGGGAAGCCAGATTCACTTTGCAACTTAACAACTGCAGTGTTTCGCTTAACAACTGTGGCAAGAAAGATCGTAAAATAGCGGAAAACTTATTTTACAACTGTCTCACTTAGCAACAGAAACTTCAACTGTGGTTGTAATTTGAGGACTACCTGTATATCAAAATGATAGGAATAAAAAGATGCCAATGCACCTTGATTCTTTCTCCTTACCTTTCCTCTATCATGGGTAGAGATAAGAATTTATTTCTTCATCATGGCTGCACAATGCGTTCAATTTTATGTACAGGATTTGTCACAATCACAACTAACGTGTGGCAAACTGGGCCTTTTTTTCAAGTGGAGCCTGAAAGCAAGCGCATCACTTTCCACACATGGAAGGCCGCTTCAAAGTAGAACCTCAAGGTTTTAGCAATCTGTTCATCCACCTACTTGCATTACTAAGTGATTGATTTCAGTGGCAATACCATGGGAAGAAAAGTGGGGAGGGAAAGCAAGAAGTGGGTGCCCAGAGAAGTATTCTGTGCTGACAGCAAATATATCATTATACTTATAATTCTCCAAGAAGTCAATGAAGTTCAAAAGCGTTCAGAGGTGTACAACAGGAATTCTGGTGATTTCAAACCTGGAATGTTGAAATGGGTAGAGTGAGGGTTTGACCCCATCCTTCCAGCCAAAATGAGAACAATGTGTAATAAATTATTTCAGCAAGTGTATTGAAGAAGTATCTAAGTTTAGAAGCACAGATTTTAACTATGAATTATTTTGGGAAAAGAATCTAAAAGGGGCAGCATGATGTCAGTCCATTACGGAAAATTAGCAAACTATGTAATAAAGAACAGAATCAGAACAGTGCATTATGAAGGTCTATAATTCAGCAGAGAAGGTCTCTGTGTACGCCCAGAGTCTCTCAGGTTGAAAGGCTGCTGACATCGCCAAATGAATCCCTGTTTGCTGTTTTGGAGAATTGCTGTTTTGTTTTGTTTTAGATAGGAAATGGCTAGATAAATCAGACTGAATTTATATGCCCACTTGCTGTTTTGCAAAAATAGAAAAAATGTGAAACTGTTTTGACATTTCTTCACAACGGTGGATTTTTATAAGGAGATGATATTTTACCCACATAAAGAAATTTGTTGGGACATTATGAAACTCTTGATGAAACTGCAATACAGTGAAGAAATGCTCGCATTATGTCATGAGTACCTCTAATATTGCTCGCTGTCTGAATGTAATGGAGCTCAGTGGATCAAAAGTTCAGAAATAGCCTTCTTTTAGTTGAAATCAGCTATTTGTGACCGAAAGGGCACACTTCTGCATGTTCCCTGACACTGTCTTTGTTCAAGAACTCTTTTGACCTCCAAATCTAAGCTACAGCCTGAGGATTCCTGATCTTTCACAAGTTCAACTATGAGATTGTCATGTAATTTCCAATTATGAATAGGTCAGACCTACTTAGGCTTTGGGGCAGAGGTGGGTTTCAGCAGGTTCTGGAGAACCGGTAGTGGAAATTTTGAGTAGTTCGGAGAACCAGTAAATACCACCTCTGACTGGCCCCACCCCCATCTATTCTCTGCCTCCCGAGTCCCAGCTGATCAGGAGGATATGGGGATTTTGCAGTAACCCTCCCCTGGAGTGGGGAGGGAATGGAGATTTTACAGTATCCTTCCCCTGCCATAGCCACCAATCCACGCCCACCGAGCCATGCCACGCCCACCAAGCTACACCTACAGAACCGGTAGTAAAAAATCTTGAAACCCACCACTGCTTAGGGGATCAGTCAAGGACAGTGAGCATTTAGATGTATTAGTTTAAGCTAATCTTTCATAGTCAGGTGTTGGCCATGTGCATTAAACTATAATTCTCATCTCTTGGATATTCCCTAGAGAATATGAATATTATTAATAAAGCGTTGCTTAATTAATATAACAAGGGACATATTGGGAAGTCCCTTAGGAAGTGGCATAGTCAGGCCATAAGGTGGTATTCTTGCTTTCATCATGGCTAGTTCCTTCAGGTGAGTCAGGCAAGAGCTGGCTTTTTTCTCCAGGCCTTGGACTTGAGTGGTGTGGGTATGTCTACTATGGGATTGGTTTTGCACATTTATAGTCTATGTACTGTATATTTTTCATTAAGAATATATTTTTGAGGGATGGAAATGTTATTCTATTGAATTGGATTGTTGTTTTAAACCTTGTATGTCACCCAGAGTCAGTGATTAATTGGACAATCATGAGCTGGGCCATTTATAAATAAGCTAATAAATAAATAACAATGCAACCTTAAGTGTTGTTGTTTGATCTTATCGCAGGAGCTCAATAGTGCGTGTTTTGTTCTTCCAGTAATGACTCATTCCAAGGTCCTGAGTTATTTTCAGCCCTTTGAAGTTGACCAGACTTGGAACTCCAACATCATGAATGCTACTGTTATTATTATAGAGTAATAATAGAATTCTACACCTCTGAATGTGCCTCACCCCTCACTGCCTCTACCCTAAAGAGAACTAGGGAGGGTCAAGCTTTCTCAAACTCCATTTCTGCTGACTCATTCACTAACCATTGGCTTGGCTGCAGCTCTTCCTCCTGTTCCTCAAGGTTATTCTCACAGCCCATTAGTTATCTTTCTCTAAGGAACTCTCTTCAGCCATGGGTTTCGTTCTCTTGAACCAACTATATCCTTTTCTGGGAAATTTCCCAGAGGTTAGGTTTTTCCTTCATCATATTGCTCACAATTCTACTGAGACAAAAATCTTTACTTCTCTGCTACTGACCTGAAATCTCCTGTCCAATTGCATTAGCTGTTCATTTATTTCATATAACTCCCTAACCATTATTTCATAGTTTGGCTTCTGCATCAGCCTTGAGCCTTTGAGTGGCCGAAGATGCAAAGTTCTCTCCTCCTCATACTGAGAGTTTACATTCTGCAACTGTTCTTGAGAAAGTATTAGCTGTTCAACTAGTTTTTTTTTCCTTCAAGTCTTTTGACTTGGAGTATTGCACTGCAATCATCTGTGCTGTTCATATTAGATTCCAGCAGTGGTGAACTCCAATTTTTTTTTACTACCGGTTCTGTGGGCGTGGCTTGGTGGGCGTGGCAGGAAAAGGATACTGCAAAATCTCCATTCCCACCCCACTCCAGGGGAAGGATACTGCAAAATCCCCCTTCCCACCCAGTTCTCTGAACTGCTCAAAATTTCCACTACCGGTTCTCCAGAACCTGTCAGAACCTGCTGGATTTCACCCCTGGATTCTACGTTCTCTTTCGACTGCTGCTGCAAGACAACTGTTTGCTTCAACCTTGCCAGTTCAGAAAATATGGAGTGTGATCTTGAATTGTTCCATGATCGTTGCTGCATATATAGTCCATCTCAACATGGTTCAGGATCTTAAGGTAAAGTTTACAATCCCAAACAACACAGCACAGAAAAAATAGTGAATTGAATGTCAGGAAGTTTTTCTCTATTCTTCTACAAGAATACTTATTATGTAAGCAAATCTTCCTTTCTTTCCATTCATCAGCGCAAACCTGGAAATTATTCAAATTTGGTAATTATGAGTTCAGTATATCATAGCTACATTTCCACAGCACTTGAGAAATTGTTAATAATGTTGCAAACACTGAGAAATGTGAGAAATGTAGATAACCAAGCTCCCTTCCATGTATGAAAGTGATGGATGAGATGAAAAGGTGAGATACTTTTCTATACTGCTGCTGTTGCCATATCCAGAGGCAATTCAGCAGGGATGAATGAGAGGGCATCTTCATAATAATACATTCCAGGCTACAGGGTAACATTACCAGCATGCTAAATCACTATTCCAAACCAGGAGATTGCAGGGAGAGACTATGAAATGCCCAACCTGCTTTTTGCCTTCCAGATTGGGGTGTGTGTGCGAGTAGTTTCCTAATAAGCACTTGAGAGTGATGAAGGCAAGGCGTTTCCAAAGGTTGTGTATTATTTCAATTGCATCATACGGCTGTAACACAGATACTAGGCATTTCATGCAGCTGCTGTAATGAGGTTATAGGTACGCACTCTTAATCCTATGAATGCAAATAATATTAAATATAATGTGTTACTGGAGAAGGTTGGATTGTCAAGTTCAGTAGCAATAAAATCATGTGGAAAATGTCAGAGCACCATTAAGAACTTTGGAGATGCCTAGAATCTTTTGGTTCTACACAATAGAGAGTTTTGCTTCTTCAGTGCACAAGTTTAGTAACAGCCCTCTCTTTGTAAGGAGGAAATAGAATCACACACATTTACAATTATTTAATTGACTTATGGTTTATACAATGAGAACCAATTCAGTGCTATGGTTAAAACATCAGGTTAGAAAACAGGAGACTGTGAGTTCTAGCCTTAGGCACCTAGCCAGCTGGGTATCCTTGAGCCAGTCACTTTATGTCCTCCCTAGGAAGGAGGCAATGGCAACACACTTCTGAAACACCTTGCCAAGAAAATTGCAGACTTGTCTAGATGGTCTCTGAGAATCAGACATGTTTTAACAGATGAAAAAACTTCTGATCTAAATCTTACCACTTTTTCCATCCTCATGGAGAATTATATTGCTGATACTTTCAGGAGCTAGTGCTTTCCAGATCCCTTCAATTGTGAACGTTGCTGCACTGGTTGAAAACTATCTCTAGATGTCTCCAGAATAAGCACCCACCCTTATTTCTTGAGGAGCAGAAAATGTTAGTTCCATACAAACCCAAAGCAAAAGCAAGCTTTTTGGAGTTTCTGGCATGGGCTCTAAATATCTGGGTTTACCTTTTAATTATATTGTTTCATTATTTCTGTTCTAAGGATATTAACATTTTATTTATGCACTGTTCTATAGCATTATTTTTAATTCTGTTTTTCTTTTATTGTTGCTTTGCTTTTTGCTGTGTATTGATTTTTATCTAGACTTAAATTCTATTGTTAGCTGTAGGATGACATTGGATCAGGAGAAAATACAAATCAAACATTAATATTTAAAAGTCAGGCTCCTGCTTAAACATGAATAATTGTTTTGTTAGTTCAGCTGATGTTACTTTTCAGATGTTATTAAGCACTTGTGGAAGTCAAAACACAACAGTACAAGAAGTAGACAAAGCATGCCACTATAGTTCCTTTAATTTATTGAAAATGCCTCGTAGAGATAGATGTGGGTGATCAGTGTGATCAACGAGTAATTGGTTGTGCTAAGTTCCTGACTCTTTCTGTACAAATTGCTTTCTTAGCAGACTCCTTTACAATAAAGGCATCTGGATTAAACTGCACGAGATTGGTTGGGGCCCTGACAAAAGAAATATGAAAAGAGTCATTAGCCTCAATGCTGCTCCTCTTTATAAAGCTCTCTGCAAGATTAACAAAGAAATCCAACCCCCAAGTTTCACATATTGGATGGGGGAAAAAATAACACTACTAAGATCCGTGCTGTTTTCTTGGCAGTAAATTGCTCTATCAGTAGGATAATAAACCTCCCTGGATCGTTTGGTTTTAAATTTCTGCTAATCAGTCGACAAAACATATGTCATGCTTTCATAACACAAATCTTGCACTTGTATCCTAATGTTGTTGAATGTAAGTCATGAGGTTTGCGCTGTCATAAGTCATAACATGTGTTTTGTTACTAGCTTCTTGTCCCTATTATGATGATATTTTAATCCCATTGGCTTCAGCAGAAGAAAAAATAGTAGAAAAAAAATGATATTCTGCAGTAAAACAGAGAAAAAGTAGTCTGTCTCTCCATCTCTATATGCAGTGAAGTGAATATCTTTCCATCAACAATCCAATTTAGGAGGGCTTTTTGTTCTCAGCAAGCTCAATGGTTCCCACTGAAGTCATTGGGATGAATTTTATTTACAGTAGTGGCCAAAATTGTGAAAACCTTTTGGGGAAAGTGTATTTTTTAGGTTTGATGGCTAATAACACCACTTTCTTCTGGAGTTTCAAGATAATCATGTTCCACTGTTGGAATGGCCTGGGAATAGCCCAGACCTTAACCCAATTGAAAATCTATGGAGCCGGCCAAAGAAACTCATTAGTCAGAAGTGACCCAGCAATAAACACCAGTTGATAGAAGTAATCATTCAATATTGGTTTCACTTTATAACAGCTGCAGAACTAAAAGACTTGGTTCATGGTCCATGAGAAGACGTTGTAAGATTGTAATTCATGCTAAAGGTTATCCAACTAAGTACCAACTGACTTGATAATGTTTGTATATCTCATTTTTTCTGTGTTTCACTTTTCTTCTTTATACTATAACTGCTGTTCTAATAGCAAATCCTTCATAGAAGTTATTGCATTACATTCTTGATTAAATTATCTTTCCATTGATATATAATGGTACTACTCAAAAAAAAAAAAAGTGGTGTTATTACTTTTAGAAAATACACTTTTCCCAAAAGGTTTCCACAATTTTGGCCACTACTGTAGTTACCTGCCAAGCAAATAACTGGAGAGAATACAATTTGCAAAAAGATACATCTAGCGCAGGCAGCTATGGATGACATACAGAAAAAAGGCACTTTGGGCATTTATGAAAGGCAAGCAATAGCACCAGCTGCCATGGTCTCCATATACAGAGAGAGATCCATTTCAAAGGATTGGTGAATTCTTCAAATGAAGGAAATATACAAATATATTTTCACAACTTTCCTCACACATTTTTCTTTACTAATTTTAGTGGACAAAAACAATGGAAAGAATAAGACACTGGCATGAGATGCAGTACATGCTCAGAGGATCCTTCTGCCCTTAGATCTCTCAGAGCTAGTGATGGGTTTACTGTATCGGGTAAACCAGTAGCGGTGGTGGCGGGAGGCTCCACCCACCCACCCGGATGCTTCTGCGCATGCGTATGCGCAGAAGTGTCACATGAGCACCCGCATGCCCACAAGCAAACCAGTAGCAAACTAAATTGAAACCCACTACTGCTCAGAGCCTTCAGAAATTATCTACAGGCTAAGATCCTTTCCCTCAATTGGAGAGTTGGGGAGACCATCAACACAGCCATCAGATCATCTGGGAAACCCCACCTGTTGGGAGGGTGAGAGAGTTCCATGAGTCGAGGAGAGGCTACTGCCTGCTTGGCTGCCGCTGACACAGGCCACTCAGGGGAACGATCCATGGCACTCTCACAAGGGATTACTTTTGGTCTAGCTAGTTCAAGTAGCCTTGGACTTGGGACTGCTTGCAGAGCAGTCAGGGGTATCTGCAGAAGAACAGAAGTGATGATTTTTTAATATGATATTTATTCCAGAACATTTCTGAAAAACCTAAGATACAAGATAAATCCATCCCCAAAGGATTAGGAGCTATGGACTCTCCTCTTTCCTCAATAATCTCTGAAATCAAAGTAGAGGCAAAGCTACAGACAAACCTTCTGGCAGGATTCTGAAGGTAGCAGAATGAGTATGACAGGTCCCCATAATAGCTGAATATAGAATTCTGTCAACCCCTGAGATGAATAAGATCACTTCAGAAAGATCTGCTGACTCTCCAAAGAGAAATGGACAATCTTCCTCAGAGAAAGGAATTAAGTCAAGACTGCCTAGGTAACAGGGTGGAAGACCTTGGTGGTGATCCATCTGAAGAGCATGGCAGGAGAATAACAGAATGACAGAGTTGGAAGGGACCTTGGACATCTTCCAGCCCAACCCACTACTCAAGCAGAAGATCTGTTAAACACCGGGGAAATCAGGAGATTCAGGTAGTTCAAATGAGTATAAAGATGTGCTGCAAGCTTAAATTCTCTACAAGAGAACGGTTAAGGGAAATTTGCGGGATAAGGATAAACAGAAATTCAAGGCAAGCTAGACTTAGATTTCTTGTGGCTATGCAGTGACTTGTGACTTATGACACATTTGACTTTGACCCTTCCCTCGGGCTCAGCCTGGCCATCTCCTACAATATCATTTCAGACAAACGGTATAGGGTCCCACTTATAAAAGGTGCTCGCTTGGATTCTGCTTATTGAGCATTTATAGGAGCAGCGGTAATCAAGGGAGGATGCCAGTAGCATGAGAAACACTGCTCAGAGGGAATCTGAATAGGAAGGCATTGACAATGATATTGAACTGGACACAGAAGGAGGAAGAACTGATTGTGTACAGGTAGCTACTTCTTACCTTCTATGGTGGCAACAGCCAGGGAGAAGTGGGAAAGGACAGAGGGTGTGGTCAGACATAGATGGCTGGAAATTTGAGGCCTTATATTGAGGTGTATTATACTGAGGTTTTTAATAAATTTATCCTATGCATACAATAATAAGCATTCATCCCTGGTTAGCTTCAATATTAAAGTCAAGCTTCACACCTGAGTTCAGCAGTAAATCATAGCTCTTTAGACTTTTGATCCTTTATGCCAGGGATCTCCAGCCTTGAAAACTTTAAGCCTGGCGGACTTCAACTCTCCTTGGACTGACTTAATGGAAGATTCCCAGGCACAATTCAGCTAAATTAGAATATTTTATTGCAAACGAGAATCAGGCTTAGAAAAAATAGATTGCCTACTACAGTACCAAGAAACAGAAATCAGGGCCTTTATATATGATATATATGATCCGTTCAGATCTATGCTCTGATCTTTAAATAGTACCTCCGTTCAACAAATACTAGCAAGTCTTTTGATGGCTTGGGAAGTTGTTGAGACCTATTTACATAATGATTCTTTCCAGCTGGGTAACTGCTTGATCCTACCTTGCAATCTTATCCTTTATATCAACACAGAAGTATCAAAGTTAAAAAAAAAATTACTTGGCGGATTGGGACCTCCATGCTTGTATTTTCATAGAACTGCACTTGTTTCCTAATTACCGGCTGGGCAAGTTGCTGTAATCTTGGGGTAGCCTCAGCTCTTCTTGCAGCCTTTGAAATCTCTCTTTCAGACTAGATAGGAAAAATGAACCAACAATAAAGCAAATCTGATTACACAACTAACCAACCAAGCGAAAGGTCAGATGCCAAGAAAAACATATTTCTTTCTCCCGCAGTAATATTTCCCAAGGATCTTTTGGAAAAGGAAAGAGCAGGCTGGATATATACTTCTTATTTAGTCTCAACTGAAGCTGATACATCTTTAA
The DNA here is from genome assembly GCA_030761175.1 of Masticophis lateralis. Taxonomy (NCBI): domain Eukaryota; kingdom Metazoa; phylum Chordata; class Lepidosauria; order Squamata; family Colubridae; genus Masticophis; species Masticophis lateralis. The sequence continues at coordinate 183,917,781 of JAUDYJ010000002.1, read as the reverse complement.
TCTATACAGAGTAGGCCAAAAAGGACCTGTATAGAGAAAGGTCGCTTCAATAGTTATGATACACAAGAAAATCTGCTTATTTGCTCATTCCAATTTTTGGAAGGCATATAACAATATATTCTTATCAGAGATAGCATTTCCTATTGAGTACATGAGGAGATAATTTTGCAGTACACAAAATTATCTGCTACAACATCTTACCTGCCAAAGACTACTTCAGCTTCAACCACAATAATACACGAGCACACAATAGATACAAACTTAAGTTAAACCACTCCAAACTTGATTGCAGAAAATACGACCTCAGCAACAGAGTGGTCAATGCCTGGAATGCACCACCTGACTCTGTGATTTCTTCCCCAAACTCCCATAACTTTAACCTTAGACTGTCTACTGTTGACCTCACCCCATTCCTAAGAGGTCTGTAAGGGTCTGTTCGTACATAAGCGCACAAACGTGCCTACCGTCCCTGTCCTACTGTCCCCATTTATTCGTATCCTTATCCTGTATTCATAATCATGTTTATACCTATATCTGTTATTGTATAAGTATTTAACAAAAATAAATAAATAAACAAATAAACAAATAAACAAATAAATAAACAAATAAACTCTCATGCTCATATGAGAGTGCAGGTAAGTCCATCCTTGGGAACCTAGATTTTGAAACCCAGATGTCAATGTAGAGTTCTGTTTCACTGTCCCAGCTCTGAAAATGTAAATTTATAGACCAGCAAATTTCTATTTTACTTCAAAGGCTACTCATCTGAGACACGGCCCATCTGGGAAACACATAATGCTAACGTACAGCCCAAAACCAGAAGCTCATAGGCAAATGTATCTATATATTTGATATAAATGTATTTCCCAGAGTGATAATTGTGTCAAAGTTCTGGGGCAAAGATTGCCTTCAGTTTTCTTCCCTCCTCTCTCCCAGCCTTATGATCAGTTTTGCAATTCAGAGTTATGCGATTTGGGCAGAAAAGCAAATTACAATTGTAACTGGCCCTACTGCTCCAAATTTTCTTAGCGATCCTCATAGAAAGTTGTGAAATGCTCCAGTAATCTCATGTCCCCCTCCCCGCACCCATATTTCATCTCAGAGCTTTAGAGTTAAACTTGCTCTTTCCATATTCATTGTATAATCCCACTTTTGAGCAGTTGTGGCTTCAACTGATATATTTGGTTAGAGATTTGCTTTGCAGCATATTAAAAATCGAAAAGATGTTTTTTGAACACTGAAAATTATGTTTTCTTCTCAAATGAGAGCCAACAAATTGTATAATACAAACTATGTCATGTATCATGACAGAAGATTTGAAAAATACCTTTTTAAAATGCAAACTACACAATAACATAACCAAAGGTTTTAGCTACAACTATTGTTGCTTCTGCAGTGTAGAATCTAAGTGCTGCATATCCTCAAGAGGAAGGGAGAGGCAGAAGAAGCCATTTTAAAAAGCAAATTTTCCCCAGCCTTAGCAGTAGGTCAAAGTTTGTAGGTCGATGAGTAATAGCTTCTTTCTTCAATGCCATGGATGGGGGTAAAAAGAGCTGCCTTTGCCACTAAAGGCCAAATCTGATTCTAGGCTCATGCCTCGGCATCCATATCTTTATACTACAAAGTCCACATTATTGGTATTACAAAATCCATGTTGTCTGGCTTTCACGCCCTTGGTGCTTCAGGCATTGCCAACTCTCAACACAACAGAAAATGGTTCTTCTCCCTTTTTCTCATTATGTCCTTTTTCTCCCAAGGAAAACAAAAGGCCCAGCAATGTGCTTTCCTGTCATTTCTGACACCCAGTTCAAAGAAACCATCCATCCAGAGCATCTTTCTTGCCACACCTCCAGGACAAAGCAGCAAATGTGCATGTGTGTGTGGTGGGAGTGTGGGGTGAGGAAATTGAAGTGGTTGGAGGCTGCTTTGCGGGAAATATGGGTGCAAGGAAAGGCAGTAGGGAGTGCAAAAGATTCCCTAGATTTTTCTCCTCTCCAGCAAGTATGGAAGTTTGATGGAGAAAAAGCAGACAATAATTCTGGGGAACTCCATCCTCATATCTTCTGTAAGATCATTCTTCCTACCAGAGTCTAACAAGAAAAAAAAAATGTTGGTTGACTGGGAAGTTCTGGTTTCTCAGGTAACCCAAGCAGAAATTGACTTGAAGAGGGATGGCCTTGTAGCTGGCTAAATGGAGCTACATTTTGATGACATCCCCGAAGATCCTCCTTGCAAACCAGAATAACGGCTTAGGAAGTTTTATTGAATTTTCCACCAGGTAAAAAAAAATTGCCCACTAGATCATGCTGATCCAGCTTTGATCCTGGCACTGAAATGGAAACTTGGTTGTGAGGACAGCCTCACCACAAATGGTTAGCAGGTTGTCTCATACTAGGGCCAAAAGGGAGGGTGCAATCTCAGCATGCTTACAACAGAACGGATGGAAGTTTGATAATCCATTGAATTTTTTTTAACATAAGTGTTTATAAATAAAAATCCATCTCTAGCTAAAGCAATATCAAGCAAGTGCAATAAACATTACCTAATAGTCCAACTGACAGGATGCTAGTCATTATATTATAGAATAGGCAATGAGTCAGTGAACAAAACGTTTTTATGAACATTCTGTGCAAGACAGGTCATATAATTTTGTCTGATGCTGAAGCATTACTGGTGAGCAATCAGCTGAAAACAGACTTAAAAAGGAAGTTCCATACAAAATTCAACACAACAACACGTCATTATGAGTGTTAGTGCAGTAAAGGGGAAGGAGTACACAATTTTGAAACATAATGGCGGTGAGTTAGACGGGAAGGACAAAGTTTCAAGAACGCAATTCTGTTTTCATCTACCAGCTCAAATCTGGAAACAGAAACATTAGCAGCAAGAAAAAGATATGAGGTGGGCACAGAAATTATCAGCATAGCTTGTAAGCCTCTTCATACTTAATGATCAATTGAAACAATGTTCTATAAACCTTCAGCTGGCTTAATAAATATACTGATTATGGATTTTTTTTTCTTTTTTTTATGGCTACTATTTTGTGTAAGTGTGGGTGTGTGTAAAAATTGTTAGTGCTATGGGCACAATAAATTCACTAGGGAGGAAAGAAGATGCAGCAGGCCAACAGATTAAACTTTTTGTAAATGGAAATCAGGAAACAAAAAATTTGGCAGATGCTATCTACTTCACTGTTTCCTATTTTTTTCCAGTCCTTTCTTCCCTCCCTCTGCACTTCTACATTAGAGATGGATTTGGCGATGTTTCTTACTTTTGAATCATCTACACAGTAGAGGATACCATGGTTAAGAATGTGCTGTTTCTATTTTCTTGGAACAATTTTTCAAATGTCCAAATGCTGAAAGAATAAGCTGCTCTTAAGACACTTAAAAGGAATAGAAGCATTAATATTTTAAAAACTAGGTTTTCTGCCTATGCTGGTAAAATCTAATGTAATTCATATTCACATTTTAATCCGCAGAAGAAAAAGTTACACAGGACAATCCACAACTGAATATTGGATATACAGTATTCATATTTCCATTGCATTTTGAGTAATCTCTGTTGTATACACAGACAAATCCTAGCAACATGAATGGTAACTTCCAAGTATTGCTTTGAAAGGATATGCGCTTCATCTCTTCTTCCTCACAAGATCTATATAAAAGTGATATGAATAGGCCTTTTTTTTTTAAAGCAACAACAATACAATCTTGCAATAGCAACTCCTTTAGTAAGCTCTATACGGGTAGTTTTTGAATTACAACCACAATTGTGTCCAAAATTTTCATTTCTAAGCAAGACAGTTGTTAAGTGAATTTTGCCTCATTTTACAACCTTTCGTGCCAGAGTTATTAAGTAACTGTAGTTGTTAAGTTAGTAATACGGTTGTTAAGTGAATCTAGCTTCCCCATTGGCTTTGCTTTTCAGAAAGTTACAAAAGGTGATCATATAATCCTGGGATACCGCAACCATCATAATAAATACATGTCAGTTGCCAAGAGTTCAAAGTTTGCTAATATGATAATGGGCACGCTGCAACTGTCATAAGTGAGAAAAACAGTCATAAGTCACTTTTTCCAGTGCTGTTGAAACTTCGAGCAGTCACTAAATGAATGATGTAAATCAAGGACTACTATATAATTCTTTATTCCCGCTGGTTTTTCTTACATTTTCCTCTTTCTGACTGCTTATTTTATTATTTCAATTACTTTTATGAATGTAATTTTCTGACCTGCAACATAATATTCCTGTTGCTGTGGTCAGGAAAAGAAGACACAGAATCTGCCCTAGATTCTGTGGCAGCAAAACAATTGAAAATAATCTCCTCAAAGGCTTCTACCGAGGATCTAATTTCAGAATTTCTGAATTCTGTGAACAGATTTCAAGTGTTACAGTATCTCAGCAATGAAATACCAAACTCGATTTTCTCAAGTGAAAATGACTGATTCCTATAGAGTTATGGCTTTTCTTTAAAAAAGCTTATTATGCATGGTTCACTTTGAAGATTGCATTTGTACCTGTGCCCTCCAATAATGCTCAATAACTGATGGGTTAAATAACATTCTAACTATAAAATTTTTATTTTATTAATCATATTTCTATGCCGCTCACTCTCCTAGGACTCTGGGCGGCTTACAACAATTAACAGTATACTAAATAACACTCTTTAGAACTTAACATTCCCTTATAACTGCCCAGACTGTAATAATCTTTTTGATCAATTAATAATTACTTCTGTAGAAATTAATGTTGTGAAGAAAATATTGATTCCTGACCTGGGCAGGGGTTGAAGAACTCCAAGGCTTCTTCCAATTCTATGATTTTATGGTTCTATGATTTAATACCCGTAATGGATCCTTCCGACAGAAACAGAAAGCACATCATCTTTCTGATTCTCAGAAAGAGACTTTACTAATTTATAAGCAGGTTGAAAATGGTAATTATTGTGCTCCTTCATTCCAGATAATAAAAACCCCTCTGCTCTTACATACTAACATAGTTACTTCTCTCAGTTCTTAATAAAAGCATCAATGCAGGAAGATGGGATTCTGATTGTTTTTCTCTAAGCCATCTACTTCATCGATAGTTGCTTGTTGTTGTCCTTGTTCATGTTGTCTGGCTGGAAAAAGGATTTGGCGGTTGATGAGAAGGAAGGACTCACTGGAAAAGAGCCTAATGCTGGGAAAGATTGAGGGGAAAAGAAGAAAGGGATGACAGAGAATGAGATGGCTGATGGAGTCACTGAAGCAGTAGGCTTGAGCTTAAACGGACTCCAAAGGAAGATAGAGGACAGGAAGGCCTGGAGGAACATTGTTTATGGGGTCACGATGGGTTGGACCCGACTTCGCAACTAACAACAACAACAACAACAAATCCATATTCCTAAAAATGAAGATCTTCTTGAATGCTTTGGAATTTTCTGCCTTCAGATATTTATTGATCAAAACATGAGACCTCTCCTAAAAAATGTTACACAAACTCTTCACACTGCAAAATGATATGCTTAATTCAGACAACTATCACGCTTCTCTTATCATCTCTGTTTTTAACTGCAGGAAGATTCACAAAGAAGCCCTTCAGGATAAGACCACCATTTGCTTCTTTTGAAAGTGAACTAACTCTTACAGCAGATTGGCTAAAGTTGAAAGTCAAGAGGTCTGATCCAAAATTGAAGGTCTTGGAAAGTGGTGAACTTGATCCAAGAGAAAACAAAGACCCCTGCTGCATGAATATCTTTTAATGAAGTCTAAATTAAATTTAGTCACTCAGTATACCTAAATGACTAAATTAAAGAAATGACCAGCCCTCAATGGCATTGTCACTTCATTGAGGAAAGATAATCTAGATCTGTGGATGGACAGCAAGAATTCTGTCACTATACTGTACCAAACTACTGTAGTTCTTGACAAAGAAATTATATAAATTAAAGTTTGAAAGGAATGAAATGTTAATGGAGAGAAACAAGGAACCAAAAAACCCAAAGGGAAATGCAAGGAAAGTATTAACAGAGGAAGTTCATCCACCAACCTTCCTCAAAAGGAAAAAACAAAAAACAAATAAACCATCCACTGCATTGTGGAAGCATAACTGGCACTGAACCAGCATCTGCTCATCTCTGGGAAAAAAATTACCTCATTGTTGCTTGGGATGACAGAGATTTGGGATGACAGACATTTGGGGAAAAAAATCCTCAATGTTTTCAGAAAAGAAGACATGACAAAATCAATTTGGCTAAGCTATACCTGTATGCTGGATCAAGCTGTTTTCTTAAAGGCACCACAGAAGATGCTACATTCATGAAGATTTGGAACCTGTAATTCTTGAGCTTCAGACAATTCACATGCTTTCTTGAAAAGCAAGTCTCAGAAGATTGGTTTTGCAAACATAATGAGAGGAGTAACAATTCCTGCAACATTTAATTCAAGTGCCTCTCATATCTCTACATCGCAATCTGAAGAAAGCATAGGAGACTCTTGTAGGCATTATTCTAAACAATCAGGCAAGGGATGTGAGGCTTCAGTATCAGAAGTTAAATCAATTATTTTTCAAAAGCTTACACTATAGCTTAAATCTTATATTTTTTATAAACACTTTCTTATTTGGATCAATACTTTTGCATACTTTTGCATTTTAGATTTAGTTGTTTTTATGACTCAGAGTGTACTATGGTCAGATCCTGGAATCTAAGACTCAACCTTCATTTCAGAATTTAAACTTGACTAAAATGGCAAGTTTAAAAGAATTTAAACTTGCCATTTTTTCCACAGAGCAGTGTTTAAATTTTAGTCAATTAGTTTTAACTTTTTTCATGTTCTACAGGTAGTGTTTTTAGTATGAACCATTTTATTTCTATTAGTCATCTAATTTGAGCCTTGTAACATTTCTATATATATTATATATCTAAAACTGCTGATCAATGACTGTAAAAAAATGTAGAAAAAAGACAGAAGATTGTCCTGAATGTTCTGTAGAACATGGAGGTATAATATGACGCACTTACATCTACTTTATCTAAGATAGGCCTATGATTGTGATCTATCAGATTATTACCAAATTTCCCCTTCAGTAGGGGTAAAGCACTGAACTACCAGCAATGTCACTGACCCTCAACCAAGCCATGCAACACCCCCACAACCAACACTCCCAATGACCCTCACCTCACCAATGATCACAAGACCCATCCCAAGACTTCCATCTGACATAATCCACACCTGACCCATCACAAGACCCTCCCCTGACATGACCTCCCCATCACAAAACCTACTAAGCAGAATCCCTTATAAGCAGAGCACTGACACCAACATCCCCTAAACTCTGCTGAAGATGCTACCCAGCCTTGTAACAAAATGTATGGAAACCAACTCACAAGCTTGGAGAACGAACCTCCACCCTCATCCTATACCCGACCTACAGATAGTTGCCACCAATGCAAACACTGAATTATGCTAAAGAAATCTTTGAAGATAAATAAACAGCTGGATAATCATACAAGTAGCCCTTGTTTAGCAATTGCCTTGTTTAGTGACCATTTGCAGTTATGACAGTGATGAAAAAGTAACTTTGTGATCTTCACATTTATTATTTCCACAGGTATGTTAAGTAAAAAAGAGGTGAAGTAAATTTATAAGCCCAGTCACTGTTTCCCTTAGCCATTTTGCTTAATGACTAAGTTGCCATTCCCAATTGTGATTGCTGAACAAGGACTACTCATAGAGGTTTCCGGTCCACACAATCCTTAAAGAATTGAAGAACTGAGAAGAGAACTTGAAGTTGTGCACATTCCCCATTTAGTTTTCTGCTCCCCCCTCCTCCAATGAATTCAAAGCATTAAATTAAATTAACATGATTTGTCTGCATCATACATGCAGAAAGATGTACTCAAATCATTTTTACTGTTTGACTTTATTTCATAATTACCTGTTCTGGAAATTTAAAGTTTGGATGGATACTTCTCGCTTGAGCAAGGGTCAAAATCCGGTGGGAAGCTTTGCAACAAAGTGCCGAGGAGCTGATAGGCCACACAGGGGAAATTCGTGGCCTGTAAATGAACAGAAGGGCAACTGCAATTTTTGTTTCCTACTATCCATGTTCACGATTCTACAGAGGTCTCAGATTTGATTTATATGCTTCTACCATCCATTGTTTCTATAGATGGGGTAAGTATGACTTTCTTTGAAGTGGGATAATCCAACTTTGGTCAGGAAGCTCTTGCTGTGCTTTTGCAACCATGGCAGTCATTTCCCAATTGAGAGAACTGCCTCTTCCCTCATCCCAAAACCAAGTTCACTTATCACACAGAAGTTTCAGTAAGCTTCACTCCCAGACTTCCCTGCCTACAGAAGTTCAAAGATTTCTGAAGTTTCTATTGGATATACATTAAAACATGGGTGTCCAACCTTTTGGCTTCCCTGAGCTGCACTGAGTGAACAGGAATTGTTTTGGGCCACTTATAAAATACATAATATAGTTCATATATATAAATATTGCTAAAAATCCCATAATGTTAAATGATCTTGTAGGGCCCATTACTAGCGGTCCGGGGCCATATCTGTGCATGCAGGTTGGATATGCCTGCATTAGAACTTATCCTTCACTCTCTCCCTCCACCTACTATAATTCAGGGGTGAAATGCTCCCGGTTCGGACCTGATCGCCTGATCCGGTAGTGAATGGAGGCGGGTGGTTCGGAGAACTGGTAGCAAAAATCCCTGCCCCCCACCAATGCCCAGCTGAGCTGCGCGATCATCAGAAGCTTTTTTTAAAAAACCCTCTGCCGATCAAGCAACTCAGCTTGGATTGTCAGAGCCATTTAAAAGAAAAAAACCTCCCCACCAAGCCACGCCCACAGAACTGATAGTAACAAATTTTAGATTTCATCACTGCTATAATTCCATGCTGATATGAGCATGGCGATTGAGCAAGATTGCAAAACAGAATACTGCCAACATGCCATCTCTACTGGCTGCAAAGTTTTAGTATCCAAGATAGAACTAGCCATGGTGGATGAAAGTTTGGAAAAGAAATATGAGAAGAAGCTTGCCTTTTAATACTGTTAGCAACCTTTAGCATTACTGAATATGTATGATCCAGCCAGTGATGTATCAGAAACCATACATAATTCTTTTCAATAATAATTGGAATGGATCTAAATCAAATTTCTTTTGGCCATTTTATAGACTGTAATAGTCTATAATTTGGACTATACATCCAAATTGTATATTCAAATTCACAATGTTTTCCAAGATTGTATGTACAAATCTAATCAAATGCCTCTATTAACGTGAACATACTTTCTTCTCTTCAGCATGTAAAATTGTTTTTGTTGGGATTGTTTCTTATTGATCTGTTTCTCGAGTATTTCAAATTAAAACATGTGACATGTTGTAAATGCTGTAGTTACTTGAGACCACCTTCCTGGTAAGTTAAATTTTGTCTGATAATAATTTACAGAGTTTTCAGTCATTGAATGTATCTTTTTATTGAGCATTCAGAAACAATGTCAGAGGCTACTGTTCCTTCTTGATGTGGCCAAGAACATGTTGGCTTGCATGTCAATTTTTAGAGATCCGAAGTTTTCATGAACATGCTTGCGCTATAATGTGGCTAAAAAGTGCAAAATACCAGGTATCTTCACAGTTAGATTTAATTGTCTAACTGTATTCTCACAATACATTTATTTATATTGCATATCATTCTTTCTTGATCATCAGCATGGAAAGCAGTTCTGTTCTTCAAAATATCACTATCATTCTAATGCCTATCTCTGAAACTCTCATTCAAACATTCCTTCACTTCAATTTCATCCCAAATCATTTTCTTTCTCTCTCTCTCTCAAAATGACTGTACAGATAGTCCTCAACATATGACCACAATTGAGCCCAAAATTTATGTTGCTAAGTGAGAAATTTGCTAAGTGATTTTTGCCCAATTTTACGACTTTTCTTGCCACATTGGTTAACTGAATCACTGCAATTGTTAGATTAATTTACACGGTTGTTAAGTAAATCTGGCCTCCCCAGTGACTTTGCTGGTCACAAAGGGTGATCACATAACCCCAGGACACTGCAATAGTCATAAATGTGAGTCAGTTGTCAAGCATCCAAATATAAATCATGTGACCATGGGGATGCTGCAATGGTCATAAGTGTGAAAAATGGTCATAAGTCAGCTTTTTCAGTGCTGTTGTAACTTTGATCAGTCACTAAATGAACTGTCTTAAGTCAAGGACTACCTGTATTTTCATTGCTTTGTTCATCTTAAACTTTTCTTAGGTTCTGTGTGATCACATTCTTTGCAATTATCTTTTTTCTCTCTGCATATGTCATACAATTGCTTTCTGTAATCCTTATTTTTTTAAGCAATCATTCTTTTATATTATCTTCACAGAGGTATGCTGGCTCACTGGAGTTCATGGAAGCTGACTGTTAAATCTGCAAACCAGTTGAGAGTAGAGTTGCCTAGAAAACCCATCACCTGAGGAGTCCTCAGTTGATCTCACAGCTTGGTTTTTTTCTTTCAGAGCTTCATTACCCAAACTAGCTAACATCATCAATGCAGTGCAGTATGAAACATCGTCATTCTTCACCTGTTCCACAGTCAACCACCCTGTGTAGCAGCAGAGATATAGCTGGCAAAGCAAGTCATAAACATTCATTACTCCTATATCTTTTTTTCCCATCAACTTTCCATTTATTCTATATGAAAATTAATGTATACCTAAGTTCATTTTTATAAAAGCCTTGCATTTTCTTGATGTGCTATTCACTCTAATTTCTTTCACCATTTTTTTCCCTTTCTCCCGCTTTGTCCCCTCAAGATCCACGCTTGTCACTCCCAAACAGTAATCTGTTCCACATTCAGAATATCCCAATGTATTTGTAGCTTTTGCTAGTTCTTTCAATCTTTCATGATAAATAAGCAAATCGGCAACACTTCTTATCCATTTATTCATCAAATATATCTATAGCATTAGGATTCAACCAGCTTAACCTTTTGCTAAATAGAGAATCCCGCCCCAAAAAATCACAATTCATATTCAATTTTGGGGTCCTCTGTAACTTTTTCTTTCTCCTTTCATTTCATTTTCACCTATCCACTCATGTCACTTCTCCTCCTGAATCATGTTAATTTAGATTTTCAGAAAAATCATCCTTGGTTCTTCCATGATCACCATCCATCCATAAATCCATTCACAAATAAATGGTAACAAATAGATACCCTGTTTTCCCCAAAACAAGTCCTATCCTGAAAATAAGCCCTAGCATATTTTACACATGCACCTAATATAAGCCCTACCCCCAAAATAAATCCTACTTAAGTGCCTGTGCAGCCATCTGCCCATTCCAACTGGTTTTTTGCGGTGCTGGCGACCTGAGGTGAGGGGGGCTGGAGCTATCCCATGCGCCCCACACTGGCTTACCTCAGGGCCCCCACAGCCAGTCCATCTATGTTCCAACAACTGCCTTGTAGCTGCAGCACTGGCGAGTCGCTTGGCCTCCTGCTCTGTTGTGGCTACGAGCAAGCAGAAGTGGGCCAGCAGCCACATGGTGTTTTAATGGACAGGGCTGCCAGAGCCACTGCCATGAGGCAAGGCAAGTGTTGAGCCGTGGGTGGCCTGGCTGCAAGGGCCCTGAGGTAAGCCAGTGCAGGGTGCATGGGGGAGCTCCACCCCTTGCCTCATGGCACACTGCATGGCCTCCTGCAAGCAGAAGAAGTAGGCCTCCCATACATAGAAAAAAAATAAGACATCCCCTGAAAATAAGCCCTGGTGTATATTTCAGAGTTCAAAACACAGGTAGTAATAGAAGAAACATAACCAAGGCACAATCTTTACAGTTTATTATATGGCTTCTTCCCATTTAGACTTTCCCCAAGAGGAAAACTGGCTGCACTCTGCATATTAAGGAAACATATACCTGGAATCATCCACATATTATTTTCAGAAGCAAATTATTAATGTCCTGCATGACTCTGTAATTCTGCAAGAAAATGTGGAGATTCTGCAGATATGTAACACCTGATGAAATATTTAATTTAGCTTTATTTATAATCTTGACCAGCTGTCAAAGAATATGTGTACCAAATGAAGACAGTACACAATAAACTTGCACAGCAATAAACACTTGCACAGTTAACAGTTTTAAAGAATGCAAAGTTCACAAAATCACATTAAACAGATGTCAGATGTAGAGTATCTCAGTCTTGATCTAACTTGTTGCTTAGCCAAAGCCTTGTGATCATCCTAGCCAGGCAAGACAGATTGTTAGTACACATGCAGTGCTCGACTTACATCAGGGGTGTCAAACTCAATTTCATTGAGGGCCGCATCAGGGTTGTGTTTGACCTTGGGGGTGCCAGGGGGTGGGGGGCATGGCCAGAGAATGGTGGTCAGGCAGTGTGGCCCGCTCAGTGTCACTTGTTAAGGCTTTGTTTTCAGCTGCAATGGCCTCCTGCTGCCCTCTGCCAGCAAAAACAGAGTTGTGCGCAGTATCCACAAGCTCCATTTTCACTAGCAGAGGCATCGCAGGACGGTCCTTCGCTGTTTCCAGGGAGGCCTCATGGGCCAACCCAGACCGCAGGCCTTGAGTTTGACACCCCTGAGTTACATCCATTGATTTATTGAAATTACAATGGCACTGAAAAAAGTGACTTATGAGCGTTTTTCACACTTAATAGTTGCCGCATCTCCATGGTCACATTGTTTAAATTCAGCTGCTTGGCATGTATTTATGATAGTTGCACTGACCCCGGATCATGTGATCCCCATTTGTCACTTTTCCAGCTGGCTTCCCACAAGCAAAGTCAAAGAGTCAGATTTGCTTCATGACTGCATGATTCACTTAACAACTGCAATGATTTGTGTAACAACTGTGGGAAAAAGATGTATAACGTTGCAAAGATCACTTAACAACTCTTTGGTTAGCTACAGAAATTTTGGGCTCTATTGTGGTCATAAGTCAAATGTAACCTGTAAACTCTATTAACTGTACATTATTAAAGAGATGAATTGGACAGAAATTTTCTGGATTGTATTTTTTAAATATTTTTTTATAGACTGGAACTGTTACTGACCAAGTTAACCTCAGGAGAGCTGAACTGATTTTATATTAGAATACCAGCCTATTTTTCAAAAGGTTTCTTGCCTGAACTCTACACTGAAAATCCCACTGGCCTGCAGCAATTAGAAAAACTCACTAGTGTTAGAACCTCACCTTAGTTTCAGATAAGTTGCAGAAATTGGCCTAGGTTCTGCTAGCTTCAGCAATCGCTTCGATGGCAATGCAGAATACACTGTCGAAGAACGTTTCCAAATCTCTGACATTTGTCCACAGCTGTACAAGAAGAGGGATCTACGGAAAAACCACAAGGTTAAGTGAGAAACAGGATAAGTCCAAAGGCCATTTATGGTCTTCTTTGCTCTATTGCTTATCTTCTTCCGGATGCTTCAACTGCAACTGCAATTACTCAAGGTCATCTGTACAGCTTCATCTTATAGAAAGCTGTACTACATTAGTTGAAAACAGAAATTACAGTAGTCTAGCTTCCTATATCCCTTCTGGGTGGATTAGAAAGAATCAAAGATAGTTTATTTTCTTAAATTAAAAGAACATTTTTAAAAATTAAATGCTTTTCAGCAACCTGTTTATTCTGCACTTTAATTACTGGTGTTGTAGGAGATGACCAGGCTGAGCCTGAGGGAGGAGTCAAACATGCCATAAGTCATGAGTGCCTTCATGCCCACCAGAGATCTAAGTATAAGAGAGATAAGAGAGGCATTTTATAAAAGAAACTCTGGGAAACTAGAATAAAAGACCAACATTATAGAGCAGATTCAAAGAATTCGGAAAATAGCTTGGATTATTAGAATATGGAGTAAATGTTGGAAGTGGCTCACCTAAATAAATGACTTTGCTTGGAAATAAATGGCATTTGACTGAAATTAACATCTACAGGAAAAAAGACCTCATGGAAAACTGAGAGGAATGTGCCATCGACTAATGATTGGAAACTTACAATTTTGAACTCTACTTGAAATAGATTGAGACTTTTACTGTTTAATGTACTTACATTGCTATCATGACTGGAGTTGAAGGAACAGCTGTGAAAATGAAAGGACTTTTTAATAGGATGACTTTGTTGTTCTAAAGTATAAAAATATCAATGGATGGTATAGACCAGGGGTGGGCAATTGTGGCTCTTTTACAACCTGTGGACTTCAACTCCCAGAATTCCTGAGACAGCTTGGCTGTAAAAGAGCCACAATTACCCACCCCTGGTATAGACGACAAAAAATGGAAAATATTCTGCAAAGAGACCAAACTGCCCAGGAATTGGTGGAAATAATAGAAAGATTAAATGAAATAGACTACAAACAGGGAAAAAAGTAGTTCAGATTAACATCAAGCACCAGGGAAATCAGAAGATACAGGCAGTTTAAATGGTTATAAAATTTTATTGCAAACTTAAGCTCCCTATAAGAATCTGAACTGCTAACGGTCCAAGCAAATTGGTGGTAGATAAGAATCACTGGAATACAAAGTGGAGTGAACTTAGATGTCTTGTGGTCGTGAAGGGACTCAAGACTGATGACATGTTTCAGACTCAGCTTTGTCATCTCTTGCAGGTGTGCCTCTTTTAATGTTTTGTCTGGTTTTTATTTAATCATTCCATAACTTGAATTTTGGCTTATTAATGTTTGGTGCATTTTTATGCTATTCTTCAGAATTGTGGTAAGCACTTTTCCATGCCTGTACATACATACACTTGCCTTTCCTATTTCTGCCCCCTAGTGTAAATAGGCGATTTAGAAAAAAGTACTACGTAAGTAAATAGATGTATCTTTTTTACAAGCTGTGCTTAAATCATTTTAAGAATTGTTCCATTGTTGCTACGTGTACTGATACTCGAAAGCATTCAATGTCAAATTTAGGATTCAAATTAAAGCATCCAACCATTCCAGAATAAACAGATGCTTATTCGATGAGTCAGTCTTGCTGGTATTGGCAGTCAAGATAAATGCTACACCCTTTTTGTGAACAATAAACTTTACTATTACGGTCTGAAGCTACCCTTCAACTTTTTCTTTTATCCTTTTTGGCACCAAAACTGTATTTCATATTGAGCAAATTCATTATTATTAATCAAAACTATTATTTTTTTTCAACTTTTGCATTTGGCAGTTGAAACTACAACGTAGGAGATATTAAATTCTACATTTATAATTTTTTAACAATATCTACCGTGTTTCCCTGAAAATAAGACCCTGTCTTATATTTTTTTGAATCTTGAAATAAGCACTTGGCCTTATTTTCGGGGAGGTCTTATTATTTTGGGGAGCGTGCAAGAAACCAGAGAAAATGGTGAGGACCGGCTGCGAATGCGTTTAAATATTTTTTGGGAGGGTTTATTTTCAAGGGGGGGAGGCTTATTTTAGTGCATGCACTCAAAAGCCCGATTGGGCTTGTTTATTGATTGATTGATTGATTGGTTCAATTTATATGCCGCCCTTCTCCGGAGACTCAGGACGGCTTACAATGCATTAAGCAATAGCCTTCATACCTTTGTATATACCTGCTTAGTAAGGCTTTTGCCCACCCCCCCAACCGGTGTTCTTTGTGTCAATAAGTCAGCTTATTGCCGCCACAATCTGGTCCTCATTATCAGGAGATGTCTTATTTTAGGGGAAACAGGGTACCCTGGTAAATGGCAATGGGTCTTAGGTTCCTTCTCCAAAGAATGTTAGGACTTCAACTTCAGATAGGTTTGTCCTTTAAATTAGTAGTGCTTCTGTATCCTGAAAAATTAGATGCTGATTTGAGCACAGAAGCAATGTCTACAGAATCTGCTTAGGGACAAACACAGTATTTATCGAATGGAAGCAACAGTAAGCAAAGCAACATCTCCAATACCCAGACAAAACAATGCACAGCAGTGGCCACCAAATGATGGCTTGGTCCCAATGATTTTAGTGTGAGAGTGGTTATTTCAATCTTAAGTAATTCATTCACTGAAATCAATGGGAACTTCAGCAGTAAACTGGCCTATTTATTGAAACCTGGGCAAGAGTGGGGAGAAAGGAAGACCTTTCAGAAATCTGCCTACCAAATTTCAGATTTGCCATTGAGTCTGCAATAGTAACTCCACCCTCCACACTGCATCAGGCCCTCAATAAGTTGGATCAGGTCCATATTTGGGTAGTCTGTTTGCCAGTTGGTGAAGTTGCTGCTTCCCAAAGTTCTCTTCCAAATAACCAGACTTTCCCTCAGCCTGTCCTGACTTTAATGTAAGTATCATGCTCAAAATGCAGTACTGGGCTGGGGGGAAAAGCAGCATGCTAATTGCCATTTCCTAAATGGATCATCTGTTAGTTGAGAAACATCACCTCCTGTATCCAGTTTAGTATACTGAAGTGTTGAAAGAATAATTAACTCATCATTCTGAGTTCCTAACAAAAAAGAGTCACATAGTAGTTGTAACTTTTTTTTATTTAATGCTTTTATTCTTCTACAAAGACCTTTTAGTCAAGGATCTTTTCTCTAGGTAGTAGAAAAGTAGAATCCTTGGTGCTCTCTGAACTTGATTGTTTTCTTGCAGATATTTCATACCCTCCTAGGTAACATCTTCGGTGCTGCTAATTCTTAAAGTTACCTAGTTAAATAATGAAACATCTGCAAGAAAACAGCCAAACTCAGAGACCGCCAAAGATTCCAAAGCTCAACCCTGAACAAATATTTTCTCCTATAAGTAGAAAAATGTTCCTTTTGTATGTGGGATATTTTTTCCAAAACTACAAATTGATACAGTATTTCTTGGAATCCAAACAGTTATTTCAATCAATCTCTGCTGTCTGGCAGTAAATGCTGGATTTCCCAGTATATCCAGTCCTTTGCTGCTGGCTTCCCTTCCTGGATATTAGACAGCATGCTTAGATCTTGGAATGGTTCTACATAAGTTCTCCATCTTTCATAGAATCTCAGGAGTACCTAGGTAATACTATCTTCTATTCGTTAATAGTATTGTGTTTTTTCCACTGTTTCTCCCCATTCTTTTTCTTTCCTGTTTTCTACACACCAAAGAAATCCATTATGGAGAAAAAAATTAAATTAACACATAATGGTATTTGATCAACTCATTGTCCAATGAGTAGGAGACCGTAGAACCAAAGGGGATTAGGTTAGAAAAGTAGTAGCTGATTTGGCTCTGCTACATGGGACATAGAAGGCAAAATCCTAATTTTTAAATATTTGACTTTTGTGTCAAATATTTAACCATTCTATTTCACAAGTTGCATTTGAGGAACTTTCCTTGGGAAAAAACCTTTTCTTGGTCCATACTAAACCAAAGATAATATTTTATCGATTTTAAAAGAAATTTGCTTCATATCAGAGGTCTTCACACTTGGCTGCTTTAAGACTTGTGGACTTCAACTCTCAGAATTCTCCAGCTAGCATAGAAACAAGTCTTAAAGCGGCCAAGTTTGAAGACCTCTGCTTTATATTATCAGTAGTTACTTTTTAAGAAATTTTCTTAAAACATTTTGACCTAAGAGGCATGGAATGAAGAAGATTAAGACAGAATGAGAAACAAAAAAAAGGACAGACATGAAAGCAAACCTCTTCTGTTTCTCAACTGCTTCCTTTGGCATTGCTAGAGTCAGGATTCTTGAGCTGGGCTGTCTCAGCAAACTCCTTGAAGGGAGGGGCCATATTGTTTCTTGATTTCCCCAGATTAACTTGCTGTTATGAATATAAAATGCAAAATGCCAGTCAAAATGAGTATACAACCACATACCCTGATAATATATAAATAATATTATAGTTATTATATGGGAGTCAGTTTGGTGTAGCAGTTAAGGCATTAGGCTAGAAACCAAGACAGAAACCAAGTGTGAGTTCTAATCCTGCCTTAGGCACAAAGCCAGCTAGGGCATTTTGGGTCAGTAATTTTCTTTCAGCCTTAGGAAGGACACAATAGGCAAGCCACTTTTGAAAAACTTCGCCAAGAAAAGGCATTCTTCAATTAACAATTGAAATAATGATTAAATTGTGAAGGCACCAGATTACAAACTGGGAGACTGTGAATTCTAGTTCCACCTTAGGTCTGAAAGCCAGCTGAGTGACTTTGGGCCACTCATTCTCTCATTCCAAATCATCTCATAGGAATGTTGCTGTGGAGAAAATAAGAGTATTAGTTATGTTCGGTGCCTTGAGTTATTTATAAAAATAATAAAGGCAAGATAAAAATAAATCAGATATGACTGAACAAATATATATATATATATATATATATATATTTGTTATACGGCATAAGATCTATGCTTGACCCCACAATATTAAAAATATTGATCTTTAGTTTGTGTTTATACTATCTAAACACAGTAGTAATTGTAACTATTGCTCTTCAAACTATCGGTAAATTGAAACTATCTGGGCAGAGAATATATCAACATGTACAATTATGAGATTGGATTGTTTTGACCTGTAAATTCGCTAACACAGCTTACAATTCATGTAAACTCATTCATACATATTATCCAGAGGTGGGTTCCAGCAGGTTCTGACCAGTTCTGGAGAACCGGTAGCAGAAATTTTGAGTAGTTCAGAAAACCGATAAATACCACCTCTGACTGGCCCCGCCCCCATCTATTCTCTGCTTCCCGAGTCCCAGGTGATTGGGAGGAAATGGGGATTTTGCAGTAACCTTCCCCTGGTGTGGGGAGGGAATGGAGATTTTATAGTATCCTTCCCCTGCCATGCCCACAAAGCCACACCCATAGAACCAGTAGTAAAAAAAATTGAAACCCACCACTGATATTATATGCTGCCCTCAAGTACTAGCAAATTGAGAACAGACAAAAATACCATTTAAAGCCAGAAACAGAAATCTGGCCTCAAGGCAAAATTCCCCACAATATTAGGCTGGCGGAGGAATTCTGGAAGTTAAAATCCAGACATCTTAAAGTTGCCAAGGTTGAAAAAAGACTGCAATAAATGCTACCGCAGCAACAGAGACCCATAAATTGGGAGTCGTTAAATTCTGCCTGGTCTTCACAAGAGCAGACCTGTAACTGTCGTTGCCATCATACAAAATGAAAGGGACTACAGTAAGGAGGAACAACAGTTGCCAGTAGCACTGCATGATTCATCTCCACATACTAATAAATTAAACACTTCTTGGTACAGTATATTTATACAGGAATAATCTACTAAAATTTAGTAAAATTTACTAAAAAGGGTGGAGTTTCATTAAGTTAAATTTTAATATAGTGAAATTGTAATTTTCTTTTTTATACTAAAAGAAGCCATTGCAAGGTGGTAGAGATCTTGAAACAGGTGTTTGAGTAGAAAGATTGGTGTGTCTTACACTCTGCACGAAGACAGAGAAGTAGCTACTAAGCTGTTCTCTACTGGGGCTCAGTATTATTAGTGCAAATAGCCTTTTGTAGCTAAAAAGTTAATTTAGCAGGAAGGAAGTAGGTCAACTGAATAAAGTATCTGAATTGTTCTGTATAGTATTGTACCTGCTAAAGAAGTGTGAAGCAAGTTGGTAACTACAGTCACCCAGGTGCTCTGGTATATTCTTTGGATGTCTACCAAGCTCTCTACTTTATGTGTCTGTATAATATGTATCTTTAGATTCTTTTAATTAAAACAAAATAGAGTGCAAGCATGCTGTAGAATCAAGCCCAATCTCTAGAACCATCTGAACTCCATATTCAAACTTGCCATCTTTAAGATGTGTAAACGTCAGCTCTCAGAATTCCCAGCCAGCATACTGGCTGGCTAACTAGGGAACTCTGGGAGTTGAAGTTCACACATCTTAAATTTGTCAGTTTTGAAAAACACTGATATAAAGTCTAAAGTCATTTTTAGAAAATGGTAATAGAGAATGATAGAGCTCAATGTTTTCTTTGCAAGTGTCCTTTCAAAAAAGACAGAAGTATATTGGGGTGGTAAGTAGTAACCTGGGAAGTTAAAAAGCACTGACAAACAGGCAGCCACCTTATTGATTTGACTGAAAACAAATGGGGCATCTGTCAAGGCCTCATCTACCTGGTGAATAGGCAAGACCCTATGACAAAAAAGTACATTCATCAATGTACTTACAGTAGTGGGCAAAATTGTGGAAAACTTTTGGGAAAAGTGTATTTTCTCTAACTAGCTAATAACACCAATTTTTTTTTTAGTAGTACCATAAAATTATATATCAATAGAAAGATAATTTAATCAAGAATGTAATGCAGTAACTTTTACGAAGGATTTGCTATTAGAATAGCAGTTATAAAGAAGAAAAGTGAAATAAAAATTATCAACTTAGAAAAATGAGATATACAAAAATTAATACTTAGTTGGGTAACCTTTAATCTTAAAACGTCTTCCCAAGTCTTTTAGTTCTGCAGCTGTTATAATGTGAAACCAAGATTGAACGATTGCTTCTATTAACTGGGGTTTATTGCTGGGTCACTTCTGACTAACAAGTTTCTTTAGTCGGCACCATAGATTTTCAATTGGGCTAAGGTCTGGGCTATTTCCAGGGTATTCCAGCAGTGGAATCTTGAAACTCCAAAAAAAAGTGGTGTTGTTAGCCATCAAACCTCAAAAATACACTTTTCCCAAAAGGTTTCCACAATTTTGGCCACTACCGTACAACATATGTTGATAAACATCAAATGTTCTGACCACACCTAAAACACACTTTAAAGACCACAGGTAGTCCATGATTTAGGATCAGAATTTCCATCGCTAAGCAAGGTAGTGAAATGCCTCATTATCAATTTAAAGCCTTTTTTTGTCATGATTGTTAAGTTAATCACTGCAGTGGTTAAGCAAATCATGCAGTCATTAAATGAATCCATCTTTCCCCAGTGACATTTCTGACAATTTTCTTCTCAGAAAGACTTTTGAGAAGTCTCATCTGGGAAGGTTTCAAATGATGATCACATGACCCCAGGATGGACCTCAGAACCATCACAAACACATGCTGGTTGCCAAGCAGCCAAATTTTGATCATGTGTCCATGGGAACGCTGCAATAGTCGTAAATGTGAGGACCAGTTATGTCACTTTTTTTCAGTGCCATTGTAACTTTGAATAGTTGCTAAAACAAATGGTTGTAAATTAAGGACTATCTTTATTTATCTATACCTTGATTTCCAACTCACCGATGAAAATTCCATACGTCTTTGGTTGGCTTTGGTTTTGCAAGATCTTTTAACCTGGAAAATGAAATTTTTTAAAATATTACACGGTGATGGGGCGAAACGTCAATTCTCTAAAATTTTACAGCCTAATAAGCCCAATTCCATTGAGCAACTTCCAAGTATGCATTGCATTTAATTATATCAAGTGCGAAACCAGAGCTGCATTCCTCCAGATCTTTAACTTCCATTACTGCTAATCTGCTCTGGGAGCATTGAGAGAGAATTGATAAGGAGATTATATATTATTATTGCAAGTTCATCTGATACAAAAACCCAGATAATACATTTAGCTGATTACATTTAATCTCCAATAGTATTTTACCATGTATAAAACTTGCTTCTAGGCAAAAGCTTCATTGAGAGGCACTGATGCATTGGGGTGGTAGGCCTTCAGTTCAGGCTGAGACTTGTTCAAGGAGAAACATTCCTTGCCAGCCAAACGCCACCCTCAAGTTCATAATGGTGTTAACAGAGAGAAGCTTGAGAATAGCTACCATGGAAGGAGGAAGAATCTTTCTCCCAGCCAGTGATAGTCACTGTGAAAGAGACAGAAAGATCTTCCTCCTTCAGCGATTAGCAACACAGGCAATAAATTAGGGCAAGTGATGGCTAGTTGCTAAGGATGTCTCTCTGTTGACATAACAACACAGAGGTATGCAGTAGTGTCAGAACAATGTATCTCAGATCTAGTCAAGCTTGTAGTTCCAGATTGTATATCAAATAGAGTGAACAATGTGGGATCATGCCAGTGCATGAAGGAATGGTAAGATGAGAGCTCTTTTGGACACCCACTTTGCTGGAGTTAACAACAAAGTAGACTGATCTCAACCTACTTCACCCAGGATGAGTGCTTATTAAAGGTATAGGTAAAGGCTCCCTCGCTCATATGTGCTAGTCATTCCCAACTCTAGGAAGCGGTGCTCATCTCTGTTTCAAAGCTGAAGAGCCAGCTGTCCGAAGACGTCTCCGTGGTCATGTGGCCGGCATGACTAAATGCCAAAGACGCACAGAACATTGTTACTTTCCCACCAAAGGTGGTCCCTATTTTTCTACTTGCATTTTTTACGTCATTTCAAACTGCTAGGTTGGCAGAAGCTGGGACAAGCAACAGGAGTTCACCCTGTTACGCGGCACTAGGGATTTGAATCGCTGAACTGCCGACCTTTCGATCGGCAAGCTCAGCATCTTAGCCATTGAGCCACCATGTCCCTTTTATTACTTTTTTATTATTATCAATTATTATTGAGTGTTTATTACACTCAAGCAAAAAAGCTAAGTGGTGTTGCAGTCTTCTAAATTTTAATATGGAGCAGATTCAGATCAGCTACTGGTGGGCTCCCTTTTACCCCTTCTTCTCCCAACCAGCATCACTTCCCAGTGGGAAAAATAACCATCAGTTGTAGAAAATGTGTGGTAGGACGAGGAGTGGGTTCTAAATTTTTTTACTACCGGTTCCGTAGGCATGGTTTATTTTGTGGGTGTGGCTTGGTGTGTGGGGGTAAGGTGACTGCGTGGGCGTGGCTAATTTTTTTTTTTAACTTTTAAAAGCATTTTTTCTACACCTTAAGAGGTGGTAGAAAAAAATGCTTTTAGAAGCCTCTGACGATCAGGCAACTCAGCTGGGATCACCAGAAGCTTTTAAATGCATTTTTTTCCTACAACCTCTTCGGCTGAAGAGGTTGTAGAAAAAATGCTTTGAAAAGCCTCTGACGATCCCAGCTGAGCCGCGCAATCATCAGAGGCATTTTTTTTAACTTTTAAAAGCATTTTTTCAGCCAAAGAGGTTGTAGAAAAAATGCTTTTAAAAGTATTTTTTTAAAAAGCCTCTGATGAAGTGGGTGGGATAAGCGAGTGGAGACTGGGCCTGGGCCCAGTTCGTGGGGCATGGCCAGCCAATGTTATTACCGGTTCTCCAAACTGCTACAAATTTTTACTACCAGTTCTTGCGAACCGGGAGCAACCCATTACTGGGTAGAACAGAATTTAGGGGCCTCTGGTACCATTTCCCAGAGTATTTAATTAATTTTTAATTTTTCTCCCAAAACATTTAACTGTTTTCTTTGCTATCAACTGTCCTACATAGAGAAGAAAAAAGGAAGGAACACAAAATGTAATTGTTGTTCACCACTCAAGTGCACTAAACTGGCTAGAACAAAATACTAAACTAGATTGGTCACATTCTGAACCTGAGAATTTTTTTTCTAGTTTTCTTATGTGCAGCAATTTAACTGTAATCACCTATGCAATTAAAGTTAAATCTAAATTTATGTCAAACAGGTGCTGTCAACATTCTGACACTTCGTGAATTCTTCCTTATACAGATTATATGGCTGTTATATCCCAAGTAAAGACTAATATTAAAATTGGTAGTATTTCTTTGTCCCTGACTTCTGTGCAATCTCCCTGCCCCACATGCATAAACTAGGCAAATGGACAAGTTGACAATGAAGGAGAAAGAGAGTTAGCAGTTCTCTCCAGTTTTGCTTCTGCTACAATAGCTGATATGCAAAATTAAACCTGATTGACATCTATGAGTATTGTGTTGAGGAAGAAAAGATTATGAAGTCATTATCAACCTTCTTAGCCCTTATAAATGTCATCACTTTATATATCACTTTATATATAAGGGGTAGAGCATATGTTTACTGGTATTATATGTTACTTTTTCCTCATTTGTAATTTATTTTCATAGAATCAAAATAGTCCAGGTCAGTACTGCAAAACAATTGCAAATAATTATGCCATCACTCATACTGGAAGACTCACTGGTTATCCAAAAAGTCAAGATAAATAAATACATTCAGTTTTTTTCTCACAATTGATAATGGGAAAAGGCAAGACAACTTTTCTCCTTTCTAGAATGCCTTCACATCCTCAAAGTCAGTTATGTCCGGCTTTGTAAACTGAAGCCTGAATGTATCACTTTGGATATTACTCTGCAATTTCTGAATGTATCTATATAACTACTCAGATATGGGAGCTTGCGGATTTTATCTTACCGTTCATTTGAATAAAACCCATGGGAAGTAGCTGCAAGAAAAGCAAAAAAGAACAAATGGATCTGAAAATTATGTCCATATTCTATACTTAATTATATGTTGTAAGTAATTCAGTAATGTTTGGGAGTGGTGGGATTAAATCAGCAAGATGACACATGGAATCCCATAATTCAATCCCCACCCCTTTTCTACCTCTGTGGGACATTGCCAAAATGGCAACCAGCAACTGCAGTCCTAGCAATGAAAATTATTCATTGATAAAGTGCTAATAAGGCTCATAAAAATGCCATGAATTACAGCAAAAATGTGGCTATGCTTAAATATACGGTCTTATAGATGTTTAGAACTTCTCTATGGCAGTCGTTTCCAATCTTTTCTATGGCCCACACCCTTAGGAAATGTTTGATTAATGTTCACACCCTGTACAAAGTAATTGTCACAAAAGACCACAAGCCACTCTTTATTGTAGCCCCTGAAATTCTATCCTGCACACCCTGGGAGTGGATCACCCCAGATTGGGAACCCTTGCTCTATGGATTCATATGGTCCTGAGAAGTGCTATGGAAGTCTGTCTCATGTAACACACTCTATGTACAACTTTTATGGCACAGTTAATAGTTAGATCATTTATTTTTTGGGCTGTCTACATGATAGTATTTGTTTGTAACACTGACCAATAATTGAAGAATAATAATCCCAAAATATCTGGAGCATCACTTGAGCTCCATTAGCATTGACAAAATCAGCATCTGTCAATTGCAAAAGGCAGCTTTACCTGGAACAGTTTACATCCTGAGATGATGCCATTTACAACAAATAATAACATCTGTCTGTTCCAGGACCTTGGAAAGGACTTGGTCTCTGAATAAAAATGCCAAAGCAGTCTAAACTATAGTAATATGTTCTGGAATGCTAGGAATTACGATTATCTTAAACTTTCAGGTATCTCATATAATGCAGAAATAAGGGCTTTGTTCAATGAACGATTTATTTTTCTTTTGGTTTTTATTGTTTTTGTTCTAATAATTTTGTAATGAACTGCAGTTCACAAAACCTGCTGCCTTTTAATAAAATTTGTTAAATCAGAAAGGGTGCCACTGCTACCAATCTCTGAATTTTTGGCTACTATAAAACTATTTCCTTTATTGGTTCTGAAATGTGAGGCCTAATAAATTTATTTTCTAAAGGATTTTCTAGATGGCTGCCCCACAGGGCAATGGGGATGGAAACTATTTTATTTAGTTAATTACCAGTTGGTGGTTAAGTGGCAAGGGCAGTTCCATGTGAAATATAAATTCTAGCTATCGCAGCAATAAAAAAATTAAATAGTACATGGGTATAAATAAAAGAAATAAAAAGACTAGCTGTTATCTCTAGATTTCAGAAGACAAGGCTTGTACAGAGAAGTATTAGCACTGCTCTGGCTTTCCTAAATTCACAAAGAGTAAAAAATAAATGAGCATTACATGGATTGATAAGCAAATTATTAATGGGATTTTCAGAAACTTACAAAACTGTTTTTTAAGTATAGCATTTAAGTGCAGCATTAAATACATTTGTTACACCCCATTTGTAAACAATGAGAAATGACAGCCACGCTCAAATGGTAAAATAAAAGATGGTCTCCATAAAATCCATCCTGCTGTGCAAAGTGCTCCCTTGCAGTGGAATCAGTACAATCTTATTATCTTTAAACAAAGAAGAAGAAAATAAGGGAAAGGGACTTATTTAGCCACGATAGTGATGATAGCTTGCCCTTCAAGCCCCCCCCCCACTTTTTTTTCTTAAATCAAAAGTAAAAAAAAAATAGTATCTTTGCTTTCCCCTCCCGCGAAAATCCATTCTGTGAATAGATGAATCTCATTCTGCGAGGTGTCATAATTGCAATGCCCAACAGAGGGCAGATTCTACCCGGAAAGACGGTGGAGCTTTAGACGGTGTTCCCTTTACTGACCCGTTCGTGGCTCGACCATCCTGCGCGATATGAACAGCCTTGCTTTTCCTAGCTCACGCCTCAGCTTGCAGTTGTAGAAAAGCGGGTGCTCGGGAGGGCACCTTGCATTCTTCTTTGTTTCCGTCGCCACGGCAACCTGGGGAATCACCGCCGTTTGTTTCTCTTTCTTTGAACTTACTTTGTGTGCCGCGGGAGGGCGCGTAGGATCCGCACTGGTGTTATTCTAAACAGTGTAAACAGTCCAGTCACTTCGGCTCGGCTTTCGATTTATTTGCTTTTCTATGCAAGAGGATTATGTGCAATTATTTTATTATAATTATTTCCTTCCCTTTGCTAATACATGTAACATGAATATTTACTATCCGTCTGTTTGCAGTGCTCAAAAACAGTGTTTCTCAACCTCGGCAGCTTTAAACCACATGGGCTTCAACTCCCAGAATCCCTCAGTCAATATGCAACGATGGAGTTGAAATTCACATGATTTAAAATTTGCTGGGATTGAGGAAAGGAAGTCAAGACATTTCTACCACCTTGAGGATGCATTCATTTTAGTAAAAAAAAAGAAAAAAAAAGAAGGGAACATGGTAAAAAAAAGCAGGGAACATGGTACAACACCTTTATGTCAGTAAAATGCACAATTAAAGAAAAATATCCTGATTTAAAGTTTTCACATTCAAGTAGAAAACATTTCTAGAAAAGTTTGGTAGAATTTTTATTCTTACATAAATTTTTTAAAAAGTTTTTTATCTTGTTTTAAAAGCAAAAGCAGTGTCTTCTGTTACATTTTTTCCCCAATGTCAATGTAACCTGGCACTACTACCACCACCAAATATTTCTTTAAAGAAATTTATTGCATTGAGGAAAGTACCTCCATGCTGAAAATTGCGATGATACTGAATGGGATTAGATCACAGGAGCCACCAGGCTGCTCCAGGCAAAGCCATCGAAGAAAGAGGATAACACCACCCTTTCTTCACTGTTAATATTTCACAGGAAATGTTTCCCATTAATTGTCCCTGCCCCCAATTCATAGGGGCACTTTTACACTGAAATATCCAGGCTTTCAGTCTTAAGACAGAAAACTGGGTGGAGGAACTGTTTTAAAACATTACCACACTATTTTAAAAGATGACAACCCATTTTTGAAGATCGGGTTTTGACCTCTTGGGTCATTCTGGCTGATGCTTTAAAAGTGACAGCTGGTTATATGAAAATCAACAAAAGGTGCTTGGTTTTGCATCTGAATTGGCTGAGACCTTGCAAGCACAAAGCCAGATTCATCTTTTCACAAACAGCTTTGACCACAACTTTTCTGAGTGGACTATAAAGTTACTACAACAATAAAAACAAGACATATAATGTAAGAAAAATAAAGACGCTATTCCAATGTTATATGGGGTACTTAAAACTTTTCAAGACACACTTAATTTATATTAAGACCACTAATATTATTATATAAATTTATATTAAACTACTAATATTATATATTAAGACTACTAGTATTATTAAATGACCAATCAATTTAACTAACAGAAATACAAAGCCATGAGACAGCATGGCAAATAAATTATATAATACAATATAAAAATAGGAGATAAGAACCATATGAGCTATCTAAAATATATCAGCCAGCTAAGCCTAAAATCAAATCAAAATTGTTAATATTTTGTAAATTAATAATATTTTTGTAAAACTAAAATGTCACATTGAGCTTGTAACTTGTGGAACCAAGCTATATTTGTTACAAATGCAACAAAGTGGCATGATTGTTAATCTAATGGATATTTAAGGTGCTTCCTGCTTAACAACCACTCATTTAGCAACCATTTGTTGCTAAACTGGTAGGAATTCTACCAGCTAAATGGTGCAGAATTGCACACTGATCCATGGTGGAATATCCTGATCCAAAGTATGCTGGTTCAGGGGCTAAGACAGTGATGGCTAACCTTTTCTGGACTGAGTTTCCCAAAGCGCATATGCGCCTGAATGCACGCCCCTGCATTCCCAAAATGCAATGTGCATGCAATCCCTGCACAAGTGCCCCACCTCCTTGCATGCGCACATGGCCCCCCCACATGCCCTCACTCCCAACACATGCACAGCAGAGACCTGAATATCAGCTGGCTGGCAGGAGGCCCACGCACACATACGCAGTGGAGCTAAACTGGGGCAATGGCTCATGTGACATCAGAGAGGGCGCTGCATGCCACCTCTGGCACATGTGCCATAGGTTTGCCATTACAGGGCTACAATCTTCTTCAAATACATAGTCTATAAATGTTTATGGTCAAAAATTGAGCATACAATTTAGTAATTACTGGCATTTATTTAATTAGGCAATAATTAACTGGTTTTGCCCATCACCTTACTTGTATAATAGATGATAGAATTAACTAATTCTTTGGGGTGAAGAATTATTAAGTAGGAGGGCCAACACAGAGACCCACCAATAAGGATTTGTTTTCAACCATTCTGTCATAATCCTATTTTTACCTGGGGTGTACCATTTTTAAACCAAGAAAATCAGTTTTAGATCTCTGTTTGTGTGAAGCACAAACAGAGGTTTGTGTTTCACACAAACAATCTGGGTATGGATCAGATATGGTGAGCCAAGAGAATTACTACCAAAGGGTGCAGAATAAGTTACCAAAATATTTTGTCTGGATTCTAAAAATATGAAGTCGTTAGCACTGGGGTCAGTGCTAGATGGCAGAACAATCATCCATATTTATTACTGCCTGTTGGAACTCTATCTCATTAATGCATAGTATTGTATTTTCTCTCTAAGGAATTTTTTTACCATTCTTTTATTACCAGAAATGTTTCATGATAGAATCATTGCCAAACTGAGCACTTCTATAAGCTGGGTTAGTATAGCCTTCACTTGAACACTATACTTACAAACCAAGGTTTGGGCTGTTTATTTGAACAATAGGTTGGAGTTTGATTAGGCAGTTCTAAGGTAAATCAGTCACTTTTTTGAACAGTGGCAAAAAATGTTGGAAGTATCCTTGATTGTACCAATGATTTGTTTCAAATGGTTGACCTACAATTTAAGAAATTAGTTTTCTTTCTTTTTTTTCAGGATTCCTTCCCATTTTTAAAACTTACAAAGAACCCAAAAATAGCTGTTACTTGCACAGATTACATTCATCAACATTTACTGTTTTAAAAATTAAAATGGACATGTGCTACTGTTAACTGCTTCATTTCATTTGATGGCATTTTAATAAGGGTATTGTTTTTCAATATAAACTGGCACATAATTTTGATTTTGCAGACTCCTGAAAGGATCACACTTTGAGAAACACTGTACTAGACTGTATTGTCTGGTACCTATCAGATGAGTGACAAAGCAGATGGGGCAAGATTGAGGGGCAGTAGTCTTCATTCTGTAGACTCAAGGAAAAGGAGTCTATTAATGATAAGTGATTACTGTCAAGGTGGAAGTTAATACTAAAATTTAAACAGTAAGGAACTGAATCTTCAGAAATCAGCATGAACTCTACAACAGAAGTTCCTCTGGAGTCCCAAAAGGTGAGTTTACCCTATCACCCGGAGTAGATCTACTAAAGACCTACAGGGCAAATTTTATCAATTGAAGCAAACCCCACTCTATTCATTCTCATATCAATTCTCACTCATTCTCCGTATCAATGTTTTTTATCTTTAGATTTCCAATGAACCAACCCAATTAGGCAGAAGTCTGGGATGTTAAAATGCTGGAGAACAGTCTCATTATTGGCTCCTATGTTACCATTTAAACCTCCACCTATTATTAATACTGGCCTTGGAATTTGGTCATTTGATTGAAAAGCCAGTTTTGAACAAGGTCTCATTTCTCTTGATTTTAGAAATACGACTCTGAGGGATTAAACAGTAAATAAACATTAGTGAAGATATTGGTAGAACCAAATTTTAAAGGAGATGCTAACTGAACACATACTAAAGCTGGTGAAATGTGGGCATGCAGTTTACAGGTAATGGAGATTAAGATATTTATATCTCCTAGACTTTCTCCACAATGTTTTCTGTCCCTAACATTTAGACCTTCCAATGGTGCCCCATCACTTCTGTAAGCAAGTCAATCATCTTTGCTGCCAATTATTGTCTTCTTTTTTCCTCAACATTTCCCAGCATTATAGATTCCTCAATGGTCCATCTTATATTTAAAATATAATTTGAATTTGTGCCTCAAGTGAGGGCTCTCAATTTTTCTGTAATCCATAAATTTGTTTTCTTGTCTAATCGTATTTCCAGAGGTCTCCTCGAATATCAAAGTCCAAAGTATCAATACTATATCCTTTTTTTTTAATTCCAGGATTGAATTCAGCAATACTGTTAATGAACAAAATTGAGATAATACTAAGAAAATTGTGGAGGAGTTCTGCTTAATTATTCTTCCTTGGAGTGTCCCAAGGAAAGATCAGGAATAGGGATAGGTATAGGTATATATTCCATTAAATTTTTCTCAAGTAAGAAAATAATTTATAACCTCTACAGTTATTTGAACATGAACTCTCTAGTCCCTAAAACACTCATAAGGTATAATATTTTCTCTATGCCCTGTATATAAGAGATAATCAGTATTTAGCCTGGCTAGCAACTTTGGCCTCCTCTGAAATGCTACACAATAGTTGTTGTATTTTTAAAAGGAAAGCTGACAGAGAAATATGCATTGAAATTGAAGGAGTCATCAAATATGAAACAACCTAGAAAAAGAAATACATATTATATATAGAAATGTTGGGCTCTCAGAGCATACTGGCCTTCTTTTCTGCTAAAGCACTTCTAAACAAAACATCATTTCTTTCCATTTCAAAACCATTTTCATAGCAATTCTGTATCTGGGGTTTGATTGCCATCAAGATTAGAAGAGACGCTACTCATAGTTGCTATTGCATGTCCTATTATGGCATTCCATTCCGTCTCATTATCACAGAATTTCTGACACCAGCTGTGTAATCAGTTCCCGGGTATCTTTCAAGCCAGAAGAGATCTCTAAGCCCTCCTTTGCCACATGTGTACCAATCAGAAATATCTTCCTTTCGTCTCCAATTTCAGATAAAGCCAAAGCGTCATGAATGTCTGTGATACAATATGCATCTGCAAGATCCTGTCCGACAAAAGAAAGAAACATATTAATCTATTCAGTTTGGCTTTTTCAAAGCAGGGTTGCAATAGTCTCGTTCACAGACCTGTCAAAACATCTAGTAAAACTCTGAAGAAACAATATTCCCAGGGGCAAAGAATTTATTATTCTATTACACAAGATTTTCATGGGATGGGTTCTTCACACCAGATATAAGTAAACTAAATTAAAATATAGGCATTCAAAAAAGACCAGATTTACAGCTGACATTTGGGCCACGCTTGCTATCATGTTCCAGAAGCAGCATTTCTCTGTTGTTCAAGCACTGGGGTCAGGGGTGGCTTCTAAATTTTTTTACTACCAGTTCTGTAGGTGTGGCTTATTTTGTGTGTGTGGCTTGATGGTAATGTGACAATTCTTTAGGATTTAGCAGAGGTACTGGTCTACCAGGCTTTTGACTGCTTGCAGAGCTGTACCAGTCTACCCATTTATTTTTGCAGGCACTGGTCTACCCATTTATTTTTGCAGGCACTGGTCTTCTCATGTATTTTTGCAGGCACCGGTCTACCCATTTATTTTTGCAGGCACCGATCTACTCATTTTTTTTGGAGGCACCGATCTACCACCAAACTGCCTTTTACCACTGATCAGCTGTAGGGCGGCCCTTTGAAGCCCGCGGCAAGAGTTTAAACAGTTGTTTTCCTTATAGCCCATCAGGTGGGACTCAGGAGGCAGCAATAGATTGGAGGTGGGGCCAAATAAAAGGTAAGAATAATGAGGGGGGGATGGGGGGCAGAACCGGTTTGGTGACATCACATCGTCACTGCTACCGGCTCGGCAGAACCAACCCGAATCGGGAGGAACCCACCACTGACTGGCGGAGATCTGTAGGACAGTGGTAGATCGATAAGAAATCCAACAAACTTGTAGGAAATCCGCTCCAAATCTTAGCTATCATATCTGTTTCCTATTTAGATGCAGATGCAATATGGAAAGACTTGTCTTCTTCCATTATTTCTTTTCAATCTACATTGCTGCAATTTCTTGAGGGTATCTCATCCAAGTTTTAACCAGATCTGACTCTATTTTTCCCGTATAAGATCAATGTTCCTTACATGGAATCTTTTTTGAAGAGAATCTTCCCAATGGTTTTTTTCCACTGAACTTATAAGAGTGAGTACATACTGAAATATTTTTCAGGGTGATAAATTTATTAGCTTTATTCCTGAAAGAATAAAAATCAGGAAGATCTTTTCTCATTCAGCCCTACAAAGAAAGTAATAGCAAACTAGTTCCAAAAGATTTGCAAAGAAAACTGCATGGACTAATTCAGGCAGTAATCAGCAATTAATAGTGATTGAAAGTGTGTATCCACACACATACAAAAGATTAAAAACCCATTGTGTTTGATAAGATTCTCTGAGATAGCCTTTTGATGGATATGAATTCAGCAGTCTCTTGCTGTATGATGCAGAAGCAATTTGATTGTTCTAAGATAGCAATTTTAAATTTTTTAACTAAATATCCTAACAGATTAAAATGCTGTAATATTACTTTGTCCTCTGTTGAACGGTATCAGATCATTTCAATTACTATTCCGTTTTATCTCTGAAGTCTGGAGCAACTGATCCCATCTTCAAAGGGCTTCTGCTTAATACAATCCTTTTCTTTGTGCACAATGGAACCCTGTGACAATTTAGCCTACATCTGCATCTTAACTGGTCCTGTACAGATTTTTTTGTGTCAGAAAAGATAAAATCAACTAGCAAGCCTTTTGGTAAGGTTATCTGCCTGGATCTTTCCAGTTTCAAATTCTAAGTTCACAGTTCTTACCTGTAAGACAAAACACAAAAAGGAAGTCCTTTATTGCTGCCACCCCCCCGGCTGAGAAACTAAGCCCCAAATGAGAGTCAAGCAAAATTAATCTAGATTAATCATGTAAGGATGGCATAAGACTTTTTGTATGTGATAGATAACTTGCTTTAAGGTTCCTTGTTTTTCTTATTGGTTTGATAACATGACATGTAAATTGACTAGATGGATTTGCTTTCTGCATATTGCTATTATAATTTTACTGATTAGCAACTATCTTAAAAAGAAAATAAGTAAGTACCGGTAGATCCCACCAAAAAAATACAGAGGAAATGGATGGATCCTTTCCTTTTTTTCTTTTCCATAAATTTTTTATTTTTATTTCTCATAAACATATTTAAGTGTACAGTCTCTTATCCATCATTAATCATTGATCATTTATCTTATCCTTTAATTTTCATTTTTATTTGTTCGCCGCTGCTTTTTACCATTTCCTCTTTTTTGTTTTACCACAATCTTTCCTCTTCTTCTTCTTCCCTCTTCTTCCTTCTTCTGTTCCTTTCTACTTTCTTCATTCCTCCTCTCCTCCCCTTCTACTTCCCCTCCCCTTCCCCCACTTCTCTTTTCCTCCCTTTCTAACCCTCTCTCCTACTCGTCTTTCCCCTCCCTTTCTATTCCTCTCTCCTTTCCCACTTCTTTGTTGTATCCATTTTCAATTAATCTAGAATGGTATTCGAGCAGCCGCAATTTTCTATTTACATATATTTTCATTTCAAATTCTTTTTTAATAATTACATCTGTTTTATCATTCATATGCACTTTTATAGTAACACTTTTTTTTCTCCCCCCCTTCCCCCTTTTCCATTTACCTAGGCATCATCTGAGTTTCTATTCTTTTTATTGTCTTTTCTCTTACTTGACTTTTCCCTATCCACTTCATCTCTCTATCCTTATATGGCTCCTTTCCTATCTGCAGCAATAATGCCCCCATAGAGTGACAGTAGATGATTTCTGCTCAGCATTTGTACTGCGAGACCTCACAAGTTTCTGTTCTTTCTCTGCTGCTCTTTACCGCTATAGGAAGCTGCTGAGATAATTTTGATATTTATCCATTTTTCTGTCATCAGTTTTTAGATAACATCGAACCTTTACTTCTCTTGGACATCTGAATCAGGAGAGGCTCTCTCTATTGGTATTTGAGAGTTGCTTGGAAGCTGTTATCGGCCACAGATAGTCTTTAACTTATGACCACATTTGAGACTTCTTGTTCAGTGAGGCAGTTCTTAAGCGAACCACACCTTATTTTACAACCTTTTTTGCCGTGGTCATTGAGCGAACCACTGAGTTCATTAAGCGAAGCAAATCTGGCTTTCCCCACTGATTTTAGTTATCAGAAGCCATCAGAAAGTTAAAAATGATGATCATATGGCCCTGGGATCCTGCAACCATCATAAATCTATGCCGCTTGCCAAGGGCCCTAATTTTGATCATGTGATCACAAGAGACACTGAATGACTGTTGTAAAGTGTGAGCATAACTCAGTGCCGCAATAACTCTGAATGGTAGCTAAATAAATGGTTGTAAGTTGAGGACTACCTGTATGCAACTACTAACAAAAGCAGAATCCAAGTAACTTAGAAGGTAAACTGCACTGTAAAAAAAAAAAAACATTTTACAGGATTTTAGAATATATTTGCTCATTTCACCAGGAGACAACTAGGAAAAATATTAGAATGGAAGCTGGAAACTTTTGAAGAACAAGCATTACCTAACACGCTATTGTTAGCTGCCTTCGGCAAATATCTTAGTAAATGCTATCACATCGTGACATTTGTCTCAACAATTGTCTCTTTAACTTTGAGATAAAGTCCAATGTTTTTCCAGATTTAAATAATCCGGACTACAGTAATGATACCAGAGAATATAGTATTTAGGTTTTATAGACAGAAATCACATATGTTTTGCCATGTGTAAATACAGGAGGTCTGTAAAACATGGGTCAGAAAGCTTGCCAGGCATTTGAAGCCACTGTCCTGTCCTATTACTATGCGCCTATATGGAGACCCAGTTTGGTATAGTGGATAATGCACCAGGCTAGAAACTGGGAGATCATGAGTTTTAGTCCAGTCATAGGCATAAAGCTTAGCTGGCTCAGCTTGGCCAGTTATTCTTCTCAATCCTAGAAAACTTTAAAAAGAAAACTACCTTAAAAAAATGTTTGCATGAAAACTATAGGGACTAGACCAGGTGGTCACCTGTCATCGAGACTTCAGTTGAAGTCACAAAACAAACAAATAATGCTACCTAACCATATACTATTATACTATTAGTGCATCATGATATACAGTAGTATAGTAGCTAGGCTGCTGACTTTGATCGAGAATAGCTGAACTCATATTTTGCTAGAAATGAAAATCAAAGGGTCATTGTTTTAACCAAACCATTAATTTTACTTACAAAAATGCAGCGTAAACAATAATGCAATACCATTAAGACAAATTGATTATAACCAATGACCACAACTCATTGTCACAGATGAAACTGATCCTTTTTTTTTTCTACAATGAACCATTATAGAAATTATTGAATCATACGTTTGTTATAGAATTAAGGTTTTTCACACACTTACCAGAAAGCTACCATTTCTGCTCTGGGTTCTACAGCTTACCTGCTTATTGGCTAGAATCATTACTGGCAATGTAGAATTATTCTGGACCAACTGATGAAGAAGTGTTTTTGCAACTGGGAAGCGTTCATGATCTGCTGAGTCTACAACATAGATCAGCAGCAGGACTCTCGGCATATACATCTTCCAATACTCTCTTAAAGACTCACTGCCCCCAACTGTAAATCAATAATATAGAAAAACAATCAGTAATTGTCCATTAAAACTCCCATCAGCATAGTAAAACTTTCAACAGGAGGCAGTTGTGTTTCAAACTCATTTCACAGAAATGCTGAAGTACATGACAGAAAATCTTCCCAAAAGTTATCAAGCATAATTCAAAATATAGCAGAAAAACACTAAGATTAAAGTGCACACATTCAACTGGAATTAAGATATAGAATAAAAAAATGATAATATGACTTCTATTTAATGACCAAAAGATGGGATGGATCTTATGACACAGGAGTTTTTAAATTGAGTGTGTGTGTGTAAAAATAAAACCGTGTTTGACCCAAATCATATTCTTCTAAGCCCGTGATGGCGAACCTATGGCACAGATGCCACAGGTGGCACGCAGAGCCATATTGGTGGGCATGTGTTGCCCTAGCTCAGTTCCAGTGTGCATGCGCGCACCAGTCAGGAAACCGGAAGTCAGGAAACTGGCTGTTTCTGGCCTCCGGGAAGGCCTCCGGGGGGGGGGGGGGATGGGGAAGGCTGTTTTTGCCCTCCCCAGGCTCCTAGAAAGCCTCTGGAGCCTGGGGAGGGGAAAAAATGGGCCTACTGGGCCCACCGTGCCAAAAGCAGGAAGAAGTGTTGGGGGGGGTCACGTGCGCATGGGCAGGAGAGCGGGGCGCATTGAATTATGGATGTGGGCACACACACCTGTGACCCCCCCACGCTCCCCCTGCTTTTGGCATGCGACGACAAAAAGGTTAGCCATCACTGTTCTAAGCTTTTCCCCTCATTCCATAGTTTAACCCTTTAAAAGTGAAAAGCTAAGTGTAGGAATCAACAGGATATAATCTATTGAGTTTTATAATTCCTATCTTCATTAGAATGCCTTTATTGTAATAATTATACAAAGGTAACATATCGGTAATTATTATAACACATTTTAAAGTATTCCTAGTATTTTAGCTCAATGAAGAAAATAGCTACATTTTGCTAGTTATACTGTACTGGCTTATATAAAGCAATTATATTTATTGGGAACAAAACTTTAACACACCCAGTATTTTATCAGGGAAATAGAGGGGGAGATTTTTACAGCCCTGTTTCGTTGAGAAGACATAAAATAGAGGATTTTTTAAAAAATGTTTCTTATAAATTAGATATGCTTACTTTCTAGGAATTCCATCTTTGTTTCTTCTGTATTGACACACACTGCATTGAAACCTTTGGTGGGAACTGTGTTGCGCTTTACATGGTTAGTTGCTAGTGAATAGAGAACACTGGTTTTTCCAGCCCCATCTAAGCCTAGAACCAATATTTGCTTGTTGGATGGTTTATCCTACAAAATACAAGACCAAACAATTATCAGAAAAGACAGATATTTAGTAGACATTTGAACAAATAAAATAATGGAGTGATGATTATGTGGTCAACTTTACTTACTAGTGACTGACAATATATATTATACTGACTACATATAAATTGGGCTAGAATTCCAGGTCAGCATAGTTACATTATTCAACATTAAGTAGATATCAAATATTCTAATTAGATTTTTTTTTGCTAATTCAGCATAAAATTATTACAAGTGGCAAAAGATGTTTAGAAACTGAAATAGCTAATTTTCCAAATGTTGTTATAGCAATTGTTGAATGGTAGTTCACTGTTTTTGATCTTAATTGAAGTAGCTATGTGGGTTGACAGATAATTAAAGAGTTCCCAGCAGACAAGTAAAAGCAGAAAAGTTCTCCTAGAAATCTGGACATTAGAAAATTACACAAAGGGACCGTAATTACAGACAAGCCTATAAACAGCTATCCAAAATATGTATATTACTCTGAAAATTATACTGATATTATAATTTACAGCTGAGATAGCCATCTGGTGATCCTCTAGTGCACGGGTGTCAAACTTGCCACGTCACATTGCCATCACGTGACTTTTTATGACATTTTCTCCACTGGCAGAGCTAGGGTGGGCATGGCCCGCAGGCCGCCAGTTTGACACCCTTGCTCTAATGGTTACTAAACTTCAAGTTCTGGCAGCCAATATAACCAAGGATGCCTTGAGTTATACCTCTACAAATCCAGTCTTCTTGGAATTTGAGCTGCCTTAACAAATCAAATAATAATAATAAAAAAAATCACATAACAACAAAATTCAGAGAGTCAAATGTTTCCCATCCTAAAAAATCATAATGGTTACCAAATCCATCAACAGTAACATATCAAAACAGACAAACCAGTCTTCTCAATCTAAAATCAATCTAAAATCTTTCAATCTATCTTTAAATCAAAGTTACATAGGCCCCAACCAATAAGGGCAAATATTATAAAGGTATGCAGAATGGATGTGCAGAATGGATACTAGGACATTGGAAAGGCAACTGAAGCAAAAATGGCCTATTTCATTAATTTGCCTCCACGGCATGTACCAACCAACAAAGAGAATAGATTTTTGGATTTCCTTCTATCAATAAGAATAGTAGATATTGATAGCTATCTCATAATGGAAACTTGTTTTTTTCCTAGAGTTCCAGAGAAAGGCCAGATATAAAATAGTAGAGGAAACAGGCAAACCCCATTACTTAGAGCTACTTGTGAACAATAAACTAGGCTGGTTTACATGCAAATACAAAATTATTTGCCAGTTATTATACAACATGTGAATAACAACCACACAAAGAAGAAGAAAAAGTAAAACCATTTTTTAAACAACTGAAAACTGCCAGGTGGAAAAGGCCTGTTGATTTGGTCTAGGACCATGATGGCGAACCTATGGCACGGGTGCCACAGGCGGCACGTGGAGCCATGTTGCCTGGCACACCAGCTCAGCTCCAGTGCGCATGTGCTGGAGTCTCTGGAGGCTAGGGACAGCAAAAAAGTCACTTCCTGTCCAACCAGAAGTTGGGAAACGGGCCGTTTCGGATCTCCGA
The DNA here is from genome assembly GCA_030761175.1 of Masticophis lateralis. NCBI lineage: Eukaryota > Metazoa > Chordata > Lepidosauria > Squamata > Colubridae > Masticophis > Masticophis lateralis. The sequence goes on along the minus strand of JAUDYJ010000002.1, from coordinate 183,878,950 downwards.
GGGGGTGGGGAAGGCTGTTTTCACCCTCCCCAGATGGATAGAGAGGATCTGGAACCAGGTGAGAAAGAAAAACAGGGCCATCGTGTGCTAGGAGCGGGGGGAAGGGGGGTTGCATGCGCGGGGCGGGGTGCATAGAATTATGGGTGTGGGCACATGTGCATGCAAACCTCCCCCACCCCCCACCCCTTCCTGGCACGCGATGGCAAAAAGATTAGCCATCACTGGTCTAGGATTATCAAAAATATCAATCTGGCTTCTACTGTATCTATTTCTGAGCTACAGCTGAGAACTGATTTATTTTTCCCTAGGTAGAAAGGAGGCATTGATACTCTTGAGGCACTATACTCTTGAACTGATAACGAAGCATCCAGCACTTGTCATCTTATCAAACTTATTAAACTAACAAATTTCTTGTTCAGAAGAATGGGGGATTGAATTTATAATTCCTTTTTAAGAAGATTCAATTTAATTATTTAAATCACAATTTATTTACTAGTCCAGAAAATTGTGTCATTAATTCTAGCCAAAGTGCACTCTTGTTGATTGTTATATCTCAATATACACACAGTATTTTAGGAAAGATGTAAATTCATTTAGCAATAGCACTTAGACTTATATATTGCTTCCCAGTACTTTACAGCTGTCTCTAACCGGTTTACAGAGTCAGCATATTGCCCCCAACAATCTGGCTCATTCTACCAATCTCAGAAGGATGGAAGGCTGAGTCAACCTTGCGCTGGTGAGAATTGAATTGTTGCAGGCAGCCAGCAGGCAGAAGTAGCCTGCAGTATTGCATTCTAACCACTGAGCTACCACAGCTCTTTAGGCAGAATTTATTTAATCAATTTTCATTTTTAAAAATGGAAGTAATCCGAGAGCTAGTTTGATTTTAGGACACCAGGTTAGAAACAGGGAGATTGTGAGTTCTAGTCCCGCCTTAGGTACGAAAGCCAGGTGGGTGACTTTGAGCCAGTCATTCTCTCTCTAGCCCACTTCACCTCACAGGGTTATTGTTGTTGTGAGGAAAACAGGATGGAAAAGTATTAGACATGTTTGCTATGTTGAGTTATTTATAAAAATAATAAAGATAGGAAATAAATAAAAAGTAAGTCATTCAGAACTGAACTAGTTCAAGTTCAATTGCAATAATTCTTGCAGATGTTGAGGGACATTTTTTGCTATTATATGCTAAAAAACCCACTAATTACTAGCTTTTAAATTTGGGTTATAGTCTTGTTTTTCTATTTTTGACAGGATAATTGTACTTTTCCCACCCAAAAGGTCAATTAAGATTCCTTGAAAGTTAACGATTGTTTTATTATTTTTATCCTGCCTTTATTTACCCACACACACATATAAAATAAGATCAGATAAAAAAGCATAAATTTGTTTAGAAAGCATAGCAGTTCAAAAGCATGCAAATGCAAGTAGATAGGTACCACATCAGTTGGAAAGTAACAGCACCCCATGACATCGTGCTGGCCACATGACCACAGAAATGTCTTTGGACAGTGCTGGCTCAATGGCCTTGAAACGGAGTTGAGCATTGCCCCAATAGTCGGCAACGACTATAGTGGAATAAAATCCACAGGAGCTCCTTTACTTTTTACCTTTTATTATAACAATAATAAACAATACTTAATCTCATTAGTCTGTCTGCTAGAACAACATAATTGTACTCATGTAACTGTGAATTAAGAGACTCGAAAAGAAAAGAAAAGAAAAGAAAAGAAAAGAAAAGAAAAGAAAAGAAAAGAAAAGAAAGATTCAGGAAAAAATTGACAAAGATTCTAGGGTTGTTAAAAAATGCCTTAAAGTGTACTGGGATCTTGTTCATATGATTTTTTTTAATCACACAATATGTGTGATAAATGATACTAAACTTAATCTTCTGGAGTTTCATTTCATTGGGACAGATCTTAAGAAGTTTGCTAAGAACATTAATTACCAAGCAAAGAAAATGATATGGGTACACAACTGCAATGAAACAAACAATTCCAAATGGCTCACTATTAAGTTGATCTGGCATTCAAATTGCTAAAATAGCAAGGTAAAACAAAGGAGGGCTAGCCCTCTGGAAGGTTTCTATTCTTATCTCTTTCCACTCTGCATTAATAGGATTCTACCTGACTGGTTTTATCTAAGCCTTTCATGATCTCAAAGAGATTAATCAATCTGTAATGGTTAAGATCTATGTCTGCCTTCAGTTAATTAAAAAGTACCAAGAGCTTACAAAATCTGGAGTTACAGTCTTGACCGCTTTTCTTCCTCATCATATTTGTTCCAAAAGCTAAGTTTGTATAAATTTACCTAGAATAGAAAAACTACTAGTTGATGTATAACATTTTAGTAGCCCCTTGTTAAAAAAAAATCTTCAAATGCAGTCAAATTGTAATGAAGGCTGCAAACAAGAGTATCTTTGAAAAACAAAGTGATATACCATCTTTGGTGGAACATTGAGATGGAAGAATTGTTTTTGTTTCCAATGCCTGGGGCAAAATCCAAACAATTTCCAAACAGATGAGGATCCAACAATAATAGTAATAAATGTTCCCATTGGAAAAATTAATGGGAAACCAGAGTTGAAATGTAACTTCTTGCCATACTTTTCAACACCTGCTCTTCTAATGCTGAACTTAACTAGCAGATCCTGAACACCAATTATCCTGTTAGGATAGGGGTATATTGGCACATTTACTCCCCAATTAATCTAATTAATTAAAATTTTAAATTAATTTAAATAAATTTAATCTAGTTTCATATAATTCCGCAATTAAATCTATCTTAAAATTCTCACAAATTATACCTTACAAAATTATGCTTTACAAAAACGTCTACAGATTATTTGCCTCAAGTGACTGTTGGAACCAAAATCAAACCAACAGATTCTAAGCAGGCGGGATAAAGGAAGATTTGTTTCTATTTATTCTTCTTTTATAACCTCCCATCAACAGTGTGGTCTGATTCCACCTGTACTTACCCAGGAGCAAATGTTCTGACTTCCAGGAGGCTGACTCTCCCATATTTCAACCCAGCACCTAATTTTAAATTTAAACCAACAACCATCTTCTTCTTTAAAAAAAAAAAAAAACACTTTTGCAAGGTTTTTCAGAAAGTAGATGTTGAATTAGTTTTGTTCCCGCGGCTTTCCTCTTTCAGACCAGAAGAGTTACAATGAGATTAGGAAAAATGTCCCAGAAACACAGTTCCCACCAGAACCATTCTTCCTGAACTCCATTTGAAAAGAGAGAAGCAGCAAACACTTCACAATTTTTTTAAAGAAAAAAAAAATACAAGTAATTAGAGTTTTACCCGTTCGATTTCTACTGACAAGAACCGTGCCTAAATGCACGGGGCTCTACTTGCAGCCTTGGAAGTTAATTCCCACGCGTTCACTACCTGTCCCGCCGGCGGGCCTGTGTCTTCTTCTTGCACCCCGAGCCCGAGCCAAGACTGCTGATCTTCGCGTCCCGGAGGCTCTTGGGTGGATAGGTAATAGCGCCAAAGGGCGTAAGCGACCCCACCGGTGACGGCAACCGCCGTGCCCACGAAGGCGAATTGCCGCAGGCTGCCCGCCATGACCCCCGGGAAAAAAAGAGCTCGGGCACGGAAGGGCGGTACGGAACGCAACAAGATAAGCGACGTTTACTTCGCCCCCCTCTGATGCGGAGGCGGAGCCCAATTCCAAGGCCCGCCCCTTCTCGTTGGGGCTCCGCCCCCGCTGCGTCCACAACAGCCTGTGCCGGAAGGAAAGTTCCTGCGGTTTCTTTCAAGCGTCGGAGGCGTCTTCGTATTATGTGAACAGGCATGTAGGAATTGGGATCTAAAGCACTATTATCCTCTCCGCTCGTTTACGCTGAAGTTCTCCCTCTCGCTTGCTTCATGTGAGAACATCTCTCTGATGCTCTGGGCAGCCAAAGAAAGGCTTGCTTTACTTGCGCAAGATACGGCGTTTGCCTTTCCGTCTCTGCACTAATATGCAATTTTTGTTTTAAATTAGACAAGGAATGGCTTTACGGCTTGATTCAAGAGCTCCAGCAATGCTATTGCCTGAGCCCGAATACAGATCAGAGGACTCTAGGCTCTTTATGAACACATTCAGTGTGTATATTTTCTACCCACCAAGAAAAAGCCATTACCAATTAAGACATTAAAAAAGTTTAAAATACTTCTGCAACGGTCATCATTTTTTTTGCTTATGACATAGGGATTGCAAAGTGCATTGTTGCTTAACTGTCTCTTCTGCTCCAACCTCCTTTTTTAAACATTTTTTGTTTGAAACTTGCCAAGAGTTACACATTATTGTTGTAAACTGGATGGGTACCTTATTCAAGCATAATTCAACTACAGGTAGTCCTTGACTTACAAGAGTTCATTTAGTGACCGTTCAAGGTTACAACAGTACTCACAAAAGTGACAAGACAATTTTTCACACTTATGACAAGTCACAGCATCCACATGGTCATGTGATTTACATTCAGATGCTTGGCAACTGGTTCATATTTATGACGGTTGCAATGTCCCAGGGTGATGTGATCATCTTTTGCGGCCTTCTGACAAGCTAAGCCAGTGGAGAAGCCAGATTCACTTGACAACCATGTAACTAACTTAACAACTAGTGATACTCTTAATAACTGTGGCAAAAAAAGTTATTAAATGGGGCAAAACTCACTTAAAAAATTTCTCATTTTCCAACATGAATTCTGGGCTCAATTGTGGTCGTAAGTCAAGGATTGCTTGTACTCTTTTAATAGTCCATAAAAGGAAAATTAGGGAATTTAGAAACTGGTAAAATATAAAAGCATGATACAGCATTTTAAAATATTACTGCAGTAAAATGATCGATGACAGTATTATAAGTAAAATCTACTGGTTTTTTTTTTTTTCATTTTGGAGTCAAATGTTGAGCATTTGTCATCTATATTCAGTTTTGATTCCCTTTTATATTACCAGTACACAAGTTTTGTTATTTATTTTGTTGATATTCTAAGTTGGGTGCATTTTAGTAAAATAAAACTTGAAAAAGATCAAAGATATAATCGGAACAAAACTCTAGTCATAGAAATGAATTGAACCTCAGCAGGAGTTCCAGGCTTTTTTATTTTTCTTTCAGTGCCATAAACTGTCTATCTAACATCTATGCTAGTTGTTATGGCCAGTCAACTTGTGGAAAAATCAGCTAAAGACATTATTTTAAAAACATTTTCAAGTCAAAAAAAATCAGAACTCAATTCCCTTCTTAGCATTGCTATTCAGTCCCCATTTAGTTAAATATCTCCTTGAAATGTTCAGTTAATTCAAAAGTAAATAGTTCCCCAGCAATGGATTCTAATACAAAAACAAGCTTTCTCTATAAAAAATTTTAGAGACCAAACAGAGTTTTGAAAAATTCACCTTGTTTTTGTTTGACCTTTATTATGCTCATAGTTGTCATAACAAGAAAAAATATAGCAATTTCAGCTGCTTGTCCTGATTACCAGCCTCCCTTTCCACCTTTCTTTTTTTTCTGTTGCTGTTTCTTTTTTGTTGCTGCTGCACCAGGAGGCTTTTGGTGCCTGGGTGGTATCATGTTGCTTGTTGATGCTGATGGAATAGCTGTTACAGTGCCAGGTCGTGGGGATGTAGGGGGGCTACTAGCAGTTTTACTAGCATCCCTGCAAAAAAAAATAAAAAAAATAAAGAATAACATAAAGCTGATTTTTAGTTCATAGCCTATGAATAGACCGAAACACGTTACATGTAAAGAAATTAGAGTATTCGCATATTTAAGACAGATAAACTACATATGAATTCTAACTTTTGCTTGCAAAAAACTGAAGAGGCCATTGAAAATGACTTTGGAGAACAATTGGAAGAACTGCTACCAGGGCAACAATCAGACAAGTGGGATCTGAGTCCTTTCCCAGAAACTACGGCAACTTGAGAAAACACTTCAGATAGTCCCCCTCCCCAATTCATGGAAAGATAAAATAAAGGAGGAAGCACAGTCAGATTTCAACTATTCTGTACTAAAACTATTGTAATAAAAGAAGTTTTAGACCAACACGGCACTGGTTTCTTTGTCTAGAAAGCTCTGTAAGGCTGACAAGCATTTAAATAGTACATATGGATATTTTCCAAGGATTAATTTCCATCTATAAGAAGTTATCTATCAATTTACTATCTTTGACAATCTATACTGAGTTCCAAATCTAATCAAAGAACTTCTAAACAATGTTGTTATTAAGCTTTCGTGGCACAGTAGCGTAAAGTGGTGTTAAAGTGACACCAGCTGCCTGCAATTACTGCAAATTCGAATCTCATCAGGCTCAAGGTTGACTCAGCCTTCCATCCTTTCAAGGTAGGGAAAATGAAGACCCAGATTGCGGGGGCAATAAGCTGACTTTGTATAAAAAAGAACACCGCTGGGGGGGGGGGGGCAAATGCCCTACTAAGCAGGTATATACAAAAGTATGAAGGCTATTGCTTAACACATTGTAAGCCACCCTGAGTCTCTGGAGAAGGGCGGCATATAATTTTTTTAAAAAAGCTGTAGATTATTTATCACAGAGACATACAGCAATATATAGCTGACTAATAATGCCCACTAAGCAGTGGGAAAGTAAGCAAGATAGTTGTGATGGCTTGCTGCTTGGATTGCCAAATTTATTATAGATCCTTTGTTTCAAAACCAATTATGCAGCAGCTTTTGCCCCTTAATTAGAGGTGGCTAAAGATGGACATTAGTTCAGGATATGATGCTACCATTCGATGCTACCACAAAACTTTTCAAAGCCTTTTAAAAAGCAAAATTTCCCATGGAATTCCCTAACTGTAAAAGGTAAAATTACTACTTCCCCAAATACATCTACAACCTTCCATTCTCTCCTACTGCTGCCCGAACTGCTCAGGAAACAGCAGAAATAGCTGCAGAAATGGAACTATAATGGGTGTATGAATAGAAAGCTAGGTTTCAAGAACTGGAATGAAGTGAGAATGTTCACAGATTCTGTTTTTTGCCACTTCACACTTTTGTTTGCAGGCTCATACTTTGAGAGCAATGGATTCTATAAGAATTGTCCTTTGCCTTCCCTATTCAGATATTGAGAAAGCAATACAGGTAATCCTTGATTTATGACCATATTGGGATCAGAATATCTGTCAGTGTAATCATAAATAAATTATCTAATGATCAGACCTAACTTTATGACCATTTTTAGCATGGTTGTTAAATGAATCATCTGGTTGTTAATGGAAATCATGCAGTTGTTAAGTGAATCTGGCTTCCCCAATTGAATTTGCTTATCAGAAGCTGGCTACGAAGGTCACAAATTGCAATCATGTGACCACAAGATGTTCAACGCAGCTGCCAATTGCCCAAATGTTCCTAACCCTGATGTTCATATGACAATTGTAACTTTAAGGACAGGTCATAGGTTTTTTTGAGACCATCATAATTTTGAACCATCATTAAACAAGAAGTTTTAAGTCCAGGACTAAATGTGAAGGTAAAAGTTTCCCCCTGTCCAGTTGTATCCAACTTTAGGGGGTGGTGCTCATCTCTGTTTCTTAGCTGAGGGAGCCAACATTGTCCAAAGACTTTTCCGTGACATGTTGCCAGCATGACTATACGATAAGGTGCACGATACCCTGTTACCTTCCCACCAGAGTAGTTCCTATTTATCTACTCACATTTGTATACTTTCAGACTGCTAAATGATTTACCTGTACTCAAACTTAGAAAAGCCTCATCTGCTTCACTATGGGACAAAACAGGACGCCATATTAAATATTTTAAACTGGCAACCTCATCTCCCTGAGCACTTCAGATCACAAAGTGTCAATTAATTTAGCAGCAACACTTTTGCCTCATGTTCTGCTTTTCCAAAGACAGTAGAAAACAATTTCTTGACAGCATTAATGATAAAATACTTAAAAGAGAACATCTGCAGAAAGATATGCGTAAGAATATTGTGTATAGAAATAGCCACATAATAAACCTATGCAGGCAAACAAATTAATTCAAGAAGTAATTCAGAACAGAACACTGGTGTTTTATAACTTACTTTTCCCTTTGTCTACAGCATAAAATTCTCGCCCCTTTTTCCTTTTCTCAAACCATTGAATATACCATAATTAATTTATAAGTTAACTAAACACAACTATATATGTAATACAAGATTATCTCTGATTCCTGGTTGATGTGCTTATTTATCAAGGCAAAGAATTATCATCTTTTCTCCCTAGCATGAAATATCTATCCTTTCATCCTTCTTACAGGTAATCCTCAATTTACGACCACAACGATCAAAATTTCCACTGCTAAGCAAAACAGTTAGTGAGTTTTGCCACATTTTACAACCTTTCTTGCTACAGTTGTTAAGTGAATCATTGCAGTTGTTAAGTTAGTAACATAGTTGTTAAGTTGCCAAGTGGCCGTAAGTACAAAAAAAAGACGTCACTTTTTTCAGTGCTGTTGTAACTTCGAATGGTCACTAAGTGAATGTTTGTAAGTTAAGGACTACTTGTATCAGTTCTTGAGCAGCATTAGGCCCAAACTGACATGCACAAGTTTAGATAACTAGTTACTCACAATTCGGAGGAAGCTGCCGTCATTGCTCCCTGAGTTCCTTTCCCAATTTGGTCCTTCTTCTTGCCTTTCTTTCTCCCACGATAGTAAGTGCGTTCTCGCATTGGAAGCCACCGTTCAGGATCAGGTGTCATTTTAGGATCATAATTCTTTGGCAGTTTTCCTACATAGTATTTGGAATAGAATGATTACTCATATGGTCTGTTTAAGAACACCTGCATTGCAAAACTCATATAACCCAAAATTTTATTCCACTGCAAAACTCATATAATTGAAATGTTTTATGTATGGGACAATGACTTTTATATTAATTGTGGGCTATAAATCTTTTTTTTTAAGTCCCTTTTTGCAGTAATACAATATCACCACAAATTGCATACTATGCAAAGATGAAACTCTGGCTTGTGAAAATTGGATTTGTTTCAAACATGGCAGTCTTTTTAAAAGTTTAGAAGATGCATTAAAAAACTACCAAAATCTATCTAATCTTGCATCCAGTTGTGACTAAACAATTGCTTTTGGGAAGCAGGATAGCAGATCTTCCTTGTTTCATCCAGCAATTAGATATCAGAAATATATTACCTTCTACATAATAATTTAGTCAGAGAGGCTACAGCCAATGCTGCATTATAAAATGAAATCAAATCTACATTTTTAAATTTTATTTTTAGCTGGGAAGTGTTTAGGTCCTAATAGCCAAGTCCCCAAATGTATGTTTTACAAGAAGTTAGTACAGTAGCAATAAGACACTCACCCTTCTTCTTCTTCTTCTTCTTCTTAACATCTCCTTGTCTAAAAAAAAGCAAGAAAATGTTTGAAATGAAATGCATGAGAAGATTTGAAGTTAATGGTTGCCAAAGAAGAATTTTAGGACTTTGATTTAGAATTAAAAAGGGAGAGAGAAATGTATAATCAATATATTTGTTTTGTTTATGGAATTGGTCTTCTCCATATCCCCTTTGCTTGAGATTATAATTCATTTTATAAGCATTTTAGAAAACTTATTTTACCCTTGTTCTTTTTGTTGATTCTCGGTTGTGGGTTTCCCGCCTTTTTTCCGAATGTATGTTGCTCCATGTGAGTTTTCCAGTGCCTCTATATCTACTTTCAAAGACATTGTGTCTGAAGAAGGCAAATGTTTGCTAAGACTATTGCAAGGAAAGAGTTTAGGAATAACAATATAGATAAAATAAATAAAAGCAAAGGGATGATTTAAACCTTGAAACAAACAACATGAAAATAAATAAAAAATAACTTGGTGTACAAGTTTACTGTGGCAAACAGGCCTACTTGATGGAATCACCAAACACTGCCCATAGACCCATCTCCTCAACCTCATAGAAAGGATACACTTTGGCTTTCTCAGCGTCAACTAGTGAGTAGGCAGAAATCAGCTGAGCCAAGGTATGGACATCATCTGGATTTTGTCTATGAAAATAAAGAGCTAAATTAATCAGATATCTTTTCCACTAACACCAGAGAAACAATTTCTGGGTATCAGCAACCATGAAGTATCCCAGTGCTATTATTGCTATATTAATGCTTTATTTATATTAATGCTTTATTTCTTGCTTCAAGCACAGCTGCAGCTCACAGCTGCTCTAGTCACCTACCTCCATATCAGGAAAGAGACAGGAAAATCCAGATGGATTAAGAAGATGATTTATATATTGCTTTATTAACCCAATCCTCACTTCCTTTAAGGCTTCATCAAGAATCAGTATGGCTACAAACCTAAGATTTTGCTGGATGAAATAAGTTTATCCAAGCTACAGCTAGAAACGACCTTTAGAGAAGTCAATCTAGTAAAGTGGTACCTTGGTACTCAAGTGCTTTGAAACTCATCAAATTTGGTAGTCAACGCATTTTGATGTGAAAATTTTATCCCAGTACTCATCTTTTGTTTAGTACTCAATACACAAGCTAGAACTTGTCAGTGTCTACTGCCTCATGACTCACTACATTATTCCTTATGGAAAAAACCTGTGTGGTATTCATTGTTTTTGATACTCATTGTGCCTCCCAGAACCAATTAACGATGAGTACTGAAGTACCACTATATTTGAATTAACTGAGGTTAAATACAGACCCAGATTTAAAACCACCAACTACTGTGGAAAGCACTGTCTCTGCTCTACAAAATCTGCAGAAATACAATAGGGACCAGCTTCACAGGATTATTGCAAAGATCAGATATAGTAATTTTTCTCAACAAAAGCAGATCAGTTAATGAAACAAAACATGACCACTGTATACAAAAATAGTAAGGTAGAAAATCTAAAGTGCAACTAAAAATCTAATTTTATTAGAGAGCACTTAGTGCAGTGGCAGTACCCTAAGTTAGATTTTATACATCAAATGCTTACAAACTAGAAAGAATCACAGGGCAGCTAATATGTTCGCCAAGAGGAAGACTAAAAGTTTGCCCATTCCTAAAGGTTTAGTCCAAGAACAATTTTAAAAATCTAATGAATAGTGTAGGAAATAGTATTTTAATTTTAAATTCAATAGACTATCCATTGAACTACCAATATAAAGATAGGAGGAAAGGATCCATGGAACTTTGTGCTTAACTGAAAAGACAGTGCACAATCTTCTCTAACAAAAGAACGAAATTGCTCTTGGGGAAGAGGGAAAATGTGGAATTTGAATCATGAAACATCAAAATCAATGAAACTTTGTCTGAATGTTGGCTAAGAGGTTTATATATTTGATACTTGTAAAATTGCTTTTTAAAGCCTATTAACAAGCACACAGGCTAAACCCACATTTGTAGTGAATTTTTCTTTCAATATTTACCAAGGGACCCTTGAGATTTGTTTCCTGAATGATTTCTCAAAATACTTCTAGCTTGGCTGAAATGTGAGGAGAATCATTATTTTTGTCCTCCTGCCTCAAAGTTATGAACTGTAAAACTAGACCATGTCTAATTTTGATCCATGCTCTAACTACTACCATGTTTGGATTTAACATACTTAGTTTATGTTATTTTTAATATATTTGGTCAGGAGCATACTTGTGAATGTCTCACTTCCTGTAAGCCTCTTTTTTTAGGGGTTCTCAGAAAGACTTACTTCCACATTTCCTCAAGGTCACTGATGGCTTCCTTCTTTCGGCCATGCTTTAGCTTGAAGTTAGCAGCTTCTCTTATTAGTGACAGAAGTATTGGAGACTTGGGCTGAAAAAATACAGTATTTGTTTACAATTAATTTGAAAGCAACCCATATGCTCGTGTGAGATGATGCCTGCTTTGGGCTTTCAGAATGTTAGGGGCCTCCGAAGTTAATTATGTATCCATCTGAGTAGGAAATCTATATCCCGATCTGAAGCTCATGTATAATCTTCGGGTATTTTTATATTTAACTTTTTATTAGATGTCATAAATTGGCAAGGATTTACAAAGGATGTATAATTTTGTTATACATAAATATTTATTGTAGTATAGTATCCTATAGAACACTGAGAAAATTATGGCTTTGAAACTCAAGTTTTTTAATATCGAAATTCAAGAAATAATTTGGAAGCAGGCATGTAATAATGGCTAAGATAGATGATATAGTTTTTTTTTAAAAAAAAAATACTACATTGATTTCAGTATCTCCTAATTATCAATAATCCTTTCCCTGAATACACATTTCTGTTCCTCACCAATTCAGTCCCAAATCAACAAGCTAGTTATTAAAAAATTCACTTATTGTTGTGGAATTATTTTGATATCTAACAAAAGTAATTCATTTAGATGGGGATAATTCATAATTCCAGGCCATAGAATGCCTCAGATCTCTGATAACCTGGGGATATTTTATTATTTATTATTATTATTTTATTAATTCAATTTATATGCCGCCCTTCTCTGGCATATAAATGCCGGAGTGACTCAGAGCGGCTTACAATGCGTTAAGCAATAGCCTTCATACTTTTGTATATACCTGCTTAATAGGGCTTTCGCCCCCCCTCCCCCCAAGCAGTGTTCTTTTTTATACGAAGTCAGTTTATTGCCCCCACAATCTGGGTCCTCATTTTACCTACCTCGAAAGGATGGAAGGCTGAGTCAACCTTGAGCCTGGTGAGATTCAAATTTGCAGTAATTGCAGGCAGCTGGTACTAGTTAACCACACTTTAGTTTGCTGCACCACCAAAGCTCTTGGGGAATATTATTATTATTATTATTATTATTATTATTATTATTATTATTATTATTATTATTATTTATTGGAGGGATATTTTATCTATCTATGCAAAAGAAAAAACTACTGCTTATTTCTATCTGCACTTCTTCAATAGTACGTTACTCTGCTGTTTCTCTGAATTTTCCAAATCACACATTATATTCAATTTGCCCTAAAACTTGATGGAATAATCATGGCACTGCAGATTATTTTGAAAGTTTGGAGGGAAGAGACCATTCAAATATAATTATGGTGGAGGGTTTTTGTATTGTTTTTATTGTTGTTTTATTTATTGATTTTTATGGTAGTTGTAAGCCACCCAGAGTTGCCTAAGAAGTCAGAGAAATCTTTTAAGAAAACAAACACCTGATGGTTACTATTCTAGAGAAAGTTGCATTTAATTCAAAAACAAGATCTTCACTCCTGTAACTGTACACTACCACCTTATCTCTTGAATCACATCTACATTCTCTAACTTACCTGGAATTCTTGATACCATTCAATGGCTTGTGCCAAGACTTCTATTGCACTGTCAATATCTTCTTCATGGCTATACATTGTCACCAATGCTGATACCTATAGCCATTCAGAAATGGATGGGCGATAGCAGAAAGACAACATTAATTTAAGTAATAAATGCTGAAACAAAGACTATTGTTGTGTTTTAATTATAACTTTCTAACTGAATTGTCTTAAAAAATGAATAGAATCAAGAGTAATGGAATCACTACTCAAGAAATAACGTATCTTTCAAAACTAAAATAAAATCAAAATAAATGATATACATTTTATAAACAAAAAAGTTTTTCTTGCCAATAATATACCAAGGAACGAATAGCCCTATTCTTTTGGCCTTCCAGTAGCTTATAAAAACCTGATCCAGCAGGCCTTTGGGAGTAGACTGCTATAAAATGTCCAGCACAAGGATTATTGTAATCATAATTTTTACTGAAATTGTATATTTCTATTCTTTATTATTGCTATTATTGCATTGACTGCAACTCTTGCTCTTATGCACAACTAAAGAAGCATCCTGACAGTTTATAAATTCATAAATAAATAAATATAACACACTGGTCATGATTTTCAACGTCACTGCTTGTGCAAGTTAGTTGTCAGTTGTGTTAGAATGACTTCGGAAGCATTTCTTGTTTTATTATGGAATTTATAATTACGTTCATATATGCTGAATTATATATATAACTCACCATGCCAGGTTTATGCCTTAGCTCATCTATACTCTTTAGGATGATGCATGCTTTCGTGACACTGCCTTTGATAGAGAACAAATGACATAATTATCAATATTCTTATCTAGTCCTTTTTTAGACATTAGATTTACCATCTAAACAAGAAGAAAAAAGGCAACACCAAACAAATGTTCAGTTAGAGCTGCAAGTGTCCACAATATTTAATTATTTATTATTAAACCTGTGTGCTGCCCATCTTGCTAGAAGCAACTCCAGGTGGCTTGCAGACATACAACATTGCATAAGCCAGTTTGTCAGAATATTGGTTATTATTTAAGAGACAAGAGTTAATAGAAAAAATTAGAAGGCTTCTGCCTCTGATGAATAGAAAAATATCCTTACAAACATGTAGGAAATGCCTGAAATCTTAGAAGCACAAGAGATGGCGGAATACAAATGCTATTCATCACAGTTAAATTTTTATTTATTTATCAAATTTGTATGTCACTCTGGTCATTTATATAATTATTATTTATATTATTTATATAATTGAAAATCAACTTCATACAAAATATTTAAAAAATGCACAGCTATAAATGATATTCAATTTATAATATTTCTATAAAGCAAAGAATTCATCTGACCCGTAAGCACAAAGGAAGCAATTCCTGGCTTAAGCGTCTCCCAACAACAGATGCTCAATTAACTATTTTCTTCTAATGCACATTTATTCTTATAAGAAAACAGCAATATGTTCCACAGAAATAATAACTGAAACATAACAATAATAAAAACAACATATGAGTGTAACAGTGCTACTATCAGCATATGAAAGTTCTTTAAAGAATTGGTGAGTGTGGGCAGAGTACCTTGAGCAACTTTCAATTGGGCCATGGTCAACTTAATCTCAGATGCTTTCTCAGGATGTTGATCCGCAAACTCCTACAGGGGGAAAAAAATTCAAATCAGACTTTGTTTGCTTCAAAATCTATAAAATAGGAACTGTATTACGAATGACTATGACATAGGGGAATATTTACCTCCCAATAATAAACTCTTAGATGTGAATATACAAAGACTAGTCTAATTGTAAAAGCCTAAAACAGCAGTTCTGCTGAATTAAGCTGATTGATCACTTAGTGAAGCATTTGGACAATCAGAAGCATAGAAGATGATTCATAATTCCACTGTTTCTCTAGCTGCAATATCCAAGACATGTAGCCTATGATCTGGGAGATTGCAAAGCCTAATAGTCACTGATAGCAAATAGTAGTTTTTATAGCATTAATGATAGCCTAACTATGATCTATACAAAAAGGGCTTCTTTTTATAGGCTTTGAACTTCCCTCAAAATTCAAATGTTAGAAAGAAGGAACACTTATTTCAATCTCTATTTTCTATACCAGAAGTAATGTTATGAATCTTCATCATGTCTTCCTTTATTGCCTATGCTGCAAATTAAAAAAAGATCCAGATATACTAATTTTCTCTTAGAAGCTTAGGAGCTGTAGTGCAGTATTATATTTCTACTACTGTTATTGTCAACGAACATTAATTAAAACTGTAAATGTTCTTCTAACTAGCTATTGCTACCAGTCACAGTTTAAAGATATTGATGAATTTTAAAAACCACAAGAAAAATAGTTCTGGCTCATTCACAAAAATGTAAAAAGAAATTAAGCAGGGATAGGAGAAAGATGTCGGTTGATATTGACCTCTATGAGGAATTTAACAGCATTAAATCTATATTGATTCTTTTTAACTTCTATCAGAAATAATACTACAAATACAGTCAGTGCTAACAGTTTACCATGGGCCATGATTATTAGAGAACGAAATGATTTTCAGTGATATACAGAAATATCAAAATAAAAGAATCTTTACAAGGAAACCATTGGGGAAAATTGTATCAGAGTGTTGAGTTGTCCCCCTGGAGGACATTTGTTGTACATTTTTTTCTAGCAGCCAACTATACCTGTAGGAGTTCTATTGCCTTAGCATGTTGTTTCTCTCGACACAACTGAGCTGCATGGATTAAAACAGGAAGGAGGTGTTCAGGGCTTTGCGACTGTAAACCGGATGCCAGTTTGCGGCACTGATCTGCCTAAGAGGTAAGATTTAAAAATTGTCAAATTCAGAAAACCAATTCAATAGAAAGAAGGCTAGACATATACCGTATGTAACAAGTAAACATCTTGAATACTACATTAGCAGGATATCCAATTTGTAGTGACTTTGCCCAACATTTCTCAAAAGAGAATATAATATATGTATAGGAATTATAATAAAGAACCTAGTGATTTTATGTAGACTCCACATTATTAAAGAGCCCTGGTGGCACAGTAGTTAGATTGCAGGATTGCAGGCTGCCTACAGTCTGGAATTCGATTTTGACCAGCTCAAGATTGACTCAGCCTACCATCCTTCTAAGGTCGGTAAAATGAGAGTTCAGATTGTTGGGGCAATATGCTGACATTGCCCAGAGAGTACTGTAAAGCGCTATGGGGCAGTATGTAAGTTTAAGTGCTATTGCTATTGTAATTTTCCAAAATAGTATACATGCAGTTGTTAAGGGAGTTTTGACCCATTTTACCACCTTTTTTTGCCATAGTTGTTAAGCAAATTACTGCAGTTATTAAGTGAATCATGGCTTTCCTCATTGACTTTGCTTGTTGGAAGCCAGCTGAGAAGGCTACAAATGGTGATCATATGATCCTTGGACAGTGCAACTGTCATAAATAATGTGACCCACAGCCCTTTACAATACATTGAATTGTATGGTAGATTTTACAAAGCTTTTTTGGAGAAAAAAAACCACTGAGAACATAATTCTTTACAGACGGGACTCTTCTATCAGAAGCTTCCTTCTAACATAAGTCTCGGCTTTTTAAGAAATTGTTGATCTACTCTTTCTTTAGCAAGTTAAGATTCTTATATGCATGGATGTTTGTTTTCTTATGTGAGGAAGTCACCTCCTATATTTTTAAGCTGTATATTTCGGAGCAATGTGACATAATAAATGAGTTGACTCCTTGTGTTTGCCTGGATAATCCTCTGAGGTTTTCTTGTCAAGATTTCAGAAATGATTTGCCACTGCTTCCTTCCCAAGATTGTGACAGACTGACTCACCCTGGCTTTGTACCCAAGGCAGGACCAGAATTCAGAGTCTCCCAAGTTCTAACCTGATGCGTTGGCTTAACCAATCCACTTAAACTGGTACAAACTCTACATTACCTGATTAGTATACATCGCCAACAAAGCTTTATTGAATTCTATTGCTTGGAGTTGTTTCTTGGACAGTTTATGTTCAACACCTTCTGCATTGGTCAGTTTCACTTTTTTCTTTGAATCAAAGACATTTTGGTCCTGTGAAAGGTGCAGAACGGAATGCTTCATTAACATAAACGTGGTATTTCATAAGCCCCTTATGACAATCTGCTCATCTATTGCTTTGCAAACAGAAGGCAGAGCTTTACAAAAATATAATGTAGTTCGAAACAGTATCATATTACAAAGATTTCTCGGGTATTGTGGCAAAAATTCTATACCTTGTTAATAGTGATGATGTTATTGGCAATGACAGCAAGTAATCCTACATCTGTGGGTCTGTAAAAATAGAATACATCCACTTTTGAAAGTATGACATTTTTAAAAAGTGCTAAAAGCACTATCAAAATAAACAGAAATACTTACTTTAGTTTGATTATCTGATTGTAAAGTTGTAGTGCTTCCTCTGTATGACCCTGGAGTTGCAAAATGTAAGCCATTTGACCATGAATAATGGCTAATTCTGCCTCAATGTCTTCTTCAGTCACATCCTAAAACAAATAATATGGCACACGATTTATAACTGAACCCTATTAGTTTAAAATACAAACACAATAAATATATTCTGCTACAAATTAGTAACTGCAAGTATTTAAACCTTTTAAATACTTTTAAGAAAATAAAATCTGGCAATTTTTACTATTTATCTTTTACAGACCTTGCTATCAAGTCTATAGCTAGATTTTCACTATTACATTTTAGTGAAGGAGTCAGAAAAAAGGTATGATGTTACTTAAAGGAACAATAGACAAGAGTGCTGTTTCAGAATCTCTCAGAAAGGATTCTTATGAATTGCTTATCTGTTTATTACATTTCAGACTACATTTTGATGTGGTTTATAATTCTAAACTAAAATTCAGAATAAGTACAAAATATTTAAATACAACATTAAAACATGTTATAAAAAACAAAACACAAATAACCTTTCCCAATTTAATAAACATTAAAACCTTTGGACAGCAAATATTAGCTGCAACCAGCTAAACATATTAGACACAATATTGTATTATTGTCAATTATTCAGTTCAATTGTATTCAATTGAACTGAAACTCTTACCGAGTCTTCAGCGAGAGACTGGCGACACAAATCTATAGGGAAAGTGTAACAAATTAATTTTGGAAGATACAAAACCACAAATCAAACATCAAGGCAGTGACAGAATGTTAGCAAGTCAAAAAGTTATGCCTCCCCCCAAGATAAACATTTGGGTTGCAAGATTTATAAGAAATAAAGCTATATTAAAAGTGTTCAGATGATTTTATGCTGCTATAAACAAAAAAATATAGAGAACTAGCCTCTGGATATGTGAACAAGATACTGCTGTTTTTGCAGTGATTCTAGAGACAAGAATGAAAAACTAATCAGAAAGCAAACCATCTATAAACATTAGAATGCAGTTTGCTCATGTTAAGCCATGATTATAAGGATTTCCCCAAGCTGGTGCTCACTGTATGCATTGGTCTACACCAGCAACACAGAAGTAGCAGCATCAACATGAACATTCAACCCAGGAGTCTAGAAAAATGGAATTATATTAGAAAACATTGGTGAGTACTGGGCTGTGACAGGTGATATCATTATTCTCTACCCAATTACCAGTTTGCCCTGAATATGAAATGTGTGTATCTAAATGGCTCTGACAAGTACATTAAAACACCTGGTAAAGTCCTGTAATTTCCTAGTTTTGTCTACCCAGATATTACCCAGGTTTCAATCTGTTTTTGAGTCTGGCTATGGACTACCATCTAACTGGGCAGATGGATTCAGCAATGAACTGGGGACATAAGAATGATCTTTTTTATGTACTTTCTCAGATTTATTTTTCTAAAGAAATTGAATACTACTGCTTATAAACACAAAATCCAGGGGAATTTTTTTTCTTAAATATGGAATGGATAAATTAAATTCACTACTCATTACCTTCAGCTTTCTGTAGCATTTTCATTGCCTCGTTCAACCTGCCTTGTCCAATCAAAGCACAGGCAGCATTATAACACAGTTCATAGGTAGCTTCCTGAAGGCCCAGGTCTTCCTGAGGAGAGCAAAATTAAGTAAAAATTAGTTTGAATAAGTTTAAAAAGCATCTGCTTGTTTATTTAAACTATTATAATATGAATGGGTAGTTTCAAAATGTACCTTTTTGATCATCTGAAGGAAATGATGAAAATTACATGTAGCTAGAGGACAGTATTTCTTCCTATCTCATGGAGGAAAAATCTTCCCTTCACTTGCATGAACATATTTAAGCTAATGGTGGTTCAACTCCTCCTTTACTGTGCATCCTCTTGTTACAACCAAATTATAACTGTTAAGTTAGATAGACAATGTCTAACAGTTAGTATAATGCACTTAAGTATCTGAGGATCTCGATTTTGGAGTCATATGGATAGTTTATGAGACCATAGGCCACAGGATGGGAGTATCAGGTCCATCTTCCAGTGACAGAAAAGTGCAGCAGTATTTCAAGTGTACATCAGTATAAGTATAAGTATCTACAAAAGAAATATCCTTATTTTATTTTTATAAAAGTAGACAATTCTATATTAGAATGGCCTTACAAATATATAATAGTACTCTTGCCTTTAAACCTGCCAGTGAAGTGTCCCCTACAGAAAGCATTGTAATCTTGCTGACTATAAAGACCAAGATAATGTATTAATCTAGCCTGTGTTAATTGCAGAATGGAAACTTGTCTCCTCTGATTTCTTGTTCATAAGAGACAAGTAATTCATCAGGGCTTTGCTTCTCTAATATGTATGACATAGATCTTCAAAATCAAATGCACATTGCTGGAGCTACATGTGTTCTCTGGGACGGAACCCAGGCAGAACTTGAGAAGTATCTTATGCTTGAAGGAATTAGATAATTGACTGTAAGCAAGATCAGAGATATGGGCAATGTTAATATATATTGCTAGTCCATGTATGATATGCCATACGCTAAATAAATAAATAGGGATATGAACTCATCACAGGCAAGCACATATATCTTTGCATCTTAAATGGCTTGTAAGTCCCACCCTCACCTCAATAAATACTTTTGCTACTGATATCAGATTGAAGGACAATGCTCTAAACTGAAATTGATCATTATTGGATCTGAACCTGAGAGACCTCTGATAAGGGAGAAGCGACTTGTGTGATGGGCCACTGTGATGTGTGATGGGTCTCTATCATATCCACCAAGCCTAGGAAGTTATCCACAGGAAGGCTTCTACTAATATGTCCACTGTAAACTTTAATGCCTGGCAAATATATTTTGAGGCCTCAGGGTCCGGACAGCTCTCCAATCTCTATCTTTCTTCAGCACCATCAAAAGATGCTACCTCTCCAGCATCTTTCCAGGTATGGTGCAATTTCTCAATTTGTGGGCCTGCTTAACCGATAACGGTATCATGCTAAAGGACACTTGGCTTAGTTCTTTGCTATTGGAGGGGTACTTGCGTTGTTAAAGCTAGAATTGATTAAATTAAATTAATAACTCCCAAACTCTGCTTCTCTGCTTCCTATCTAAAAGAAGGCAGAGTATGAAATAGGATATGAAAAAGCAATGCAATGCAATGCTTAAAACATATGCTCATATCTCGATGCTACTGAAGGTAGAAAAAGATTGCAACCCTTATTCTCAGAGTGCACACCTAGTAAAACTCTTATTTCATCACTGGATTCTGTAAGTAAGATTCTCCACCTTCTACTGATTCAGAAAGGCAGCATTATTGTTGGGTCACAGATGACTGTAATTTGCCATTGCACAATTCTCTCAGGCAAATTGTACAACTTGTTCACAACTACTGTAGGTACTTTGGTCTTGGTTGGGTTTGCTGCTCCCTTTTGGCTATAGAGAACTGAGATCCATGGATGCCACAGTTAAGGGGAAAATCCTACTACTCCTTAGGTTACTATAGAGACTTGACACTTTTGCATAGCAAAAGGATGTGTTGATGATTTTTTTTTGGCTTTCTTTCTTAATTTTGCTGCCAAGTTAGAGCTGATGAAAAACCAGAACATAAGTCTATGGCTCAGGAACAATTCTTAATCCATCCATTCTTATTAGTCATTTTATAACAATGCTGGTAGGGATCCTGTATTATTACATGCTTTATGTAATTAAATGCTTCATGTAATTAATCTACTGCAGTGACAGAACTGAGGTGTGAAAGGAGCGATTCACATATTCTGTATATCGTTACTATAAACTTACTTACTGGCACCACTTTCTCCCAGGTGCTCTGTGCAGCAACTACTGCAGAAAGATTAGTTTTCCGTTCTTCTTCATAGTCATCCTGTGAATTGCGGATAAGATCTCGATACACAGCCAAGCAATCATCATAACGCTCTAATCTGTACAACTGAAAAGAAAAAATTAGTATCTTGGTAAATCAGATACAGAACAAACACGTATAAAATCAAATCTCTGGATAAACATGAAGTTACTACAGTTCATTTTACTTAGCATCACATTTTAGCAGTTCCAAAAAACAACAGAACTTCTACACTTTTTCGGACAAAGCTGGTTCCTCAATCTGAGCCAGGATATTTCTAACCAATAGCAGCTATATTTTTATCTGCCCTCAATTCACAACTGCAATTTTTTTAAAGCAAACAGAAGAGTAAAATGTTGTTCTTTCCTCTATAGTTGAAAGAATCTACAGTGTACATATAAAAGTGTGGAGTTAAAAAAAATAATCAGTCATAATGATATTCACAATATTTAAACACTTGGATATAAAAAGCTGTTTTGTGAGAAAAAAAAATCTTTTGGGGAAAAGGTTTTCTGTAAAATTGTGTGCACTACTTGACAATGGATAATAATAAAAATAAAAACAATAAACATATATATGTATAAAAATTAAAATATACAGCAGCTGAGAAAAATGACCATCTATATAACCAGGAGGCAGGTTCCTTCATACACTCGGGGGCCCAGACCTGAGCCCTGGACACATAACGTCCAACGATCTTTTTAGTTTACACTTTAATATGATAGAAGAAATGCAATATCAAGTTATTTCATAATTAAAGCTACATTTGTGGCAGTAATGGTTGACCTCCAGTTTTTTTTACTTGCATAATTACTAAATGTACACCAAAGGAAACTCCTTTGAAACAAAGGAGTAATTACCACTTGTCCATAGAGCTCCTTTAGTTTGTTTGTCTGGTGGCTGGCTCCCTGAATGGTCTTCAGAGCATTTTCAATCCTGTTCAACCTGTACTCGCAATAAGCCTTCTCAAAAGCTATCAAGTCACTGCAACATATAAATGAAATACGGATTTTATTTCTCACTATTCATTTTCCTCAAAACATTGATATGTATTATATATACATATAGTGTCGCTTAACATTTTACCTGGGGTGGGGTGGGGGTACTTTCTTACACTTACAACGGAGAATATAGTTTAAATTCTAGAAACGTATTATGGAATTGCTCAAAGTTGCAGCATGTAATAATTGATTAATTATAATTGATGCAATTCACATCTGAACCTAATATGATAAAAATATTCTATGTTGAGAATATTAATGTAATAAAATATGATCACAACATCCTGGAATTTAATGCAGTGTTAAGTATTTAAAAGTTAAGAAAACCCAGCAGTTTTCCCCTGAAGAGTAAATATATGCATTAAAGCCTTGCAATGGATGTTAACAGGGTTTTGATGAATATATAAAACTGTCAGTTCCAAGATTAATTCAGGTGCATATATAACTCAGCTTAGCATTTACCTAAGTCCTAATGGACAACTGACAGTTGTTAAACTACAAAATTAAGGATTTAAAAGAATGAGCTATTCATTCTTAAGGCTTCTATTACTATGTCTGGTCTTTAACAAATCTACAGATTGGAGAAAAGGGATAACCATGGACATAATAAGAAAAAATACCTAAAACAATGCATGCTATACTAATGGGAGAAACACACAAAAGGTATAGAGAATAATATTATTTCTGTCCCCACGGTCACTTATATATTTATGAAGCTGAAATTCTGGAATATTTAGCACACTAATTATTATTTTATTTATTTATTTGTTTAGACTTATATACCGCCCTTTCTCCGAAAGGGCTCAGGGCAGCTCACAATAAAACAGAAAAATAAAACAAAAACACCAGGTTAAAAGTTACACATTAAATCCCTAAAATCAATTAAAAAGAACCCTGGTGGCGCAGCAGACTAAAGCACTGTTATTAACAGTTATTAACATCAGCTGCCTGCAATTATTACAAGTTCAAATCTCACCAGGCTCAAGACTGACTCAGCCTTCAATCCTTTCTAAGGTAGGTAAAATGAGGACCCAGATTGTGGGGGCATTAAGCTGACTTCGTATAAATATACAAAAGTATGAAGGCTATTGCTTAATGCATTGTAAGCCGCCCTGAGTCTCCAGAGAAGAGCGGCATATAAATCAAATTTTTAAAAAAACCCATTTTAAAACTCCTATTGGTCCAGGCCGGCCAGGCAAAATAGCCACGTTTTTAGTTTGCGGCGGAAAAAGCGAAGGTTGGGGACCATCCGGAGCTCCAGGGGGAGCTGATTCCAGCGGGTAGGTGCGCCCAGAGAAGGCCCGCTCTCTAGGGGTCGCCAATCGACACTGTCTGGCCGACAGCACCCCAAGTAGGCCCTCCCTGTGGGAACGCACCAGGCGATGGGGAGCTGTTGCTAGCCACAGAAGGTCCGCCAAATACCCTAGTCCTAAGCCATGTAAGGCTTTATAGGTAATCACCAGCACCTTGAATCTCACACAGAGGGCAACCAGTAACCAATGCAGGTCGCGCAGGAGGGGTGTAACATGAGAGCATCAGGACACTCCCATCACTACCCACACGGCCACATTCTGCACCAGCTGAAGCCTCCGAGTGGTCTTCAGAGGCAGCTCCATGTAGAGAGTGTTGCAGTAGTCAATCCGGGAGGTGACCAGCGCATGAGTGACCATGCGTAGGGCATCTCGGTCCAGGTAGGGGCGCAACTGGCGCACCAGACGAATCTAGGCAAATGCCCCCTGGTCACAGTCGTAACATGATCTTCCAGAGACAACTGTGAATCCAGGAGGACACCTGAGTTGCGTGCCCTGTCAAAAGGGGGCAACACCTCACCCCCTATAACCAGCGGTGGAACATCCCCATGGAACCGAGATGCCGGTACCCACAGCCACTCCGTCTTGGCAGGGTTGAGCCGATGCCTGTTCCTCCCCATCCAGAGCCGCACCGCTTTCAGGCACCAGGATATCACGTCGAGGGCATCGCTGGGCTGATTCGGGGTGGATAGAAAAAGTTGGGTATCATCAGCATACTGATGATACCCCACCCCAAAACCACGGATGATCTTCCCCAGCGGCTTCATATAGATGTTGAACAAAAGGGGAGAGAGCACCGATCCCTGGGGCACCCCACACATAAGGGGCCTCGGGGCTGACCTCTGTCCCCCCGCCAACACCGCTTGCAAACGACCCGTGAGGTAGGATGAGAACCACCATAAAACAGTGCCCCATACCCCTAACCCCTCAAGGCGTCGCAGTAGGATACCATGGTTGATGGTATCAAAAGCCGCTAAGAAATCTAACAGGAGCAGGACAGAGGAATGTCCCCTGTCCTGATCCCTCCAGGGATCATCAACCAGCACGACCAATGCCATCTCCATGCTGTACCCAGGCCTGAAACACGATTGGTACAGGTCCAGGTATACTGCTTCCTCCAGGGCCAACGGGAGCTGATGTGCCACCACGCTTTCAACAACCTTCGCAATTAAGCGAAGATCGGAGACAGGACGAAAGTTGTTCAAGATAGATGGATCCAAGGCTGGTTTCTTGAGGAGGGCTCACACCACCGCCTCTTTCAAGGCAGCGGGGAAGCTCACCTCACCCAAGGAAGCAGTAATCGCTGCCTGGATCCAGTCACGTGTAATCTCCTGAGCCCAATAAACAAGCCAGGAGGGACATGGGTCCAACAAACATGTGGTGGTACACAACTTCTCCATGAACATGTCCACTTCCTCGGGAGTAACAGGATCAAACTTGTCCCAGATTAGATATTAATTAGATATAATACTTTGTTGGATTGATATTACTAGTACTCTAAAATCATTTTATATGAGATGATTTACTTCAATGCAACTGGATATCAAGTTTAGGAGGGATAATATATATCAGCATATACAGTTGCAGCTGCATTCTGAGTCACCTTATGTTATAAGAGAATACAGCTCTCTGTGCATTGATAATTAGGTCTAAGCAAGCCTGAAAAAAGACATGACTGCTTCAACAATCTCATCATCAAATCTTTTTTGGACTGTTGCTTTCTGGCAGAAGATATAGAACAATTAAAACTTGGACCACACGTTTTAATAGTTTTTATCCCAGAGCTATATTGTACTCAACAATGAACTAAAGGGCAACCATCAGTGAGCTATTGCACAGCATTACTTGGTCTGTTGTGTGGATGTTTGGATGGTTTAGGGGTGGGGAATTTGTGGTGGATGAGAGTGTGTTTGGGGATTATGTGTGTTGGACCTGGTCTTTGGACCTGGTCTTTAAGTGAATTTCGGTGTATGGGTATACTGTGTATACATGTACAATGACAATAAAGTTATTATTAGTATTATTTACTTTATTCATTAAATATGAAGCTCAGTCAACTGAACATTCAAAAATGCATCACAAATACCACTGACTGGTGCTAATGGTAGATACAGGTTACTGCCAGCATCCTAACCAAGTACCTTAAAATGTACAATGTTCCAAGTAGCGCAGGTTTTTTACAGTTCTGCTGATGTTATTGCAGGAAGCTGCAATTTGTTGATGTATCTTATAAAATTCTTGGACATAGTACCAAGTGCCCCGATGACAATGAGTATCACTGTTACATGTTTCATCCATACCATAGCCGTGCAGTTTTGATGGCCAGGTCGTGATATTTCATGATTTTTTCCAGTTTTTTTCTTTGACTCTGGCATCTCCTGGTACCGCGATCTCAATAAATTGTATGTTTCAGTTTTCAACAACTGTCATATTATTATTATTATTATCATCATCATCATCAGTGGGCTTATTAAAGCAGCCATTTCTTTTTTTCAGGCTCACAAAACTGAGAAAGACTGGGTTGCTTTAATAAGTATCAGAGGTATAGTAATTGTATGAGTTCTGAAAAACTTCCGTCAAATGTGTTTTGAAATAAGTGCATCCCTGTGTTTTCTATACATGTATTTCATTTTTACACATCTATGTAATTTTCATATTTCAAAAAATGCAAAAAACATAGCAGAGATAGGCTGTGTAATAATATTTAATACTTACCTAGTTAATACTTTGACATGGGTGTGAATCACACTCAAGGCTTCTTTAAAGCTTCCATTTTGTATAAGACACACCACTTTGCAGTGTAAAGCAGTCACATCATCCTTACTGATTTGTAGTACTAGAAGAAAAATTCAATGCGTTAAGCTACAAAATGAACATATACTAAAAAACGGTTTGCACCTGTTACCTATTTATACCTCTGATTTTGTAAACTTAGCTGGATTTATAAACTGAACATTCTGAAGAATATATGCCTGTGTACAGGTCAATTTTATTTTTGGAAAGCAAATTATTTGGTGGAAAGTTTTCATTTTGGACAAAAATCACTAACAGTATAATTACTGTCTTTCCTGAACTATTGTATCTAATTGAAAGGACGTCTATCTCGACTTTCTCCAAATAATTTAAAATGGAACTGTGTTTGAAATTCACATGGTATGAAAAAGGAGACAAATAATAAGCTAATACTACTGGGGAATGGGATCATCATAAATATTAGTTAATTTTTCTTTTGCCTAATTACAGTTAAGCTGTGCCCGGAAACATTAAAAAGGGATGGCTGTTTAGGGCAATTGTGAGAAAAAGCCAGCTTGTTACAGTACAGGTGCATTTTCCATAACGGCTATTACTTTCCATTTTCCCTATGCTTTTAAAAACTATATAAGAAGGAGCCATTCAGCAAAGGAAGCATTTTCCCAATGCAGTGACTAGAAAGACATATAATGAATCCCACACCTGTCGCACAGCTGTTAAAAGCCATCAGAACTCGCTTGAGATGAACATATAGAAAAGGGTGCGTGCATGGAATGGATATTTTGCAGAACGTGTCAATAGAAATGAAGCACTGTTACAGATTACAGTAACAACAGCTTTCAGAAGCTTGTTTAACCCCATAAAAGGCTATATACCTGATTATAAAATGTTTTTGAATGGTAGGTATCAATCTGTGACACTATTTTTACAGAATCACAGAATGGGATTACTACCATTCCTATGTCACAGATCTTGGGGCAAAAAGGCACATTAATCGGCTATGGCCAAAGCAAAAGTAGCCAGCAACCATTCTGAGAGACGAGTTCCCTTCCCCCCGTGGCCAGATCAGCGTGAAAGCAAATCCAACTGTATCTTTAATAGAGAAGCTGAGCAGTCCAGAATAACAAGCTCCAGTTGAATTTCACCTCAGGCAAGACCAACTGTTACTCCTTTGCCGCTGCTCTACCTACGGGAGGGGAAAGGCAGGTAGCAATCTGCCTCACAAAATCGGAAGAACTCCACTGAAGACAAATGCAACGTCACTTGTGCTGCTGCAATTGTCTACAACGGACGGTTGTCGGTCCACACTGAACACCGCCCCCCCGCCTCAAAAGAATACGCCGGTAGGGCGGCAACACTCGCTCACTTTTATTGACGGACTTCAGAGCGCGCCCGAAATCCCCATTCTGGCCGCAGCGATTCACTTCGCTCCAAAGCGAGGCTACCGAGGCAGCTCCAGCCGAGCCGGAGCCACTTCCGCTCCCCGCGCCCGCCGCCATCTTGACAGAGGTAGAGAAGTAACCGAACTTTACAAGCAGAGGAAACAGCTGAACATGATCCTTTGATACCGGAAGTAAATCGAGATCAGTGTTCTTTGATGTCGTGTACAGCTCTCTATGGTGCTTGGCGATTTCTCTACGGCGCAAGCGTGCCCAGCGGGAGGCTAGGTTGCGAGAAGTTGGGTTTTTCACTGTTTCAGAGGTTTTCCGCCTTGAACTTTTTCTGAGCGTTTTTGGTCACTTTTTTTCTTTTCTTTTTTAGGGCCACTGAGCCACCCTAATCTGGAAATCTTTGAAAGTGTCAGTACAACTTAAACCTTGAAAGTTTTGCTCCTGAAAGATCCGTTAAAGGGAATTGAAACATTAATAAGAAAACTAAATTAATTTGGTGCATTAGCAGGTTTCAAGGGTAAATGAGAGATGTTAACAAAGACGGAGATGTTAACAAAAAATATGAATATAAAAGGTCTAATAGAATTGTTTAAAACGGGTTTTTATACTTGTAACCAAAGACTAAGAGCTAGATTTATATTTGGAGATCAGAAGGTACATCTTTTCCCTTTTTTCTTTTATTTTCTTTTATTTTACTCTTTGTTCCTTGCACTTTTAACTTTCTCTTTGGTTTATGTTTCTTAGTTTATATTAGTTTGTATCAGTTTTTCTTTTTTTAAAAAAAATCAAATTCTATACACGCATGCAATTTTTTTCCCTCCAACACTGAAATAACAAA
Source organism: Masticophis lateralis (assembly GCA_030761175.1). Taxonomy (NCBI): domain Eukaryota; kingdom Metazoa; phylum Chordata; class Lepidosauria; order Squamata; family Colubridae; genus Masticophis; species Masticophis lateralis. Next base: position 183,850,142 of record JAUDYJ010000002.1, on the reverse strand, counting down.
ATAAACCTAATTGAATTCAAGACTGTAGATCTATGTAGTTGTATTTCCTACTGCTATGTTACCATAATAAACAAAATGAATACAGTGAATGAAACCAAATGAATTTTCCAGCCCTTTAAAATTTGGTCATCACATTTTTATGTGATGAATTAGAAAAACGTATAACATACCCAGTCACCAGCTTTAATCTTTTTTTTAAACCTAAATTGTAGGATCCACATTGCATTTTCCAAAAAAAGGGGGGGGGGAACTAACACCTGGAATCTGCAGCCTAATGTTTTTGCAGAGCACTAGTTGCAAAACCATGACAGAGAACAAACAAGGTACACTTTGTAAACCATTCCAACCCCTAATTATTTTGGATATTTGATGTTATCTTTTTAGTATTCATTACAAGAAGAGTCCATTTCCAACTGGATTCCAATTTGGGCTCAGTCCAATAGATTAGTACTATATTTATTGTCCTATGTCATTACTCCCAAGTAACCCAAGCAACAAATCTGGTTTTCTACAGTGTGTAAGGAGCTTTTCATCCAACTGGACCAAGTTCCCAAGTGCATTAGAAAATTATATTTTATTGAGTTCCTGGAAATTAGTATTAGTAATTAGCCAAACAAAATATAGGGCCACCCACTTAGGCAGAATATTAGGCAGCAAGTTGGATATTTAACTAATAGAATCCATGCTCCCAAAGATACTGCATGCAGTCAAACATCAGGTTGTTTTTTTAAGAAAAGTCTTATTGTTGTAATTCCACCTCCTGATTCTAGTACCAAACTATTATGCTACAAAGTAACCTGATCTACAAATTCTGTCAAAACCATTCCTCCCAAACCTAGATTTTGAGATACATACCATCATCTTTAGACTGGCAGCTCTTTCTTATCGTAAAAGGTGTTTTGGATAATCTGTAATTTAAAAGAATATATCTAATAATGTCTAAACTGGAAGCTTCTATTGAGATATATACTTTTGGTAAGAATGCTATGGAATCTCAAGAGCAATTTAAAATTTCAGAAGCAATTTGCACTTCTGAATGAAATATGATACTCTAGCACACAACAGAGCCCCTTGTTTATTAGAACAAGGAAAAAACACTATATATAAATAGTAAAATTAAAATTACCAGTGTTGTTTGCATTTTGGCTTTTTTCCCCCTCCATTTTTATCTGTTTTAGGAAGTATTCTTGCCAAAAGAAGTAGTGGGACATTGTTCAGATAAGAAATAAGTTGTATTTCATTCCTTTTTTCACTACCTTAGGTTTAAATGGCTCATTATAGCAATTTTTTATTTCTTTATTAATTTAAAACGTTTGTATATCAGTTCCCACTTAAAACACCTCAGTGTTTTGTTTTGTTTTTTAAAAATTTAAACTTAAAGAAAATGCTAATGATCTTTACAAATGCTATTTCAAATCTGACTAATATGCCACACAGTGGTAGCAGAATTTGAATTATTGAATGTAGCATTATATTTACTGGTACATGTAATACAATACATAGAATATATCAAAAGCCACATATATGACCAATAGTAATCTTAAATAAATTCCTTTTTGCTAAAGAATGAAGCAGTTTGTTTTAAAAAACCTTATTGCTAAGGATGGTAATTAAAAATCCAAAACCATCTGATATTTAAATCGTTTATTGTTTTTTCATCAAAATTTCTGCCGGTAGGATGGCAATGCTTCTCAGTGCATATTACATGGGAAAAGACATATGTCTCAAATATCTTAACACCTGATAATTGGAGGCAGCAGTATGTCTAATAGGCTCTGTAGCCACAATGCTGCCCAAAATTAAGACGACAAACATTACTATAAAATATAATAGAATAGCACTCTCAAAGAGTAGCCTGTCATCATAAAGCAAGAGTATTACAGGAAAAATGAGAACCCATCTTGATACAATACAGGATTGGAGGGGGAGGGGCAAATCACAAAATGAGTTCACATCTGTCTATATGATGGCTAAGACTAGTCCACCATCAGTGCAGTGCAGGGAGTTTCAGGGATGTGATTGCATCAATCTTAGTATCATGCAGCAGAAGTTGCACATGGTTCCTAAGACTGCTATGGTTCAGACATTTAAAAGTTGTACTGGGATGTAAATAACTGCAGATTTTGAAAGTACACTTGTACTTGCCCATTTTCTGTCTTTTAAGTCTCAGGAAAAATATTTCTGAAGATTCAATACAGTACAGATAAAACTATAATAATTATCGGGCTTTAGAGATCATTATCTGAAATCTGTATCATATAGTTTTAAAAGAGGGGCATAGGAATCCTTGTGTTTTTATATAATGCCGCACTGATAACTACTACAGTCTGTGTAACATTCACTTTATCATATGAAGTCTGCAAACATAGGCCATGATTTAACTCTACTTCTCCAGATGGAGTTCTGTCAGTAGAAAGAGATCAGCAAATTGTCTTCTTCCCTCCTTTCTCTTCAAGCCAAGTATTGCTGTGCCTCAAGTGCTATTTGTAATTGGACATCTGTGCACAGTACCTTTACATGAATTCACCTGTCTCTTACACCATGGATCTGACACACTGTGAAACATGTACATTTATTGAGCAGCCAAGGAGAGAGGAGACAAGGCACTCTGGACTGGGCTGATAGTGGAGAGGACTATGTCAATAGCATTGTTTTAAAAAAGGAACTATGTTTAAGTGACTATATCAAATCTTGCCTAGTTTGCATAAAATGACATGCAAGCATAGACAGAGACACTTGGGTATCTTATTAAGGAGTTACCAGGAAAGCATGACTACAAAATAATTATATCTACAAAACATGGTAATTTATGGTTATTAGAAACAAAAAAACCCAAGTGGCATGGAACAGATATTCAATATTGCAAATTACATGTGTTATATTTTAACAGAACTACACTTTTGATCTAACATTTAATACATTAGTGCATAAACTAAAACATTAACAGAAGTACTATAAAATGTTCATAGTCAAAGATTTGCAATGCAACCAAGCTCTGACTGTATATGTATGCAGTAATTAGTCTTCCAGGTAAATGTTTATCTACAGTGGAAATGTTTATCTACATTTGAAAAACCTTTTTATATCATGTACAAAGTAAAAAACAGGGGAGCAGAAATTATCTTTTTATACTTTGTGATAATAAGTACAAGTGAATAGTAAAGGAGCAGGACCACTTATTTCCACATGCCTGGTGCAGGGTTTCCTTCTGCTGGTTATAACTATACTCAGTAATTTTGTTACACTTTCCTTTGGTAAAATGTAAAAAAAAATTGATATAGAACGTTGAATCACACAATACATAAATACAGAGTTTTCAGAAAGGCTTTAAAATGAACATTAAATGTTCTGTCTTCTACTCAAGAAAAATTAAAATTCCATCTCCCCACCCCCCCTTCAGATAATCTAAAATAAGAACTGTCAAAATATTTGTACGCTGGACAAACTTTTAAAGTAATGAACGCTTAGATACTCCATTAAAATCAAACGTTTGCTCATTCTCATTTAAATGGAATTAATGGAAATAGAACATTTTCAGTCATGTACATAATAAAAAAACCTACCAGCCAGCTGCTGTGAATGCTTTTCAGTTCTTTTCCAAAATCCCACAACAAAATGCATAACTGCTCTTGAAGGGCACACTTCAGCTTTCCAGAATTATACTTATTTTCAGAGAAGAATTAGAATACTGAACACATGGTTCACAATCACAATTCTCTGATTAAAATCAACAGGCCATATGCACAATTCTCTGCATAACCATAATCTTTGCTGAATTCAGGAGCTACTTCCAAACCTGTGCCTATGACCCAGTGAAAAATTTCATACTTTTGACTGGATTGGACCATTCTTGGTGTTTTTTTTTCTTACGTGGTTTCATAACAACACATTAGTTTTAAAATAATCAATGGTGAAAAGTTTGACTTTATATTTATACACCGCTGTCATGTTCTTTAAAAAAGATACATTTTAAACATCACATTTAAGCATTCTGTTCTCACATCAAAATAAAATATTAAAATAAAACAGTATCAACCTGTTAAAAATATTTACCGGTAAATCAAGCAAAATGTTAATGTTCTTTGTGAAAAAAGAAGAAAAGTGGCTACCGAGTGTTCTACCCCAGGTCCCCTCTGTGAAAACAGTACATTCACTTTATTGCCCATTCTTTCTTGAGTATGGATGGCCACTGAATGACATGAGACGTTGATAGTTTTCACTCCAACTCTTTTCACCACTGTTGCCAGCTGAAATCATCATTGCTGCCAAAAACCAAGAAAAACCCTAGGATGGTAGCAAATATGACTGTGTTTCCTGTGAGGACAAGTGCGCAGGCACCCCACTTAATCTATGGAAAAAGGAAAGACAAGTTTTACATACACAAAAAAATACAACATGCATTAATTCCCATGTGAATGGGGAAAACACCATGCTTTCACAAAGTAGTTCTATTTAATGCAATTTTTAAATTACAATATTTGTTAACACTTAGACTTAGTTGCCTAGTGGAAGGCAAACAACTTGGTACCCTCTGAATTTCAATACCCTGAAACTATTTTTACCAGGTGGTGCCCAACATCCACTGACTGAATGTTACGTATCAAAGGGTATATAAAATGTTAATCTGGGGAACTTTCAAGGTTTTTTTTCCCCATCACGATGCTTAATGACAGTTTGCATGTGTTAACAAAATCTTGTTAACTTGTGCTTTGAAGGCTTCTGCATCTTGTCTCAAAGGTGTTTTTTTCAAAAGGCAGCTGGACTGTTTTGTCCTTGAGAAAGACGTTTTGTTTCTCATCCAAGAAGCTTCATCGGTTCTGGATCGATGAAGCATCTTGAATGAGAAGTGAAATGTCTTCCTCAAGAAAAAAACAGTCTAGTTGCCTTTTGGGGAAAAAAACCCCTTTGAGACAACTGTGACCTGGATGACTGAGAATCTCCACAGACTTCTGTATCTTATTCTGAAAGCAAGTATCAAACATTAAAGGAAAACTGCTAAAAAGAAGGAATTACTAACCAGTTCTGCTCTGGCAAATACAATTGGAAGTCCAAATGCTGAAACAACAATGCCTGTTGTAAGAAATATGGCAAGTTCCTTGCAAGCATTACTTGTAGCATCTGTATCTTCAACAACTCTTCTTGCTATGCAGTATGGAATTGGAGAGAGGGTGTAGAAGAACAAAACAAACAGTGGCCAATATTTGCTGAAAGTAAATAAAAAGGTGTGTTTTTATTTTATAGATATTCTTTCACTTTTATTTGCTTCAAAAATCATACTACTCTTATGTAAATATTTTATCTATTTTCCCATTGGGTATGCATATATATATGTGTGGAGAAAAGATGTTATCTTGTTTTGTCCAATTTTAAAAATACTTTTTCTTATGACAGTCGAAAATACCACACAAAGACAATACACAGCATGACGTATGTAACAGATGGCTAGGGACAGGATTCTCCACCTATATTGCTAATCAAGTTGTAGTAGCTTTTTGGAATAGGTTCTCCATAGGTGAAGAATCCCCAGGTACTACTGTGCAGAGAGCACAAACAAGAAATTGAACAGACAGATTTTGGTAGGCAAGTGTAATACATTGTGTTAGCCTGAAATCTAATCAGAAGATAGTCCTTTCAGTGTCCCTCAATCAGAACAGGCTGAAAATTATAAAACAGACTGAAATTCTGTTGTCACTTTTATAAGTCTTGAAAAGATGTGCTTGTTACATGCCAACCTGAAAGATACATGGTACATTGATACTCAACTGCTTTGAAACTTACTGAATTTGGTATTCGATGCATTTTGATGTGAACATTTTATCCTGGTACTCATCATTTGTTTCATACTCAACGCACAAGCTAGAACTTTCGGTGTCAGCTGCCTTGTGATTCACTACATTATCCCTTATGGGAAAAATTTGTTTGGTATTCATGGTGCCTCTCAGAGCCAATTAACTATGAGTACCAAGGTACTACTTTAGTTTAGGCTGTAAAGCAGTAAACACAAACAAAACAAAACAATTTCATAGAATGTTTAAAATGGTTATTCTTAGCTTGGAAAAACTGCTTTCTTTTACTCTCTCCCAGCATCAGAGGGCTGCTGGACCTTTACTGAAATCAGCACAAGTGTTCTCTGTTTATTTAATTTTATAAACTGCAAAAAGAAACAAGGAAATATTGTGTGATACCTGTAATCTGGAAGGGCACAACCAAGCATCAGGAACATTAGTCCAACAGCTCCTCCAAAAGACAAGCTGATTAAAGCTGTAAAGGCAGATGTAAACCCTTGTCAGTTACAAAACTGTATGGTTTTGCTTCAATAAACACTAAATATAGGGAAGAGAGAAATTAATATTTTGTTTCTGTTTTTTGAACGAATTACTTCTTGTTCAACTATTGTGCATAATTAAGATACAGAACACTTATATTTTTACCATAAAAACTCCAATGAACTTGAAGGAAAATGTAAAATACCTTTATCTTAATTTAGAAATATATATATATATATATATATATATATATATATATATATATATATATATATATATATTAATTTATACATTTATAAATTTTTATAAATTATATTATAAATTTTCTATATTACATTTATGTTCATATATGTAATGATTCCATAAAATGAAAAAGAGCTTTTATATATATATATATATATATATATATATATATATATATATATATATATCATATATGATATATATGATATATATATGATATATCATATATATCATATATATATATATATATATGCTTTGTAAGAATATGGCACTACTATTGATAACTGATTTTCTGACTATTCCTTTTATTAATTTGTCTCTTTCTGCCAAGTTGCCACACGTTTTATGGTTATTTATATTGTGTTTTCCCCATAATAAGACATCCCCGATAATAAGCCCAAGCAGGCTTTTGAGTGCATGGCAATAAAGCCAAACGCTTATTTCAGGGTTCAAAAAAATATAAGACAGGGTCGTATTTTCGGGGAAACGGTATTATTGCTGCAGATTTTCAAGAGGAAAGTCAGGACATTAGTAGTGTATTAATCGATATTGCATTAAGTATTGTGAACACAGGAAAATCTTTAAAAAATTTTCACTGATGTTAAAAAGACTTTATAGGAAATACCTGAACCATCTTTGTATTGCTGTTATAAAGACAGGAGGTCAAGGTATATTGAGAAAAACTGAATTGCCTTTATGAATTTATAGAGGAAGCAAGATCCTGGAGCCACTAACATTTATGTGAGTAATCTCTGAAGTAAGGATTATATTATGTTGGTCACATTAACTGTAACCTTACTGATCAATAATCAAATATTTATTATTAGTTTTACTTTAATGTTTCTCCTTCCTCTTCCTATTTTCCCCATAACAACCCTGTAAGTTGGGCTGGGCTGAGAGAGTGTCACTGGCTCAGTCACACAACCAACTTTCATGTGTAAGGCAGGACTAGAACACATGGTCCTGGTTTCTAGCCTGGTGCCTTAATCACTAGACCAAACTGGCTCTCATATTGGTTAAAAAAAGAATTTTTTTGCCAAAGTATGCTCATTCAAATGTCTGATGTGTTTCCACCCACTTTGCAGCATCCAATTCCCACCAGCTTTGAAACTGCTCTCTAGCAAGTTTTGCCTGGTACTATTATGTCACTCCTGACTAAAGTTCTTTTGCCAAAACAGCCTTTTTCTCTTTGAACAATAAATATATGACAGGAAACATTGTACGATGATTTTACAGGCATTACTTCAATAATCTTTATAATTCAGTGAAGTAGCTTATTAGTATTTAAATAATAATAAACAATATGCTTATAGAGGTCCTTGGGAAGGACTCAATAGGTGGACAAAAATGCCAAATCAAGTCTAATCATCTGGGTGACTGGATGACAAACCAGAATAATAACAATACCTTTAATGGCATCAAACACATAGAGAGGTAGGTAGGCAGGTAGGTAGGTAGGTAGAGATAGACAGACAGACAGACAGACAGAAAGGTAGATCTGCCTATCACAAATTCTTGAATAGGATTCAAAAAAGTGGATAAAAAAGCCAAATCCAGCCTCAAAATCTGGCTGACTGTGCAACCAGCCATAATGATGTTGTATATGAAAGCCCAGCTAAAAAATTGGCAGCTGCGATTTCATGTTGTTATGTATATATAATAATAGGCTCATAATACACCAGATATAACTGTCGTTGAAAAGAAGAAAATATGGATAATTGATGTGGCAATACCAGGGAATAGTAGAAGACAAAGAACTGGAGAAGGCCACAAAGTATCAAGATCTGAAAATTGAAACATTATGGCATAAATATTTAGTAGTTATCGACATATGGATGCCATATCAAAAACTCTTTGGCAGCACTTGGTAAATCTGTGCTCTAACAAAATTTCCATCTGTCAATTACAATAAGCCATGCTGCCTGGAACTGCGTATATAGGATGCCAATACATCCTAGGTTCTTGGGAAGAACTCAATGCATATGAAGATCAAAACCAGTTGAAGACATGGCAGCTTCCACACTGTATATTTTATTATGGTTGGTTGCACAGTCAGCCAGGTGTTTAGACTGGATTTGGCATTTTTATCCACCTATCAAGTACTTCACAAGGGCCTGAGATACGCAGATGTTGATGTCTGATGATGTTAAAGGTATCATAGCAGGATGCAAGGTGTTCCAAGTAAAGCTGCCCTTTCAAATTGACCAATGGTTATTTTGTCAATACTGACAAGTGGTGCTCTGGTTGTTTTGGGATTTCATTATTATGTATTACTATTGGCATTTAACTTTCTATTGTCACAGTCATTTTATTTCGATTTGCAGGTTTCAGTATTTTGTGATTTTCTCCAATTCTTTCTGTTCTATTCTGCTATCTTCAGGTTCTGCCACGTACACTAACCAAACAACATCATCATCATCATCATCATTAGCATCTCGGCTTGTTACATTGTTATTTATATGGTCTTCCTTGTAATATTCCCCTAAATTGCTATGGAGCATACATATTTCAGCTTTTTTCCATGCATGCATGGAAAATAAAAATATAAAATACCCACAAATACTGCTTTGGGTATTCATAGATATGGTTAATGATTGAAACACATCAAACAAAGATAAAGGTTCAAAATACATACATACATACATACATACATACATACATACATTCATACATACATACATACATACATATATATATATATTTGTTTTCTGATATATATATATATATATATATATATATATATATATATATATATATATATATTATATTATACTAAGTTTGCCCATAAGCACCAAACCGAGAACATCAGCCAGAAGATGATGAATGTAATTTCATCGAAACGTCACTACTATCCTTCTAAAGATATGTTTACAATTACACGGGAAGAAACCCGAAATATTACCTGTACACACATATATACCCGTGAAAACTTACATAGACAAATATATATAGTTATATATATATAATTATTAAATGTACAGTAGTGCTCTTTTTACTCATTTTTAATACAAAATAGATATTTCTATCAAACTGATCTGTAAAAGATGTGCAGTCCCAACATATACATAAGGTACTTATTTAGAATTATTAGTGATTTCTGAATAGTGAAAAATTCCACAAGAGTACTGGTATTAAGTCTATTTCACAAAGAAATTGCACTGATGTACTGTGTCAAGACTTTATCAGACTGTATTCTCTTCCTGCCAGGCTTATCCCATTAAAAATCAGTTTCATCTTAAGAATGCTGCAAGAATGAGTACATCAGGATCTACATTCAGACAGATGAAGAATGGGGCACTCGAATATTGCTGGAGAGCCTGAATTTAGTGAAGTCTGGTGGAGCCTAAGATTTCATTCCTGTCCTAATTTCCGCCCATCAGCTAAGGCACCCTTCATGTACATCGCTATCTGGCACTCATAGATCTCTGTAGCGGGAAGTTTTATGCAAGCCGCCAGGACTAATAATCACGTATATTTTATCTGCAACACAGCCATCTAGAGCTGCCATCCTAGACCTAATAGCCTGAAAGTTGAGTCCAGTGAAAAACACAGGCCTCACTGTGCTTTTCAAGGCTGCCCTGCGGCTGTTGCCTAGGGAAGCAGCGCCGAGCCCTGTGTCTGATCGAGCAGAGGTAGGGAAAAGGAGACAATAGGGAGCTCTCCACAGGCCCTCTTTCAAACCTCAGCAGCGCAGCCACTGCACAGGGGCAGGCTGCGTTGTCATGGAAACGCAGCGCGCCCCCCCTCCCTACATTGCCGGCGTGCGTCATCGCCAGGGTGGGGGCGACGTCCCTCCCCTCCACCAACGGCCTAATCTGGGTGGGGGGATCCGGTCCCCAAGTAGCTCCCCTCCTCCCCGTGCCCTTCCCCGAAATCAACCCAACAAGGCTACCTTTGATGCCGGCCATGGTCCTGCTACAGTATTACTTCGCCCAGGCCGCTCCCAACCAACACCAAGGGGAAGGAAGGCGGCTAGACAAGCCCCGGAAGTGCGCGCTCGAGACACGGGCAATACTTCCGACGAATCGCGATCACCAAAGCGGCGGACGTAACTTCGGAACATAAAGCAAAGCTTCATGTTTGTGTCCTGTTTTCCTTCCCCAGGGAAGAGCTGTTTTCCGAAACAAAAGAAAAATATTGGGACAGTAGCGGAGGGGTCTAGTTCCTGCCGCCTCCACTCGGCAATAAAAGTCGCAACAAAAATCTATTTATCTATGGAGATTCTCAGTCATCCAGGTCATGGTTGTCCCGAAGGTGCTTTTTCAAGAGGCAACTGGACTTTCTGGTTTTTCGCTGTCTGCAAGGAATATAAATCCTTCCATTCCCCACTATCCTGTCAAAGCTGAAGAAGCTTCTTGGATGAGAAGCGAAACAAAGAAAAACAAAGTCCAGTTGCCTCTTGAAAAAGCACCTTTGGGACAAAAACCTATTTACTTTACCATGATTAAAACAACATGGGGAGAAAAAAACCCTAAAAAGTGAAGGAAGACCCATTGATTGATTATGTGCCATCAAGCCGTTTTCAACTCGTAGTGACCACCTAAATTTGCTTCATGAAGATGTGTCTCTTAACTCATAGACTCTAATAGAGTCCATCCACTGCTGGTTGTCTTCTCTTTCTTTCAATCTTTGTTAACGTTAAAGGCTTTTTATTTCAATAAAAAGTTAATTAAGTCTTTAAATTTTACTGAATCTTGACTCTATAGAGACAAATTACTCCATTTATCCCAAAATAGTTGTGGAAAGTTTATTTACTATTATTGAATTGTAAGAGTGATTTCATCAGTGATTTGCTATATATTAATGCACTTGTATAGTTACAATGATTTTATAAACAGTCTGAATGGTTAAAGGGTTTTTTTTTCTGCTTTTTTATTGCAAAACAATGAATTAGCACAATTAAGATAGCAGCCAGATATCATTAAATAGAAGTTATGGTAGATCCACCAGCTTACCTTGTTTGCAGACACAAGATGACACTAGAATTACTTTTATAATTACTTCTGTTAATCTTCCCAATCTAATATGTTTTTGTCTGTTCTGAAAGCCTGATTAATTGTACAAGCACACATATCTATTTTATCTAGAAAGTTCCAGATTCAGCAATTATTGAGAATACTGCTTATTCTTCTTTACTGATTCTAACTGGCCTAGAAAACACAAAATCTGGGGAGTTATCTATACAGATTCAGTATACAGAAATAATTTTCATATTTTAATAAATTACTTAAGTATTGTAATTTTGTTCAGAAATAACTGCTAAGAAAATATTAAGATTGTTTTGAGAAAGTGTTATCAATGTTATGTAAATATGATTCGAAATAGTAAAATACTGAAAATCATTGTGACTAAAGGAGTGCAATTTTGAAAAAAAGTAATATAAGAACTCTATAGTCCATCTACTTACCATTCTGTGTCACACAAAACATGGCTAGATGCATTCATGAAGCTCACAAGTAATAATTGTCTTACATGGATGCCCCAAACAGTGAACATTTTAGTAACCAATTGTCATGGGTATGTAGTGTATTTGGGGCAGTTTCTTTGTCTCTGTTAGCTCAGCCAACCTCACAGGTGGCTATTTCACAAAACATAAAAAGGCAGGAACATTAGGTATGTATGCTGCACCTTAAGTTGATTAAACTAAAGGTAGTTGTAATATTGTAAATATTACAATCTTTCATTAGTATGTTTGATCCCCTTTGAAATCCATCCAAATTGGTGACGTGCACCAAAACGGCAACAACTCCTATCATTTAATTCTATTATATAAAGGTCATTTATCAACCTAAATTTCTCATTTCATTTCTAAGGATAATCCCAAATTCTTACTTTGTAACAGAGATCAGCATATAAATGGTATAACTCATAATTTAGAGTAAAATAAACAGTGAAGACATAGTTATTTATTTTTAAGAGTTTCAAACCCAACTTTGTAACATCTACTGCGAAGCCTTAAAACTATGCATGTATTGAAAAATTTTAAGCAAAACAAAAATACATACCATGGGACTAAATTGGAAGGTTATATATATATCATATCTTCGTATCATATATGAAGAGTCAGTTCCCCCCAGTGGTGACATATTTTTACTACCGGTTCTATGGGCATGGCTTGGTGGGTGTGGTGTGACTTGGTGGGCGTGGTCGGAGGATATTGCAAAATCTCCATTCCCTCCCCATTCCAGAGGAAGGATACTGCAAAATCCCCATTCCCTCCCCACTCCTGGAGAAAGGATATTACAAGATCTCCATTCCCATCCCACTCTGGGGTCAGCCAGAGGTGGTATTTGCCAGTTCTCCAAACTACTCAAAATTTCCTCTACCGGTTCTCCAGAACCTGCTGGATTTCACCCCTTGTGCCCTCTTATGTGAACTGAAATTTATGCTTGCAATAACGTTATTACATTTCAAGTCATAGTAACAGTGTCTGCATGACACACAAATTAAAAAGCTTGGATAACTGTCATTTTATTCCAAATAGTTTCCATTTCAGCTTCAGAGGACACATCAAGTAGCAAACCTGGTTAAAATGCTATTTGCAAACTTATCCACCTTTTTTTTTTTTAGGTAAACACAGTTCTTACGATGGAAAGTTTTAAAAAATTTACTAGGGCTTGAGGTCTGGGATAGAAATATTCAGATAATTAGATGTCAGCAAAAACTACAATGTTCTTTTATTCAGAAGTAATCTATTACACGATAGGAAGCATTTCAAAGTATATAGCTTTTGTTCATTCAACAAACTGAAATCGAGCGACTGTTAAAAAAGTACAAGACCGATTTTTCCTACATATTTAGCAATCTTAACATCGCAACCTTTCTAGAAATCTTATTCTTGACTCCGGTTGTGGCTAATTTTTCTGCCACGAAGCAATTGGTAATTTAAGAAGTTGCAAGATTTTCTTGTTTGGGTACAGAGAACAACCTAGAATATTCTTAGAAAAACGAGCTTGTTTTCAGAAGCGCAACACAGATTTATTTGTTTATTTATACAATTGCCCATCACACCAGAAGCGACTCTGAGTGGCGTACAATACTCTTTGAAGTCAAAGTCATTCTTTGCTGCCGACGACTCTTCACCGGAAGAGGATAAATCGACGCTAATCACCCACTAACAACTCCATTGGTTGTTCTGAGCGTACATAGATTGTGTTATGCTGATTTTCCTGCGCGGCGCTCATGAGCCAATAGGATGGCTGGGTGAGAGCGAGGCCCTCCTACTACTCCATTGTCCTGAGAAGATTTCCTTCCGTTCAGTAGAAACTGTAGCGCTGACCGAACTCCGCTTCTCTGGAGATGGCGCCGCCGGGCTTCATCGCCAGCTGACGAAACGATCGCTTGCCTTTAGAAAGGCAATCCGAAGAGCCAATCAGTGCCGGCGAGGGGCGGAGCCTCGAGGCCCGTTGCCATAGGCGGAAAAGGCTGGAGCGCTGGCGCTTCGTTTCTCAGTCAAAGGGCTAAAATGGAGGCGTCTGTGGCGCGGCTGCTTTTGCCGCTGTTGGTGGTGCTGACGGCAACGTCTTTAGCGATGGGCTGGGAGCAGCCGGGTAAGGCGAGGAATGGGCTCATCGGGCTTTCCCCTTTAGGAAACCTGGCTCTCGGTTCACGACGGTCGGGGAGGAATCGTGACTCTCCGCGTCAGTGACTTGACGCTGGTGTCTCTGGTTCAGAGAGTTTTCGCCCGGAAACAGCATCTTTTCTGGGGGAGTGAGGGCCATTTCTTGAGTCCCGGCGCAGCTTTTTATGCGATGTACTGACGGGCGTCTGCCTTATTAGGAAGACATTTTGGAAGCCATTTGTAGCCACTGCCAGTCGTAACCAAACTCTGCAGGTTTCTTCGACGACACTGGTTGGGTTCAGAGGTCCCAGTCATCGGTAAACATCTCCTCCCCCCCCCCCAAACGTGTTTTAACAGAATTAAATGTTTCAGGTCACCATTGCAGGGGACGTTGATCAACTGACGTCTGCCTTTTTGTTTTTATTTGTACTCTGTTGTGCGCTGCCCAGAATCAGTGGGTTTATCACAGGTTATAACAGGTGTGAATTATGTGAGCTTGACCTAGTGCAATGTGTACATATGGTCACTGGGATAGTGTAAAAAGTGATTTAGTAGGGTTTCACCAATACTGTTCTTGTGGCTTATTCTGTAAAATAGATTTGAAAGAAACCATGATTTGTGGGATCCAGTCACTATTGGGGATGTTTTCCTAAATAATTGCATAGGACCATGATGGCGAACCTATGGCACGTATGCCACAGGTGGCACGCGTAGCCATATCAGTGGGCACCCCAGCTCAGCTCCGGCGCACATGCCAACTGATTTTTGGGCTTTCTGGGCCCACCAGAAGTAGGAAAACAGGCTGTTTCCTGCCTCCGGAAGATCTGTGGTGGGTAGGGAAGGCCCGTTTTTCTTTCTCACCTGGATCCAGATGCTCTCTATGCATCTGGGGAGGGCGAAAACAGCCTTCCCCACCCCCTCGGAGATCCTCAGGAGGCCCAAAATGGCCCGCATATAATTATGGGTGTGGGCACACATGCATACGGACCTCCCCTGCCCCCCACTTCCTGGCACACGATGCCAAAAAGGTTAGCCAACACTGGCATAGGACATTGGGGAGCAAATTTTTTTTTAAATTTGATTTATATGCCGCCCTTCTCCAGAGACTCAGAGCGTCTTACAATGTGTTAAGCAATAGCCTTCATACTTTTGTACATTTATACAAAGTCAGCTTATTGCCCCCACAAACTGGGTCCTCATTTTACCTACCTTAGAAAGGATGGAAGGCTGAGTCAACCTTGCGCCTGGTGAGATTTGAACTTACAGTAATTGCAGACAGCTGGTGTTAATCACAGTACTTTTAGTCTGCTGAGCCACCAGGCCCTTGAAGTTCTTCGTTCACAAATTCTTGAATATTATATACTAAAGAAACAGGGAGAGGTACCTATGTATTGCTTGTGAAGTTCTGAAAACTTGTGGTTGACTACTTGATAAAATAGGATAATTGATGAACAAGTAAAGCAAAATTAATTAGAGAGCATAGATGTTAACTTTAATCTTAGATATATTCTTTATTAAAGCACCTTTTGAAATTACTACTTCTATGTAATCAAAATATACAACCTAACAAGACTGAGAATCTGAGAATTTCTTTATTGGCATTAATAAACTCACAAAATCCTAAAATATATATTTATTATCTTGCATAGTGTTTCTAAATCTACTACATAATTTATATTCTGTCAGAGAAAGTCCTATTGCGGGAGGTCCAAGCCCTGACACTGTACCAGGGAAAGTACACAAATTATCGGAGAACATCTCCAGTGCCCCAGTTGCAATGTACCGGAGGCTCTGCTGGATGTACAGCATATACCCCTGAGATTGTTCAATGTTACAACAAAGGTTGGGATGGCTACGATGTGCAGGTATGTTTCTTTGTATGAAGGAAAATATTTTATCTTGTAAAGTGTATTTGTATAAATGTAAAATTAATTAAATGGCTGGCTTTTGGAGACAGAAGAACAATTATATACATCAAGGCAAAACTGTCAAACTCCAGGAGGATGCAATGAGTGGGGCTGCAACATTGCCAACAGGCAAAAAAAATTAAAGTAAATCGATATTCCTTCTAAACAACTTTAACAAGTTTGTCATTTAGCGTTCTTGTCTGGCAGTATTTTCATGTGCATTCTTTCAAGCTCTATTAAAGTTTTAAAGCTTACTTATTAGTTTAATTAGAACTTTTTGGTGAAAAGGTTGTATTGTATTTTAATAAAATTATTAAAACATACCCATTTTAAGTCAATGTTCAATTTTGTTATATATTTTATTGTAGAAAAATAATTCTCTTTTATTTTCAGTGGGAATGTAAAGCACATTTGGATGTTTCATATCGCTTTGGAAAAATTGAAGTAAGCTGTGAAGGCTACGATTACCCAGATGACCCTTTTATTTTAAAAGGATCCTGTGGCTTGGAATATACATTAGAGTTAACTAAGGAAGGACAGAAAAAAGCTAACACCTTTTCTGGAACCTATTATTCTGCAACTTCCCATGAGTCATATGGTTCCGGATTTGGAGTGATCCTGGTAATATTATTCGTTGTTTTTGTTTTTGGCATCTACAAGCTATTCCTCTGTGATAACCGGCAACATAATTTCCCTAATGATGATGTACATTCAGGATCCTATGGGCAAAGTTATCAAAGCCCACCTCCACCAGGATTTAAATCAAATTTCACAGGTAAATCTCTTATGTCACAACAAAAACATTTATTAGTAACATTGATAAGTAATCTACTTTTCAAATTCTAGGAAGTTCATTCATTGTTAATTATAATTGTTAATGGGGTCACTGAATTTTTTACAGAATTTTGTGTCATGTCTAGCTAATGTTCTTGTTTATATAGTTGGCAGAAATTTCAGGCACAATTAAAATGAGATCTTGTGTTTCTGAGTTGGTCCTTTAGTCTAAAGTCTAGGAAATATACCTTTTAGAAAATAAGGGAATAAAAAGTGATGATAGATAGATGATAGATGATAGATAGATAGATAGATAGATAGATAGATAGATAGATAGATATAAAAAACTTTGATCACAAAGATTATTTGATCTAAATTGATATAATTTTATTTAAATTAAGGAGCTGCTAGTGGGTCCAGCTATGATTCCAATTCATGGCCAGGTTTCTGGACTGGATTAGGTGCCGGAGGACTTCTTGGATATTTGTTTGGCAACCGAAGGTAATCTTGTCTTTTCTTGCAACAATCCTAATTGACAGAAAGGGAATTGCTTCTTCCAAAGAAAAATATTTTTTCTTTCATACTAATAATACCATCAGTTGTAAACATGAAATGTTTTGTTTACATGTTGATTTTTTAAAAAACAATAGATTATGAATGTTTTGAGAAATAGTTATCCCACTCATCACTGCTGCAGTCAGCATTAATGAGTAACGTCAGATACAAAGGTGAATTGGTGACCTAGGAAAAGAAGTTTTTTGCCTATTAAAGTTTTTTAATAGTTGTCCAATTGTTAGGTATCTCTAAGAATTTTTTTAGAATAACTGAAAAACACTGAAGAAGCAGGTTGTTTGTCAGAATACATGGAATTCAGAATCCAGCAGTAAATGGTGATAAATGGATTGAATTGTAAAATAAACAGCTGTCATTGACTCATGCAATACACTTACAGTTGTGCCCTGTAATTGCTTAATATTGCACCATTAGGGAAGAAACTCTAAAAATACAAGCAGCAGTTTCCAGAGAACAAAGATATAAACAGATGTCAATTTTAAGGTCACTATTTCAGTAGTACCTATTTTTCAAATCACAGCTTTTTCTAAACCCTTGTTTGTCTTCCTTTTAATAATAATGGTTATAATGGAAAAGAGTGTCAGTATTTTGATAAATATAAGAACTAAAGGCTTAATTTGGTTATTTTTATGTTATTAAATAGATTCTCACTTCTCTATATTTTACTTTTGCTGTCTCCAAAATTTCTGTGTACGAATATAATCACGTCTTTCCTATTAACTATTTATTTTCCACATTGAATTTGGCTTTTATAACTTACTTTCAAAGTTGTCCGTCTCTAATTCCACACACACACACACACAGAGTTCTTCACTGATAATTGTCCTGTATATTTATCCAAAACCACTGGATTCTGACTGTTTTATATTTAATGGACTTTTTTTAAAGTATTTTTTAGCTTTTTGCATATATTATGCAGCTTGTATGACTTTTGTACTGAATTTGTATGACGTTCCGACAACACTTTTTAAAATTTGAAATCTTGTTAAGTTTTTCTTAATAACAATACATACCTTAATAGTAAATCAATGTGTTTCTTGCAAATATTCCTTTTTAAATAGAAATAGAACTAAAACTTAATGAAGAGATATCCTCAGTTTGTTGGAATAATTGAATATATTCCAATTATTTACATATTTGTTCTATGATTACTTGCTGATCGCTAAAGAGCAATTTTGCCTTAAATGGCCTTCTACTTCTTTTCTAGATTATTCATCTATTAAAATTTAAATTTTGTACACATGCAAAAACACTAAAACTAAACATTTTCTTCTAGGTCACCTTCAGATCACAGGTATTCTCCTTATTATAGCACATGGGCTGGTTCATCTGCTCCACCTCCATTTACTGGTTCATTTGGCAATTCAAATAGCTGTTCATCATCTTATAGGTCAGAAACAAAAGCCACCTCTGGTAAGTTATAAGTCATGTTGCCCTTAACTTTTGGGTTATTTGTGCCCGATATCAGTAACTTTCCAATTTAAAAAATCCCATTGAAAAGAGTTGGATTTGGATTAATGATAGCAAATTTTGGTTTATACTCTTTTATTTAATTGTTTTCCATGCTTTTATATTTATGCTTTTATGCCATTGTAAGCTGCCCATTCTGGGTAATTAGACAGGTGGCATATAAATTTAATAAATAAACTTTTCCCATTGCTTTTAATCAGACTTATATCTAGTTCTCATTGTGGTAGGGGATCTACATCTGGTCTGTAAATCTTTTCTTTGTTTTGAAATGGAAATAAAGTATGAAACCGGTTTTAGTACTTTATTATATGAATACATAATTCATTCCCATATATAGATGTTTGGTGTACAGCTGGAGAACAATGTCAGTTTCAAAAAGTATCCTATATTTGATTGTTAAGAAAATCAGTTAACAATGACTTTCTTCAAATGAAACTGCCATTATTATGATCTGTTTTTTGGGCGGGTTATTTGCTGCTAAATTTTTTTAGGCTGTGTTTGAATTGTGACAGATGTTTCAAAAGCGATGAGTAAAAGGGAGATGAGGATCTACTAATAGGTCTTTGGGTGATTTTAAGTTCATAATCGAGTAATAATTAAGTAGTCTAGCAGCAGAAAGATTTTTGAATTAAACTGTACTGCTTCTTTGATATCTCAGAAGTAGATTTGCACAGATACACAAATCATCTTGTAGATCAGGATTTTCCAAACTGAGGTATATCTCCCTTGTGGATGTGCAGAGTCCAAGGGAAATGCAAGTAAACTTTCAATTATACATTGTTCAATAAATTCACTTTTCCAAAGTTTCATGGTATTCTTTTCATTGTTCATTTGTGTTCCTTGTAATGTTGAAGTTTTAGGGGAGGTGTGTACATTAAGAATACACAAAGTAGATGTGATGGCAAAAAGTTTAGGAACTTCTAGTTAGTGAATGGAACTTGGTTCATTAAGCAATCATCTCCAACAAGCAGTAATTGCTTGGAAGTTGATTTTTGTGGTTGGATCTTTCAAGTATATAGTACCTGAAATTTCCCAGTGCAAAATTTTAGACAGCTTGGGGTGTATTAGTAGGACTTAACAATTTTAAGTGGACAGTAAACAATTCATAATTGGAGGCTCTTACATTTACTGCCAGCTAACTGTCTCTTCTAATAAGAATGAAGAGGATGAGATTCAAGGCAGAGAAATTTATTTTGTTCTCAGAGGAGCAGTTATCTGAAGAAAGGGATTTTATGCAACTAGTTTCAGGATTCAAGTGTAAACTTAGAAAATTCTGGTATAAAGATTGACAGGCAAAGTTTATTCATATGGAGGTTGGTTTTAGTGCAGTTTGCTCAATTTCTCCAGTTTTGTATTTGCTTCAATCCACTATTTTTCTTGTTTGGTTAGGCTATTTACAGATTATTGAATGCTAGTTTTGGAATGCAGACCTCACCCTTGTGTAATTTGCTAAACTAGTGTAATAGTTAAACTATTCTCTCAAATTTCTACTATATTTTTTGCTTTTATTGAAATAAAAGTATTTCCTTTTATTACTCTTGTGTTGTAGGTTTTCATAATCCCCAACCTGACACTGTTTTAATGATTCCTAAAAATCTGGTTCTGTCTCCAGGCCCTAGGTTAGAATGTGTGTTAGAGCCCTTGTGGAATCTCTCAGCTGTTAATTGATTATTTTCTCTGAACTTTTTTTTTAATAGATTATATATTCTACATTTTTATAGCTCCTACTGTTATATCTTTTAAACCACCCAGAATCATGCAGATTGGGTGATCTTACAAATTTGGTAAATAATAAACAAATGCTTAGGTCTGCATTTGTTTATTTTGCAACCATTCATGTAAAACTTACTGGAGGAGAGGGGTTTCATATTCTGCCTCATCCAGATTTCAGATTTGAGCACATCTCCCCATTCAAGAAAGTCCTCGATTACGACCATAGTTAAGCTCAAAATTTCCACTGCTAAGCAAGAGAGTTGTTAAATGAGTTGTGCCATATTTTATGACCTTTTTGCCACAGTTGTTAAGCAAATCACTGCAACTGTTAAGTGAATCATGGGGTTGTTAAGAGAATCTGGCCTCCCCCATTGACTTTGCTTGTTGGAAACCACCTGGGAAGGTTACAGATGGTGTTCCTGGGACAGTGCATAAATACATGGCAGCTACCAAGTGCCCAAATTTTGATCACATGGCCATGGGAATACTTCAATCGTCGTAAGTGTGAAAAATGGTCATAAGTTATTTTTTTTCAGTCGTTATGTCATACAGTCATTAAATGAATGGTTATAAGTTGAGGACTACCTCTAGTGGCAGATAGCTGTTTTCCTAATGGAATTCTATTACCTAGCATTATAGTCAAACCCAAGGATTCAGCTAGTAGGAAAAAAAGGGGGGGTTTACCTGACAAACTATTGCAGGTGTTGATTGTATTTTTCGGCTGATATATCCTGAATCCGCAGTCATATTCTCCTCCACCTACAAATAGATGGACTCTAAGTTTTGAGTAGACATAGGTAGAATTGTTCTCTTATATAAATTAAAAGACATTTTATTTTAATCACTGAGCCATTTCCTAGATAATAACATTTAAACAAAAGATGTATTTCCAATAATGCTAAATAGAATTAGGGTCTGGATGATCTGATAAACTATATTGTATTCTAAAACAGCAATAGAATCTTCTGGTCGCATAGTATAAAGGAGAGATTAGCAATGCATTCACATCTTAAATGCTTTAAGCAAGTATAATTTCCTCCCCCCAGAGGAAATTAACAAATATTCTTACTTGAGAACTTCAAAGATTGGGGGGCTAGAGTGCTGAAATCTTGCAAGATGTAGCAATCTCATATTTCATCATTTTTAATTGAAGGATTGAGTATTTGTGCCTTCTTGCAAAATTATACTAAATTTCTTAGTGCCTATGCAGGCTATCAGACCTTACTATACAAAAATGTAGGCCCTGTCTGATTTGCCTTGCCCCTTCCTTGGTTAAATATTTTTGTAAGCTAGTTCACAGAGCTGAATGCATTGATCTCCTTTATTATTTCATTATTCAAAGTATTTTAGAATTCGTTGTTGATTAATAATAGCTTTTTTCTCTTTCTCCATCTCTTTTTCTTAGGTTTTGGAGGTACAAAAAGAAGATGAAGTTTGACTACCTAAGCGAGTGAATAAAAGAACAATTTGGCAATTCTGAAATGTGTCTTAGCTTGCTTGCTAGAGTTATAAAATTTTAAGTGTATATATTTGTATCTGTGCATCTCTGAAACTGTCGTTAAATTTATTTTGGAACAGTAGCTTTTAACAAAATAGGGAAGTTTCTCAAGTAATTTCTAACACAGAACTGTGCTCTATAGAAAAGGAAAGATAATAAGGTTGCCTTCTGCAATCTAATGCCTTTCAGATGGTGGAATATCTCTTCTAGAAATAATAGCTTCCCTTCCTGTTGGGGACTAAAGATAAGAATATCAGTAATAATTATATTTTTTAAAAGTTGGAAATGCCATTTTCTAAGGCAGCGGCCCCCAAACTTTTGGGCACCAGGAACCAGTTCCATGGAGAGAGATTTTTCTGTGGACCAGAGGGAGCATGGTTTCGCATGCTGCCTGCATCCCACAGATCGGGCTTTGCTTGTTTGCAGTGGACCGGTGCCAGTCCATCGACTTGGAGTTGAGGACACCTGTTTTAAGGCTCTCTGATAATAGCTATTATACATTATCAAAACAAAGAAGGAAACATTTGGAATAGTGTACTCTCGGAACTGAACAAACTAATCTAACTAACAGAAGAGAAATCTAGGTCTGTTATTTTCTTTACAATAGTTCTTTAGAAAGACCTGAGATAGAGAGAAAAAAGTCAATTAGACAGTAATTCCACTAGATTCAGTGGAATCTGTTTCCAGTATGTATATATTGGATTATATATTTCTAGTTAAGGGGTTATTTACTACAAACAGCTCATTTGATGGAATCTATGGCACAGATATCTTGGAATGCATTTTCAGGTATGTCAGGAATTCACATAGAATACTTATTTGTATGCAAAATTGTCCTTTAATAGATCAAACATTACTTTCTTGTCATGGGACATAAATGATACAAGGCATTGGGGACTCATCTTTACTAGGCATCTTGTTTACTTCCAGTTAAATGTAATTTTTTCCCCTTTCTTTTGTATGTGCCCCTTTCTAACCTTTCTTCCTAGCATTTTGTGAATATTTTCTTAGTTTCCATTTCTGTAGGAAATTAAATTGCTGAGGAAATTAACAGCAGTCCCAAAAGTTTGTATTTAAATTTCAAAATAAAGTAATAATGCCTGAAAGTATGTCATAGCTGAATTTTAATGTTAATTCTTCAATAAGACTTTTTAAATACTTAACCAATGAGCGAATGAAACGGGCATGCAAAGAAACTCATAATTGTTCAACAAGGAAATTAATGAAATTCAAATGCATAAAATCACATTAAAGAATCAACAGAGTGACAAAATTATAAGCATAACAATAGAATAATAAAAGGCAGGGACAGTTTGATAAATAGAAAAATTCCCCAAACAATGAATCACTCTCATAATAGGTGAATTAATTTAATGCAAAACTCTGGTATTTCTTGTATTATTACACTGACAATATTACTATAGTGCCAGAAACTGTTTTTTTTTTCCTTAGAACAAGTAAGTCTTGCTCTACAGTTGTCGAATGCTGAAAACTAATCTATTTAAGGAAGGCAATGGAAACCTCTGGAATCTTTCTGCTGACATAGCTTTGGCTCTAGCAGACATAACATTAACATGAAAGCTGCTCTTGAATGCTTTCTGACTGAAGAGCAGAGGAGAGATGGAGAGAGAAATGCACACACATGCACGTGTGCACACACACTTATTTCAAGGCAATGCTCCCTTGGGAATTGAATCTTATTAATTGTATTTAGTGATGAAGATAACTGAGTCAATGATTGAAATGATCATAATGGTATTGTGGGAGCAAGCTCTAACAGAGCATTGAATTATTTCAGACCAGTCCAGAGATTGGATCAGAAAGGCTACCAGATCAATATTTTTCTTAAGTACTGGGAGTTACATGTCAGCCTGCTGGTTGCACTGAGGCAATTCCCTCCATAGATTTGAGCAGAGTTTTGGCCCAGAATGTATGAATGCTTGTTGGCGTCACAGGAGAGAAGTTCTGGTTGGAGGTTTTCCTGCTTGGGAATTGCAGCAGTCTTAATTTGGGTTCCTGAAATATAGCCTTCAGCAGACCTGAGAACAATGATCTGAGGAATGGTAGTGAGAAGTCTGGGTAGTAGGAGCGGGTTATTGCCAAATAATGTGTTATTGGTCTGTACCGTAACCTAGGTTTGTGGCTTCCAAATGTAATTCATCTGCTCAAGTCTTCTGAAAATCACTCTGGAGGATCTATGTTAATGTACTAACAGCTAGGATTGGCTCTTGGATCACCTACCTAGTTATTAAATCTGGAACACACCCTAGAATGGACTGGAGAATTGGGAGGTAGAAACAGAATTGTCATTAAGTGGCTCTGATAGTTTGGAGCAAGCAGGGTTGAAGTAGATTATGTGATTAAGTAAATGAAAATAGCTAGGTCTCCCTAATGATACCTGAGCAGGAACAGCTTTGGGGGTGTTGTGTTCTGATAGAGATTGGGTGCACAATTTGGCTGTTTAGTGGAATGTGAAGTCAGGGTGTGTGTCTCATGATCTGGGAGGAGGAGAACAACGTTTGGGAGTGATTTAGATGGGCGGGAGGCAGGCACCAACATCAGGGTATATAAAAATATAGAAAACAACTTCATAAGGATTTGTGGATGGACCACCATGGGAAAACAGTTGATGTCTGTGATTTATCCTGGTTTCTGCCCCTAGTATTAACTTTTAAAACTCCATCAGAGCTGTGGTGATGCAGTGGTTAGAATGCAGCACTGCAGGCTACTTCTGCTGCCTGCCGGCTGCCTGCAATTTGGCAGTTCAAATCTCACCAGGTTCAAGGTTGACTCAGCCTTCCATCCTTCCGAGATTGATAAAATGAGGACCCAGATCAGCGGTCTACAACCTTAAACACTCAAAAAGAGCCATTTGGACCCGTTTCCCACAGAAAAGAAAACACCGGGAGCCACAAAACCCTTCCTGTGTCTGACTATTTCTTGAACAGCCACAAAAGTAGCATATGTAGATGAAATTAAATGTTCTGATTTCTTCTGAAACTTTTCTTTTCTTGGATTTATCCATGGTTGGCTACTGAGGGTTGTAAAGCTCAATAAATCGCATGCTGGCTGGTGTCGCACACTGACGGTTGTGACGCATATTTTGAATGACGGAGCCGCAGCAGTGGGGCAAAAGAGCCACACGTGGCTCCAGAGTCACAGGTTGCTGATCCCTGACCCAGATTGTTGGGGGCAATATGCTGACTCTGTAAATGGCTTAGAGAATGCTGTAAAGCAGTATATAAGTCTAAGTGCTATTGCTATAATTAGATCCCCAGTAGCCTGTTATCTAGCTGTTCCACTATGAGATGTGCTCACTTGAGTTTTGAGTTTGGGAGCAGCCAAACTCTGGAGTGAGGTGAGGAGACCCTGTGGTTGAAACTGGTCTCAAAATGTTTTATTACCAGTATTATCTTCCCTGCTGAGAGCAGTGATATCCTTGCCTGAGCTATTTAAATGCTCTTGTATGGTATGCCCCTCCCCAACCCCAGGAATTCATGATCACCATGGCAACTATGGATCTGACTCAAATTGCTGAGTGCCTGATGCCCATAGGAGGTTGCATATAAAATTGGGGGTGGTGGGGGGGGGGTCTTTTTTTCTTTTTTGTCTTATGGCAGTTCTGATATCAGCAGGCAAACCTTATCATCAGTCTTTGTTACTGTCAATTACCACTGATGAATGCAGATCAGAGATGTTGCAGTCATTATAGTCTGGTTGCTGTTTGATTTGCTAATGCTGTCCCATACTTACCAGAGGGAAGTTAGACCTGTTTGATCAGTCTATCCCTAGGTAACTAATGGACCTGGATCAGTTTCAGAGGGAGCTTGAAGAACGAGTAGGCAGTTTTACTGAGGCATTATTGGGCAGCTGGAATAGAGGTATAACTAGGCCTTGGATTGGGGGTTGCCCCTATTTAGCCTCTACTTTTCAGTGATCCCATTTGGCTCTGTGGTTTTCTAAAGAGCCCCATGAAGTGAAACCTCACAAGAACTTCTAAAGTGCTAGTAGAGAAAGATGAATAGTAAATCCAATTGGGCACCTCTAGTATGAGCCTAGGTTAGGAATTAAAAGTAAAGGTAAAGGTTTTCCCTCTCCAGTCATCTGGGAAGGGTGTGATAACTCCCAAAGAAGTAAACAGATATTTTGGGTCTGTTAGAAATATACCTTTCTGGTTGGTGAGAGAGAAAATGTGGCATTCTCTCTGAGCGACGGGTGGTTGGTGCCTGCCTTGGAGGAGACTGTAATGTGCTTCCTTCTCAAGAAACAATTGTTAGACCCAAATGAACCATGACAAGTTTTACTGTCTCCAACTCCCCTTGTCTGAGAGGTGGGGGTTTGAGAAGGTAATTGGGCTGAAACTTTTGAACACCCGGTAAGAAAATTGTTTATTTGTGTTATAGGCTGTGGGATAGCACTGAGGAGGTACTGATCCTCAGTACCTCAGGTACTGATCAGTTATCTCTAGAATAACCAGGCAGAGGTGGTACAACTATCTTGGCTATCATATTTAATAAATGCCTAATTCAAGATTTAAACCTCCTATCTTCAGATAGCTAATAGCTGGTCATGACAGAAATTCAACATATTTGGCAGTCTGAAACTCTTATTTTAAGATTGACTTTAATATTGACAAATCACTTCTTTAAACTGAATTTTCTCAAAAGCTTATGAAAGGTTTTCCATTATAATAGGAAGAAAACTATCTGAAAAGTCATCATGACCACAATCTGTAGGATCACTATCCTATTGTGAGGTACAATTTAAGGGGAGAGATCACAGTATACTCTAAATTCATACAGGTGAAAATCAGTCCAGTTATTTTACTAGATGCCTTTTGAATGCTTGTTGGAATGTGTTCCAAGATCCTTTGGAAGGCATGGTCCAACAGCAGCAAAATGAGAAAGAAAGAAAGAATTTTTTTTCTTTTCCATTCTTTCCTTTTTTAAAAAAAAAATTGATTTATATGCCACCCTTCTCCAGAGACTCAGGGCAGCTTACAATGCGTTAAGCAATAGCCTTCATACTTTTGTATATTTATACAAAATCAGCTTATTGCCCCCACAAACTGGGTCCTCAATTTACCCACCTTAGAAAGGATGGAAGGCTGAGTCGACCTTGGGCCTGGTGAGAATTGAATTCGCGGTAATTGCAGGCAGCTGGATGTTAAATGCTGCCTTAGTAGGAGGCATTAGACTCCTACGCCACTCAGGCCCTGAGTGAATTTGAATTTGTCTACCTTAAATCTTATCCTGGTTTAGTCATGATAGTAAGCTGAGATAAACAATGTCTTGTATTCTAAGATGAGTACATAGAAGAAAAATTTCCCAGGCCATCCCCTACAATTACTGTGCTCTTTTCCTCAAAGCTTCTATGAGAATTAGGAAATTAGGATTTACTCTAATTGGTTGGAATTCAACCTGCTTAACAGCAGTTCAATTCCCACCAAATAGTCCAAAGTATTCCATCCCATATTAAGTTCTCCAAAACTATCTACCTTTAATGGAGGGAGGGGGGCACAGTAGATACAAATAACTGATTTATAATCATCCTCAATTTTTGTTTTCTAAGAATTTACAAGGCATGACTGGAAATAAATACAATTTTGGAGCTGCTCCTTAGCTTTGTAATATATCATTTTCTCTAACAGAACCTTGTGTAGTTTCCCAGCCCAACTTCTGCAGTGTTTGGAGCACTGAAAGATTGTTCTGGGGAGCCAAATCTTCAGTTTTTGATGACATGAATTTTCATATTTGTCTTCGTTGTTTTTGTCCCCCAATCACCAAATCAGAAAACTGTTCGAGCACTTATGACTCAATTCCTCACTGCAGCTATTGGAGTCCAAAATAATAGGGAAAAATTAAGTGCACTCTCTTGAACAAAAAATCTTTCTGTTTTAACTGTACTTAATTATTCATAAAATAGACTGGTAGTATAGAGAGAACTCTGTAGCCCTCAGAGTTTATATTAGTGTAGTTTCTAACAGGCCAACGCCTATGACAAATATATGAATATCTTTTTTTATTTAGGTGAAACTTCAGAAATAAAAATGCAGTGCATATTTTAAGACTTTGTTGATTACAACCCTCAAAGGTTATAAAATTTACAAGGCAAGCTACCTGTAGTGCCAAAAAACTGTAGGACTTTTCAAATGATATGGATACTGCCATAAAATAAATGTGAATGAATAAATGCTGTGCCACAGGATCAAAGAGAGTTAGCAAGTTAACTTTGGCGTACAAGAAAGCCAGTTCCTAAAAAATGTTATTCTGTTCATTCAAACAAGAGACTATAGAATGTAATATCTGACCAGTTCACCAACAACCTTCCTTTGATAACTTGCATGACTTAATTTGCCTCTGCTGATCAATTCTTTTCCAACCTAGACAAGCTTTCATCTTTGTCTAGGTTGCATGATTCCATTCAAAATCGTGCAATTTCACAATAAAAATCCAAACAAAACAAGAATAGTAATACCTCCACGAAGCTTAATTGAAATGACACAAAATCAAGACCCACTGTTATTCATTAGAACTCTTCAAGCAGAATGCAAAAATTTGGAAGGGTGAAAAAAGTTGTATGTAAGCTAAAGGTTGTGCTTTACATTTATAAACTATAGATATATTTATATAATCCTTTGATATGGGGATTCATCCTCAGGCTGAAGTACATTTATCATCCTGTAGTCGTTTTCTACTGTTCAGAGGCAAGCACCATTTGCAATCCATCTTGAATTCATTTGATTAGAATATGCAAGATACTGAATTAGCCAGCAGGATAGTGAAGTATTTGGAAAGTATGTTTGTGGAAAGTTGCCAGTATGTTTATGGATTACAAGATCAAAATGCTTAAGGTATTACAAACTAGTGTATATTTGTTTCCTAGGTAGTTAGGTATTGCTGAGTTCAAAGAGAAAACCAGTAAGATGATATATAAAATATAAGAATGTATTCATTTGTGTTGTACTTAAAAATATCAGCCACAGGAAGCAGTTCAAAATTGGGCCACAGCAAATTAGTGATGCAGGAGTGTAGGGAGTAGCCTTACAATAGTTAAATTAGATAATGATGAGATTTCCATGGCTACGGTGGTATATATCTCCCTTCCATTCCTATTCCACGTTCTGTTTTATTACATTGTTTATTACATATTTTATTGTACAAGAAGTATTTTTGAAGAACCTGAAAGGTTGCATATTATATTATTCATTTTTTCTAACACTCAACTGCCTTCGCATATGCCTTCCTATAACTGGAATTATTATTTCATGCTCTGGAATGATGGAAAACAGGTCTTGACCTTCTGTGTGACATCATTATCATACAGTTCACATCAGTCTTCTCTCTTGTAAAGGTTAGATGTTCTGTTAGAATTTCCTAATTGCCCTTTCTGATCTTGTTCCAGTTTATCTGAATCTTCCTTACACTGTTTCTGATAAATTCAAAATAAAGTGGATCTATTACTCATTTTATGTTGTTATGCAGACTCCACTTTTGGCTTTTCAAAAACACTCAAATGGCTTATTCAAAATTAAATTCAAGACAATTAAAACATAATTAAAAGTTTGCTAAAAGAAATGCATTTCTGCTCTTTCCCCCCTAAATTTGAAAGTGTGGAAACAAAACATTCTAGGAATAGCATTCCATAGCCTGGGAGAGGGCTGATTCCTATATAATTGAGCTTATGGAAGTTATTCCATCCCTTGCTACCTGTATATAATCGTTCTTGATGACTTGTCTTCCTTCTACATCCTCCACATCTCTTTGTTGTTTCCAGATATTCACTAAATGTTTTATACAGCTGCACTTTTTCTGCTAATCTTTATTTTCCTCACTGAAAGTATTTGTACTTGGGCATTTAGCATCTCCTCCTTTAGGAATTCCTACTCATCTTGACCTCTTTGTTTCTATTAGTTTCTCCTGCCATGGGATCAGGGGTGGGATTCTACTGGTTTGGACAGTTCAAGCAACCGGTAGCTCCGATGATCAGCTGGGAGTGAACTGGTTCGCTCCGACAATCAGACTGGCCCGCCCACCTGCCCCTGCACTTTACTTACCTTTATCTGCTCAGCTGATTGGCATGGCAGAGCGGATTACTGCACCTCAGCTGTGTTACTCCCAAGTGGTAACTCACGTGGTTAGTATTTGTAAAATTGCGCACACGTGCGCAGCAATCAACGAACCAGTTGTTAAACCAGCAGCATCCCACCACTACACTTATCATTTCTCTCTACATATTAACATTATATTTTTTAGAAGTCTAAAATATAGAACGGACCACATTGGTTTAATTATCTTTAAAATAAAATTTAAAAACCTATGCAAAACAAACCAATGGCTTATCAAACAAAACAATCAGAGTTCTCACTTGAGGCATAAATGACCAGGCTTAAATGATTCTACTACAAACGTATTATGCAAAGACTTAATGCTTTGAACAAGGCCAATGCTTGGAAAGGTAGAAGAAAAGGATAACCAATAGTAATATGGACACACTCTGTTACAATGGCAATGAATGTACCATTGGAAGAGCAAAAAACCAGTTAGTGATAGATTGATATGATTGCTAAGAGTCAATAATGACTTGATAGCACATAATCAGCCAGTAAATCAATATTTATTTACCATTTTCTTCAATGTTCCTGCTCCATCTATGATTAACTTCTCCCTAATACTCAGCATCCAGTCAGAAATAGCTGGTGGTGTACTCTCCTCCATCCTTTAAAGGAGAAAGTTGTTAATTATAGTTTCCTGGAAAAGCCAGGCTTGACAGAATTTGTTTCCTAAAAGAGGTCAGGATAATTAATGTCGCCACTGGTATTATTTCATGCCACATTGAAAGATTGCAATTTGTTTTTAGAAACTTCATTCACATTTTCCTAGCTGGGTGAGCTATATTAATTTAGACTAGTATTGTCTATACTACTATGAATTTCTAATTTAGCTTATATAAATCCATTTGTTTATTTGAATTTCTGAATTATAACTACCATTAAAATAAGTGCCAGTCTGTCTCAATTTCTATTGTTTCTTTTTAGTTATGTGTGAAATCTACTATTCTGGGAACAGAATATTCCAAATTCATATGTCAAAATCCTATTTCTTCTTCAAACGATGCTATACCAACTGTTCTGAAGGGATGTGGCCCACAAAGAGATTTGTTTTGTCTAGAATATTACAAACGGCTTCTGATTCTGAAGATTAATGTCCACAAATCCAAAGAGCCCTTAATACCCAGAATGGCTGGATTGACATGATCCAGAGGAAGAATGGAATATTCTTGTCCTGGAACGATACAGTAGGGTTAATGCATCCTTATTTCTGCTTCTTTTAAAAATATTGTATCTTTTGATTATCATGGGAGTCATTGTAAAGGAATATGAAGATGACCTTGAAGAAGATATTGATCAATTCTTAGATAAATACCAGCTTAACCCTGAAAAGCAGGAGGGAGGGAGGAAAAGATCGTTTAACTTTGATTTTCTTTGGCATACAGTAGGGGACAGAGAATTTCTGTTAGGCTTTCAAGGCTTTCTGTTAGGCTTTCATTACATCCTGTAACAATATAATTCTATTACATGGTACTTGTGATTTCCTGACCTGGCCTTCCTAGAAGGGCTGACATAATCCCCACTGGATTTATATTATATTTTATGACCTTGTATTTGCTTTCCTGTTGAAGTGGTTGAATTTATCTTGTTTATTTCTTATACTCCAAGCATTAACAAATAGAAAAAGAGGCCTATGAACTTAATGAAAATGCTATTTTTGATTTTTATTGAGTGGTTTATTAGGCCTTACTATATCAATACTTCCAACGCTTTCTATAGCAAAACTTTATTTCAGTCATTAACTTTAGACAGTTCATTTCCAGGATTCACTTTTAAATTCTCCTGTCTATTGCTTCTTTCTTTTTCTTTTTTTCCTTTCTCTTTCTCTCCTTCTTTCCTTCCTTTCTCTCTCTTTAAGGAAAGGAACTCCTTTCCTTAAATATTTTTAAATAAGCCAACAGATAGGAACTATCATAGTATTTTGGGAACTTTTGGCCAAAAGTGGAGAAATAATGCATTAAAGAAATAATGAAAAGATGCATATAGAATAAAACAAAGGTTTGGTGGAAGAAAGAATCCATACAGCAACATTCAAAATACTATTCTGAACTCATAGCAAGAGCCTTGCTCTGAAAAGACAGAGTTGGATGAGTAACTCATACACTGAAGAAAAAATTGTTAGCCAGAGCTGAATAACTGTGGCCCAGAACATGGTTTTGTAGTCTCCAGACTTCCCAGGACTGCATCACATAAAGACAGCAAAATCTTTTTTCCTTTTTAAAAACACTTTAAGGAATAAAATAGGTGTATTATACCTCTTGCTCTCATAAAGTACCTGTTTGCTATGCATCTATATCTAATCCTTTTTTAAAACCCTGAAAATATCACCTTATTGATCCCTTCTGATTATATCATTGTGTTATTGCAATGCTCTCATACACTCCTCAGAGGTGGAAAATAAGGGTGCAGGAAAAGAAGTAATACAGCCTCAAGCTAAAACATTTGCTAACATCTGCAGAGTCATACTTGTTCTGATCTGAAGCCAAGTTATAAAAATGCTATTGCACAGAAGAATAAATCTCATC
Organism: Masticophis lateralis; assembly: GCA_030761175.1. Taxonomy (NCBI): domain Eukaryota; kingdom Metazoa; phylum Chordata; class Lepidosauria; order Squamata; family Colubridae; genus Masticophis; species Masticophis lateralis. The sequence goes on along the minus strand of JAUDYJ010000002.1, from coordinate 183,817,502 downwards.
TGCACAACAGCTGTAGACTTCCTATGTTCCATGCCAAAGATGGCTGGCAACAAAGATGGCTTAAGAAATTGCTGTCCTGATTTCAGTCTGCTCCTCTACTTTGGCAGTTATGCTGGCCAGATGTTCTCTTCAGGGAATGTTTACCATAGGTTCAAATTCGTGGATTTTCCTGCTTTTATACTTCCCTTCCCCTTCCTGGGAAAATATATACTAGTTACATACCTTTTTGGGCAGAGATCTTTGAAGACAGAATTTTCTTTATCAACTTTTTCCATGAATGTCCTTTATTTTGAATGAACGTGTTATCAATTCTAATAAAGACTACAGATCAGTTTACCATTCTTTTTGTGACTTGAGTTAGAAACAAAATTATTATCAATTTCAAGCATTTTACTACTTTGTTGGTGGAAAAGGGGGGAGGGCCTTTTTAGAATCCCATGATTCGACTGGTCAACTGGTGGGGTAAAGAAATTTGGAGATGATCTTGGGAAAGGGGCAGATGAACTGTTAAGAGAAATGGCAACTCAGTACTGGGAAAAGGGAAAAAATGAGAAAGGAATTAAAAACATACCAAACCAAGGGCAAAGAAAAACTGTGGGAGTCCTTCAAGATTACATTATTATGCCCTACAAGGATAAGTAGCACTCTGGTATCCTTGCAGAGTCTGTTTTCTAATCTGGCCTACCCACTGAGAAGTGGACTCAAAAAAGAAAAGTGGTTTTATCATTCCTACCATTTCACTGATTAAAAATAATAGTGAAAAAGGCTGCATCATTTCATTTAGACTTATATACCAAATTCTAGTGCTTTACAGCCCTCTCTAAGCAGTTTACAGAGTCAACATATTGCCCCCAACAATCTGGGTCCTCATTTTACTGACCTTGGAAGGATGGGAGGTTGAGTCAACCCTGTGCCGCTCAGAGTCAAACTCCTGGAGTGAGCAGAGTTAGCCTGAAATTCTGCATTCTAACCACTGCGCCACCATGGCTCTTAGCAGCTTATGACATAACATGGAAGACAGTGCCCAATGGCTGGGAGGATTGGGGTGTACTAGCAAACTGGAGCACAGGCATTTGCCTTTGATGAAATGGAACAAAGAACATACCACCCCAGACAGGTTTTAAAAACTCTACTACTGACACAATAGCAAGTAAAGAAGCATGGAGATTGACTTTCTGGCAGAGTGGAGCAGGTTGAGAACAATGTTGTGTATTCCCATGCCCCATAAATGGTGGATGAGCTATATTCACATTGGGCAGGACATGTGGAAGAGCCCTTCAACTGACTGACAGAAGACAGGGTGGCTAGATATTATCCTGATAACATAAATCTACAAGGACTCAAAAGATTGCTGAAATTATGTTTATTCAGGTTATGAAGAGTTGGAATGACTGAGTAACCATGTATGTATGTATTGCAAACTCAGGAAAATAGAACAATGGAAATTTTACTTACTGTATGTATATTCTTTAAAAGCATATTGTGGAAAAGCTACTATGATTTGCAAAAGTATCTATATCATCAATGGCTCCTTGTCTGCCCTCCACTGGTACTTAATTCATTGCTTAATCATACTTTTATTCTCCCAATTAGCTCTGAGAACTAACCGCCATACTGTTAGGAAATACAGTAAGAGTGTGCTGAACTAATAGTTTTCTAATTGTGGTGACATCTGTCACCAAAAGCTCGTTTTAGGTATGTACTTATATAGACCATATATACAATAAATTTATATTTTTTAAAACAAATGCAGTCCCTCAATCACAGTGCTTATACTATGCTAATGAACAGCCTAATAAATGGTTGACTACTGTATAGTAACTAGCTACAATTAAAAGTATCTTGATCACTGTGTTACCCTTATTAAAAATGCTGAAGTAAAAATCTAATCAAGAGGAGAAACAGATTAGTGCAAGGTCACTTAGTGAGCTTTGGTGAGGAATTAAATCAGAATTTCTCTAGCCCAAGTCTAACATTAAGTATTACATTATATGATTCAGTACTTTATGTCTTCAAGTTACCAAAAGAATCTCTGTTCAGCTTTTAATGGTTATAAAGTGAAAACCCTATTGTGAAAAATGTAAATCACTACGGATTATGTTCACTTCCTCTTAATCTTGCTTCAGTCTAGAGTCAAAATGTTCAAGAAAGAAGTGTCCCATTTTACTTTTGCCAGTATTCAGTCAATGGACAGAGAATCAGTTTGCAAGTTTAGCATTCTTAGTTCAGGATATTTGATGATATACCATGTTTCAGATGAATCTGTCTATTAAAATAATATATGATGCTTTCTTGTCAGGTCCAAATCTATATTTGATTTTTAAAATATAATCAGCTTTTCCTATTGGCCTGTCTGGATTTTGTTACTGTCAAGAAAGGCTTATGCTTCTTGTTACGTTCATCTATTAAATTTGTTAGGGTTTTTTTCTTATTTTCCATGAAAAACAAAGATATGATATTTTGTAATCAATCAATTAACCATCCATCAGTCAAGACTATGGTATTCTTTAAAAATACTAAATAAAAATAGTACTGGCTTATTTGTATTTAGTGTGCTGGAGCACAAATAAATAAATATTAATTTATTTAAAATAAGCTTCTACTTCATTAAGTTACTTAAAGTGCTGATAGGCAAAGAATATATGGTAAAAGATATTTAACACAGACAGCGCAAAGAATTGCTTTGTCAATTGTGTGCAAAAGTTAAAACTCAGGTTAGACTGGTTTCTATTGTGCATGCTGTAGTCAAAAATTTTCAAAATAATTGCAAAACAAATGAGCAACTAGAAGAAATGCAGACCGTTATATCTAAAGCAAACACAAAATGATTTTTTTTAAAAAATGCAAAAGAAAAATTGTAAAAAGAAAACTGTAAAACTGAATGTTAAAGCTATCTTCCATTAATTTACAGCAATCTGAGATCTGAAAATATACTGCCTTAATGGCCATGCTTTTGGAAGTATCCAGTAACTTTTTCCTTTTACAGCCAAGCAGAACAAATCATCTCACACTTCCCCCATCCCTACCGGCTATATTTAAAATACTCCAAGGAGTGGAATACAAATTCAAAGAGGTAACCATTCCCTCAGGCACATTTAGCTAGCATGCAGCAACTCTGTCAGATTTACATGAACTAGAAACATTTCTAGAGATAACTAGAAAAGCACATCATCTCTTCCACACTAAATTATAAAACATATGACATGCATTTCTGTTCCACTGCATCAGGGATTTAAACATTTATAAAAAGATAAGTATGTCTCATCTGATGGGAAGAACTGTACTTATTTTTCAGTTACAATATACCAGTGAAATTAATATTTATAATATGTTCTCTGTTATCCTATGATGGTAATAAGAATTCTGGGCCCTCCTTTAAAAACAACCAGTCTACCCTTTCCATTTCACTGCTAGAATGTCTTCCATTATATCAGAGAAGATATAAGAATGACCCATTTATGCCTGTAAAAGAGCCTGGAAGTGGAATATAATTGTTAGAAATGGTACTTAGTCTGACAATTTTATGTTCAGTGGAAGCTATCCCAGGGACATTTCTCCTTCCCCAATTCTTTCTCACAACAAAAATCTTCCTTGTGGAATGTGTGGAATCAACAACTTGCAGATTGTATTGTCTTCACTGAATGCAAAACTAAAAGCCAACTGGCAAGAAATAAGTTCAAGGGATAGGCAGGAGGAAAGCAAGCCAGGAGTGCAGCCATTCTTAAAAGTGCTCTCAACACTCAGAAATATTTACAGAGTTACATTTTCTGCTATTATTTACAATTTGGCCTATATTTTAGTGGAAACAAATTTTTTATTGTCTTATATACAAAAACCTTGCTTTTTATTATGCTATCTTCATGTGGACTTTGAGGCAAATTTCTATTTCTAATCTTTTTCAATCATATTTCATTTATAAGTGATTTCTCCCATCCTTCTCTCTTTCAAGCCTTTGAAAAGGGTTATTTTCCTCTCTAACTTGCTTTCTTCATTTCCAGATTCCTCTGCCTAGTCCTCTGGATGAATTTTTAAAACTTATCTTGTTATTATGATTATTATTTCTACTTTGCTTCTGTTGTCTTGTTGATCACAATCCTATGTTCATTAACAAGAGTTGTAACTGCAAGATGGACAATTATATACATTGATGTAATGAATAAAAACTTTTTATATTGCAGCATTTAGCTTTCCCCTTTTCTCTCCATCCATGAATGATTTATATGGCCATCCAATTTGCAAATAGGAACTCTGGAAGGCTGACAAAGAGTTAAAAGCATAAAAACAAAACAAACAAATAAAAACAATATAGTGCAACAATACAATACAGCTAAGCCAAAAACATATTGCAATTTCAAAACTATTACGTGACTGGGTCATCCAACACTCTGGACCAATGCTAAAGGGAAAGGAGAGAGGGGGTGAGGGAGAGAGGGGAAAAATGGTTTTTAAGGCCTTATAGAAAGCCACCAGATCTGGGGTGAGGGATGCTGTCCCAAAGGACAACCTCTAATCTTCATGATTAACAGCTTTAGTTCTCTTTCACTGGGCAAAAACAATAGAGAGCAACACTGCAACTATGGAACGCAGGGCAATGGTCCTGCTTTGAAAATCAGAGAAAACAAACCTTCTAAGAAAGCAATCAATGCTTCCAAACATCCATGGTGACTATCTTCACTTCTGAGGAAAGAACTGTCCAAAAAATTTCAGCCACCATCCACATCACAACACCTCACAACCTACAGCAAAAACCAGCTCCCAGTCTTCCCTCAACTGTAGAGCTTGTCTTGAGTTTGTGCCTTTTGCTAGATTCCGGCTCTTCCTTCTTTTCTTCTTTGACATTTCCACTTTTCTTGTTCCTCTAGATTATATAAACACAATCAATGACAGCTAAAAAGGCTTAGTTGGCAAAGGTAAAAATGTTTAAGCACCTAAGGTATAATCTATGTAGCTCTATAAAATATTTAGCTCATATAGTATTACAGAAATTCTGTATAATAATCCAGAAGTCTTTTTAATCTTTTGGGGTTAGCAAGGGTATTTGAAATTTGAATATGACATAAATATCATAAATTGAATATCACATGAATGTCATAAAACCAGAAATGATTCCTGGGAGCTTTACAATTTACAAAATAGATAAACAGTTTCAAAGTATCAAAGTATCAGTTTACCAGAATGCTACTACCATTCCTTTTGTCCCACTTTTCTACACAATATCTTTATTTTTGTTGTTTTTTTCTAAGCAGATTAATAGACTTTGCAAATTATTATTCTCTACGAAAGTTTATGGTCCTATTAATAGCTTTTCCAGAATCATTACTAGAAATAAAGGCAATGGAGATTGGCCCTGTGCTTTGCAGTATGTCAGTTTCCTATTTTTTTAAATTAAACTTTTTACACCTTAAAAGTAAAAGGGACAAACAAGCAGCATGGCACATATAAAAGGTAGCATCCTTGGGCACGTTGGCATGTGTATGTGCTCTGCCAGAGACCCAGTGAGAAATCTAATTGCCACATTGTAGATTGAAGAGATGGAAGAAAACAATGGCTTCATCCCACTTCGCTTTCCCACCAAAACAATGACATCTGAACTAAAGTGTTATATGTATATTCTTCATAGGTATGATTGAAGTACTGTATTTCTCATTTTATTCAATGGAACACAAATAAATGGGAAGATAATTATGTGATTAAGTCTGCCTTATATACTTTTTTCTTCAGTAAATGACATCTGGGAAGAAAATCTGGACTAGAATGAAAAATAGCATGGAACAACGGGACTATCTGATCCCAGCTAAAGTACTCCTCACTACCCTCTACATTAGAAAAAGAGTTCTACTGAATTCAATGGCTGTATTAATTCCAAGAGCTGTAATCCTTGTGCATTATTTCTTCCTTCTTTCTTAAACAACCCTCATGGCAGCATACATGACACCTCCCTTATTTTATTTTCACAATAAGCCTAGTGAGGTAGAATATACTAATAGGGTTAATGACCAGCCCAATATCCAACTACGTACAGTTATTGATTAAGGGTAAACTCAATTTAACTTGGGAACTTAATAACTACAGTACATTGTTATCTGCAGCCTAATTTTCCAAATTGCGAAATATTTCAAATTATATATTTATTTGAATTGTTTTCTTTGGAAGAAAGCCATGGAGGGTTTGGCATTTTTATAATATTTCCGAGTTGTTTTCAAAAATAAAGTTTGAGCACAGTAGGAGATCTGATTTAAAGTCTAACCTTGACAGACAGCTAAAGTTCTTTGCTTCATTATTAGATGGCAAGCAAGACAAATAATAATTCCAAATTGCTATTACCATAGTTGAGTGTCCAAACTCAGCTATGTCTCAACGTCTGTAACTCAATCAGCAATTTGTTGTTCTTTTCATCCAGCAACACTTTGTCTCCTCTCTCTCTCTCTCTGGCTAGAGCAGAAAATCTATGAATCATATCTTGTTTTTGAGGCACCTTAACTGCTATGTCTAAGTAATATTATATATTTATCAGCATTCCCCACTGTGCTGGCAGGAATTGCCTCAGAGAATAAGTATTTGATAAGAAGGCAACTTGTTTGCTTTTATAGCCAAGTTTTGCCTTACTCAACAGAGTTGATTTCCTGTGTTGTCCTTCTGGCAAAAAACAAGCCAGGGAGTGGAAAGAATTTGGAAAGATGGGCTAGATCTATACAATATTAAGGTATAGCACCAGCAAAGCAAACATCACTTCAATAGCACTATGATTTGCATTTTACCTGAGTCACTAAGACTCAGAAACAGCAGAGGGGTTTTTTAATATGGTTTGAAAGTCTGCAGCTCAGCGGCTGAATTTGTAGAATTTGTGTGATTTACACATTTTGATTTCTGTTTGCAGTGCACACCGTGCAAATGGTAAAACACAGCTGTAGCGAGCTGTGTGAACACAGCTACCGTGTTGTGGGAACCAACCTATTAAGCTGATTGTCTGAATCATGATAATTGAAGCCATGGGTTTGTGTTGCATAGTCAATGGCTTAGCCAACTAATTTTTATTTTGTCGGACAAATTTGGCCCATGTTGTTATTTTATGGCTTAAATGTGTCTCAGTTCCATAAAGTTAATTAGAGGTACACAGTACATTATGTGGACCAATCAGCATATTTAATATGCAGTTCTGCATCTCCCAAACATTGGATTTTCCGCCCAAAGTAAACAAACATAAATTGAGCTTAACTTGAATTCCTGAGATTTTGAAATTCAGCAACCGAGCGTAGTCACGCAATCTGTGTTATGCACCACCTTTTTAAAGGTAATAATTCATAGAAGAGTCTACAGGAGCCAGGCAACAGCTTAGTTTGCCTAATTTAAGATGGCCTATCTTTGCTTTTTATCAAACTACTTCCCCCCCCCCCCCACGTTTCTCTCTCTCTCTCTCTCTTTAGGATACTCTTCTGCTGCCAACCAGGACAGCAAAAAAAAAAAAAAAATCCAGACAAGAAAGGACCACTCAACATGGCTGCGTGTGACCAAAGGCAGGTTTAGAGGATCACGAACCGCGCAGGCCAAAACCCTGACCTGGCGTGAGGGGGAGGGGCGGGTCAGGGCAGGGCAGTAATTGGATCGGGTTAGGATGGGCGGGGCCCGCTCTCGCCGCGGCTGCCGTTGCAGGCGCGTGGTGAGCGCTGGAATGCGCGGCGCCGTTCGCCTGCCTTCGCCATCGCCCTCCCCACCGCCCAGCGGATGAGGCTCCCGGTCGGCCCTTGACTCCCTCCGGCCGCCCGAGGGGCTTCCCAGGCGAGCGCGAAGAAAGGGGAGGTGAGGAACCCCCGGCCGGAGCTGGGAAGGCGAGGAGGGGGGGGGGGGGGCTGTTGCGCTGGCGGTAGAGGGACGCGGGAGCGAGCTTGTGGCGCTGTCCAGGGCTGATCTGGAGGAGGCTGTTAGTGCCGCTGCCGCTGCTGCTGCTGCGCATGGGACGGCGGCGGAGGGGGTGGAGTGAGCGGGTGGGGAAAGCCGAGCCTAGCAGGCGGGGAGGACTGGCGAGCTACGGGGCCTCTCAGGAAGGAAGCCCCTGGAGGAGCCCCAGAGGAAAGGTCTCCCTCTTGCCGGGGAGGCTTGCCACCCCGGCTCCCCCCCTCTCTCATCACGGGCCGTTATTTCCTTGCTGCAGGAAGAAGGGAAGGAAGTTTGGCGGGGAGGAGCCGCCTCCGCGCTGTCGTCTCCCGTGCTGAGAGTTGCCGAGGAGGCCGCAGCAGCAACAGCAGCCGCCCTGCTTGGAGCTGGACAGCGATTTCTCGCCGTCCCCGCTTTCGGGCCCCTTCGCCGTGAGTGGTAGGTTGAGGGTGGGGGGGGGGCGGTGACCTTGGGCTCTGCGTCCTGCACGGATGGAGAAGCCGAGAGGCGTTTTGGCACTGCCGCCGCCGCCGCCTCCTCGGCCCCTCGGAGGTGTGAGTGGGCCTCGATCGTCTTCTCCCCCGCCACGCTTTCCCACCAGTGCGGATCCATGTTCCGCTCCTTTCTCACCTTCCGGAGCCGGGGAGCCTCCTTGATCTCCTCGACCCACGCCCTCCTCCTCGTATGTGGTTTGTAGGGGGGGGGGGGGGTCGGGGGCGAAGAGTTGAGGAAGATTCTTGGTTCAGGATTAGGGGTGGAGTGGATGGTTCTGGGGAATTTGTTTTGGGTGGGGAAGCAACAAGGCAGGAACTCCTGTCGCCAATTCCCCCATTTTCTTAGATCGGGAGCTGCTTCAGGAGGGAAGGAAAAGGAAAAAAGTCCCCACCCGCTTTCGCTGCCGCCTTGGGGGAGGGCGGGCGAGAGAAACTTGGCCGAATCTTCTTCGTCTTCGGTGACTTTGCTGGGAGCCCACTAGAAAGTTATGGAGGAGCTGGAACTTTGGGAGGAGAGTTTAAAGCAAAAAAAAAAAAAAAAAGAGGAAAGGAAAAGTGGTAGATGATGCATCTATCGTGAGCCTGGAGGCCTTGAGTTGGCTGAGTTTGAATCTCTGGTGCAGGCAAGAGTTTTGCAAAGAGAACTGTGCTTTGTGCTCCTACTTGGTATTTGAGAAAATGGCCGAATGCCTATTTCTGGAATGCAACAGCCGCCGCTGCCGGTGGTTGGCTGGGCTGGCAATATACATTCATTTAGTGAGGGGCTTTTTAAAGTGTAAACTTTTGGACGTTTATCTGTGGTCCTAATCTTGTGATTCGTTTATATATTTGGGGGGGGGGGGAGATACTTGCTTCAAAATCAGTTCTATATAGAATCGGACTGAAGGCCCCAAAGGTTGATAGTTTAATTAAAATATTCTTTCTAGCTTTTGAAAACTTTCAAATTGAAATATAGTTTGCTTCCTCTGCTAAGAAGCAATTTCAGATATAGATCTGCGAATTACTGATCTTTTTATGTTTAGACCAGAGCAAGCAAGCATATGTAAATTAAAATCACTCCATGCTGTTAGTTTAATTTCAAGACTGAATAGCCCACCCAGCAGGCTTAGGAGTGAGTAACAAGAGTTCATGTATTTAATTAGAATCTTACCAAGTATATACTGGTTTAAATTTTTGAAAATAAATTGATTTAATATGATTATCAAATATTCTTACTGAATTCCTACTGTAGTGAGAGTATAATAATGTAGTCTCGAAACATTAATTTTCAGTCATTTTGTAATGGCTGTGTTCATGTAACATAGTGCACAACAAACTAATGTGACACATTTTAATCTAGTATTTTGTGCGAACTCTGCCTGAGTTGTTTGTTAATGGTTCAGTGAGTTGTCCAACCGCAGAAAATTAGATTAATTCCATAAAATGCTGCGCAAACATAGTAAGTGGCCATGAGGTCTTGTTTTTGTTTTAGCTTAGCCTGGCATGATATGCAGACAAGGCCATTATGGTTTGTGCAACAACTATAGTTAAAAATTCTGGTTTAATATGTGAACCCAGTCAGTGTTTTAAAAAGTTACATAGGACCTTATTTCCAATTAGATTGCTTGAAATCTAATTTCAGCCACAATAAATCGTGCATAATAAACACATTTTTACACATTAATACAGATTTTCTCAAATTTGTCCATGTGAACTGATAATTGTATTAGGTTATTAATTTCAGTGAGTAAAATACAGAGCAGTTAACATTGCCTGATAGAAGTTAACTTATGAACAGGCATAATTCAAGATAAGTAAAGGATCACAGTTAACAAATGAACATTCTCTTGAACATCCTCTTTAATTGGCTCTTCTCTATGACCTTTATTTAACTATGTTTTTGAATTATTTATTCAGTCTCTCCCTGTAGAGGTTTTGTGTAATTGGAGTTTGAAGTATTCATATATCTTTGAAATGTAGATACATCTGTGCAGGAACATATATGCATTTAACTCAGGTGTCCTAGGTTTTTACTGTATTTAATGGAAATAGCCTTAATTTGCTTTAGATGTCATTGACAGCCTTATTTATTTATTTATTGGTTCAATTTATATGCTGCCCTTCTCCGGAGATTCAGGGTGGCTTACAATGCATTAAGCAATAGCCTTCATACTTTTGTATATACCTGCTTATATACCTGTATATTGTGTTTTTTTTGTTATGTGCAAAAGAGGCCAGTGAGTATATTATGGTTTACTTCCAAATTTCATCTCAAAAGTATGGTTTGTTAATTTACCAATTATGACTTGGTTTAGTATTATATTGGAAGTGGTGCACATGTTTTGTTTTTAGTTCTTGAGTCTTTATGAATTGTAATAAGCTTTGTAATAAGTTCTAGCCAAATTGCAAGGTGTAAGAAAGCAGTAACTGAAAACTTGACACAAGATTAGTCAAATAATACTAGTTTTACTAGTTTAAATGGGCCTTGTTTCTGGCTTGTTCAACCAATTGCGATTAAAACAGTTTATTTAGTGCTGCAAATTTGGTCTGCTTTAAGGAGTTAACGAATTACTCTTTATCTTACAAGATAAAAGGAGTGACCAACTTTCTGTGATCCTATTTTATTAATTTTCTGAAAAAGATGATTTCAATACTGTATGGATTAATTAGCTTGATTTTAAGATACATTTAGTTAGATATATTGCCAGTAACATTGCAATCTTAATTAAATTGTCCTTACTATATTGCTGGAATTATTTTTTGCTTAGTAGAATTTAACTCTCTACAAAAATGAAATTTACTCAGATTTCTTTTCTTTAACAGAATTGTTGTTATGGCAATGCGAGTGTTGGGGCAATCTGGTGGCAGCAGCCTATTTTCTAGCAATACTAATCTTAGCATGGCACTGTCAAACGACATGTATGACTTTTCTGAACTTTCCAAAGCTGAACTGGCAGCACCTCAACTTATTATGCTGGCAAATGTGGCTCTGACAGGAGAAGTTAATGGCAACTGTTGTGATTATATGGTTGGTGAAGAGAGGCAAATGGCTGAACTGACAACGGTGGGTAACACCAATTTTTCAGACAGTGATGGAGAAGGAATAGACGATTCACAAAGAACAGAGAATGACTCTGAAGGAATAGAAGATATGGATATAGACCTTATTACTCCTGAGGTTCATAATGCGGAAACAACTGGACTATCAGAATCTACTGTTCCTCACCCTTGTAATCAAGAAAAAGTCTTTTCATTGGAAGCACCAGATGCTCAGGAGAGCATAGATGACAAATGTAAGGGTTTGAAGAACAAACCATTTCGTTGCAAGCCATGCCAGTATGAGGCGGAATCTGAGAAAGAGTTTGTTCATCATATTCGGGTACACAGTGCCAAGAGATTCATTGTAGAAGAAAAAGCTGAGAAGCATGGCCAGGTTAAAGAAACTGACTCTAGCACTACAGAGGAGGTTGATTTTTCTAAGGGGCCTATAAGATGTGATCGCTGTGGCTATAACACAAACAGATATGATCATTATCTGGCTCACTTGAAGCACCACAACAAAGCAGGAGAAAATGAAAGAGTCTATAAATGCACTATCTGTACATATACAACAGTCAGTGAATATCATTGGAAAAAGCACCTAAGAAACCATTTTCCACGAAAAGTATATACATGCTCACAGTGCTCCTACTTTTCAGATCGGAAAAATAACTACGTGCAGCATATTAGAACTCATACTGGTACGTGTTGCATCTTACTTTTTTGAAGTCTGTTAATGAATTGTAATGAGCTTGTGCCAAATTTGCTTATTTGTGCTTGTGCATTATAAGATAAATTTTAATGTAAAGGTTCAACATTTCATTATTTGAAATGTGTGGTCAGTTATGAATATCATAAGCTGATTCTTGCTGATATGTTGTGGTTAATAAATAAAAAATAATTAAGCAATTGAATAGATTATATTTGCTCTATTCATTCCATCAAACTAACAGCACTCCAGCTCTGCTTTATAGATAGAACCCTCTGGAGCAGATCTGAAGGTGATCGATGGAAAAAGGGATATCTCCCTTTGAGAGTGGAAGCAATTTCAATACCTAATGTAGGAAAAATAAAATTGTGCACCTACCAGGCATACTGTGTTCCTACTGAAAGCTCTATAATACATTTCAGGACTGGAACAGCTTTTCAATTTAATGCAGCATAACTATTCCAGGGCAGTCAATTTATATAATATTTATTGTTCGTACTGTGCACTACATTCTTAATATAAAATGTTATTATGGTTTCTAAATTAGAAGATATTTAGGATTGGACCAACTTAAGTAAAACATTTGTAATAGCTGTCAACTAAATGGGATGTTCTGAAAAATCAAAATGGTAGTCATGGCAGTGTGATTGAAACCTTGCTCTCTTTTGTATATGTGTTTTCACATTCTTATACAAATAGGTGGAGCTTTGGTTGCATTCCTGCTACTGTCATCTTGACATTTTGGCCTATCCCGATGGATGCCAATGTTATAAATTTCCAGAAGTATTAAGATGGAAAAAGAAAGATGGACATATTGAATTAGCTTTTAGTTGATCCAGCAAATTATAGTTGGTTTAGTTTTAGCTTTAGGTTTGTTAAGGTAAATTGCTTTGAAATAGGTCATTCTTTATTTCACTAATGCTAATAGCTTAGATACTAACATTTAAAATATTTCAAAAGAGAAAAACGTTTGGCGTGTAGTTAAAAATCAGTATTTGTTGACCTTGGATATTTTGAGGTACTTTTATTTATACATATTAGGATGATTTTTAAAAATTAAAATTTAACTTTAAAAACCTAAAACTTAGTCAGTTTCCTTGCTCTCAATTGAGAACTCAAGATCACCAATGAACTTGAGTAATAGAGAATTCAGAACAAACGAAAGGAAACATTTCTACATGGCACATAGTGAAATAGTGCAATTTGCTGCCACAAATATGGTGATAAGTATTGCTTTGGGCAGTTTTCATACTCCTAGTTCATCCATGTAGGTGTGTTAATAACCCTATCCCAAGATATAGAGACCTTATGAGGATAATACAAAGTGAAGAGCCCAACATTACATAACAGACAACATTCAAAGAGCTGTTGAGATCATCTAGATATCTCATTGTCTTTTTTTGTTCTGCCTCTTTTTCTATTGCAACAAATAAATAGATCATTGTGGTTTTACAGCTGTGATACAATACAAGTAATCCTTGACTTACAACAGATCATTTAGTGACTGTTCAAAGTTACAACGGCCCTGAAAAAAGTGACTTAATGATAATTTTTCACATTTATGACGGTTGCAGCATCCCCGGGGTCATGTGATCAAAATTCAGACACTTGGCAACTGACTCGTATTTATGACGATAGTGTCCTGGGGTCATGTGATCACCTTTTGCGACCTTCTGACAAGCAAAGTCAATGGAGAAGCCAGATTCACTTAACAGTCATGTGACTAACAACTGCAGCGATTCACTTAACAACTGTGGCAAGAAAATTCATAAAATAGGGCAAAATTCACTTAGCAACGGTCTCACTTAGGAACAGAAATTTTGAGCTCAATTGTCGTTGTAAGTCGGGGATTACCTGTAATTATTACCCAGAAACTTAATTAAATATATAATCAGGCATGAAAAACTTGTAAATATAATCAACAACTGCCATTAGTCATGTTCAGAATCTTAAAAAGGTAGCAAGCAAATTTATAAATTGGACAAATCCTATAGTTACTAGTTGTGATTTTAAAAATACATTCAGAAATCACTTCACCTTGGTATTGGTACCAGAAAAGTAAAAAATAGGGGTTTTTTTCTCTATAAATTTTGAATTTTGTTTACTAGGTTAACTTAATAAACAATAGCTTTTATTTGCTAACTTTGAAGCTCATTTAAAGGAAATATTGAATAATATTGTTGTTATGAAAACTCTTGTTGGTTATAAGTATAAACTCAGATGAGATTATAAGGCAAAGTATGCTTGAAATAGACAAGGAAAGTCCTTCATATTTATATATTGGAAATTCCAAGAAAAATATGTTGATATTCAAGAGCAAGCTATATAATTAGTGTTACGATGCAGTTTCAGAATAAATTTTTAAGTACAGGTAGTCCTTGACTTTCATTTAGTAACTATTTGAAGTTACAACAGCAATGAAAAAAGTGATTTATTACCATTTTTCACACTTATGACAGTTGCAGCATCCCCATGGTCAGGTGATCAAAATTCAGGTGCTTGGTAACTGGCTCTTATTTATGACGGTTGCAGTGTCCTGGGGTCATGTGATCCTTTGGGGACCTTCTGACAAGCAAAGTCGAAGGGGAAGCTAGATTCCCTTAACAACTGTGTTATTAACAACTGCAGTGATTCACTTAACAAGTGTGGCAAGAAAGGTCGTAAAATGGGGCAAAACTCACTTAACCAATTTCTCACTTATCAACAGGGCTTATCTTGGGCTCAGTTGTGGTCATAAATCAAGGACTACCCGTATCTGTTGGGCATTTTGTAGGGCTATTTTATTTAATGCTACGGAGTAAACCAGTAGGTAGAGTACATCTGAAGTATATTAGAAGAAGTATGGGGAAAGAAAGAAAATGCAATCTTCTTCATAAATGAACTTTATGAAGGTAATGTGTGATTTAAATTATTGATAACTTAAATTATTTAAACATTTTAAATAAAAATGCAAGTTTAAAATGTTTTCTAGATACCTTCCCTCAATTTGCTTATTCTTTTATTTCATATCAAAACTAGTCACATTTAGTCCCATGTAGGATACATTCAGTATACAAAGTCATGAAAATATTATTTCTTATGAGTCACTCTATAACTCAAATCTTATGAGCCATCCACTCCCAGTTTCTATCAAGTCCTCTGGTATTCCTTTCACTTGAAATAGAGTTTATAAGAAATAAGAAACTAGGAAAGTGCCCTGTTCTTTTTTATTGGGAAGTAAGATATAGGAACTTATGATCCTAGAACAATCCCTGTTTTCCCCAGTTTTAAAACAGCAGGTTAGGGCAGTCTACCAATTGTATAGTGATTCTCACCTCTCTGTCATTCTAAAGTTAGGAAAAGGGGAGGGGGGAGTGATGATTGCTAGTTAGTCATGTGATGGCTGTGAAAACTGTAATGTGTAGGTGGGAGGAAGAGCAGTTGGAAGCTTCTGGGGGAGAGCATTTTCTAACAGCGCTGATGCATGCTTAGCTAAGTTTTCCTGTTGCAAAAAATATTTATTTTGTATTCCTGGGTAACAGCTGCATTTACAAAGCAAGAAAGTTACTTTTTAGGTGAAATATTTCAGCTTGTGATAGGATCATTTATGTTTGCAGTATTTGCCAGCTATGCTGGACTCTGGGAAAATAATTATGACCAAGTACAGTAGTTTAATTTTCTATGACAGCAGATTTTATACTTGATTTAATGCTCTATTTTCACAGGCGAGCGTCCCTATCGATGTTCTATGTGTCCTTATTCAAGTTCTCAGAAGACTCATTTAACGAGACACATGCGTACTCATTCAGGTTGGTAAAAAGGCAGTTCAAAAGAGTTAGGATGGTATTTTAGTTACATGCAAGGTTGCAGACAGCATTTCACAGAGTTTTCCATATTAAACTATTAAGTGCTGAAAGCTAGCAATGCAGGGCTCCGTGAGGCAAGAAAAAAACAAAAACAAAAAGCAGTCTGTTATTTTGCGGTGCTAATTTCTGTTAAGTATTACATATGTTTGTTGATGTTCAGACTTCAAGCCTTCTTAGGAAGATAAATGTTAATTCTTGGTTAGATGTAAAATTCAATCTGAATTATTCTTACTTTCTCCTATAGAAAGTTATATTCACTATTTTGGGATCTATTCAGTTTTTTATATTTTATGCATCAGAACACATAAAGTGCTTTCTAAAATGGGAGGGTGATAGACATATTTTGTGCTTGCATCTGTTTCTGAGTCTTCCTCTTCTCGAAGATGCTTTCCTGAATTTTCAAACTCTTTTTGGGAGGAATTTTTATGCTGTTTTTATTTTTAAAAATGTGCTTGTTAACAATGCTTATTTTGTTTTACTTTAATTGGTTAAAGTAAGGGCTAGCAACTTGTCAGGTCTCTGGTCCTTCCAGAACTTAAAGTTTTAAAGCTTGTGAGTTTTTAGTGATTTTTGAAAGTAATTCTGTTTTAATTCAGTTTGGGTTTTGGGAAGCTGTGGTTATCATGTGGATTGTGGGAAGGTCTGACTGACATTTGAAGGTATACCATGTTTCTGACCTGATCTAAAATTACACATTGCAGTATTATATATCATATTATATATGAATTGATTACACTGTAAAAATAATGCCTTATTGAAAAGGTCTTCTGAGAAAAAAAAACTATTATAGACACAGAATAAAAGTTAACAGTTGCTGATGCAGCAGCAGCAGCTTCTGTAGCCTGGCCCTTAGATTCTTTGCTGACCCACATAGCCTTTGTTTTTGGTGTTACTGGCTCTTTAGCAGCTGCAATTTGCTTTTTAGAGTAGGAACACAATCCATTATGGGGAAATAGAGATGTTGTAATCATCATCTCTTAGCTGTGCTGTTCCAGAACTGAGTGAATGGTATATATAGCATGCTATCAGTGATGTGTAGTAGCAGTGCAGTAAGGCTTTAAGCCCCTTTTTCCAAATGGGCACTGTAGAAGAGAGTTGGTGATTTCTGCTACCTCTCACTATCAGGTTCCCTAAACTCAGTGTAATCCACAACTCACTAGGTAATATTGCAACCCTGCTTCATCATTGCCTTCGTGCATATCTTCTGAAGCTCAAGATTAAATGCAAAGAATGCTCATGAGTCTGGATCAATGAAGCCCTGAGTAGAGCTTGCTTAGTCAAGCACTAGTTTTAGGGATCAGGAAGAAAAACAATTTGAAGACTGGGAGAAATAGTTTTAAACTCTTATTGCCTAATCTACCGGATGTTTTTTGAACTTTGATGTTGTGTTTGTATTTGTATGTGTTTTCTTTTGGGCTGTGTCACTGAGCTAAACATACAACAGTATTGATAGCTGAAATCTATGCCCAAAGTTAGAGCCATTGTAACACTTCTACAGCCATGTGATGAAAATTTGGGCACCTGGCAGCCTGTCCATACTTATGACTGCAGAAGTGCTTCAATTCCCCACCCCCCCCACCTCTACACTCTTTTAGCTCCCTACATTCTGTGGCTCCCACTGCCCAGCTAACCTTTGCCATTTTCTTGCTTCTGCTGCTGACCAAGCAGGCCAGGAGGGCCTTTGTGAGGCAGCTGCTGACTGCACCAGGCCTAGAGGCTATGTGTGGCCTTCTCCAAATCATGTGTAGCCTTGTGAGGTTTTAAACCTTTCCAAAGCCTTGTGAGAAGGCCATACATGAGCTGGGAAGGCTGCATGCTATTTGGAGAATAGTGCAAGTGGCCTTGGAAGAAGGCCTACCACGGCCAGCAGCAAATGGCCAGGCTGGACATGCCTTGCCAGCAACAGGACAAAGAAGACAGTGAAGATCAGTTGGCCTGGTGGAATACAGGGCAGCAAAGGTCTTCTTGGGGGTGGTGGGACGGCAGCTGCTTTGCTCTGCCCTGTTGGAGCTTCCTGGGCATTGGATGTTTCCTGGGCGTTAAGTGCATCCTGAATACTGGCTATTTGCACTCCACTGTAGACATTTCCTGGGCATTTGGCACTTCCCAGAATGTAGTGCCTTTACACCACACTGCTGGGCCAGGCTGGGGTGACTGAGGCTTCCAGGGGTGGCTGTGGCTTCTTTCCCTGGCTTCCTTGTACTCGCACTAAATACCCTTCCAGAGTTGCATATGGTCTGCTTTGGGTGTCCCAGGGCTTCCTCTAATCCCTGGAGGCCCCCCCCTCTCACCCCCCGGGTCTACCTGGGACTCCCGCTAAACAACCAGTGATTCTCATTTAATGATGGCATGTGACATCTCATTTTATGACCACTTCACTTCCAGTCCAGTTGTAGTTGTAGGTTGAAGACTATCTGTATGGACTTTTACTTGTAGCAGTTTATTGTAAACATTCCTTTTTGTTCCTTCAATTTGCTTTGTTCAAATGTGTTATTGTTTATTTGGGAGAATAGCACCAGAATAGTGATATAAGCATGCTTGAAGGAAACTGCATTTGCATATATACAAAACACAAACAAACCCACGAATCATTTACCCTATTCAGTTTACTCAGCTACATAATTTTGCAAACATTTTGAAACAATATGAAAGTTAAATTGCAGCAGTTTATTCATCATTTTTGCTCAGAATATTAAAGTAAGGTACACTGATTTCCAAATGGTTGGATTTACAGTCTAAATATTACAATATTATGCTGCCAGGGGTGGGTTGGGGGAATTGTTATTCCTTCATGAGAGTATATTTTCTTTTGGGGTATGTACAATAATTGTGTAAGATAATTATTCATCTATAATTTTCATTTTTCTACATTGCTTTCAATGGACCAGTTTGGTTTGGATTCCAAATGCTAATAGTACTGTAGAGTGATCTTCTGGTATGTATATAACATAGATGGAATGTCTAATGATTTCTTGCATGGTTGTTTTCTTTCTTGTATTTTGTTGCTTTTTGTGAACACGTTAAGTGGAAAATCAAATTATTCTTAAATGCAAGAAGTTCAATAGCATGATGAACTGTATAAATTTGTAGCTGTACATAATTTGTGATTTGTAATGTAATGGTTAGTAATTGCTTCTTCCTTGCTTTAGGTGAGAAGCCATTCAAATGTGAACAGTGCAGCTATGTGGCATCAAACCAGCATGAAGTGACTCGACATGCAAGGCAGGTTCATGATGGGCCGAAACCATTGGCTTGTCCCCACTGTGATTACAAAACAGCTGACAGAAGCAATTTCAAGAAGCATGTTGAACTCCATGTCAGCCCTCGTCAGTTCCTTTGCCCAGTTTGTGAATATGCTGCATCCAAGAAATGTAACTTGCAGTATCACATCAAATCCAGGCACCCGGACTGCTGTGATATCACAATGGATGTCTCAAAAGTAAGATTAAGAACTAAAAAGAATGAGGTTAACACTTCCGAGAACGTTAACACTGAGAGTAAACTAGAACAGGAACAAACAAAGAAAGAGTTGACTGAAAAGAAAAATGAGAGAGCTGTAAAGGAAGAGAAGAAAGAGAGTTTGTCAAAAGATAAGAAACCAAGTAGTAATGTGAGTGTCGGCCAGATCACAACAAGAAGCCGCAAAATAATTGGTGAAAGAAAGGAAGAAAAATTGAAAATTGAAAAAACTAATAAAACTAAGAAGGCAAAAAGAAAAGCAGAGAATAGCTCTATTTCATTGACAAAAGATTTATCAACAGATATTGATGTAATAGTGAGAAAGAAAAAGAAAACTGAAAAACTATCATCTAAGAGTCAGGATGAAAGCAAATTGGAGGTGACCAAGAAGTCAAATTCTTGTCTTAAGAGAAACAGAAAAAAGAAATATTTGAAGAATAAAACTGCTAAGAACAATAACAGTTCTGATAGCAAAAAAATTGCAGATGAAGCTTCTGTTCATAAAGAATGTTTTCTTATTCATGAAAGACAAAGGAAGACATCTGATACTTCCTCCAGTGAGCAGGAACCTGTGCTTCCCATTGATGGAGAGAATCAATGTGCACCTGAAAATAACATACATCAAGAGCTACATGAACAGCAGGTAGACACAAATATCTCAGCAGAGATGAAAAACCAAGAAATATTTACAGGGCAAGAGGAGATTGCAAAAGATGTTTCAGAGAATAACACTGAAACAGGACTGACAGTTATACCTGGGACCAGCTCTGTAGATTCAAATGCCACCATGGCAAAAGAAGCAAAGGACATTTTACCAGACTCATGCCAAGATATTCAGATGACAGAAACCTGTGAGATGGAAAGTGTGACTGATCCAGATTTAGTACAAGAAATACAGTCAGTGCAAACATATGACAAAGAGATAATGAATAAAGAACATCAAGAAGATGTTTGTTCTACAAAACAATTACAGTCTGAAAACCCAGCAGGAGTTCAACCTTGCCAAAATCCAGAAAAACCTGAACACAATACTGGAGCAGATTTGGCTTCATCATCACCAAGTGGCACAATAGTGAATGAAAATCAGGATGTGGAAGAGGATGAAGGTATCCATAGTCATGATGGCAGCGATATAAGTGACAACATATCAGAAGGCAGTGACGATTCTGGATTAAATGGTGCTCGGACGGCCCAAGAAAAAACAGGTCAGAAATCATCCCAAGAAGTAGCGGAGGCTAAGCCTACAAAGGAGAACTATGTGTGTATATTTTGTGACCGGTCATTTAAAAAAAAGAGTGAATACAGTAAGCATCTGAATCGACATTTGGTAAATGTATACTATCTTGAGAAAGCAACAAAGGAGCAAGATTAACCAAACACAGTTTAATGACAATTTATTCCTTTTTTGTAAAATCTTCTAGAGCTTAGGTATAGTTCTTGTAGAATCTTTGCTTAAGCTCAGTTTGCTTTTACTTTTAAATTGTTGGTTGGTTATTTCCCTCAACCTTTGAAAAAAAGTTGAATTAAGTAACTATTTGTTTCTCTTTGATTAGAGAAACCGAATGGGATATGAAATGTTGTGGCTTACAAAGCTGACAAAAGTCCTTGAGATACAGTCGTTGAATCACTTGCATGTTTCTGTTGATTTGTAACAGATATATATGTACAACTTCATAGGTTTAGGAATGGACAGCCCAGGGCAACATTCATGGGAGTTGCTCCTATACAAGCTCTTTAGGAATGAGCTGAGAATGCTTAGAAGTATGCAAAACCACTGTCATGTTCTTGCAGAGGTCTGTTTATTTCCATAGAACTTGAATTGTAGGTGGTACCAGTTGATTAAGTCCCAAGTCTGTGCCTGTCCATTTAACAAATTGCAAGGAGAAAGTTTAACCTGAAAAAGTCTCGGATATATTCTGTTCCTCTCTTTCCCTTAATAATTAGAAAAAGTAAAATATATTTCAAAGTTTACTTCAGTATGCTATATTTCTGATCACCTAGTCTAGAACTCCTTCTTGAGTCCCCATTTATGCACACTTGCCACAGTATGGAATTATTTTACTGCCATGCAGTTCTGTGCTGTTGCAATAGGTGAACACAAGAACTGCATGGATAAGAACAATTGTTTGAATACATCAGATATGTTCAAGTGTGCTCGTATGTTTCTGAGTATTTACCAGTCCCCAAGTGAGGATATTCTAGATATAGATTGTGTGGTCAGGGAAGCACCAGTTTTAATATATTAACAGCTTATTCCATGCAGAACCTCTTCCTTGAAAAGGTAAGCATGAATTTTGGATATAAAATCCTGAGGCTGCTTATCCATGGTTAATAACTCCTTGAAAATTTGCCAAGTACACAGGCCATCTTTGCTAACAAAGTTGTTATATAAATGGAATCTTAGAAATAAAAAAAATATATATAACTTTGATGCTCCTAGTAGAATCTGTTTTGGTTCTTGTTTATCTTAATGTGTTAGTAGGGTGAGTGCTTAAAAAACTCAGCTGTACAAGAAACACAATAGCTTATTTTGTAAAAAGAGCACTTTTGGGAAAAAAATGAGGTTCACTAGCGGTAAAAAAAATTCATGAACGTATTTTTAATTTGCATATGCATTTCAGGTCCCCCAATCATGATCAACAAGCCAAAATCTTGAAGTTCTTTCCATCTATTGATTGGTGAATCCATAATTTGGTAAATACTTCTTTAAAACAAGGTCATTTCCTTTGTGCTTTAAGATGAGAAAAATGTTGCACATAATTGTTTTATCTTTACCTATGCAGTTTAAGTCTTTAGGAGTTTAGTATTTTTGTTGTATATGTACATTTTATATATGCATGTTTAGTTTTGTTAAATCAGTTTCTTCCCTTAATGTTGACACTTTCAGATTTGTTGCTTATCATGGCCAGTATTGTCTGCTTCTTTTGGCTATAACTTTCTGATTCTATGTTGGTTGATAACCTATAAAATTGCTTTAATACTTTTAATTATATCATTTTGGACAAATATTTCTGTACATTTCTGATTTAACTGTTAAGAGTTGCACAAATAAGTCATGTATTTCTGCCATATTAGTCAATAGAATTGTGCATGATGTCTTTATAGGGGGTGCTCTCTGATGAAAGTTTGGAACTTATCCTTCTCTTAAGAAGGCTATTTAAACTTAATCCATATATAAGTTTCCATTTAGAAGAGCTTTCTTCATTAGAAAAATTATCCAGCCCATTGTTATTTGTATATATTCTGTTTTAATAATATTTATGCTTTTTGCATTATAAATATTTTTGCTATGCCCCTGCTGGGGAAAAATCAAAATAAATACAATATACATTGGGATTTGTCTGTCACCCATTTCTTTTAGAGGGGCTTATCTGAGAACTTTCTTGGTGAACTTAAAAGTATTATAGAGGTACATATTTGGTTTTAAGACATTGCTAGCATTGTAAATGAAATATCCACTGTATTGCATAATTAATTAATACAAAAATGAATGGCTTGGACCATAGCTCATATTACATTATGCTTTTTCCCAATGTGCATTTATTTCAGTGAGTGTTAATTATACTTTGTTAAGTGAAATTGCCTTGATAGAATGAAATTGCTCATTTCAAAGTTCATAAAATCCTGATAAGCAACAAACCTTGAAAATGTCAGTTGTAAAAATTTCCATTTTCATTAAATCAAGTTCTAAGCATCCTGATCCTTTTTATAATTCACATAAAGAGAAATTGAAATGATCAGACATCTGAAGAATAAATGTTCAGGCACAGGAAGAGAAGCACAACTTTATTTTTAAAGACTTTATTAATTGGTAACATTTGCTTGAACTTTCTGAAAACATAATGAAAAGCTACAGATAGCAAAACAGCATGTAATCTTTCATTTTTGTTCATTTTCAAATAATTTTCGTTTTTGTAAATTTATAGGTGTAAGTGTACTTTCCAATGCAGCAAATTAGCAGATATGAAAACTTGTATTGTCAAAGTCCACAATCTGCTGAGAAGTCCCATTGCTGTATTCTTGAATTGTATTGACTCATGTCTTATTGTGTGTGCATGAGAATCTCTTGATTATATCTCCAGATGGCTCTCAAGAGACTTCTATTTGCTGCTTCAGAAATATTGAAACAAACTGTAATATTTAATTTTTCCCCTTGAAGAAAGCTGATCTTGCATTATAGTTTGGATTATATTTAATTTTTCCGTATTGCCTTCTCTTTTCTCTTGGAAATGTTTATATCCGTTTCAAAATAATTAGACTGAATTGAGAAACCTAACACTTTTGTGGAGGTGTGGATGGCAGATTTGCAATAGAGGCCAAAGATCTGAGGGAGAAAAATCCTTTAGGACAAAAACAAATTGTGTAGTATTAGTTATTTGTGTGTGGAAAACTATGTCAAAACTTACTTCGCTGTGACAATCATTGTCAACTGAGAATCAAGTTGCAACTATATTTATGTTGATCCATTAAACATTGCGGAAATGTCTTCCTAACCAGTTAGCTAAAGTAGCATTATTCACAATTCTGTTGACGGATGTAAAATATTGTTTTATACGAGAGTTGGACAGAGATTGGAAACTCCATTACTCTGTGGACTTATTTTTAATGTCTTCCTATTTTAAGAGAGATGCTTCCATTTTGTAAGAGCCTTTGCGGCCTTGGTCTACATTTCTTGCAATTTTTTAAAAACCAAGTTGGTTGGAGAAAAAGAGGCAGATATGTAGTAATAGTATTAATCACATCAGATAACTTGATGTATTAAAATGATATATGACTTGAAATAGGTACTAGAAAATGATTAGAGATAAGGGTTTCACAATAGAAGGGATTAGAAAATTGTGCCTGTATTCCTGAGCGTGAGAATGCAAAGGAATGAAGTGTTAAAAGAACAAATATGCCAGTGATATTATGATGTGTCCCGAGATTTATTGGCTTTATAACTATCATAAATCCCAATATTACCAGTTGTCTGTTTAGAAGAAGACAGAACTACATGTTTTAAAGTATGCCAGTAAACGATGGAATGTCACTCCTATCTTCATGTTAGATGTAGCTAATGGATGAATAAATTAGGGTTAAAAGTATACATAACACAATCTATGTTTGCTTAAGGTAGTTGTTTCGTAAATTGAACATTAAGATTATAAGAATTTGGATATTTTTGCAGCTTCTCCTTACTAAAAGAAGGCTTCTTTTAGCAGCAGTGCTTATTGCAACATCTCAACTTGACAAATACTTTACTAGTATGTCATGTTGAGCACTATAGTTAGTAGCACTGTTAGTATTTGTGGAAACAAATACTTGAACTAAATTCTACAAATAAATTAAAGGATAATTTGGAGCTTGCAATACATCTGAAGATTGCTGCTATCTGGAGCTTGATTTATACATAAGGCAGAAGTGTCAATCCTGTTTAGTCTGAGGACTGCAGTTCATATCCACAGCCAGCTGGAGGAAGAAGGATGCTTTCCAATGATTGATAGATGTCACTGGAATCAACATTATTTTTCAATCCATTTAAAGCCTTTTGGAGGAGATCTAAGAGAGAATGGGAGCAGGAGGCATCACAGTGGTAAATTGCTCCAGTTTTCACTCTTATTTTCCCTAGTGGTTTAAAAACTCTGCCATATTATGGCTGTGTGATTTGAATCTGTTTTGGACTTTTTTTTTAAAAAAAATGAATAATTTGCTTCGCTGAGGCCTCCTGTTTCTATTGTTATTCTAACTTTGGGGGGGGGGAATACAAATTTTAAAAATTGCACTACTGAAAATTGGCCATTCTCAGCTGAATTTCAGTGGTGTAATCTCAGGGTGCTGAAGGGCTACCTGTGACCTAGAACTTTCAAATCTTGTTATAGGCAAACTGACAGGTCAGTTTATGCACAGCATTGATAATTTCAGTATATAATATGTTTTGCTGATGAGTTGTAAACAGAAGTTCATTTAAATTTATTGAATCTTCACTATGTAGCTAACATGCTGAGGTACAGTATTGATATCCAAATAGGTTCAGGAATTGTTTCAATGAATATATAATTTTCCACCTCTAAATTTCAAATCACACTAGCTAAATAATTCTTTTGTAAGCTGGCACTGAAATGTTTTATGTTTGGTTGCACCGTGTTTGATGCTTTTAACAGTGCAATACTTGTATTATTCTCTCAATTTAAACCAAAGGTAATTTGTTCGTGCTTGCTATCTACTGTAGTGCATGAAGTGCTTTTATACATTTGTAATAGATGTAAAATCAGAACAGATCACATGTCCTGGGTTTTTTATTTACCTAAACTATGTACAAGTCTTTGTTCAAATTATAAAGTGTTAAACTAAATTGCATATTAACCCTTGAGTGTATTTTCCCAAGCATAGTTATAAGGCAATAAACTTTATTAAGGAATATGCATAGTGATAATTTGTCATTTATTCATTCATGTTACAAATGCCTATTATGTATGAATTCATGGTATGAAGACCTTCATTGGCTTAGTGAATTATAAGGATATATTATACCAAAGATCGTATATACAAAGAGGTACCATATATACCAAAATGGAAGAAAATCTGAGTAGTTGCAGATTGGCCAAGTCAATCACAATTGTTCATTAAGAATACACATTTAAATGGGTAATGGATCCTTGACCTGCAATACACTAGATTGCAATACACTTGGTATAGAACAGGATGGCTGTTAAATAACCTTTTGGCACTTAGAGTTACATTTAATTTATTGGGGAGGAACAGGTTGTATGGCAAAACCTATGCTGGGTGGATGATAATAAGAGGGCACTTCAGTATTTTGCACTTAAGTGAGTCAAAATTTCTTTATTATTCTTCTGGTTTGGAGGGAGCAAAATTTTACTTTTATTAAAATAATGGAGACAGGTAAGCCTTATCTTTACGTTGTCACATTTATCCTTTTTCAAAGATTTTACGATTTTATATGACCTATTCTATTATAAATTATATAATTAACACACATGCTTAGATTGGTAGCTTGTTGAGTTCTTTGTAATCATAATAGCCATTCAATATTATGAAGGTAATGAACAAAGGAACTTAGAACCTGTACCGCAGGTTATGGCTATTGTACTTCCTTTCAATCATAGGATTGTGATTTGGGTGCTTATGAAGCATATTGTGTGTGTCTCTGTGCAGGGGCTGAAACTCCTGCTTGGATTTCAGCAAGGAGGATTTTCAGCTCCTGAGTGGAGACACACTCATGCATGGCCTGTGCTGGGCCTCCCAGTCTTTCCCACCCCCACACTTCTTACCTGGGACTTCATCTCCTTAACCACCTGAGTGAACTGGGAGTTCAGAAATTGTGGTTGTTGAACAAAGCGGTCACTTTGCTCAATGACAGATTATGGTCCCAATTATGGTAGTTAGGCAAGGTCAACTTGTTCTAATAAATGCTATTGCTTGTTTACATCTTAGTTCTCTAAAATAATATCAGAAGAGAAAACAATGATATCAGAGGAGTTTCAGAAACAAAATTCTAGAATGAAATCCAGTAATCTTTGTTCCATAGAAGATTCCATAGTGGGAGAGAACTTTCCTCTTCATAGCTCTTGCTATTCACTTAGTATGTTCTCCAAAAGGCTAAAGAACTCCCCAGAATAGCCTAATGGGAGGGGAGCTCTGGAAAAGAATGGCAGCAAGATAGATTTCTCCCACTGTGTGAAAAATAAAAAATAAATAAATAAAAATTGTAGCTTTTAAAAGGGGAAATTAAAAATTAAGGGATATTGAAGTAAAAAAATACCAATAGATGAAAATAACATTTTAAAGTAATCTATGTACAATACTAAGTTTATTCTGGAGACATATTCAGTTGGATCTTCCTTATTCATGTCCAATATATATCTATAGGATTGCAGCCTTACTGATCAGATTCTTATGCAAAGGTAGCATGTAATAAACTTCTAGTGCTTTGAACTCAACTCCTGTTGCTACTTGCGCCTGACGAAGATGACTGGCCCAAAGTCACCCAACTGGCTTTCATGCCTAAGGCGGAATTTGAACTCATGGCCTCCTATCTATTCTGGTACCTTATTCAAATTTAAGTGGAAGGATGCAACAATTTGAAGCAGGAGATATTTCTGCAACTGAAAAG